>CM028133.1:1092785000-1093385000 GCA_016271365.2 Neoceratodus forsteri | reverse complement strand
TACAACAGCATTTTGACTGCAATGGATTTCTCTGTGTAACAAGGGATCACTAAACACTATAAAAGCATGGAATGTCATAGGAAGCCTTCCATCTGACAACTGTGGTGACGATGAACAAAGTCTCATTTTGTTTTTTATCAAAATTCAGTCTCAAATACGACCACTCGAGGCCTGCTATTTCCACCCTGGGTTGGAGATGCCAGCTGTCAGGCAGGACTGAAACACAGAGGTCAGGATCCTTCCCAGTGTCTTGCAGTGAGTGAACTGGCAGCAGTAGCGGTGGCCTATGATGGCAGACTGCCTCTGGTTTCTCAGTTCAGTACTTTAGCCGCAAGAGAGAAAAACTAGTCTTCACACATCATGGCAAATTCAAACTTTTTTATACTGCATGCCCATACGTTATAAAAGACAATGTATGGGCAGTCATACATAGACAAACCTGAACTGGCATCTTGAGGTTGCCATGGCAACACAAACCTCTTTTGCTTTGCTAACAAGATTTAAGGCAACCGCTCAATGTCAACATAAGCTTGTTGTGTATGGCTGCCTATACATAGAAACAGAAAAGACCATTGGTCCATCCAGTCTGCCCATAAAATCCTAACAAACTCAGGACCCGTAGTCCATACCATGTTCTAAACTACACTATCAACCCCCATACTCACCACCCTACCACTGCCACCTTGAACAACCACTAAGCGCTTCACTCAGTCCCAGCTGTGTTTAAAACATTGATAATTTTGGTACCACTACGTCTTCTGACAGATTGTTCCATGACTCCACCTCCCTTTCTGTAAAATAAAACTTTCTCACTTCCCTCTTGAATCCCCCATCAGTTTCCACTCTTGCCCCCAGGTTCTTGATCCACTATATATGCTAAACAGTTGCTCACAATTTACCTTGTTCATTCCTCTCAGTAGTTAGACTGCCTCTATCATATCTCCCCTCTTTCATCTGGCCTCCAGGGAGTATATGTTCAGTGCCTTGAGCCGATCCTCGTAAGATCTGCCCTGCTGGCCTGAAATCATCTTGGTCACCCTACATTGCACTGTCTCCAGCCTGTCCATATCTTTCTTAAGTTGAGGACTCCAGAACTGGGCACAGGACTCAAGGCAGATCCTCACCAGTGATCTACTGTGGAGAGAGGTTGTAACACCTCCTTCCTTCTGCTGTGAATACCCCTTCCTCTATGGTCCAGCATCCTGTTTGCCTTACTGTAGGCCTTGCTACTCTGGCTTGATTGTTTTAGAGAGTCTCTGATGACAACCCTTAGGTCTGTTTCTTCTGAGGTCATGCAGAGCTTTATTCCCCTTCCCCCGTCCAATCCAATACTCTGTCCTGGAGTTCTTGTTCCCTATATACATCACCTTGCAATTTTGGCATTGAATTTTTAACTGCTAAATCTTTGACCACCTCTCTAGCCTTTGCAAGTCTCTTTGCATCTCCCTAACCCCCTCCTTACTGTCTACCCGGCCACAGAGCTTAGTGCCATCTGCAAAGAGATATATCTTGCCCTGGATTCTTTCTCCCAAGTCACTGATGAACATATTGAAAAGGACAGGACCCAGAACCGATCCATGTGGCACCCCACTGGTGCCCACCCTCTCTTCCATTTGACTTTGTCAACCACAACACTCTGCTGTCTCCCTTCCAACCAGTTTCTCACCCATGTAACTGTGCCCTTCACTGCACTCAGATCCTCTAACTTCTTCAGCAACCTTCTGTGAGGCACCTTAAGGGTCACCTCTCCAGTTCGCAGTCATGCAAATGCCTAAGGTCTTGAATTGTCCTGGTATGTTTGCTTTTTTCTACCCGAACATTACCTCCGATACTGATTATCTTACCTTACTGGAATGTATTATATTTATTTTTTACGTTCGCTTGCGCGCATGCACAAGGACCGTTTTGGGAGAGTAGCACACTTTGGAGGTGTGCCTCTCCCTTTCAATCCACTGCTCTATTGAGCAGGCATGGCAGTCCTGCACCAATAGGTGCGGGAGCTGTGTATGACAGTGGTGGTCTTCACTTCAAAGCAAACCACCGCTGTTATACAGAGCACCGTGTCACGCCGCCCCCCCTGCGTCACGCCGCCCCCCCCCAAATCTTTGGTGCCAAGCTGGGAGCCCACCCCAGCGTGGCAAACGTCCCGCGTTGTTTGCGGACGGGGTTGCCCAATCCCCCGTCTGCTCATCAGCCCCCAGCCATCCTTCTGCCATGCTGGGAGCCCACCCCAGCATGGCAAACGTCCCACGTAGTCTTTTTTTTTTCACCTGTAAACCAAAAACAGTCCCACGGTATTTCCAAGTCCCCCCCCACAACCAGCACCGACCCACTGCGCACCCAGCCTCCCCACACCCCCCCTCACCCCATACTTACCTCCGGAGCTCAGCACGATGATCTGCGATGGACCGGGAACATGTCTGCACTCTTCAAAGCCGACCGCGAACTGAGGAAATGCCGGTAAGCTGTATAATGGGCTAGATAGGGGGTTTTCAACTTTATTGCATATCTCAGGCATTTTTTGGAATTTTGCACCAAATTTTCAACATGGGGTTTTTGGGACCCCTTCTCATGAATAATGTCACTGTCATGGTGTTATCGGGCCCGAAGGGTGATTTCGCAGTCACTGGCAAAATCAGCTCTTCGGACCTGCAGGCTCGAAGTTTGCAAATTTTCAATATTTTCACTCCAGATTTTCAACATTGCCATTTTACCACACCTTCTTATGAGTAGTACAGCTGACATTTTTCACATCTCACCCAAAGCGTGTTTTCGCCCATGTAGCGCACAATAGGCGCAGTCGGTGTCTTGAAATAAATGTATGGGACACATTAAGAAAATCACAGTGACACAGTTCATGAGCAGAGGTCTTAAGATGGCTGTGTTGAAAATTTGGTGAAAAATTCCTAAAATGACTGTTTTCTGGCGTCGTTCTGCGCAGTTCCTCGCGCTTTCGTGAAGTTTGCAAATTTTCAATATTTGCTCCAGATTTTCAACATTGCCATTTTACCACACACCTCCTTATGAGCAGTACAGCTGTCATTTTCATCCTGCCCAAAGCGTATTTCCGCCCGCATGTAGCGCACAATACGCGCAGTCGGTGTCCGAGAAACAAATGTATGGAACACATTAAGAAAATCACAGTGACACTGTTCATGAGCAGAGGTCTTAAAATGGCTGTGTTGAAAATTTGGTGAAAAATTCCTACAAATAACTGTTTCTGAAGCGTGCGTTGTGCAGTTCTCCATGCGCTCATAAGTTTGAGAATTTTCAATATTTTCACTCCAGATTTTCAACATTGCCATTTTACCACACCTCCTTATGAGCAGTGCAGCTGTCATTTTCACATCCTGCTTAAAGCGTGTTTCCGCCCATGTGGCGCACAATGGGCGCAGTCGATCTTGAGAAATCAATGTATGGGACACATTAAAGAAAATCACAGTGACACAGTTCATGAGCAGAGTCTTAAAATGGCAGTGTTGAAAATTTGGTGAAAAATTCTAAAATGACTGTTTTGACGTGCATTGCGCAGTTCCTATGCATGGTTTCGTGTTGAATTTTCAATATTTCACTCCAGATTTTCAACATTGCCATTTTTACCACACTTCCTTATGAGCAGTACAGCTGTCATTTTTCATCCTGCCCAAAGCGTGTTTCCGCCTATGTAGCGCACAATGGGGTAACAAAAAGGTCATGCTGAAAATTTATTGTGCAAATACCAGCAATCGCTGACAGGGCATTAGGGTAAAGCACCATCGTGACAAACACCACTGCAGATACCTGCAAGCGAACGTTCGGCATTGACAAATGCTTGTTATTTTAGTCTTTGGTGACTGGGTAAGGCCCACTAGGCACAAGTGCCTGTTTTCACAGGCGACCTGGGAGCACTGGGCAGTTAAGTGACTTGCTCAGAGTCACACAGTATGCAAGTGGAGGTTGTGAGAATCAAACCCAGGTCTGTTCTGCTGGATGTACCAAGCTCGTTCACACCTCGTTCCTCTAACCTCTAGGCTATACTATCAGCCCTTTAAGCCTTTTATTCATTTGTAATTGCACTTTTCTGTAAACCCAGTAACCTACTATTGTCTTAACCGGACGCTTGTGAAAACGGGCGGTTTTGCTCACATGCCTTTCCAGTATAAAAAATAAACTGAAATATACTGAAACTTAATTTGAAAGCCTTGCTGAAATTGAAGTAGAGTAAATCCATAGCATGGCCCTTATCCACTATCCTCACTACTCAGTCAAAGAATACTATTAGATTAGTCTGACAAAACGTCCCCTCCATGAACCCATGCTGTTTATTATCCTGGAATCCATTGCTCTTCAGGTAATCCACAAGGTCTTCTTTGACTACTGTCTCCATCTGTTTACCCACAATAGAGGTAAGACTAACAGGTCTATAGTCACCTGGTTGCTCCTTGTCCCCCCCACCTTATGAAGCATGACTATGTCCACTACCCTCCAGTCTTTTGGAACTACCACTGTCTGAACTGAGCTATTGAATAGCCCCACCAGGGGTTCAGTTAGTTCTGTTGCCAATTCCTTAAGCACCCTCGGATGCATCCCGTCTGGCCCATGGGCCTTATCTATCTCTAGGGCTGCTAGCCCTTTCCAAACCCTTTCACTGATAAATACTTGCTGCCTCATCTCAGAGATACCCATTACAGCTGCCTTAATGCCATTCTCTGACACAAGCCCGCTGGCTTCCCTTGTGAATACAGAGCAAAAGTACTCATTAAGAACAGCTGCTTTCTGCCTGTCCTCCTCAATTACCCTACCTCCCTCCATTAGGCTAACAATTCCTCCTCCCTTCTTTCTTTTTGACCTAATATATCTAAAGAGTTACTTTTTTCCTCCATTGACCTCCCCTGCAATATGCAGCTCTGTGTTTGACTTTGCTTCTCTGACTGCCTCTTGGTTTCCCTTGTCCTCATCTGGTACTCTCTCCATTCTTCCTTCCCTAGTTTTTCCTTGTATGTGGTGAAGGCTCTCTCTTTTTTGCTCTCACTGCTTCCCTGACCCTTCTGAGAACCCTATTGGTCTCTTGTACCTGTTTCTTTGGATTGCCGTTCTCATGCAAGACTGTTTCCTCACGAATACCCCATTGATTTATTTTCTTTAGTGGAGACCTACAGATCCTCTCATGCTAATTGTGCTACTAATGGTTAGTTGGTATGGCCCTGTAAGCTTTTTTATCAATTTAGTTGAGCGGAGGGGTTTCAACCACCACACCCCCTGTGTTAAATTACAAAAATGGGAGTGAGGGTGGGGCAGAGCCCCCAACTCAAATAAACTGATAAAAAAACTACACAGTCATACCAACTAATCCTGAGCTGAGTAACTACTGTAGCGTACCTCTGTGATACACTATGCTGGTTTTATGCTGATCTGTAACTAGTGTAAGTGGATCCATAGATCTCCACATTCACTGATTCCCCCATCTTTTTTCCACATCCCTGATGCTGTCCAATCTGACTAACTTGTCCCGCACCAGCTCCCTCATTCAGTTGAAGTCTGGCCTTATAAAGTCTAGGCCTTCAGCCTTTGATGAGGGCTTACTTTTCCCAAGGGCCAGATTGGACCATATCTTTATGGTTGCTGGACCCTAGTGGCTCCCCTAACCTCACTCCTCCTACCACTTCCGAGTTGGTGAGCACCACATTGAGAATGGCAACCGGCCTAATGAGTTCCTTAACCAGCTGCACCAGCAGGCTGTTATGCAATGTATCCAGCAGAGCCTGTCATCTGGAGCACCAGGCCGCTGGAATGACCCAATCAATATCTGACAGATTTAGATCTCTCACCACCACCACTTACCCCTTTGCAACTCTCCTTTCTAGTTCTGCCCCTACCTCCTTATCTTTATCTTCCTTGTCCTAGAGGTCTACACATCACCCCATCCTTAGTTTCTCACCTTAGGATGCTGTGAACTGAACCCACAGAGTTGAACCCACAGCAGTTGTTTCCCCATTATCACTACCTCTGGTGTTTCCATCCTTCACTGTCTCTATGTCTTCTCTGACATGGCTATGCTTTCTCCTTTACCATTTCTTCTGAAATGTCTAAATGTTGTATAGCCTGGGACTGTTGGGTCCCAATTATTATTCTCCATGGCCCAAGTTTCTGTGATGGCTACTAGGTTCATCACAGTGTCTGCCACCGTTGTCTGGAGCTCACCAATTTTATTTCCCAGAATCCTGACATTAAGGCAGGCTGCATTCCATCTTTCTTCTGATCCCCTCCTGTTTTCTCCTATTCTTTCTCCCTTATTTTTCCCCAAGTCTCCTTAATTTTTTAATTTCTCATGCTGAATATAGGTTTTGTCAGCTCCCCCTCATTGGCCTCTTCCATTAACCTAATTTGAACTTCATCCTTACTGCTACCCACTTTGTTGCTACTAGCCTCCTGTTCAGGGGGGAGCCCTAGTTAGATACCCCACCTGCTCTCCCTTCTCAGTGGTTCCCCATGCTTCTTTTTCCATCCTGTGTTTATACTCCTCTCCACGGTGCCCCCCTTCCAACCAACCCCCCAGCTCTGTCACCCAGCTCCTCCGGAGCTTACCTTGTTGCCATCATCCTCTGCTACAGGACTGTGGCGGATGCCCGGCCACCAGTGTGAGGTCTGTGAGGGTCGGTCTTCATCCTGTCACCAAGGTGCTTTCCCCCATTTTCTCCCTTTATCCCCAAGGTCCTGGTAACATGGTTGTGCATGCATGTGGAGGTATACATGTGCCCCAAGGCCTGAACAACCCCAATCCTCCTACCCAGTCTAGCACTAGCCCCGCCCCCCCGCCTGACATTACCATCCATCCTTCACCCAGTGGCAGTCAAGGTGAGCTTCCTAGAAGCCACTTAAGACCTGAGCTTGCTCCCAAACATGGGTAACCAGAGTGGGGGAGGTGAGACGCTAGGCACCTCTGCCCTCTGTATCACTGGGCTGGCTGTTCCTCTAGCTTTTGTCTTCCCTGCAGTCAGTTTAACTATCCGATATGGACATCAAACTTCTGACTCAGAGCACTGGCCCCCTATCTCATCAGGTGAAGTCCATCACCCTCGAAGAGCCTCTTGTCCCAAAAGCCACCCCCGCCGTCCCCCATAGTGGTATCCCTACTTCTAACGCCATCCCTTCAACCATCCATTAAACTCATTAATGTCTCCCTTGGATCCCAAGATGACAGCCTGGGTAAAGAATTGGCTGGAGAATAAGACACAGAGAGTAATAGTAAATGGAGTCCACTCTGAAGAAAGGGGGGTTACTAGTGGGGTACCGCAGGGTTCAGTATTCGGACTGGTCCTTTTCAATGTCTTTATAAGCGACATTGCAGAGGGACTGGAAGGAAAAGTATGTCTCTTTGCAGATGACACAAAGATCTGCAACAGAGTTGATGCACAAGGTGGGGTGGAAAGGATGAGAAGGGACTTGGCAAGGTTGGAGGAATGGTCAAATGTATGGCAGCTTAGATTCAATGCTAAGAAGTGCAAGGTAATGCACCTGGGAAACAAAAACCCAGGGGAAGAGTACACAATGGGGGGTGAGATACTAACAACAACAAAAATGGAAAAGGGACCTGGGGTAGTCATATCAGATGACCTAAAGGTGGGCAAGCAATGTGAGAGGGTAGCAAGCAGGGCTGGGGGGATACTGGGATGCATAGGGAGAGGCATCACCAGTAGAAAACAGGAAGTTGATATCCCTCTGTACAGACAGCTGGTGAGACCCCATCTGGAGTACTGCATGCAGTTCTGGAGGGGCCAGTCTCCGCAAAGACATAGACAGGATGGAAGCTGTCCAGAGGAGGGTAACTAAAATGGTGCAGGGTCTGCACCGGAAGACATATGAAGACAGACTTAAGGCACTTAATATGTATAGCCTCGAGGAAAGGAGGGAAGGGGGACATGATAGAAACTTTCAAGTACCTCAAGGGAATCAACAAAGTCCAAGAGGGTAGCATCTTTCAAAAAAAGAGGTGTGCAAGAACAAGGGGGCACAATTTGAAGATGGGGGTGGGGGAAGCTCAGAGGTAATTTAAGGAAGTATTTTTTCACGGAGAGGGTTGTGGATGCGTGTAACAGCCTTCCAGAGGAGGTTGTGGAGTCAAAAACAGTGGTGGAATTCAAGCATGCATGGGACAGTCATAAGGCAATTCTAGGGGGTGGGGGTAGGAAGAAGTAGGCTGCTGATTAACTAGGATCTGCAGCTTATCCAGTAGGTAGGGAAATGGACAGACTGGGTGGGCCAAGCGGTCCTTATCTGCCGTCAAATTCTGTTTCTATGTTTCTATCCCCATTCCCCCATTCCACACAGGAAGGACCTCAGAAAAAGCGAGGGAAGCTGAGTGCACCTTCAGTGTGTCCCTCAGCCTCTTAAAGAGTTGCTTCACTTCTTCCTCGGGCTGGTTCACCAGATCATTGTTATCCAAGTGTACCAGCACCACCGACTCCCCCTCCCCCTTCTCTGCCACCCTCCCTATCCTATCTATATTCTGGATGGCTGATGCACGAGAAAGGCATCTGACCATTTCACTCCCCTCCCATGACATGACCACTACCCTCTCTACTCCCCTAATCAATGAGTCCCAATCACAAAGTCTCTCCTTACTGACCTCCTCCTCCTCCTGCTCACCCCTCTGAGTGCCACCAATTCGTCCTGCTCATTTCCCCAACTGACTTAGACCCCCCCCCCAATGGAGTCAGGTAACTGAGCCTCCTTCAGAGGTGCAAACTGATTTGCTGTCTGAATGGTGTGAGATTGTTGGAACCCCTTGTGGCTGCCCCTGCCACCCTTCCCCTTCCCCTTCCCCACCACCCTCCAGCCCCCTGGGAGGGGGGTTGTGCAGTTGAGATATCTCATCTCTTGGTACTATCAGCTGAGCATGGAGCTTCACAAAGGTGCTGCAGATGGGGCATTGCTCCCTCCTCCAGAGTGTAACCCAGGAGAAGAGCTCCCCACAGTCCACACAACTGACTACCTCCCTGCTGTACCTCATCTCCATACTGATCCTATGATAGCCCCTAGACCATTGTTAATAACTTGCTTTCCTCTATCTGCCTAGTGCCCTTAGACTACAACCAAACTGGCCTATCTTATGCAGTATATGGAGTTCTGTTATACGGCATATGGAGTACTTCTTGCACTTCCCTTACCTACTCCCTTAACATATACATGTATTTAGATATAGGGAAAAAAAAGGTCTATTTCACTTGTATCAGAAAAATAATTTTTTTATTTACTGTACTTTACCCCGGATGCTGACTGTCCCCTTCAGCCACTCTGCCTGCCCAGCCCCATTGTCCACCTTCCCTGGGACTTACGTCAGCCCCATGTTCCCCCCCCCGTGGATGACCCCCTCACAGGAAGGGTTGCCCTGGGGGGGCCACCCCTCACCCCTGAGCATTATTGGTTGAGGAGACAAAGCCGCAGCTGGCAATGCGGAACCTGCAGGACAGCGGTGGGCAGCATCCTGTGGGACTGGGGATTTTCCTTCCGTTTTTTTCCCCTCCCTTCCCCTGAGAATCGCAAGATGCTGCGTGTGACGCTGAGATGTCAGAATGCTGACGCTCTCCTCCCTGTGCACTGGCTCTGCAGTACTACCACCCATGGTCACCCAATGGTAATGTTGCAGCAGAGACCAGGAACACGCCTTCCCTTGAGGAGGCAAGTATCCATGGGACCCTCAACCACACTCCCTCAGCTGGCCCTCCAGCAGCCCAGACTCACTCTTGAACCCCGGTCGCTAGCATTGTAAGTAGTAGTGATGCTGATGATGCTACTCTGGCGGGCTGGCCCTCAAAAACCAATGTTACGAGCAAATCTCAATATTCTAGAACTCAGTGGGCTGCTACTTTAGATGTTCTATTAGAACCGGAACACTATGCCAGGAAAGTTGCTTCTTAACAACACTCAGATTCTGGCCACAAAATGCCTTTGAAAAACCTTTTTTTTTTGAAACAACAAGAAATCGGTAGTCCAGAAAGCTCACCAAACAGGGATTAACACAATCATACTGCCACTTAATTAACAGGCCACCATAGCAACAAGCCAGCAAATCCTGGTCACAGAGACAGCTCCTCAAAAGGCACACACAAACTGCCGAGCTATATTAATTAAATACAGTTGCACTATAAGTGAGTCACCACAGAACAAATGTGGTGACTATCCTGCTCCCAGCCAATGGGAGGGCTTACCCGAGGCTCAATGTAGGCAATAGCTCCTCCCACAACCTCTACTTAACCCTCCTCTGATGCACCTCCCTTGTTTAAGGAGTATTTTTTGTCACTCCCCGCATTGTTTGTGCAGCTGTGCTTCTTCTGCTCCTGCTGCCCGTCTGTCTTTTTGTGCTCCCCTCTCTTTTTGATTGCTCTTCCCTCCCTGCCTCTCGTGCCTCTCGCACTGTGTTTTTCTCCAGCCTCACGGCCTGCTCCGGCCGCCACCCCTCTCCTTTCTCCCCCTTCCTTGTCGACATGGATCTCTTTCCTGACTCTCCTCATTGTTCTTCTGTTTGGGCATTATCATACCTCCAGCTGACGCTTTCAGGCATCCCCGCGCCTTTCTGGCTCCCAACCGCTTCAGTCACTTGCCTGTTCTCCTTCCTGCTTCTGTTTGCAGTATACAGCTGCCATCACCAACATGGACCTTCATCTACCAGATACGACTCCACCCCATGGACTTGTATGCACATTTTATTTTAACTGCCCTCATGCCATTCCTCTACCACTGCACATTGTAATTGCATCATTTTCTATGGCACGTTTTGCTATTATTTACCAAAACTCAAGCTACTTATAACCGTGGTCATCATGTCCGCATGTACATATGTAGTTGCTGCACTACAGCCCAACCTCAGTTCTGCACCAGGACTGTGATCCTGTTTTTTCCAAAGGGTAATGTTTAAACAGCTGCAAAAGCAATTACGTACACCCTGAACTCAGTGCTTACACCTTTTCAAAAGGAATAGCAATTTGATGCACTGGATTTATTTATTTATTTATTTAAACAGCAGTTTGGAAAACCTTTGAGCCATAGGCTCATTTACAAAGGTACCTTGTCACAGTAAGACAAACGAAAATACACAGTATAACAGTACAACACAGTATAACAGTAACTTAAGACATAGATACAAACAAGCTGGTACAGGTAGGATTGATGCAAACAATGCCAGAGTTATGTTGTCCTTAGCAGCTTAGTAGCAAGCTTTGTCATAAGTATTGAGTACAGCTTTGACTAGTGGCAATTACAGCATCGGGTGTTAATAAGGTGGTTACGTAAGGAAGTTTTGAAGCACGATATAGTTGGAGCTTCGGAGATGGAGGGGGGCAGTGTGTTGAACCAGGAGGGGGCCCTAAAGCTGAAGGCTCTTTGGCCGTGAGAGGTCCTAGCTCTAGGGATAACAAGAGAGGTTTTCCCAGAGGTCCGAGTATGAACTAGTGGGACAGAGCGGCGTATGATGGTGGTCAATCCTGGCGGGGATAGCCCAAGGAGGGTCTTTTTTGTAAGGGTACAGGTCAGATATTTGAGGCGCTCGTCAAGATCAAGTACCAGCGCTTTAGCGTACAGTAGACAGGTGTGTGTTAGCCTAGGTGCCCCAGTAATTAACCTGCAGGCCTTATTCAGAGTAGTGCGAATTTTATGGAGTGCGGTCTGATCAGCAGCACCATACACCGGCAGTCCATAGTCCACTAGGGACAGGATAGAGGAGGTGACTGCGAGTCGAAGAGCCTCCGGGGAGGCAGTGTTTATACCGATGTAAGATGCCCAATCGGATATTAGTGGCAGTGGCTAGGGCAGCGATGTGTCCATGGAAGGAGAGGAGGGGTCAAAATGGATCCCTTGTATTTATAGGAGCAAACTTGTTCGAGTGGGAAAGAGGACCCAGAGTGAATGAGGAGTTTGAAGTTGCAGGACTTGTTTTGAGGATGAGTGAAGAACATGGTTTTGGTTTTTTTAAGATTTATCACCAATCTATGTTCCTTGAACCAGCCCTCGGCTTCGGCGAAGGACTTCTGCAGCGAGTCCTGGAGGGCAATAGGGTTACGACTTGAGGCAAAGATGACTGCATCATCAGCGTACAATAGAATGTTCCCCGAGCAAGAGCATGGAAGGGTGTTAAGGTAAAGGGAATTTCACATTGACATGAGGCCTTTCTTTAACACCCAGGAGAAAAGTTGCCCTGCACACATGCACTAACACATGCGTAGCAATCTCTGCTAAACTGTGCACTCACATTCAGGCATTCAAATTAAGAACCAGCTCTGAGGCACTGGGCTCTCTCAACTATACCTTCCTGCCCTTCTGATATTCTGTTTATTCCACCACTGCCACTCGGGAACTGCTTCATTTTTCTGTCTGCCTCTCAAGCCATGTTTACACTATGGTTGTATTTTTCCAATACGTGAGATCCCAGAAGCTAAGTCTGCATAGTTTCCACGGACTCTTTGCAGTTCCTTGCACAGATTTTGTACTTCACCACAAAGAGTACACAATGCACAGCAACAATCTTCAGAATGTTACCTTACCTTCTCTGCTTTCTACCTGTTGTGCTTCCCTGCAGGAACGGAACTGTTTCCTACTTACCACTTGACATCCTCCGTCCCTAACTCTGCTTGGCAGCATCGAGTGCAGGTTAGTTTGCCTGATTACTGGGGATGGGAGCCATGTCTACAATCTACAGACCATTACTATATCTTCTGTACCTCATACCAGTTGCCGCTTCCCTTTTAGAATGGAACTACCTACTACTTACCACTTTGACATCCTCCATCCCTAGCTCTGCTTGGCAGCATCGAGCACAGGTTAGGTTGCCCCAACTACCGGGAATGGGAGTCATGTCTCCAACCTCCAGACTGTTACCATACCTTCTCTAACTCATACCAGTTGCCGTTTCCCTTTGGGAATGGAACTTCCTCCTACTTACCAATTTGACATCCTCCGTCCCTAACTCTACTTGGCAGCATTGAGTGCAGGTTAGCTCACCCTGACTACCAGTGATGGGAGCTATGTCTCCATTCTACAGACTTCTACCATACCTTCTCTACCTCATGTCAGTTGCCGCTTCCCTTTGGGAATGGAATTCTCACACTCTGCATACCATCATCATTCTACTTATGCTGCTTCAGGTCCATTCACCTTTGCCGTCCCTGACAGTTGCCCGAGTCTACAGTCTACTGCTTCATCCTATATGTTCTCAGCCTGATACCCAGCTGCCGCTTCCTTCAGGAACAGGACTTTGCCCAGCTTGCTTCTCCATCTTACCTTATCTGCAGCCTAGACTCATTGTCCTATCCAGCCGACTTCCATGGCCTGGAGCCGATTCTGACATGCACTGTCTCCAGTAATTGCATCAACACCAATGCGGATTGCCATTCCATTCAGGAACGGACCTTTTTCAACCAAGTTCTCTCGTCATTCTAAGTTCACTAGCCAACTCCAGCCCGGATCATCTTGCCTCAAATGTCCCATCTGGATGCATGTCCCTCCAGTCCGCTGCTTCACATGGGTTTTTCTCCACCTGCTACCCAATGCAACAGCCCTTCTGAACCTGGTCCTCCTACTTCTGCCTGCCACTTCAACCACGGAATTTGTTTGCCTCCATCCTGCCTGTTTGCCGCTTCCCTTCAATCACAGGTCCGTTCTGCTTTGAATGACTATGCTCGCCCCTCTCGCACTCCAGGTTGACTGCCTCATGGACTTCTTCACTGCAGGTCACCAGTTCGGCTGTTGTACACACTTGTTTTCTTTGCAGCTTTGGAACTTTGTCCATCATCGCTGCTGCATTTCCCATCGTTTCCTCTAGTCGCTGCCAGCTTTCATCTCGTGGAACTCCTGTGTCTAACCTCAGCTGCTCATGTGCTTGGCTCCTTGACCTTCCGTGGATCATCATCTGATGCCTTGCTTCAGCTTTCCTGTCATTCTCTGAGGTTCCCAAGGCACTGACCCAGTCCCATTCCTCCCTGCTCCAGATGTCATCCAGCTTTGCTTAGCCCATATTGTCCTCTGCTTATTCTTCAGTTCCTCAGGATCTGCTCTGGACTTCCTTCCCATTTTGAATGGCTGCATTCTCATCTTCGCCTTACTGGCTCGGGGCTCCCTACTGTTTGCTGTGACTCTTTTGGGCCTTGTATCCTGTCTCCGTCCAGTACTCCTACTCAGTCATCTGCTCTTCCATATGATCCATCCCTAACTTCTACTCCAGCTCTTCTAACAGTACCCTTCCACTACTCATTGGATCATTAGTTCATTACTCTGGAGTAATACTACTGCCAGCAAACATTCCTCAGCTTTCATGCGTTATTATAGAGTTTTATACTGCCCAGTCTGTCCTTCACAATCATTCATGGAATCCCATTCACCTGGAAAATAGGAAGATCTCTTCTGTCTCTATTGGATATACTCTCCGATTCCCATCCATCCAATCACCATGACTTCCCTGTATGCCTTGTCTCATTGGCTATCCTCATACATGAAAATGACTTAAATCCTTCTGTTGAACTCCAATTTTGTAATCAGCATCGCTTCTACGGATACCAGGAATCGCAAGATAACCCATTCAACTATGGACATCATCCATTTTACCTTCTGCCACCTCTCCTTGCAACAACTGACTCTGATGACCAAGTTACTTGGCTTCTATTTCCCAACAGTCATTGCTAGTTTTTGGAATTTCACAGATATCTTCCAGAATATTTGTCATGGGATCTCCGCAGCCTAGCTGATTACTGACTCCACACCATCCAGACATTCGATTCTACTTCCAGACATCGCTATTCCTTATCAATCATCCACGTCCTTTCACCTAGTACCTTCAGCCAGGTCACCAGCTCTTCCAGCGGACCCCTCAGTTTCTTCTTCTTCTTAGAGCACCTTCATTAATCTCTACAACAAAGACCATCACTGAGAACTGGCTCTCCTTAAATTTAACTGTCAATCCATAATAACCAAGACAAATTCACCAACTCAGCCTTGCCTCCCAATCAGTATTAATCAGCCATAACACAAAAATCCTGTGGCACCCTGCACTAAGCAATCTCACAATCAATCCAGCCTACAGACTCTTCCTCACGTCAGCCTGCAAGCTTCTCTCAAGTACTTCAGCATCAGGATTACCTGTAAACTTAACCAACCTATGCCACCACAGTGCATGTCTTAAAGTTTAAGACTTAAACTATCAAGCCTCAGAAATACACACAGCACTTCAGGCAGCGTACCAGCAGATGATTTGGGCATAACGTCACAAACATCATGACCACAGAAGACATCCATTCTTTATACTGAATTTCCAGTCATTCCCCATATATATTTGGCTACCATCTGGACTGTTCTGCAAATCTTCCTCTGTATGCTTTACTGTTCACTTATGGCATTACTCTCATCAGGCACTCAAAATCTCCTCTACTCATTTTACTCTGGGATGCTTATCTAGTGACGTATCGCTCATTAATTGATTCTTTACCTCCGGGGCTACCTCAAATATCAAATCTTACACAAATTGGATCAGTCACCCATAACTTTACAAATCATCAGATCTCCCACAGTGTACTGTCTGGTCTTATATTGATCAAATCATGCTCTCTCGACTTATTATGGCCCTACAATCCCTTTGAACATGCATCGTTCGTCATCTCGGAGACATGGACTACATTAGCCCTTCTTTAACTGGATCTGCTCCATACATAGGATTCTACCATCCCTACAGAAAAGAAGTACACTTCATCCTCAGGATCATCATTCAGTCTGTATCGTCCTTGGATTGAGAATGAACTATCCTCTCCAGGGCATTCAAAGACTCTTCTACCCATTTCTACTCTATGGATGCTTCCTTAGTGACTCATTGTTCAATAAAAAGTTCCCTGCCCTCCAGACCATACATTTACATTCAAACCTTTCACAAGTTGGATCATTCACCAATGACTTCTTCTACCATTGCATTTCCACCATTCCCAGTTTAGTACCTTATCGATCCAGTCATCATCCCTCCACTCATTATACCCTTGCAAGTTAGTTGGACAAGCATTATTCATCATCTTGGAAACTTGGACTTTCTTCACCCTCCTTCACCCAGATTTAATTCATACTTAGGATTCTATCACTCATTCAGAACAGACCTACTCGTCAACCTCAGGATCTTCGTGCAATTGGTATAATCCATGGATTGAGAATGGATTATTATTTCTCCAAGCAGCTCACCAACTTCAGATTAGCTATGGTTATTAGAACCTAGGTCCTTTTCCATTTAGTATGCCCAGAGAACAGGCAGCCCTCCGGCCATGGGTCCTCAGAGGTTTCCTCCACCGGGAGGGGGGGTCCTCTCCTGAGTGCCAAGGGGTCATACTCTCCGTGAGTTGGAGGAGGTATCTTTTTGGGCCTTCTATTTCCTGCAAATTACTACCTACATACTTACTACTCAAGGGTGGGAATAGAGTAAAGCCACAAAAAAGTACTGCAAGTTACACAAGCACTATATACCCCATCTCTCCCTGTTACTATTCCACAACATTGAATGGGAGGGCTTTCCAGAGATTCAGTGTGGGGAATGGCTCCTCCCACAACCTCTACTTAAACTCTCCTCTGACGCATCTCCCTTGCTTAGGGAGTGTTTTTTGTCCACCACCATCCCCTCCTCCTTCTCCGGCGCTCTTCTCACCCTTGTTCATGGGCCTTCTATTCCCTACAAATTACTACCTACATGCCTACTACTCAAGGGTGGGAGTAGAATAAAGCCACAAAAAGTACTACAAGTTACACAAGCACTATGTACAGTACCCCATCTCTCCCTATTGCTATTTCACAAACATTGAACATACATTATCCTATATATCTATGACTGAACACTGCAGTCCTCTGGATTCTTTCGACAACTGGTTTAATTAGTTATATTTTAACTACAGCAGGTGCCATTGGCATTAAATCACAGTCACAGTATTTATTAGTATTATACCTTGCACATCTTATGCGAGAACAGCTCTACTGGGGTGTACGCTAAACTCCCTCATGCGGGAACAGCTCACCCGGGGTGCACGCTAAACTCCCTTTTGGAAGTTATAGGTCTCAGAAGGAGACTAGTTCCAGTGAGGTGGTCAGGAAAATAGAAAATAATAGAATTTATTTTTATATAACAACTTTCATATGTACTGTCTCCCAAAGTAATTTACAAAGTAATGTGTTAGATACTGGTAGTGTTGGAAAGTAGACTAGGATGCAATTTGGTTTGATATCATTCCTTCTGTATGCACTGTACCCCAAAGTGGTTTACAAAGCAACAAGATAGATTGTTTCAAGCGGCAATAAGCAATGCTGGCAGATAAAGCCTATTGGGATACAGTCCGTCTGGTCTCTACCTTGGCCCAGATACCTCTCTCTTACTGGCATGACCATTTCAGCTCAGATAATTTGCTCCCCGATCAGTTCTTTGTCATCCTCAAAGTCAGCTCTCATTCCCCCCCCCTGCTCTGTGCCACCTTCCTAGCTTCATCTGTCCAACCTATGCTTGAACCTGTTTCCTCTCTTCACACTAACCAAACCCTGCAGAAGGCAATTCCTTCTGTCCACCACCCTTTGTGTGAAAAAGCATTTCCTCGTGTCCCTTCTGAATTTGCACCTTTCTAGCTTCGGATTGTTCCCTGTCATGAAATTGCACTCCTTGATCCTGAACAGCCACTGGCAGTCAACTCAGTTGATACCATTGAGTTACTTGAAGGTTTCAATCATGTCCCCCTTGTTCTCTTGTAGTCTCTAGAGAGTGCATGTTGAAATCTTCATATGTGGAAGAAATGCTCAGAGCAAGCTGCGTGGAGCCCTAGCGTGCTCATATAAACTTTAGAGAAGAAAAGAGCTGGGCTGCACATGCTCCAGAGATAGGATTTACTGCAATGAACTATCACAGGCTTCAGTGATGCTTGTAAAATCATTACTCACAAACTGCAGATGTCAAGACAAGTCCTGCACTGGCCTCGGATTTTTCACACATAGATGTGCTTTTTCAAGGAAAAAGCTTGAAAAAGCACATGCATGCATGAAAATGTCAGAGGCCGGTGCAGTACTTGTGTTGGCATCTACAGTCTGTGACCGGCCTTTTCCTCATTTTTGTTTTTTTCCAGTCTGCCTGAGACATCCCTCTGCTACTTTCATAACCCTGTTTTGTATGAATTCCCACCTATTTCCCACCCCCTCCACCAATTGATACCCGACCATGCTGGCCTTAAAGTTTTCTTCCTTCCTTCTGAAATCCACGTCCCAGGAGTCCGACACTATCATCCCAGTGGCCTGCCTTTGTGCACTCAGTCTGAGGTCAAACCGCACCATAGGGTGGTCATTCGCTTTGAGTGGCTCCTCCACCAGCCATTCTCCCACTTAGTTCAATGTTCAGACCTAGGCACAATATGCTCCTTTCCCCTGTGTGTTCCCCTACATGCTGAGACAGGAAGCAATCCTGTAGGAGATCCACATTCAGTAGGCTCCTGGCACTCCCAGAATGCACCACTCAACATTAGGCCAGTTCAAATCCTCCACCAGTACAGTTCCCCCCTCTGGTTGCCCTTCTAGTCTCTGCTTCCAGCTTCTTGCCTATCTTGTCAGTCTGATTGGTGTGGGGGGGTGGAGTATACAGAACCCCCATTCAAAACACTTTTACTTTCTCAAGAGTCAGTTGGACCAATAGTGCTTCTTCTACCCCCCATCTCCCTATCCTCTGTGACTCTATTTTCCTTAACACACAAGGCCACCCCATCCTTTACCTTAACCCTTTACCTTCTAAACAGGACATAACCTGGTACTGTGTTATTCCATTTGTTATTTCAAAATGCAGTGAGTAAAATACTGTTAGTGCAGAGACTATAGAACAGAATTGAATTTGAGTTTACAGAAACATAGACCATGATGGTAGAAAAAGACTAGAGGTCCATCCAGTCTGCCCATATTCCCCTATAATCCCTGGAACCTATTGTTCCTACAGGGTACTAACCATCCCTGTCCTATCCCCATTCTCATCCCCAGTCTAGTCACCCCAGGTGACCACTATTCCCTTCATTCTATCCCCCTGCTTAAATCCCCTGACTGTGTTTGCACCTGCCACCTTGGCCGACAGACTGTTCCAAGGTTTCACCACCCTTTCCAAAATGTAGCACTTCCTCATGTCCCTCCTGAAGCTCCCATCTGTTAATTTCCACTCATGACCATGCAACCTCAAGTTGATATTCAGGGGTAAATAATTCCCTACAGTTTACCTTGTTAATTTCTTTAAGGAACTTGTTTATATATCTCCTTTCATTCACACTGTATCTCAAAGTACGTTACAAGCAATGATTTAAGTACTGTAGTGCAGGGACTGTAGAACTGAATAGAATTTGGATTTATACAACACATTTCATACATTCTGTATACAAAGCCAAAGAGTTTGATATTGGCAGTGCAGGAACTGTAGACTAGACTAGAATTTCATTTTACAAAGTGCCTTTTATATAAACAACATCACTAAGTGCTTTACAAAGCAGTGAGTGACATACTGGTAGTCCAGGGAGTGTATGCAATCTACATGCATCTACCATTTAACCCTACTGCATAAAACCCTGGGTTACTGAGAAAAGCAATGCAGGCTAGGAAACTGTGGATAGGTCTGCTGCTCTTGCAATAAATGCCACGGGCTCTATAACCTCCACCTCAAAAGCCACCCAAGATCCGTCAAAAGGACCTTTGTTTAGTGTTTCTTTTGAACGGGGGAACCTTAACAGTGCAGCACCCCCACAATAGGCTGCACTACAATGTCAATGTCCGGTATTAATTGGTGTGGCTCTCGAACCCATGGGTGTCTGATCTTCCTGGCCCCAAGGTATGAGTGCTACCAGCTGAGCCATTGATACTAATGATAGGAGGTCTAGACATGTGATGTATTCAAGGTTGGAGGTGGCCTGCCTATGGGACCCCACAGCAATGTCCCACTGAATGTCAAAGAGATGCCTAGCTGTGGCTCCCACCCGCCCTGGATTACTAAGGGGGCAGTCATGTAATGACAGGTGCCACACATCCACCCCAAAGGCACCATTTGACTAATTATCAACTCTACTACGTTTGTTCGACTTGGAGAGGCAGTGAGAGTGCCTCTTTTCTGAAGCTATCATTTTTATTAGCTCTGGATGCAACTGTGAGAGGGTTGCTTCCCTTGGCTTAACTGATGGTAAGGAGGTGGTGAGAGCACCCCTTGCTGACTACAAATTTTTTTTTCAGAGAGTTGTGGCATGTTGCGGCTATTCTGACATTAAGTTGTGGACTTCATCTTAATATGTTGGCATGAGACATTAATGTGGACAGCATTAGCCATCTTTGTATTCTGAGCTGGAACTTTATATGAGCTTGTTGTTGTATGTATTTGGGGTAGGGGGCAGTGGGAATGTTAGGTTAGTTCTGTATATTTTAGTAGGGATATAATTGTTTTTGCTTGGGGGGGTTGTTTTAATTGTGTTAATTTATTGGGGGTTTATGGTGTGATAATCTGGGGGTGGCTGGGGATTATGTGTTGGCAGGTGGCTCTCCCAGTCAGGTACTACTCCTCCTCTGCGCTCCGGGGCCTCCGTCTCTTTAATCAATCAATCAATCAAACTTTATTTAACCAGGCAGTTACATCATTGAGCGAGCTCATTTGCAAGATGGTCCTGGGCACACAGAACAATTTCCATTTACAATTTACAACAACATGTTGAGACCTTTAGCTGCCCCCCTTTGCATGTCGATGTATACAATCATTGCCGGGCATTGCAGATAGGCAGGAGAAGGAGGCTTGGGGGAAAGGGCCTCTGACAGTGAGGAGGCGGGTGAGCGTGGTGGCTGGATTGGGGTTGTGGAGTCGAGGAGATGCCCTGGGGCAAAATGAAGACTAGACAGGAGTTCTCCCTGTTTGGTCCCCATACCCAAGGATTCCACTTTTAGTGGGCAGCTTACTCGATCAGCCTCGGAGTCTCATCCAACTGGGGCTGTGTTATGCAATACCAGGTCCATCAAAAACAAGACAGCAATAATTATGGATCTTATTGGGTCATCGGACCTGGCTTGCATCACTGAAACATGGCTGGATGGAAATGCTGGCCCAATTTTAGAGTTAGCAGTTCCTGCTGGCTTCTCGGTGATACACTGCCTGAGATTGGATCATAGGGCCGGGGGTGTGGCCATTTGTTTTAAAATGGAATTGGGCCTGATAGATGTACCAGTGTGGGGGGACCAGATCCTTCGAATGTATCATGGGTGCAGGTGTGGGGTGCAAGGTTATTCTCATATACTGTCCACCTGGGTATGGGAAGCAATTTTTGTAGGAAGTCCCGGACTTCATTGTCGACATGGTGTTGGAGTCGCCCAGATTGATGGTGCTGGATGACTTAAATGCATGGGTTGACGATGAACTCTCGCAGTTTGGTAGACTTTCTCCAACTAATGATGTTGTTGGGCTGCACACAGTCAGTTGCCTCTACAACCCATAGTTCTGGTAATTCTCTGGACCTGGTCTTCCTCCTGGGTATGGAGGCCTTCGACCTGGTGGTGGAGCCAGCCGGTTGGTCTGACCATTACATTATCAGATTCAATTTCCAGGCCCTCCATAATTGGCCTGCCCTTGTGGAGATGATCTGATACCGTCCATTAAAGGGTGTAACCCCAGATAGACTGATGGCAGTACTGGATCTATTGGGATTGCCGACTGCTAGCAGGGGTCTGGACAACCTGCTGCAAGCTTATAACACGGTTGTGGCAGTGGCTTTGGATTCCATTGCTCCTGTGCATGTTCACACTTTCACCCCTCGCCCTCGGTCCCCCTAGTTTGATGGGACCCTGAGGGAGATGAGATGAGAAGGGCAAAGGATGGAGCGACACTGGCGGAAATCTGATCTTGATGCCGACAAGGTTAGATTGTTGGTTCGTTATTCAGACTACCAATCAGTGATATCCTGTAAGAAGGCAGAGTTTCTGTCTGGGGAGATCACCACTGTGAGGAACCAACTGGTTCAGCTCTTCCGAACTATGGACAGACTGTGCAATCCAACTTGTCTGCAAGTTCGGAGAGCATTGTCACAGAATGAGTGTGATGAGTTTGCTCGCTTCTTTGCGGATAAGGTTGTCAACATTAGATCAGAGATCTGCTTAGCGAGCTCAAATGGACGGGGCGGTGATCAGTTGGAGGTCGCAGAACCACAGTTTGGTTGGTTGGCTTTTAGCCAGCTGGTGATCATGGATGTCATAAGGATAATCCAGAGTATGCAGCCGACCTGCTGTAGTTTGGACCCAGGCCCAACTGACATCCTTATGGGATGCGTTGATGTCATTGGCCTGGTCCTGGCTGAGATAGTCCAGAGTTTGCTTGAGATGGGTGAGTTTCCTGACTTTCTGAAGGAGACGGTGGTGACACCCCTCCTTAAGAAATCATCTCTCAACCTGGGCTGTCTCGCTAACTACAGACCTGTCTCAAATCTGCCCTTTGTGGGCAAGGTTATTGAGAAGGTGGTCACGCTGCAGCTGGATGACCAACTTACCCTCCTTGACATCTACGATCCTCTCCAGTTGGGATTTAGGAAGAGGCACAGCACCAAGACTGCCCTGGTTCAGGTGCTCAATGATCTCCTGATAGTGAGAGATCAGAGGACTCATTCCATCTTAGTCCTCCTTGATCTCTCTGCAGCATTCGACACTGTGGATCATGCAGTATTGCTAGAGCACCTGCAGGTGATCTGTGGACTCTCAGGGATAGTCCTCAGATGGTTTCATTCTTTCCTCACTGATAGATTTCAGAGAGTTGTGTCTGGAATTTATTCCTCTGATGTATTCTCTCCACCATGTGGGGTACCCCAGGACTCTGTGCTTTCGCCTGTGTTAATCGTGGTGTATATGCTGCTGTTGGGAGACACTGTAAGGTGGTATGGCTTGGGTTTTCACTGCTATGCAGATGATACTCAGCTATACATGTATTTTGTACCTGACCAGGAAGATGCGGTCTCGGTGTTTAACAACTGCCTTGCCGAGAGTCAAGGCTGCATGAGTGCCAACTGGCTGAAGCTGAATCCTGACAAAACTGAGGTTTTGGTGGTGGACCCAGATCACGGGGTAGAGGGGACTTCAGCTGGGCAGGCCTCTGGGCTTTTGCTTGGTGGTCGCCAGCTGATGTCCTCCAAACAGGTGCAGAGTCTGGGCGTTATCCTTGATAAGAGCTTGACACTGAAGTCTCAGGTGTCAACCGTCATCAAAAACTCAATCTACTATCTGAGAAATATCACCCGGATTAAGCACCTTGTTCCACCCGGTGATCTTCTGACATTAGTCCATGCCTTTGGGACCTTCCACCTTGATTACTGCAATGTCCTGTACCTAGGGCTTCTGGGGGTTGAAATCTGCCACTTGCAGCTGGTGCAGAATGCAGCAGCCTGGCTGTTGACGGGGCTTTCATGATCTAGCCATGTCACACCTGTGCTGCATGGACTGCACTGGCAGCCAGTTCAGTGGTGGATCACATTCATGGTTGGCTTGCTAATCTATAAGGCCCTACACAGACAGGGACCAAGTTATCTTCAAGAGCTCCTTTGTCCCTACTGCCCCTGCCGACTACTTTGCTTAGCCGAAGAGGGATTGCTGGAAATTCCCAGGGTCCGTTTGATGACCTCTGGAGCCCGTGTGTTTGCCCTTGTGGCCCCCGACCCTGTGGAATTCTCTACCTCTTCGGATAAGGGAGTGCCTGATTGTGGAGAGCTTTAAATCTGCTCTTTAAACATTCTTATTTTCTCTTACCTACCCTGATTATTAATATGTGAAAGTTTGCCATTTTAATTAGTTTTAATTATTTATTATTTTACGTGGTTTGTAAAATCGCAATGGTATTCTTTGAATTGCGCTTGAAATAAATAAATGAAGTTTATTATTATTATTATTTATTCTTTAAGTTATTTCTTAATTTCTAAGAGGGTACACTAGGATGACAGCCCTGTTTTATATTATGTCCCTGGGCAAGAAGGACAAGGCAGTACAAGATGAGATGATGTAAGACATAACAGATAAACATTAACAGATAAGCATTACTATTAATACAGTTAATAGCGGCTACATTGACATTGATTGGGCAAAGCAATTTTATTTTTGTGGCGCCCAATGCATCAGGTTCAGAGTGCCCTATAGTGAAATGAACAGATCGAAGACAGTTAAATTACAGATCATATAAGCTACTTATAAAGCAGCCAGCACAAAATTGAATTATAAAGAGCTGCTGCAGGCAGGACTGAATAGATGTGACATATGTGCTTTCTAAAAAAGCCTCCAGCGAAAGGGGGCGCTATGGACACAAAGCGACAAAGCATTCCAAGCCAGTAGGGCATGGCTGTTCATTAGCAGTTGAAGGCTACTGTTTCCTTTTACAAATTCCCACATCGGGCAGGGTTCACAAATATGATGTCCCATCCATTCCTGTGCAAAGAGGCATACCGGAAAAAAATTCCCCAGCCTGGAATGGACTCTTTGTTGTAGGTTCAGCACTAGGAATGTCAGGACAGTCTGGGACCTTAAAGAATGTGGGGGTGCACTGGAACCAGTAAATTAGTGAGGGCTTCAGGGAGGCCCCTGGTAATAATGTTATAGAAGAGCACAGTCCAGCTATAGATGTGCCTAACTCATGGTGGCATGGTTTTCATCCTCATACAAAGTTCGCACTTGGTTCACTTACAGCAGTAATAGACAAAAAAAAAAAGGAATTTTTTCATATTTTATTTATGAAGATAGACAAAGGGATGCAGCATTTCATATTCTGGGGTTGGGGGGAGGGTATCTTGACTCTATTCACTTTACAGCTGAGTAGATAGGAACACTGGGAGATTAAAGGAGACCTCTGTTGAATCTGTAAGCAGTTTGATTCTGTGGTAGCTGTTTTTATTTAACTTCCGGTTTCTTTTTACAGTTTACTTACCCTGGATAATCCAGCTAGAATGTGACAACTCAGTTACAGTGGGGTCCTGCTTCTGCCTATTTCCACAGCTGGATGGACTGGAGCGAGGGGAGGTTAGGTGACTTGCTCAAGGTCACACAGAGAGTACAGCATCTGGCTTCAGTGGGGTTTGAACTAGTGATCTCTTGGTTCCCAAGCCACTGCTTGTCAGTGTCAGTGGCTCAGCAGGTAGTACTCTCACCTCTGAGGCCAAGAGATCAGAAGACTGTGGGTTCTATCCCCACACCAGGCACTTGAGTTAATATTATCCCAATACTGACACTGCAGTGCAGCATGAGGGGGATCCTGCACTCCTGAGGTGCTGTCTTTCAGATGAGACGTTAAACTGTGGTCCCATCTGCCTGTTCTGGTGGTAGTTCAGGTAGATGTTAAAGATCCCATGGCACTTCTCGAAAAGAGCAGGGGAATTTCCCCAGTGTCCTGGACAAATTTCCCCCCATTCACTAAAAATACCACCAACAGCTTAATCTGGTTCAGTTTCAGTTGGTTGCCATCTGTATCCCCCCCTCCCCCGGTCACCCCTGGAAAAGGGACTTCTAGTCTCAGTGGGCCTATCAGGTCAACAAAATTCAATAGATAAACAATAAATAAATACGTGCTTTCACCACTGGATCTCACTGTTCCCTCCTTGTTCCATCTTTACTGACTTGTTATTTTACTTTCTATTCTGCAGCTGCACCAGTTAGTGTGCTAGCTCTGTCACTCTACATTTATACGTAGTGGGCTCCATTTTCAAAGGTTCGGGAATGACGCATGGTGCTTATATTAAAAAGACATGACACAAGGGGAACACTGTGACGCACCTTGCATCATTTCCGATTCTGAAACAGTGCTTGTGGCACCGGCATGACCCCTGCTCCTGACTGCAATGAACCAGCTTGCGCCAAGCCACAGGTTGTGCCACGGTGGAAATGGGACTAATGCCACCACATGGCTGCAACATCCCTTTTTGGGGGATTCTGGAGGAACACAGATCCCAACTGTGCAAAGACTAGCCAGGGTTGGTCTCACAGCCACTGCAACAGTCCAGGTCCCCCACGGAAGGCAAGCAGGTATGGTCACATTCCACCGATATGCAGGTACTGCAGCGTGATTGAGCATGGCGCTGGAATGCCCTGGAAAAAGCCAGAAAAAAGAGGGCCATACATACCTGAGGGCAACATCCTTGAGCTGGGGGCAGTGGTACAGGGTGCAGTGGGCGGGGTTCAGAGCCCACCATCCCTGACAGGCCATGGAATGGACTTTGTGGGGGCATCTACTACCAGTGCCCTGGACAGTTCCACCACCTCTGTGTGTGTGTCACAGCAGCTGAACATCCTGCCCCTGATGTTGTGTCACCTATGTATCCCATGACAGACCTGGGACATGGAAAAGATGCTTCACTACTGCTTGGGACATAGGTGCACATGGCTGGCTCTGCAGTCCCCCAAGACCATCCTCAGATATGGTATGCCGTCTCACCCAGGGGTGACCCACACCATTGTTGCTGGGCCACAGGGCAACCATGCCATGCAGCAGGTTAGACTCTGCTGTCTGTCAGATTGGAAGGATGTGCAGGTGGTGGCATGCAGTAATGCATACGGGCCCCAGTCATTACCACAGACACCTTGGATGGCTGCTGACACCGGCTGAACCTGTGGCACTATCGGGTACTGCTAGACAGGGGAGGGTGGTTCTCTCATACAGTAGTTCTCCTGGGACCCCATATGAGCCATGTCATCCACCTCCAGTAGGTTGGAGCTGAATCGCTGAGCCATTATGTCCAGTGGTCATGGCTGGAGTGGAACAGGAGGTGTCTGTGGCTGGCATGCTGGCTGTTTCGGTGGCCTGCTGGGTGACACCAGTGCAGAAGCCTATTCATGGCTGCAGACCAGGCAGACAATGCTGCTTCCCCGCATGCCCCTATGGTTATCCCACAACCTGGCACAGTGCATAACTACATTCCCATCCTGTATGTTGTGGTCATTGGGGCTAGCAGCCTCCATCAATCCCCTCCCTTGTGCGATCTCTTTGGGGCAAGGGACCACTTGTGGCAATTTGGGGACTTTTGTCACTGCATCTGGATTTGTACCAAAATCTGGTGCAAAGTCCCTGGCACACCAGAGGTTGCCACAAGTGGGTATGCTGCGAAACCTGCATCGCTCCAACTGGGGCTCTGAAAATTGAGCTCACGGTCTCTATGTAGCTTGCTGCCTTGAACTTGTCCTTTTTTAATCTAAATAATTTTCAATATTTTACATATTTATTGGCCACTTGACAAACATTTCCTTTGACATTCGCCTTGTTTGTTTGGCCATTGTTTTGAATATAATAATGCAATCTGACACAGAACCTTTGCAAAAGAGCATTTGTGCTCAAAAGTATTACATGAATCTTACAATAAATAAATATTCTTCCCTCCTCAACCTGCGTTAGAAGGCCTCTCAGACTCCTGTCTGACCTCAACCGTGTCACATCACCTTCTCCCTTGACTTACCTTACTCCCAGCCTGTTCAGTCATGGGATCTCCTCCATGTGATGAAGGTCCTCAGACCTCCCCCCATACCACTGGAAACAGGCAGGTTGAGTAGCTGAGAGACAGAGCCTGGGTCAGGAGGTGCAGGTCATGTGATCCATCCGGGGACATCATTCTGCGATGGCTAGAGGTTCTTTTTTCCTCTAGGTATCTCCCACCAGGACACAGGCTGAGGCAGATGTGCGCACTATGGGCCCTATGCATAAATGTGTGGGGTGGGTACACACCAGGTAACTCTGGCATGTAGCCCACTCCGCACCCACTACACCCTCTCTGTGGCAGTCCTGACACACTTATGCCCCTCCAGGCACCCGATCCCCAGACTGATCATGAAGTTCCAAGCATGGGCAGGCCAGGAATGGTGTGGGGCAAGTGCCAGCACTCCTTGCAGTGCACAACTGTGCAGAGTGCTGTGCATGGGGGCCAGTGGCTACACCAAATTGGGGCAGACATAGCCCCAGTACGTGCCTCCTGAGTCACAGCTACTGGGTGCAGCAGTGACAGTGGGGATCCATGCGTGGGCAGGCCAGGAATGGTGCGGGGCAAGTGCCGGCACTCCACGCAGTGCACAACTGTGCGGAGTGCTGTGCACGGGGTCCAGTGGCTACACCAAATAGGGGCAGACATCGCCCCAGTACGTGCCCCCTGAGTCACAGCTGCTGGGTGCAGCAGTGACAGTGGGGATCCACGGAGCCCCAGTAAGGACTCCCCTAAGTCAGGGCAAACCTCTGAGAGTGGGGGGCAGTGAACAGGGCACAGGCCCCCTCGATTGCAGGCGGTGCACTGTGCACTGGCTGCATACATGGCACCCTGTGGGTGCAAGTGATCCACCATGGAGACCCGAGCAGCCAGCTGATTGGCCACATGCCCGGGTTCTCCACTCTACACCCGGCCACCCCCAGGGATCTTGCACACCTGGGGGGCTGAGCCACATAAGGAGGCCACACGGAGGCTGGTGTTGGTGAGTGCTGCCTACATGTGGAACCTCCACGGGTGCAGAGCTGCGTACTCAGACAATGCGCAACTTTTGCATTTTTTGTGCATTGGGCCCATTGTGCAGCAATGTCAAGCCTGGCCAATCACATCCCATCTCAGCACTGACTGAGCTCCAGCTTGCACCACAACCCACGGTCACCACATCCTGCAGGATGGTCGATCCTCCTCCCCCTGCCAGCCCTGCAATGACTGGAGCATGTTCCTGAACCCAGCTCACTGGCGCTGTGAGCAGTACTGCTACTGCAGCAGAGATGGGCCAGCCCTAGCTGGCCTTTCTTTAAATTTGGTGTTTCTGATTTTTATACAGGTGGTATGTCTTGTTTTAGTACTGTTTGGTGTAGTTTATTTAAGCACTAAACAGTGAATAATGCATGTGCAGTCATGCATAACAAGGCTGTGTTTCCATATAGGGGTTCTGATGACACGGTAGGGACCTTGAGTGCAAAGCTCGAGAGGTCCCTGATGCCATCAGAACCCCAAAATGGAAACACAGCCAAGTTGCACATAGTTGCCTACGTGTTGTTTTGTATAATACTGTCTATGGTTTGAAACGTAAAATAAAAAAATGCATTTTTTTTTCTTAAGAAATCTATGGGTTACTTTTTTATTATTTAAAAAAAAGCAGAAACCTACCCCCTACCAGTTGTTGAAACTCAACCCAGGTGTGGGCCGAGTTGCAGTTTTTTTAAATGATGTAACAACAGAAGATTTTGTGTTGGGGAGGGTCTGGGTTCTGTGTCTCTATGGGGAAAAATGATAGCAAACTAGCAGGCAGTGCAAGTTTACATTCTAATTAAAACTGCTGCTGTACCACAAAAGGGTATAACATCATTCAATGACCTTTGAACTGTGGTACAACAGTTTTTTTTCCTTTACAATGGAAATCCATGCACAAAAAAGGGTACCCATTTACTAACACTATAGGATGTGAGCTGCGCTATCATAAACCCCAGAGAAGGGAGTTCATTTCTCTGAGTGGCTTCAAGCCCCCACTGAGTGGCGTATTAGAACACAGCCCACAAACCCTGGAGCAAGGATGATCAGATTCTGATTTCCAGATTTGAATGCTTCAGAATCTGATCCAAAAGTTAGGATTTAGAATTTTCAGACATAGCTGCAGAAAATCTAAACTCCTGATCAATCAGATTTTGATGAGATTCCTATTGGATTCTAGAACCTGATTCTGAAATGTAAAATCTGAAGTTGAAATTGGAAGTTGTAGTATTCAGATGGGAATCAGATTTCACACTCGGGTACTCTGAAAATCTGAAAACGGCCAGGCGGATCAGATTTCAAGTTTGGTCACCCTTAACTTGGAGTGTTGTTGCACATATAAAATGGGTATTGTGAATTTATTTATTTATTTAAATGTTTCACCAGGAAGGCATGCTGAGCAACAAGTTGCTCATCTCCCGGTGCGACCTGGAGGGGGTAGGGAACAATGGGACAGAATACAGAGAAATGTTACAATGTTGGAATACAATTTGCTTACTTGCATACAATGAGAGCAGGAGGGATCACAGGTAGATAACATTGGCTAACAATACAACAGTTAAGTATAGTAGATATGAAGACACATATAGCAATATTGGTGACAGTTGATACATAGATACATAGACAGTGTCGGCAGATAAGGGCCTATGGCCCACCCAGTCTGCCCATTTGAGCTTGTAAGTTCAGTTTATGTTTTCCTAGAAGTCTGTTTCCCCTTACCCCTGACCTCCAGAATTCCTTTATGTCTATCCCATGCGTTCTTAAATCCCGTGATTGTTTCAGCCCCCACCACTTCCTCTGGCAGGGTGTTCCACTTGTCCACCACCCGTTCTGTGAAGAAATTCTTCCTCATGTTTCCTCTGAACCGTCCTCCCTCCAACTTCATCCCATGCCCTCTAGTCCTGGTACATCTTTTTCGCTTAAAAATAGTGTATTCCTGCACCCTGTTCCTCCCTGTGAGATACTTGTATGTCTCTATCATATCCCCTCTATCCCTCCTCTCCTCCAGGGAGTACATGTTCAGTTCCTTCAACCTGTCTTCATAGGACTTGTGATGCAATCCATGCACCATCTTTGTTGCCCTCCTCTGAACCTTCTCTACCCTGTCTATGTCCTTACGTATGTATGGTCTCTAGAACTGTACACTGTACTCCAGGTGGGGTCTCACTAGTGTCTTGTATAGCGGAATTATGACCTCCCTTTTCCTGCTTCTGATGTCCCTGCCTATACATCCCAGCATCCTATTTGCTTTACCTCCTGCCTTGTCACACTGTTTCCCTACCTTGAGGTCATCAGAGATGATAACCCCAAGATCCCTTTCCTGTTTGGTGCATGCTATATCCTCACCCCCCAACTGATATATTGTGCCAGGGTTTTTGTGCCCCATATGCATTATCTTGCACTTCTTTGCATTGAATTTCAACTGCCAAACCCCTGACGATTCTTCCAGTTTCTGCAGGTCCCTTCTCATTCTGTCTACACCCTCTGGTGTGTCTACTCTGTTACAGAGCTTTGTGTCATCAGCGAACAGTGAAATTCTGCCTTCTAGGTCCTGTGCAATGTCACTGATGAAGTTGTTGAATAGGACCGGTCCTAGCACTGATCCCTGTGGTACCCCATTGGTCACTCTTCCCTCTGTGGAGTGACAGCCATTTACCACCACCCTCTGTGTCCTGCCACCCAGCCAGTTACCTACCCAACACACTACTGTCCTGCCCACACCCATATTCCCCAGTTTGTGTAGTAGTCTTCTATGTGGCACAGTGTCAAAGGCCTTGCTAAAGTCCAGATAGGCCATGTCCACTGCCTTCCCCTGATCCACCTCCCCAATCACCCAGTCAAAAAATTCAACGAGGTTGGTCTGACATGACCTCCCCCTGGTGAAACCATGCTGCCTTGGGTCCTGTAGTCCATTGACAACCAGATGTTCCACCAATCTCTCCTTCAGTAGTACTTCCATGATCTTCCCCACTACCGAGGTGAGGTTGACTGGTCTGTAGTTCCCTGCTTTCTCTTTGTTCCCGCTTTTGTATGAGGGGACTACATCTGCTGTCCTCCAGTCTTTGGGTACCTCCCCTGTTCCCAGTGATCGGCTAAACAGGATAGCCAGAGGTTCAGTCACTACCTCTCTTAGCTCTTTAAGGACCCTGGGGTGCACCCCATCTGGCCCCATTGCTTTGGTGGTAACACTGGAACAAATACAGTGTAATAACTTGGCAACAGTATGTAGCACTAGATGGTAAGGTGACCCAATAGTAATTGATAGCCATTAGTGTAACATAGATAGATATTCAACATTTACAGTGACTGGTGTAAAGAGAGGAAGAATGGAAGGAGGGAATAAAAAATTGTGGAGTGTAGAATGGAAGAAGGAAAGGAAATTTACAGAGAGACACAGACAGAACATGATTTTCGAGGCAAACAGAGATGACAGGGTGGACTAAAATGCATGTAACAGGGGTATGGGGTAGGTTATAAGCACTTAATTGAGTGAAGATATAGAAAAGGTGAGAAACAGGTAGGAAACGTGAGACAGAGTTGCTTGCAGCGGATTTTCTTCTACCATTGCTGCTTACACTTATCAAAGATAAAAAATAGTGCTTCAGTAAATTAAAATATTGTCAGTGCGAACATTTAGCAAAATCCCCTCAACCCTGCAAAAGCCCTTCTCTTGTTCTCGGCCCCTTTATCCATGTCAGACAATTAGGCTTTACTATGGGCAAACAGAGGAGAACTTCTCTCTCTGCAAAGTGGGAAAGTTTTCTTCTTTTTACAGTTAGAATATTTTGTTGTTGTTCTCGAGGGCGGGGGGGTGATAGAGACCAGAGGGGGTTGGGTAGGGGCTGAGAAAGTCCTCCTTGATGTCAGGTTGGTTGGGGGAAGGGTGTCTGTGTTAATTTTGTCTCACAGATTGGGGAAATGAATTTAATAAATATATATCTCGCTGGTATTTGAGATTCTCTTAGTATATTGTGAGTAAAAAATTGAAAACTTCTGCACAGTGTCTTGAGTTGCACTCTGCACTTACTTGCTTGTTACCACTGCATTGGATCTTATTTATTTATTTATTTATTTAGCTTTTGTTAACCAGGTAAGTATACTAGACAAGACAATTGCCTATTTTCAGGTACGACCTGGGAGAGTACAGGAATAACAGATTTAAGTCTTTCGGATGAGACGTTAAACCAAGGTCCCATCTGCCTGGATTGGTGGTAGTTCAGGTGGATGTTAAAGATCCCATGGCACTTATCAAAAAGAGTAGGGGAATTTCCCTGGTGTCCTGGCCAAATTTCCCCTCATTCACTAAAAATACCACCAACAGCTTAATCTGGTTCAAGGTTAGTTGGCATTCATCTGTATCCCCCTCCCCCGGGCCGTGCCTGAAAACAGGCAGGATTTGTCTAGTGCACTTACCCGGTCAACAAAAACTAAATAAATAAATAAGTACATAAAACGACATTGTACAAATTAGACATGTCACAGTTCATGTGAGGACAGTAAGATTACAGATTCAACACAGCATACAAAACGTGGTAAGGCATACAGTAGATTATACAGTATTATATGATTACAGATTCAACACAGCATACGAAACTTGGTAAGGCATAGATTATACAGTATTAACATAACAAAAAAAAACACCTTATGGAAGCTAAGAGCAGTACCAGGGGTACAGTATTGAGATCCTTCAGATACGACACTATATACAGCTTAGCGACCTCATTGAGTCGAGTCTTTTGTCCAGGAGGAACTCCAGGGCAGAGGAGTGCTGTGATGGATCAATTTTCGGGGGTTTGAGACAGCCACAAGCCGAGAAAAGTTTGAGGTGGTTCCATAGGGTGGAGCGAAGACACACCTGTGAGTACGCGGCACGGACCTGGGCAGGGAAAGTGTTCCACAGTCTGGGAGCACATGCAGCAAAATCCCACCCACCCATCTGAGTCCGTGTTGCCGGTATCTTAAGGAGGGCATGTCCCTGGGACCTGAGGGAGTAGGAGGAGGAGTCAGCTGGGACAAGGAATTTCGCAAGCTTTGGAGGGGTACCAGTGCCAAGGACCTTTCCGGTGAAGCACCCTAGGGCGAAGTCTATGTGGTTTGTGGGTGAGAGCCAGTTTAGCCTGCTATAGAGGTCGCAATGGTGAGTGGGATGGGGGACAACCAGCGCGAAGCGGCAGACATTGTTATAGGCAGTGGACCACCTAGTGAGGTGGACTTTGGATAAGCGGGCAAACAAGAGGCGCCCATAGCAGAGTGAGGGTAGGAGCACCCCTCTGGCAAGTGCAATCCGAGCTGCCAGAGTAAGATTGCTTTTTGCCCTGTAGGCCAGACCCAGTTTGCAGTTAACAGTCTTGCAAGTATTCAGAATGTGTCGGCCAAGGTCAAGCTGCGGGTCCAGCATCACCTCCAGGTATTTAAAGTTGTCAGTAACTGGGATCTTGACCCCATCGACACCAGAAACACATAGTGGAGCAGGGGTGGCCTTAATCTTGGCCTGAGGCCCAAAGAGCATGGCCTGGGTTTTTCTGAGATTTAGAACCAATTTGTGTGACAGGTGTGTGCTGGTGTTTTTTGTTGCATGCTGGAATTTATTTGAAGCAGACAGACAGAGGGATGGAGAATTTATGTGAACAACCTGTGATGGTGGGAAGGGGTGGGTCAAAATAAACAGAATGGGTTCGGGTGGGGAATTTTATTTATTTGAAAATTTGTAACTGGGAGAGGCTTGCAACTTTCATTCCCTGGCTGGGGGAGGGTTGTCGTTTAACAGCGCAGTCTCTCCCATCCTCACCCCATTCACCTGGGTCACTGAGCTCACCCCTGAACTCAGCTCAGCAGCACGGGCTTAGAAAGCATACCCGCTGGGGTCAAGGCTGACAGTACACACAAAGTTTGTTAACCGTTATATATTCCTATTTTTTAACTTTGACCCCAAATTTTCAAGATACACATTTTATGATTCGCATTATAGACATGACATGTACCATTTATAGTATTGTGAACAAGTGTCATTTTGCACCAGACGTGTTAAAAATTACTTATGTCATGTTTATGTGGTGGTTTGTGTTTTTGAACGTGTATCATTTTGATGTGTTTTCAATGTCTTTGAGTGTGAAAGAAGAAACAGATGGTGGACAGCATGATTAGTAATTCTTTACACATTATTTGTATTTATTTCAGCAAGACAGGTAAATCATGAAAATAAGGACACGCAATCTTTTTTTTACTGTTCGCATAGAGATATTGCCTCTAATATCATTATAATTCTGGAAATGTCTAATATTTTTTCACGAAACCTTCTAAAGACACACCGTCGGCATGGACCCCTTGACCCGAGTGTGATAAATTATATATCTATACATGTACTGTTTGACCTTGGGTAACTCATTTCTGGCATTCTGAATCAGCAGGGCATCAGCTGTTTTTCATCAGGATGCATCTGACAGTATGAAGGGAGCCAGTCGAGTTCTAGTGAGGGAGCTATCTCGTTTGCCCGATATGTGTTAAAGGGACTGTGTGCGACTCTTCTTCCTTGCCTCCATCCTCCAATGGGGAGGCTTTGCTGTGTCTGTGGATGTGGCCACATAACTCCTTATCTGTGCTTCAGCCTAGTGGTCCCCATTGTGGTTCTGAAACCAAAAAGCCAATCTTAAAGGTGACACACTTATGGCAACAGGGTGGGTGGCAGTTAACAGGAGATGCTGCAACCCTTGTGTGCCACCCTTGAGCAAATTACATTGTAGTTGAAGTGTTAGGTGCATTAAATCATAAAGGTAAACGGTAAAGCAATGAATAGGAGTAAAACTCTTTCTGGGGTTGATGTTCAAACTGTTGTGCCTACCTATTTAGGTAGGTGCTCAAGGTGAATAACAAACAAGAGAAGTTAAAAACTAGAAACACCCTATCAGGTGTGAAGGTACATAAGGCCCAGACAGAGGCTGGACTGCTGGCGCAGAGGCATGGCTGCCATCTGTGACGCCAATGACCCAGGTTCAGGAATGGATCCGGGAGCCGGAGGGCTGGCCGGGGGGGGAGTAGGATGGAGCATCCTCTGGACTGCTCTCCTACTCTGGGGGAAGGTGGGGCCGAGTGTCCAATGCAAGACAGATCCCTGGTGAAGACCAGGAGTAACGCTGCTGTTGGTGCCTGTACACATGCGGGTTGGGGCAGATGCAGGCTGTCATTACACATTCCCGTCCCCGAGGGAACTACAGAAACAAAAATGCTGGTCCCTGTTAATGAGCAGGCTCCGGTACCGTCCCCTCTGGCCACCATAGTTTGCCTCCGGTGGCCCCACTCAGTGGGGGGGAGCCCAAGTATGAGGGGGTGGCTGCTGGAGCCTGGTAAGCCTGTTCATGGGGCTAGGGGAGCCTGGCACAAAAAGTAAAAAATAAATTCAAAAAAGTTAAAAATAAATAAGGCACAAGTGGAAGGTAAAGGGTAGGCCAAAATAAGGAATAGAAGTAACACTCTAGGATAAGTGTACTAGGGGCATAACAAACATTAAAAGGGGAAAAACTAGTAACATCCTATAAGGTACAGGGATACATAACAATTTCCAAATATCAAAGAGAAGTGTAGTAAGTGAGAATTCTGGGAGTGGTACAGTGCAGGGGTGGTGGGAGCAGCAGTTTTGAGAGAGACCTTCTGGAGACTGCAGCGTTGTCTCATCTGCATGCATCTCTTTTTTTTTTTTTGCTGCTCATGCCCCCTTTGTCTCCATAGTCCACTGTGATCTTCAGACTCACGGCGATAGTTGACCCAAACCCATGCTCAATCCTCAGTCCCCATCCTGCCTCAGTCACCCCCCCAGTGGGGAAGCGGGGAAGGGGGGGTGCATGCACCTTTCTAGGTTAAGGGAGGAGGTTGCTTGACTCCAGGCTGAGTTGGCTAGGATGCAGGCAACCTCTTCCCCCACCGATGGTCCACCATGTCTGACACTGTTACCTCAGATAGTGCCTAGGAGAAGGAACAGCTAGACTATTGTGGGCTCTGGTAAGTTGGGGGGATAGGTTAGAGGAGCATTCCTCAACTGGTACCACTACATAAGTTCTATGCCACTCTGGTGGGGTGGGACTGCAGGGAGGAGGCACCTATGGTTGTGACCAAGGAGAATATGAGGGTTCTACATGGTGGAGACCCCAAGTTGGGTGGTAGAAGACCCCAGGGGAGGAGGAAACAGCTTCTGGTGGGGAGTTGATTGTGAGGGGGATAGATCTGGGAATAGGAAATGAGAGGAGAGGCAAGTTAGATGCCTACATGGCACCACAGCCCAGTGGGATGGGAAGTGGACACTGAGGTTGTTAGGGCAGCAGGAAGAAGTGGGGGAAGAGCTGGATGTCATTGTGCACCTATGGACTAATGAACTGGCTAGGGACAGGGCTAGGATAGTGCAGGGAGAGTTCAGGGAGATGGGAAGAGGCATTAGGCAGGTAGCATGTTCACTGTTTTTTGCAGAGGTGCTGCTTGTCTGTGATGGGGGGGGAGGAGAGAGAGAGAGATCTCCACACCAGGAGGTTCAACTCATGACTGAAGGAATGCTGCAGAGAGGAGGGGTTCAGCTATGCTAGGGACTGGGGAGCCAGCTGGGAGGATAAGAGCCTATATAAGAGTGATGGCCAGCATTCATCTGGGAGGGGAACCGCAGTCCTTGGTGGATGCTTTAAAGATTACTTCAATGAACATTTAAACTAGCTGAGGGTGGTGGTGGAAGAAATCAGGGAGGCAGTAACTGCCCCCCCCCCCACTGGCTAAAGTAGGAAGAACATGAAGGGGATAGAGTTACCGTAGGGTGCAAATTAACAAAGGAATCATGGTGGTAGAAATGTAGGGGAAGGGTAACAGGAGCAGTAAAAACAGAGGGGGGAAGGAGGGAGGGCAAATAGAAAAAAAGGGGGATCATAATCAGAGTGGTAACAAAATCTGGAAGGCCATGTGAGCAAAAGCTGGATGTTTAGGAAATAAGATTCCAGACCTACAGACCATCTTGATAGAGTCCAACCTGGATATTGTGGCCATTACCAGATCAAGGTGCACTGAAATCCATGACTGGGACATGGCCATACCAGGCTATACTTTGTTCAGAAAGGACAGCCTGGGAAGAAAACAAGGGGGTGTGGCACATTATGTGAAGGGTGCATAAAAACGCAGAGATCAGGAACATGAGGAGGTGTGAGGTACTCTGGGTCACTCTGGAGAAGGGGAACAGAGCCACTATTCACACTTGTGTGAGCTGCAGACCTCCAGCATAGGGGAAGAGTTAGAGAAGGTGCTGGTGGAAGCCACTGGCAAGATTGCAGAAAAGGGGGAGATGCTGCTGGGGTGGGAGGGGGACTGCGGTCTGCTGGATGTAGATTGGAACCTCCCATCTGTGGCTTCAGCTAGAAGCAGGGACATCCTGGACTCCCTTCAGGTGGCATTCCTCAGGTAACTAGTCAGAAAACCTACTCATGATAGGGCAGCACTGGACTGGTACTTACTAACAGGGACAGTGTTGCAGATGTCAAGGTGTGAGGCCACCTGGGGCCCAGTGATCACTGTACTGTGTGGTTCAACATAAGACAGCTGCAGAATCGAACCACACAAGGGTGAGGGTCATGAACTTCAAGAGGGCAGATTTTATAATGATGGGTGAATGCCTGAGGGATTACCTGGCTGGTGGGGATGACCTGGGTGGGGTGAAAGAGCAGTGGGAAAAGCTAACAGAGGTTGTGAGGAAGGCAAAAACCTCTGTGTCAAACAAGGGAGTAAAAGTAAGAGGAAAAAGAGACTGCTATGGTCCTCGAAAGAGATGGCTGAAAAGCTAAAAGGGTATCATTAAAAAGATGTAAGGAGATGGGGGGGGATAGGATGGTATATCAGGAGAAACAGAGAGAAGTAAGGAAGGCAGTAAGGAGAGCGAAGGCACAGACTGAAGAGAGAATAGCCCAAGCAATAACGAAAGGGGTCACAACATTCTTTAGGTATGTAAGTGAAAAGGGGAAGACTTGGGGACAGATTGTAAGGTTAAAAAGGGATGGGGAGGACTGTGGATTGTAAGGTTAGAAAGGGATGGGGGGACTGTGGATTGTAAGGTTAGAAAGGGATGGGGGACTGTGGATTGTAAGGTTAGAAAGGGATGGGGACTGTGGATTGTAAGGTTAGAAAGGGATGGGGGACTGTGGATTGTGAAGGTTAGAAAGGGATGAGGGGACTGTGGATTGTAAGGTTAGAAAGGGATGGGGGACTGTGGATTGTAAGGTTAGAAAGGGATGGGTGGGACTGTGGATTGTAAGGTTAGAAAGGGATGGGGGACTGTGGATTGTAAGGTTAGAAAGGGATGGGTGGGACTGTGGATTGTAAGGTTAGAAAGGGATGGGGGACTGTGGATTGTAAGGTTAGAAGGGATGAGGGGACTGTGGATTGTAAGGTTAGAAAGGGATGGGGGGCTGTGGATTGTAAGGTTAGAAAGGGATGGGTGGGACTGTGGATTGTAAGGTTAGAAAGGGATGGGTGGGACTGTGGATTGTAAGGTTAGAAAGGGATGGGGGACTGTGGATTGTAAGGTTAGAAAGGGATGGGGGCTGTGGATTGTAAGGTTAGAAAGGGATGGGTGGGACTGTGGTTGTAAGGTTAGAAAGGGATGGGGGACTGTGGATTGTAAGGTTAGAAAGGGATGGGGGACTGTGGATTGTAAGGTTAGAAAGGGATGGGGGACTGTGGATTGTAAGGTTAGAAAGGGATGGGGGACTGTGGATTGTAAGGTTAGAAAGGGATGGGGGACTGTGGATTGTAAGGTTAGAAAGGGATGGGGGACTGTGGATTGTAAGGTTAGAAAGGGGTGGGGAGTGTGGATTGTAAGGTTAGAAAGGGATGGGGAGTGTGGATTGTAAGGTTAGAAAGGGATGGGGGACTGTGGATTGTAAGGTTAGAAAGGGATGGGGGACTGTGGATTGTAAGGTTAGAAAAGGGTGGGGGGCTGTGGATTGTAAGGTTAGAAAGGATGGGGAGTGTGGATTGTAAGGTTAGAAAGGGATGGGGGACTGTGGATTGTAAGGTTAGAAAGGGATGGGTGGGACTGTGGATTGTAAGGTTAGAAAGGGATGGGGGACTGTGGATTGTAAGGTTAGAAAGGATGGGTGGGACTGTGGATTGTAAGGTTAGAAAGGGATGGGGGACTGTGGATTGTAAGGTTAGAAAGGGATGGGTGGGACTGTGGATTGTAAGGTTAGAAAGGGATGGGGGGCTGTGGATTGTAGGGTTAGAAAGGGATGGGGGAGTGTGGATTGTAAGGTTAGAAAGGGATGGGTGGGACTGTGGATTGTAGGTTAGAAAGGGATGGGGACTGTGGATTGTAAGGTTAAGAAAGGGATGGGGGACTGTGGATTGTAAGGTTAGAAAGGGATGGTGGGACTGTGGATTGTAAGGTTAGAAAGGGATGGGGGAGTGTGGATTGTAAGGTTAGAAAGGGATGGGGGACTGTGGATTGTAAGGTTAGAAAGGGATGGTGGGACTGTGGATTGTAAGGTTAGAAAGGGATGGGGGACTGTGGATTGTAAGGTTAGAAAGGGATGGTGGGACTGTGGATTGTAAGGTTAGAAAGGGATGGGGGACTGTGGATTGTAAGGTTAGAAAGGGATGGGTGGGACTGTGGATTGTAAGGTTAGAAAGGGATGGGGGACTGTGGATTGTAAGGTTAGAAAGGGATGGGGGAGTGTGGATTGTAAGGTTAGAAAGGATGGTGGGACTGTGGATTGTAAAGGTTAGAAAGGGATGGGGACTGTGGATTATAGGTTAGAAAGGGATGGGGACTGTGGATTGTAAGGTTAGAAAGGGATGGTGGGACTGTGGATTGTAAGGTTAGAAAGGGATGGGGGCTGTGGATTGTAAGGTTAGAAAGGATGGTGGACTGTGGATTGTAAGGTTAGAAAGGGATGGGGACTGTGGATTGTAAGGTTAGAAAGGGATGGGGGACTGTGGATTGTAAGGTTAGAAAGGGATGGGTGGGACTGTGGATTGTAAGGTTAGAAAGGGATGGGGGGACTGTGGATTGTAAGGTTTAGAAAGGATGGGGAGTGTGGATTGTAAGGTTAGAAAGGGATGGGGACTGTGGATTGTAAGGTTAGAAAGGGATGGGGGACTGTGGATTGTAAGGTTAGAAAGGGATGGGGGCTGTGGATTGTAAGGTTAGAAAGGGATGGGTGGGACTGTGGATTGTAAGGTTAGAAAGGGATGGGGGACTGTGGATTGTAAGGTTAGAAAGGGATGGGGACTGTGATTGTAAGGTTAGAAAGGGATGGGGACTGTGGATTGTAAGGTTAGAAAGGGATGGGGGACTGTGGATTGTAAGGTTAGAAAGGGATGGGGGACTGTGGATTGTAAGGTTAGAAAGGGATGGGGGCTGTGGATTGTAAGGTTAGAAAGGGATGGGGGACTGTGGATTGTAAGGTTAGAAAGGGATGGGGATGTGGATTGTAAGGTTAGAAAGGGATGGGGGACTGTGGATTGTAAGGTTAGAAAGGGATGGTGGGACTGTGGATTGTAAGGTTAGAAAGGGATGGGGGACTGTGGATTGTAAGGTTAGAAAGGGATGGGGAGTGTGGTTTGTAAGGTTAGAAGGGATGGGGACTGTGGATTGTAAGGTTAGAAAGGGATGGGGAGTGTGGATTAAGGTTAGAAAGGGATGGGTGGGACTGTGGATTGTAAGGTTAGAAAGGGATGGGGGCTGTGGATTGTAAGGTTAGAAAGGGATGGGGGAGTGTGGATTGTAAGGTTAGAAAGGGATGGTGGGACTGTGGATTGTAAGGTTAGAAAGGGATGGGGGACTGTGGTTGTAAGGTTAGAAAGGGATGGGGACTGTGGATTGTAAGGTTAGAAAGGGATGGGGACTGTGGATTGTAAGGTTAGAAAGGGATGGGGGACTGTGGATTGTAAGGTTAGAAAGGATGGGGGGACTGTGGATTGTAAGGTTAGAAAGGGATGGGGGCTGTGGATTGTAAGGTTAGAAAGGGATGGGGGACTGTGGATTGTAAGGTTAGAAAGGGATGGGGGACTGTGGATTGTAAGGTTAGAAAGGGATGGGGGACTGTGGATTGTAAGGTTAGAAAGGGATGGGGGACTGTGGATTGTAAGGTTAGAAAGGGATGGGGGGCTGTGGATTGTAAGGTTAGAAAGGGATGGTGGGACTGTGGATTGTAAGGTTAGAAAGGGATGGGTGGGACTGTGGATTGTAAGGTTAGAAAGGGATGGGGGGACTGTGGATTGTAAGGTTAGAAAGGGATGGGTGGGACTGTGGATTGTAAGGTTAGAAAGGGATGGGGAGTGGATTGTAAGGTTAGAAAGGGATGGGGGACTGTGGATTGTAAGGTTAGAAAGGGATGGGTGGGACTGTGGATTGTAAGGTTAGAAAGGGATGGGGGGAGTGTGGATTGTAAGGTTAGAAAGGGATGGGGGGACTGTGGATTGTAAGGTTAGAAAGGGATGGGTGGGACTGTGGATTGTAAGGTTAGAAAGGGATGGGGGAGTGTGGATTGTAAGGTTAGAAAAGGATGGTGGGGGAGAGTGCAGAGGGTAGACCATGAAAAGACAGACATCCTGAACAAATACTTTTGTTCAGTGTTCACAGTGGAAGGAGAAGGCAAGGGGCCACAAAAAAGTAGTAGATCTGAAGGGAGGGACTTGTAAATCTGAAAATGGACAAAGCAATGGGACCAGACAGGTACATCCTGGGGAATTTTTTGTTTTGTAAATATATTTTTATGTAGATCCTAGGATATTGATCGGGCTCAGGGAGGTACTGGCTGTACCACTGATAGATCTATTTAACAGCTGACTGGAAACAGGAGTGGTTCAGGAGGACTGGAGGAGGGCAGATGTAGCCCTACTTCACAAAAGTGGTAGCAGGAAGGATGGTGGCAATTATAGATCAGTCAGTCTGAAATTGATGGTGGGAAAGTTAATGGAATCACTGCTGAAGAAGAGGAGGATAGTGGAATATTGTGAATCTACAGTAATGGATAACAAGACCTGAGATAGCATGGATTCACAGGTGGGAGGTCATGTCAAACAAATCTGATTGAGTTCTTTGATTGGGTGACCAAGGAATTAGATCAGGGTGGAGTGGTGGATGTGACCTACCTAGATTTCAGTAAGGCATTCAATACTGTTCCGCATAGGAGACTATTAAGCAAGCTCAGTAGCTTAGAAGTGAGTCAAAAGGTGGTAAACGGGTTAAAAAATTAGTTAGGAGACAGGCAACAGAGGGTGGTGGTAAACAGGGTTCACTTCAAGGAAGGGAGGGTGATCAACGGAGTGCCTCAGGGATCAGTGCTGGGACTGGTCCTCTTTAATGTATGAGCTGGAGGGGAAGGTCTGCCTCTTTGTGGATGGTATCAAAATCTGCAATACGGTAGGTACTCATATGATTCATATGAGGAGAGACTGGTGGACTTCAATATGTATACCCTGGACTTAGGAACAGGGAGAGAGATGGGGGACATGGCAGAGACCTTCAAATATCTCAAGGTCATAAATAAGGTACAGGAGGGCAACATCTTTCAGAAAAACAGATGTTCTAGAACAAGGGGTCATGACATGAGGCTGGAAGGGGGGGTAGACCAAGGGCTAACGTGAGGAAGTATTTCTTCACAGAAAGGGTGGTGGATGCATGGAATAGCCTCTCAGTGGGGGAAAATTTGGTAGGGGAATTCAAAAATGCATGGGATACGCATAGGGGAACCATAGCGATAGGAAAAAGAACAAAACCGGAGATCAAGTAGGTCTGTGGTTTTTGCAGCAGGTCGAGAAAATGAGCAGATTGCGTAGGCTTAGAAGTACTTATTTGCCATCAATTTATATGTTTCTATGTTACTCCAGGGTTGGGGGTTAGAAAGGATAAGTAAAGACCTGAGAAAACGTGAGGAGTGCTCAAGGGTATAGCAGCTGGGTTTCAATGCGAAAACGTGCAAAATGATGCACTTGGGGCACAGAAACCAAAAATAGCTCATATGTGTATCACTCATCCCTGGGAAAGCTTCCAGTATTTAGGTTTAGACACATTAACTCTATTACAATATTATATAGACTCTTATCCTTACAGATTTTTGGTGCTGTGCCTGTGTACTGTTGCACTTACTACACAGGTTGTTAGGGGTTGCTTAGGATGCAGGATGTTGTCTTGATGTCCTGACACCCAGACATGCTTTTACATTGGTGGATCAAGTGGTGTACAGAAATTTTCTATAGAAAATGGTGGAAGCATTTACCGAGCCTTTAGGAAGGCAGCCGTCAACAAAGTTTTGTGATTTAGCAGCATTTTGTGCACGTTAATGGATTAATTTTACTAATAACATGCGGAAACTGTTTTACGTGGCACAGTCAGGTTTTGTTCATTTGTGGTGAGCGAGCGAGTGAGGGTACAATTTCATGGTTCATTTAAGGTTCAGGATGCATACAAAAGAAAAAAAGAAGAGTATAGTGCGGGTGATTTCAGAGCACCATTGTACTGAGATAAGGGACTGAAGAGAAAATGAAAAGGGTTGGCTTTCTTTTAAATTATGGTGCTGTGAGGTGGTGGGAGTAAGGCAGTCTTTGCAAAGTGAGAAGAAATGCTGGCCGGCGGGTGGGGAGGGTGACTCATGGCATGTCTAGTATGTACATAAAGGAGCCATGCTGTGTCTACTATATGAATAAACATTGATGACATTTCTACTATGAGTATAAATGAAATTTATAACCATAGAAACTCAGATAACATGATTTATACAATGACTTTTTGATCCACGCCTATTGCATAAATACAGATAGTATATTATCAGGGCGTGGTAGCAGGCATCCGCAGTGGTGGTGCACAGTGTAAAACCATGCATAAGTGGGCATGCAGAGCCTCACATAGGGATATAGGTGTACGTGAACACACAGGTAACTGACCCTTGACCCCACCATATAAGGCATGGGTCATACACGACAGCACTGTGTGCAAGTGTGAGTGCTGAAGATACTGGCGGCACAGCCACAACAGCTGCCAGTGGAAGCACAACAGGCCTAAAGGCTGGTACGGGATCAGCCCGCACCAGTGTACCAAACACTGCCCCACATATGGTAGGAAGCACACAGCAATGTGCACTACATTGGACAGTGAATTTGTAGTGGTGCTCACTCTCCCATGGCCACACCCTCATGTATACTGCTGAACCTCTGCAGTGTGAAGCTCTACAACCAGCCACCACGCATGGATGTACACCTCTACATGCCCGTGTTGTAAATGCACTCAGCACAGTGCTACGCAGTTCATGGGTGTATGTGCTTCCACACATGCACTGTGTACTGGATATTCAGTAATAGAAATGTAACCCCCCCTACAAATTGGGGTTTACTAAAATATCTTCCTGGGCTGCCTAATGCCCAGTGTCAGGATGGTGTCCTGTGTCTGCAGTAGCTGTATGTGTCTGCATGAGAGTGCTATAGAAAGCCTCCATGCCTGTCTCTTTAAGAGAGTCATTATGCTGTGTTAGAAATTAGTCTGGACTGGGTCCGAGTAGTTTAGGGCTCATGACTGGCCAGGCGAGTGATATTTCTGCTCCATTCTGCAGTTGCTATATACCTAGAGGGAGCTCTTTTAGGAACAGTGTTCATTTACTGTTTATCTGCCTTAGTAATAATAGTGTAGAAGTTTATTTAATCTGCCTTCTCTTGCAGCTTGAACTTTTTTGCGTAAGAGCCACCATTTTGGTTCTGGGCTGCTGAAGTTGGGCCAATTGAACCTCAGGGGATTTAAAATGGAGACTGTCCCCAGAGGTCTTGTGAGATTGAAATCTGTAGGAATTGTAGTTTTTAAGGTTTGGCGCCTAAATGGACCTGAAGGGGGAGCCCTTGCTGTGACAGACAGTTCCCTCAGGCAACCAAACCTTTTGGATCTCAGAGGAAATTCCCAGAACTGCCTGCAGCAGAGACAGTTGTGAGTCGGAATTTGGAGAGTGAACAGCTCGAGCCATCGAGCAGCTGTTCCTGCATAGGAGCAAGGGAGAATCGGTGGGAAGGCTGTGCTGGCCTGCCTGTCACATCTTCCAGTGAGAAATCCTGTGAATGTGAAAGTTGGACTTAAATCTAATTCCTTTGTTTGAGATCTGAAACCTGAAGAGAAAGAGAGTGATCATTGCCTGAATTTGTGACTGAAGGCTTGCTCCAGAAACAATTGGCCTGCCAGGTACCGAAGTGAGCCATGGATTGAGAGGCTTGTGCAGAACTTCTGCTAAATTGCAACCGGACTTTACCCGAACTGTGACTAAGAGTTGTGTTGCTTACAAGAGTGCTGAATGTGCTGTGTGGGTCACGATTTGGTTCTCCACCTTCCAGTGTGTTATGCTAGCTGGAAGCTGCTCCAGCACTCTCAAGGGCTAAATCTGAACTGCCTGCTCTGGTCTGGGCCCTGCCATCTCGGCCTAGACTGCCGCTCCCATTGCAGAGACATTTCCAATGAAAGACCCCCTCGGGGATTTGGCTGTCTGCTCAACACCACTGAACAGGTAGTGACCACCTTGGTGAGTCGTGTGAGCCCTGCTTCCCCCTGACAAATCAGAACACCATCCAGCATCTCATCAGTCCTGTCTTCTGGTCTGGGTAGCGTGAGTACCAAACAGGGTAGCTCTCTGCAACAAAGCTTCAATCACTGTGTGTCATCTGATTTATTTGTTTGGGTTTATTAGAACGAACTGAGTCAGCTGGCTCCGGATTACAAATTCTGGGTTGATGTGCATGCTAATTGTTTTCTCTCCTAAGGGCCCCAATAACAGCTGCAATGCCGGCCTACCCCAGGCATCGCTTCAGGCTAGTCTGCTTAACCACTGGATACCCAGGATTGTGTGACTGTATACAAGGGACTCACTGTACATGCATGTTCAGCCTGAATTAATCAGGTCTGTCAATCGTTCCCTAGATTCATGCCCCACCCCTGTTCACTTCCCCCTGAGTAAATCAGATTTTGTTCTTTTTGCATTTAACCTGGCTAGTATGTGCCTTTTTGGTGGGGGTATTGTACAGCCATTGAACTATTGCATTACAGGTCTTACTTTACAGGGGGTCTCCAGGGCAGCTGCAGAGGATCCAGCCCTGGTGGTAAGTGCAAGGAGTGTGAGCAAGTCATTACTGCCATATGGTACATGTGAATGTTTTGCCGCTATACTGTTTAGGCCACTAGAGGGGTTGGTCGGGGGTTATAGCATCCCGGAGGGCTATACCAACAGCAGTTACACTACGCCAGAACCATTCCTCCGGGTGGAGGCACCTGTTCAACAAGCTCAGGCCCCTCAGCCTGTGCCTAGGCCTACAGGCAGAGGTAGTAGCCCTTAGGATAGTGCCATCTAGGGGTTACATCTTGGAAGCACTGCTGGGATTAGCACCCCTAGTGGTCAAAATCAAGAATAACTGTGAACAGTTTAATGGGTACCACTGTAGAAATGGCTGTGCATCAGTTGGTGGGATGGTGTACGGGGCATGAGATTGAACCCCACAATGCCTTGTTAATACTGGATATACTCCTGGGCTCTAGTAAAGACACTGTGGAAGGGGCACTTTCAAATACTGAATGCTTGGGAAAAGCTGTGGTGGTAAGCCCACATGCTGACTTGACTGCCCAGACCTTAATGGCTTTAGTGGAGTGTAGCAACCCCGAGGACAGTGCTAAGGTGCCCAGACTATTGCTGCTGAGGGGTCCCCAGCCGTCTGGAGGGTGGTGACTAAAGATAGTAAGGACCCCCCTGGAAAACGAGCCCCCACCCTTATCTGAGACCTTTGAGGAAAAGTTTGCCAAGTCATTATTAGAGGAGGATAAAACCATAGTGGACTTTAAAAAGTTACTCATGCCACCTGGGGTTGTTTCTTCCTCGCTGCCCACGCCAGCCCCTGCACCTGTACCTTCACCAGCTCCCATGCCCACACCAGTACCAGCATCCACTCCTGTGCCAGCAGTTAGTCACAACTCATACAGCAGACTGAGGATGTTTTCAGGCACTTTCCCCAGACCCCAAGGGGAGGATGACTGGGAGTCCTGGATAGACTATGTTGCACCCTTGGTACCCAAGTGGCAGTGTGCGGAAGCAGAGAAATGAAAAAGGATCATGGAAAGTTTAAGGGGCCCCGCTTTGGAAATGGTCAGGTTCCTGAGGTCCACAAACTCTGATGCGTTAGCCCAAAAGTATTTATTCGCACTAGAGGGTGTTTTTGGTAGCACTGAATCTGGAGTGATTTTGATGTGGCAAGTCAAAGGCACCAAACAGTGGAAAGGGGAACGTTTATCCGTGTATGTTACTCGCTTGGAGATGGCCCTACAGAGAGCTTACCGGAAGGGTGGGGTATCGGCCAGCAAACTGAACCATGTGAGATTGGATCACGTACCACAATATGCCAGATATTCTAAATTGCAACTTATCCAGCTAAATCTACTGAGGCAGTATAGCGCAGTGGTCTAAGGCTCTGAGCTGCAAATCTGGTGACATCCAGCAGACCAGACCTGGGTTTGAATCCCACAGCTTCCACTTGCATACTGTGTGACCCTGAGCAAGTCACTTAACCTCCTTGTGCTCCCAGATCGCTCCTGTAAAAAAGCTTTCAGCTTAGTGTGCTATACCTGGTTAAACAACTAAATAATAAAATCTCCAGGATAGGAGGGATAATCCACCTGATTACTGCGACCTGATAAAAGAACTCAGGGAGACAGAAGGCAAGGAAGGAGACTGGAATTCTTGTGCGGGCGCAGCTCAAGTAGCCCCAGTGCAGGAAAGCCCTTCTGAATCAGTGACTGTTAAGGATGTTCCGCCATGGGCCAAGCTGCTGAGAGATGAGCTGCTTAGAGAAGTCAGAGAAATGAAAGCGGGTGCCTCTACGAAGGCTCCTCCCACAGACAAAGACCCTGGTCCCTCTCAGAACATGTTTGTTATGGGGATGTGGGTGCACCCTCAGGTGTCTTCTGCTGAGGGCAACTTGAAAACTGAAACAAGTTAACTGATTGCTAAAATAAAGGAACTATCGAGACATATTGCATCACCTTCAATGCCGCAGGCAGAGGTCAAACCATGATTTTCTGCTGTTAGTGCTTTAGCTCTAGCCCCAAATGTGTACTCTGCCCGACCTTCTAAGTGTGAATGAAGACCAGCTCCTGATGTAGTGTTTCAGCCAAGATGGACTCAAGAACCTGTAATTTGTCCCAATTGTGGAAAGGATGGGCATATAAAGAAAGAATGCCGGTCCTGAAGGATTTAGAAAAGGTGTTAAACAGACTCCAAAGGGAACTCCGAAAAGCAAACCAATTGCAAAGGGGTGCAAGAAATGATTATAGAGGAAATCCAGGAAATCCAAATTCCAATTTCTTTGTGGCTAAATTGTCCATCCAGGTTCCTCCTAAAGTCCCTCCAAACTGGTCTAAATTGATGGGCCCTTCCATGGACACTACTGTACACATAGATGGAATTCTGGCACGAGCAGTTTTAGACAGCGGGGTCTCAAGTCGCAATAATTTTCCAAGACTGGTATGAGCAGCATTTATCTGACCACCCATTACAACCCCTTGATGGACTGCATGTGTGGGGGTTAAGTGAAACGTTGTACCCTTATCTTAGCTATTTAAAGGTGTGGCTTTCTTTTCCATCTTCTGTGGCTGGTGTGGGAGATGCTATGGAGATGCTAGCCCTGGTCTTCCCTTCCACTGGACTTTATGATGGTATCCCTGTACTGATTGGCACCAATGCACACATGTTTGGGTACCTGGCCCAGCTAAGTGAAGAAAGGCAGAAGAAAGACAGGAAAAGTCCTGCGAGTTCACGCCCTGATCCAAAAGGCCTACTAGAAGCATCTGCACCCCGAGCAAAGTGATCAAGATGAGCCTGTGGGGATGGTTTGGAAGAAGGATCCTGCCACTATTATGTTACCTCCCAATGCCGAATGTAGTATTAGTGGTGAAGTACAGCTACGGAAAGATGTCACTAACAAAAGTTTGATGCTGGATGTCCCAGATGAGGGAAAATTACCCGAAGAACTGCTGATTAAACCCAGTGTGCTTCTGGCCCGGGCTCATGCTTATGCCCAATGAGTGGTGGTATGAATAAAAAATGTTACAGACCGAAAATCACAGTACACAGAGGATGCACCCTGGCTAAAGTCTATTGTGCTGACACTGCTGTGCTCCCATCCCGGTGTACAGCTGAAAAAGGATGTGAGGTATCACCTGATATGTTTGATTTTGGGGGGGGGGGTCGCCTATTCCCAACAGCTGGAGAACCAGGATCAGTTACAAGCTGGCCCAGAGAACCAAAGTATTCTCACTCAAGGAATGGGATGTTGGTTGTGTCATGGGTGTGGAACACCACAATCGCTTGCATGACAAGAGACCCTTCAGAGAGAGATTTAGACGCTTAGCTCATGCCGACATAGATGATGTCTGACGTCACCTACAAGAGATGTTAGCAGCTGGCATCATACAAAAGTCATGCATCCCATACACTTCCCCAATTGTTGTGGTGCAGAAAAAGAATGGCTCTGTCCTCTGTTCACATGTGTGTTGATTATAGGACCCTTAACAAAAGAACTGTGCCTGATCAGTATACAATGCCACGTATACAGGATGCCCTGGACTGTCTAAATGGGAGTAAATGGTTTTCCGTTCTCGACCTCTGAAGCAGATACTATCAGATCCCAATGGCTCCTGAGGACAGGGAAAAAACTGCATTCATTTGTCCCTTGGGCTTCTGTGAGTTCCTTCACATGCCCCAAGGCATATCAGGTGCACCAGCAACATCCCAGCAACCAATGGAGCATGCAGTGGGAGATATGAATCACTTGGAATGTCTCATCTACCTTGATGATGTCATAGTTTTTGGGAAAACTTTTGAGGAACATGAGGCTTGCTTATTCAAAGTATTGGACTGACTTGAAGAGTTTGATCTAAAGTTATCCATCGACAAATGACAGTTTTTCCAGAGTTCTGTCAAATGCGTGGGTCACATTGTGTCATCAGATTGCATCCACTCCAGTAAGGTGGAAGCCTTAACCAGCTGGCCAAAGCCTAACAACTTGAAAGAACTCCAGAGGTTTCTTGGATTCTGCAGCTATTATCGCCCACTTGTCAAAGACTATACCAAGGTGATCTGCCCCCTACTAAACTTAACTCAAAGGTATCCACCTAAGCACAAAAAGTTTAAGAAGGGCACTGACAAAGATGCTGAAAAGACCTGTTTCAGACCAGATGAGCCATTTGGGCAGAGATGGATGCCCGATTGCGACATTGCTTTTGAAGAAATAATTTACAGACTGACTCACGCTACCATACTTGTTTATGCTGATGCATCCAGGCCTTATGTGTTTCATACAGATGCCAGTTTGAGTGGTCTCGGAGCAGTACACTATCAAGAACATCTGGAAGGTCTGCGTCCTGTCACCTTTACTAGCAGAAGTCTGAAATCTTCAGAGAAAAACTATCCAGTGCATAAATTAAAGTTTCTCGCTCTTAAGTGGGCCATAGTTGACCAATTTCACGAATACAGGTTCTTGTATGGTGCTAAAATCTTGGTCAAAACTGATAATCCATTAACATATGTCCAAACCACCGCTAAACTAGATGCTACTGGACACAGATGGCTTTTTGCTTTAGCAGCCTATGATTATGCGGTGGAGTACCTACCAGGCCTAAACCACATAGATGCAGATGCTCTTTAATAAAGACCTCCTTCTGATCAACAGTGGTTTCATATCCCTGAGCAATCTATAAAAGCACTATGCCACAAGTTTGACCCGGAAGAAACCTTGTCCTCTGAAACTGTGAACTGTCTGGCAGATTGTTTGGGACCTCCAGAAATGTGCATACCAGTTGCCTACTGTAACTTCACAGCTTTAGACTTGAGTTCTTTACCACAGCTAACTCCAGCTGAGATCCTCAAGGAACAGTACTATGATCCTATGATCAGGCCAGTGGTTAATGCTTTACGGAAAGGGGAAGATATCCCAAAAATGTCGTCCAGTGATCCCAAAACCGCTTTACTTCTTCGAGAGGGGAGCAAGCTCAAGCTTCGGGAACAGTTATTGTACCGAAAGCTTACTGACAGCCAAGATGAAATTGGGGGAAAACAGCTAGTACTGCCAGCTAAATTAAAAAATATTGTCCTAAAAGCTTTGCATAACCAAATGGGACATCTGGGTAGTGAGAGACCCCTTGATCTGGCCCATTCACGTTTCTACTGGCCTAAAATGGGCCTAGACATAGAACAACATGTTAAAACCTGCAGTAGGTGTCTTCAGCGCAAGGCTCCACCACAAAGAGCAGCCCCTCTGGTCAATATTGTCACAAGTGCACCAGTGGAGCTTGTCTGTATCAATTTTCTTAGTCTGGAGCCGGATTCCAAAGGCATTGCAAATGTACTGGTAGTCACAGATCACTTCACGAGATATGCACAGGCCTACCCAACCAAAGACTGAAAGACCTCAACTGTAGCCAATGTCCTTGTTGAAAAGTTTTTTGCACATTATGGTGTCCCCCAGCATATTCATTCGGATCATATCCGAATGGGTTCAGGCGTGGACATAGTACCATCGCAGTGATGGTAAGATCATGTGATGCCTCGACCTAGCTAGCAGCAAGTCTTTTCAGCTCCTGCCTATCACTGCCTAATACTGCAATTTAATCTTTTATAAAGACAGAATTTCATCTAAATACCATCTAAGGGTGCTGCATTGACAGGGACAACCACAACAACCCTGCAATATTCGTCTCTTCAATCGTGTATAGAGGAAGAAATAAGCAGGTCTTACCTCAGCACACACCCCCGGTGACACCAGAGAAGAGTTCCAAGCATCCCAAGGCCCAAAGCTCTCAGGCGGGACACCATGGCACCTCAACCCTGGCAGCCATACCCTTAATGGAGGATCGCTTCCTCCAGGAGCTCCAACCCTTCAAAGACACTCTCATGGAAATAACAGCTGAGCTTAAGTCCCTCTGTAGTGATCTTGGGGACTTGGGCAAGCAGATGAGCTATTCTGAAGCTTTCACCTACTCCTTGGAGCATTGGCATAACAGGACCAACCCTGAAGTGATTAAACTAAGACAAGAAGTAACCCGGCTACAAGAGAAGACTGAGGATTTAGAAGGGAGGAGCAGACAAAATAACTTGGTTCTCTTTGGGATCCCCGAATCCTCAGAGGGCTCCTCACCAATTGTCTTTACACAAAAATTCCTCCAAAAAGTAGCTGGTCCCTCACCCTGCAACCTGGCTTACCTTATCGAGCGGGCGCACAGGTTCTCCGCCCACGACCAGCTGACGGCTGTCCTCTGCGCCCTTTTATCTTTAAATTTCTCAGTTATGTGGAAAAACAGCACGTCCTCCAGAAGCTCCGAGACCTTCGTTCTATCCTTTGGGAGGATTCCACCTTGCACATTGCTGAGGATTTGCCGTTCGAGACGTGCAAGAAGCGAGTGAATTTCCATCCTGTGGTCTCCAAGTTGATAGCCGCCGGTATCCACTTTAAAATGGGATACGCAGCTCGCCTTCAGATCTTGATAAAGGAGAAGTGGCATTCATTTGATTCTGCAGATCGCACCTTGAAAGAGCTCCCTGACCTGCTACCAGCACTTTTTAAGGCTCCATGAAATGACTTAGACTATACAACATATCTTATTCATATGTAGGCTCTCAATTAGTTGGCCCTGGCTTTCAGTCACGAGCGCTATGCTGCACGGGCATGCAATCATTCATGGAGCATTACAGTCAGCTTCACTGATCCCTCCGCTTGAATACCTCTCATTCCAGGAGACTGCTGCACTACCGTATATTGGTAAGCCTGGAAAGACTTTCACATTTGGCTATGAGAACTGCCATTTGTTATAAGACTTGAAGGACTATAACATTTGGCTCTGGGACTTTTTTGAATGGTCAAACTATGTTCGTTTTTGGATGGTTCTGCATTTTTGATCGTTGCTTCTACACACTAAGCATTGTTCTACTTGTTTGTAGATATTGTTATGATGTTCATGATATTATCACATTCGCTACAATTCTACGGGGGGGGGGAGAACTCCATAATGCAGTATCTAATAATAGCTCCAGTACTTTAGTTTGTTCCTTCCTTTTTCTTTCTTTGGTTATAAAAAGCTAATGGTAGCCTAAGAAGTGTATGCCCAGATGACTTTCTGTGGCTAAATATTACCACAAAATAGGCCCCCTACTGGATGTTTTATTTTACTACAAGGCCTATTATACTCATTTTACGTGTTTAATTAATTGTTCCTGCTTAATGGAAACTCTTTAATTAACAATCAAATAACGGGTTGGGGCAGGATCTGGGGGGGTTGAGCTGCGGCGCTGAATGAGGTCATCACGTAGTGTGTAGATGGGGTTAGAATCTGGACCATCGCTTCAGTGTGCTTTTTATCAAGCATTTGGTATAGCCCCAAATCCTATTCACATTGTATAGGCCCCCTTTCATCATGGATCTGGTGCTTTCCTATACTAACACGTGGGAAGGGGGGGGGACCTCATGTATCCAGGTGGGCCTTACGTTAGGGACCTTGGGGACCTATTTACATTTTGCTGGCTATCATCTGCCCTCCAAGTTGTATCTATCAGTATTTGGGACTCTGAGTTGGGGTCCGGGTTCAAGGGGCATTTTGTTATTGCTCCCTCTAATTTTACAGGAACTCTTGGCCTCTGGTGGGTTCTGGGATGAAGGGTGGGGGTTAAAGGTATTTCGACATTTATGTTTGTACATGGTGGGGGGCTATTGTAAATAGTTATGAGATTGGGACGGGATGGGCAGAGGTTGAATATATGCTACATAGGATCTTAATTTGACTATGGTGCACAGGGAAGTTAATTTCCTTATTACGGGACACTGGATTCTCGGTAATAAATAGTTTCCCCTGGCAATTTTCTTACATAAATGGGTTATTGATCCAAATTCTGAAAGGGATGAGTAGTGGGTGGGAGGGTTTGGGTGTTCTGCTAACCTTTTTTCCCTTTAAGCTATTGGTTATAATGTTGTATAGTACACAAACAGATCAGCTTTTTGACTGTTGGGTTTTAGGGTGGGGGGAGGGTGCAGAGTGCGCTTGGTGGTGGATGTTATTCTGGATGTTATTCTGGCTGCTAAACAAATGGCTAATAGCTTAGCAACATTCCTTACTTGGAATGTAAGAGGCACCAGGGAAAAAAATGAAAGATACCAGATCCTCAAACATATCTCTCATCTTCACACTCATATCTCATTTATACAGGAAACACATTTGTTACCCCATGAAGCCCAATATTTCCGTAGACAGGAGATTGGTCAGGTCTATGCTTCAGGTGATTCAACATCTAGCAGAGGGGTAGCCATGCTCATAAATCGTAGGATCCCATGGCAAGCAGATCAGATTGTTGCTGATCCGCAGGGTAGATTTATTATTGTAAAAGGCTTATTAGAGCAGAAAGAGTTAGTTCTTGGTGGTATATATGGTATGGTAGGAGGTGATTCGATTTTCCTTATGACCTATTAGATAAACTGTCCCCATTCCTCTCCTATCCATTAGTTTTGGGAGGTGATTGGAATGTACCCCCATCCAAGACTTAGATAGGTCAAACCAACCGCTTAAACCCTTTTCAGCGGAGCAAAGGACATTGCATTAATTTATGGATACACTTGGGATTTGTGACCCATGTAAAATCCTCAATCCATTATCCTGTACCTTTTCCTTTTTCTCAATGGTACACCAGTCCTCTTCTAGACTTGACTATTTCCTAATTAGCCGTTCCCTTCTCCCTGACCTTAGTAATGCTGGTATAGAACTCATAGTACTCTCTGACTACGCTGCCGCATGGACCACGTTGGTTCCTGATTCTACCTCACAGTGGGACACAACATGGAAGCTAAATATTCAGCTCTTCAAAGACTCTCATATACTCTCTAGAATTTCATCTCTCATTCAATCTTTCATTCATTCTAATCAAAATACAGTCCCCAGGGTAGATCATGAATGGTGCGCGTTAAAATGCTTCCTCCAAGGTGAATTTATTTGGATGGCCTCTACTCATAAACATCCTAGAGAATCAGAAGCACCTTCTCTGCTCACACAAATCCACAGCCTGGAACAAACCCTCTCTACTACTTCCTCTCCAGATATCTTACAATCCCTGATGTCCCTCAAAGATAAATACTCCATCTTACTGCAAGAAAAGGCAGAGTATGCCACTCTAAAAACTCAGGCCAACTATATTAAACAGAGGGAAAAGGCAGGGCAATTACTTGCCCTCCGTCTGAGGAAACTAGAGGTGTCGAGAATTATTCCTTCCATCTCAGCCTCAGACGGCTCCATTAAAACTCTCACAAGGGAAATAGCACTAGTTTTCTAGCAATTCTACTCTGCTCTATACAGCAAGCCTTTGTCTGCATTGGGCACAAATGAGACACTTACACATTTAAATTCTATTCCCTTATCTAGTTTCACTGAACAACACCAAACTTATCTTTCAGCCCCAATTTCAATTACTGAAATAGGGCTCGCTATAAACAGGCTAGCACCCGACAAATCCCCTAGACCTGATGGTCTCCCTTCTAATTTTTACAAGACTTTTCTTGCTGATCTAGTGCCCTCTCTGCTTTGTCTGTACAATTTTATGATTTCATCAGACTTGCTTGACTCTTCATTACTTTAGGCCACTATAATTCTTCTCTTCAAACCAGAAAAACCACCTCACCACCCTGCTAGTTACCGGCCTATCTCTTTAATGAACTGAGATATTAAAATCCTTGCTAAGGTACTAGCCAATCGCATTGAGAGCGTTTGGTTATGCCTCCTCAGCCCAGAACAGGTGGGATTTGTCTCTGGAAGATCTTCAACTAATCACATCCATAAAATAAATCACTTTTTTCAGGTTGCTAACTCTTCTTTTCTCCCTATGGCTCTGATCTCTCTTGATGCCGAAAAGGCCTTTGACGGGGTTGACTGGTCTTTTCTCTGGCTAACATTGCAGAAAATGGGTTTTCCTTCTAGTTTCATACAGTGAATACAAGCTCTCTATTCTTCCCCATGGCCAGAATCTACTATAATGGGGTTCTCACCTCTTCTTTCTTCTTATATACTGGAACACATCAGGGTTGTCCTCTGTCTCCCTTTCTCTTTAATATTTATCTTGAGCCACTTATCAGAAGCCTCAAAGCTGATTCCAGTATTCATGGCATCCCCGTTAGCAACCTAACCCCATTCCTTTCTGTGTACGCAGATGACATCCTGCTTCATCGTTCAAACCCCGTACAATCTCTCATTACGGCCTTACAGACTATCAAGAAATTTGGCAGATATTCCAATTATAAATTGAATCTCAGCAAAACAGAAATATACCCTCTTAATCGCTTAGTATATAGTCAAGACTTTATCTCCTTTGGCGTGAAATGGTCCCCTCGAAGTATCAAATACCTTGGTATTCACTTAACGAATGATGAGTCTTTGATCAGGAAATTGAACCTGGAGGACTTATTAAATACCATACAAGAAGACCTAGCAAGCTGGAAAAGTCTCCCAATATTCTTATACGGCAGAATAAACATCATCAAGATGAACATACTCCTCAGGCTTTTCTATCCTTTGAATATGCTCAATATTTGGCTGCCCCTATCCTTCTTTAAACGCGTCCACTCCTATATCGCCTCCTTTATTTGGGCAGACAAATCCCCTAGACGTTCATATTCTAAGTTCAGGCTACCCAAAGAACCAGGTGGCTTACGGCTCCTTGATTTGTTGTTATACTATTGGGCCAGCCATCTCCTAAGATGCATTAATTGGCTCTCAGTTTAGCAGGATTCTTCTGATACCATGTACACTCCTGTCTGGCTGCAACTAGAATCCCAACTATTATCTGATCACAAGCTGTCTTCTGCTTCCATTCTCTTTTCTTCCTGGAAATCTCTCCCAGACCCACTGTGGTCGACCCCAATTGGTATATCTATTAAGGTTTTTTTGCAACTATGCTCCTACCTAAAAATCTCATTATCTAAAGACTTCTCGCAACCCATCTTCTATGACTTAAACATCAAAGTTGGGAACTCAGTACTACTTCCTACCTGACTCCCTCTTCCATTTGACCTAAGAATCTCTGATTTTTACCAGTCGACCTCCATCCTTACTTTACCAGAATTACTAGATAAGTTCAGACTAAATCCCACATGCATTTTCAAGATCTACCAGATGAAGCATCTCTTGATATGCCAGTTTAGGCTTACCCCTTGACTTTCAATCTTGGGGGATTTCCTTCAGCAGTTCCAAGATACTGCTATCCAACTCCATGGGGTTTTGGCCCTATATTGGAGCCTGTTAACCTTACCTCATCTGCCTGACCTGACCGGCTCCAAAGTGTGGGAGTCTCTATTGCCTGAACACAATTTTGACTGGCCTAGGCTATGGCACAATCTTTACACATACCTGACACAAGATCAGATGTGACTTACCCAATACCATATTCTCAATAATATGTATTATACTGCTACTAAATTGGCTAGAATGGGTTGACTTCCCTCACCTCGTTGTACCAGGTGTGGTAAAGCAGATGGTACCTTACTGCATGTCTTTTGGTCTTATGAGAAGGTCTATCCCCTATGGGTGAGTATTGAAGAACGTTTGGACCCTCTTTTGGGTCTACGTGGTCTTTTCTCTCCTGAAGTTTGTATTATTGGAGACTTCTCGCAGATCCAGGTCAAAGAGAGGCGATACCATATGGCTCTTATTTCCTTAGCAGTTAAAAAAATAATACTGAGGCATTGGCTTGACCAGTCACCTATTACCCCACACCGAATGGCTTCATGAACTCTCTTTTCGTTTGCGAATGGAACACTTAATCACTAATCTACGTAACCGTATGTTTTTACTCAGTAAGAAATGGGGCAAATTATTTGCCCTATACTTGAAGTAACTTTACATATTTTCCCGGTGCCTCATTAGACCTCTGCTGTATAACAGCCACAACTCTGATTATATTTTACTTTCTATGGTGTTGACTGTTATTGGGGTGGGGGTTAGGGATAGGGTGAGAGGATTGGGGGGAGGGTAAGTAAGGTTTTTTTTTCTTTATCCTGACAATTTTCTCTGATGTAATGTTTTACTGCTATCTCTGGTTTTCTTAAAATCAATAAAGCATATTTAATTTCAAAATAGTACTATCACTGTGCTCCTGGAGTTTACAGGCTTTATTAATAACTCTCTGGAACAAGGGCTCTTGGTAGGGGCAACTTTCATAGACCTTACCAAGGCCTTTGATGCTGTCAACCACAATCTCCTCATCAGACAACTCTCCTCCATTGATCTTTCCTCCGATACTACAAGCTGGTTCTCCAGCTACTTAAGCAGCCGAACTCAGCAGGTAAAAATTGGTAATGCCCTGTCCGATAGTAGGCCTGCATGTTCTGGAGTCTGGCAGGGATCTATCTTAGGTCCATTGCTTTTCAGCATTTTCCTCAATTAACTACCAGGAGCTTGCTGTGACCACATACTGCATACGCTGATGACACTGTACTTTTTACCAGCAACATGGACCCTCATCTTCTCCAGGACCAACTTCAGCAATCCTTTACATCTGCAGAGAAGTGGTTTTGGGATAATGAGCTCATCCTTAATTATAACAAGACTAAGCCAATGTTGTTTTCGACCTTCCAAAGCAGACATAAAACCTTCCTTCTTACCATCATTAATGACACTGGCTACCCTCTTGAACTGGTTCACCATTTCAAGTACCTGGGTATAACTACTGATGCTACTCTGTCTTTCACCCAGCACACTGACTGAACAGCCAAGGCTATTAGCCAGTGTTTAGGAGTTCTATAAAGGAACAAACATAATCTCACTGCAGAAGCACTGAACACGGCCATCCACAGTTCTGTGGTCTCTCTCACGGATTATGGTATTGTCATTTATGGTGCAACTACAAGCACTGCCCTCCAATGTATCAAAACAGCCTTAAATTAAGCATGCCACCTTCTTACTGGTGCTGCACACTTGACACACACCTGCGATCTTTATGCCCAGGTTAGCTGGTTACAATTTGACAGCAGGCTCAAATACCAATCGTGCTTGCTAGCAAAAAAAGTCACCTTGGGACTGCTACTCCCTGGCATAATGGCCCTTCTTTCTCCTGCATGCAACCCATGCAGTATCAGAAGCTCTGGCAAACAGGCTTTCAGAATCCCATGGTGCTGCACCGCCTTTGGACAACGTGCATTCACATACAGAGCTCCACAGTGATACAACTTTCTACCTTCTGACATAACCAATGCTACTTTGCTGGGCTCCTTTAAGAAAAGACTCCATCAGCATCTAACCTCACTGGAAACCTGTGACTGCTACCATTAATTTGCCTTTACCTTGCTCCTACCATTTGCAATCTCTGTGATCTCTATGATTAGTAAAATGTTATGCTTCCTGTCCATTTCTTGGCCCCCAGTCAAGTTAACACTTTCATGAGCTTTCTACCCCTGCCTAAATTATTTATTTTCCCTCCTCTCTCCCTCCACCTCCTCTTCCCTTGTTGCCCCTCTGTCATTCCATACCTCTTTCCTCCCTACCACCTTAATACATCTTCATCATCACCCCACTACCTACACCACCTCATCCTCCCTTCTCTCCTCCACCCCTCCTCCCCACCCTCCTCCCCTTTATTCTATTTTGACTACATAGCTATTCTTCCCTTTCCCTTTTATCTATCCTCTTCCTACCCCCCCACCTCTGCTTGCCTTCTCCCTCACCGCACTTTCCTCCTCCCTCCTCTGTCCCATTCTACTGGTATGCAACCTTCCTTCTTTCTTTGACTCAGGCACAATCCAGTTATCTGCCTATGTTGTTAGTTGTACAATTCTCCTTTTAAAACAAGTGTCCTCATGTTATGTTACTGTTACCTAGTAAAACGTTAGCCTTTGTTTTGACTCTGCACCCTGTATGTGCTTAGATTGTGTAACTATTGTTAGAATTTATGCCTGGAGACAGTTTTCAATTGTTTCATGCTGTATCTGTATCTGTGAAACATATATGTATTCTTGTTTGTGTCATACTTGACGTGGAACCTATGTAAGAGCTTTCTACTCAAAGGTGTTAATCCAAGATCTCAATAAATAAATAAATAAAATATGTGACTTTGAGAGCAGGCTTATTAAAGAACTGTTGTCTCTATGGGGTGTAAGAAAATCGAGAACAACCCCTTATCATCTTCAGGGGGATCCACAACCAGAAAGATTTAACAGAACCCTACTTCATATGTTGGGAACTCTGCAACCCAAAGACAAACCGAAATGGAGCCAACAAATCAGCGCCCTTGTATATGCTTACAGTTGCACAAAGAACGATGCTACTGTGTTTTCACTGTACCACCTTATGTTTGGCAGAGAAGCTCGCCTTCCAGTTGATGTATGTTTCAGAGTGTCTCCTGATGGTGTCCAATCAGACAATTACCTGCAGTATGTCAAAAATCTAAAAGCCCAACTAGACTATGCCTATCAGCTTGCAAACACCACAGCAGCAAAGAGAAACCTGACTAACAAAGCTCGCCATGACAAACGTGTTAAGGCCCAAGAGCTCCAAGCAGGTAACAGATTACTAATGAGAAACTTTGGACTGCCAGGTAAACACAAAATAGCTGACCACTGGAGTCATGTTCCATATATAGTAATCAGTAAGCTGCATGATCTACCAGTGTATAAAGTATGTCCAGAGGGGGACCCTCGTGCTGTTAAAACCATTCACTGGAACCACCTGTTACCTATCAGCCAAATAGTAATCAATACTGTTCAAGAGTCTGAAGCTCCTCGGTGCCCTGTAACTAGGTCTGCTGCTCGGGCCAAGCAACAAAATCAGCAAACTCCTGCTTCCCAGCCTGTTGTTGCAAATAATGTCTCCAATCCTGCAGACATTGCAGATACTGAAAATGCTGAAAATGATGATGAAAGTGAATTCTATCCTGCTTTCTACCCATCTTTTGAACTTGAGAGAGTGTTTCAAAGAATTCATTCCATTAACTATGGCAATGACTCTGAACCCCCAGCTGTGTTAATGAATTCCAATTCTTCAATGGTACCTGAACCTCCAGGAAGTGATGCTCACAGTGTGGACCTCAAAGAGGTTGGATCCTTTTGTATGGTGGAATTACTGGAAATCAGTCAACCTGAACACAATGAGGCAAGTAGAGAACCTACAAGCGACCATGTAAGTGCTAATAAACTAAGTGGGTTAAGTGAATTGTTTCGTACTAATGAATGTATCATTCAAGAGCCAGAAAGATGCATCTTGGATGATTTTGACTTTGTGGAAATACCTCTGACAAGTAACAGTGAGCTTCAACAAGAAGAAGTACCAGTGCCAGTGTTGCCAAGTCACTCAGAAGGATCTGTAAAACCAATCTTAAAGCTCACGTATGACACCCCAGGACAGTCTGTTAACTTGCCCATGAATGTTGTGCACAAAGGAGTTTATGTCACACCCAATTCTTTGCCCAAACTTGTGTTCACTGCCTCTACCCAAATCAAAGCCTCCACCTAAGTTAAGATGCCCATTCAGTGTAACGAGGGGTATAAAGTTAAAAAGATGGGACTAAGGTGAACTGCTATGATAAAATATGGTAACGTTACTGAAGTAGTGATTCTGTTTGATGAGAAAAATGTCAATTTAAAATTACTGAGATATACTAGAAGAAACATGTATGTATCTTTTTGTATAATGTGTTCATATGAAATGTTATAGTAAGAATATACTTGACACGGACACCAAGTTTTTTCAGGCAGGGAAGTGTAACCCCCCTACAAATTGGGGTTTACTGAATTATCTTCCTGGGCTGCCTAATGCCCAGTGTCAGGATCATGTCCTGTGTCTGCAGTAGCTATATGTGTCTGCATGAGAGTGCTGTAGAAAGCCTCTGAGCCAAATAAACCTGTTTGCTGATGACACTAAGCTGGGAGCAGTGGTGGATGGGGAGGAGGGTGGGGGGGAACTACAGAAAGACCTAGAGGTATTGGAGAGATGGTCGTACACCTTGCAGTTGGGTTTCAGTGCTAAGAAGTGCAGGATTATGCACTTTGGAAACAAGAATCCTAAATACAATTATCAGCTGGGAGGGAATTAGTTATCGGTATCTGCCAAGGAAAAAGATCCATGTGTGATGATCAAGGCCACATGAATCATTCTGCACAATGTAGGAAGGTGGCAGTGAAGGCCAATAAGATGCTGGGGTGCATAGCAAGAGGAATCCCCTCAAGGAGTGAGGAGGTGATTCTGCCACTGCACAGGGCACTGGTGAGGCTGCGCTTGGAATACTGTATCCAGTTCTGGTGCCCCTTCTTAAAAAGGGACATCAGGCTGCTGGAGGGGTTGCAGAGAAGGGCAACCAGGATGCTAAGTGGAATGAGGGAAAGGCCCTATGAGGAGAGACTACGGATGCTAAATATGTACTCCTTGGAGGACAGAAGGGACAGAGGAGACATGATTGAGACCTTCATGTACTTGACAGGCATAAATAGGGTTCACCTGGATGGTCTGTTCAAGAATAGAAAGGAAGGCATCACAAGAGGGCATACTTAGAAATTGGAGAGGGGAAATTCAGGCGGGAGATGAGGAGGCACTTTCTCATAGAGAGGGTGGTGGCACCATGGAATGCTTTGCCTGCAGAACTGATAATGCAAGCATCAGTAGAAGGATATAAGAGGGGGTGGGACAGGGCCAAGGGCAAAATCAGAATGGGGAAGGAGGGGGAGGAGGTAACACAGATAATGTATTCAAGTGGAAAGATGGAGGGGTTGGGGGGCAGCATCAGTATATTAAACTGAGAGCTGTACACTCGAGCATACTTGATAGACCATGAGGCCTCTATCTGCTGACATCTTCGTATGTTCATATGTATGTTCATATCTTTTTTTTAGAAAAATGCTTCCTTCTTGTACCTTATTTATTTATTTACAGAATTTTGGTAACCAGGTAGGACCTCTGAGACAAGACAGTCCCTTTTTCAGGGGTGACCCGGGAAGAGCAGTACATTGATAGTGCAATCATTGATACAATCAATTTGAAGAGGAGAAGTAACACCTCAAAAGAGTACAACATTTACATACAGCAATGCAAAACGACGGGCTATGAAAAGCTCGGTCAACAAAATATTATGAACAGACATCATTTACAATTATATATATATATATATATTTTTTTTTTTTGTAGTCAAAGATAAGGAGATATAGAGAGTGGAAAGGTATTGTTAGGAGAAGAACACTATTTTATTTATTTTATTTATTTATTCATTCTCAGATCACAAAACCTTTGAGCGCATATCAGCTCTTCTACAAAGGTTCCACGTCAGTGGGAAGGGTGACAGACATACAACGGATGGTATTACATAAAATATTGACAAGAAAGTATTTAAAATGACAATATATTAATACTGCAACTAAAATTAAAACTATGAATTTGTAGGAAATCAAAAATAACCTAATACAAGGAGGCAGCCCAAGGTGCTTTGTCAAATAGGTATAGGTAGATTTCGGTGAACAAAAATTCAGATAAGTAAATATAAACAGTGGAAAGAAGGTGGAGGGTGAGAGGAGTAAGGTGAAAGAAGTATCGGGGAAGGAGGCAGGAAATAGGGCAGAGCCTTTAGAGTGAAAGTGGTCATTCGCTGAGAAAAAGGGAGAAGTAGGTACACAAGGATGTGTCAATACTGCTGAGGAAGTGTCCTGTCAGTTGAAACAGTCACAGCAACTGTTAGCTGTCAGATGCTGATGAAGACTGCCTTTAAATGGTCCCAATTTTGGTAAGGAAGAGATATCACTGGGCAGAGCATTAAACCATAGTGGTGCTCTATATGCAAATGATCATTGCCCATTTGTAGTCCAGCATCTTGGGACAGAGAAGAGTTGGTTGACTGAGCTACAACGTGTGCTGGGAGCTGAAAGATGGGTTGAGTAATTTTGTAACACCAGAAGGCAGGAGCCCAAGAAGTGCCTTTTTAGTTAGCAAGCAGGTTTGATAGTGAATCCTCCCATTTAGCTGAAACCAACCTGTTTGCACATACAGTTCACATGTGTGGGTAAGGCATGCTGCTCCAGTAAGAAGTCGGCATGCTTTATTGAGTGCCACTGATATTCTGCGTAGGGTAGTGGTGGAAGCTGAGCTATAGATAACCAGACCATAGTAACAATGGATACTATGGAGCTATAGATAGCCACTATAAGTGCTTCAGGCATTAGATTGTGTTTATGTCTATGGATTAACCCTATCTTGATTCTGGCAGACCTGGCAACATTCTCAACATGATGGGCATATGATAGTGAGCTATCCATAGTTACCCCTAGATACTTGAAATATTGAATTTGTTCAAGCGGGACGCCAGAGGAGTTCCTGATGGTTAGGGCACTGGATCACTAGGAGTAAACAGGAATCAGCGGAAGCAGGAGCAGGGTGGGGCGATTAGGTGAGATAACAGCGAGCTTTGAAATTGAGAGAGGGAGGAGCAGGCAAGTATGGAAGGAGGTAGAGAATTCCAGCAGGACACAGCTGAGAAAGCAAATGATCTCCAAGCCATGGAGAGTCGTAGGTTTGGTATGGTTAGAAGGGGAAAGGAGGCTGATCTGAGGGCACGTTTGGGGAGACGTCATTTAACAACATCAGCAAGGCAAGAATGAGTGAAGCAATGGACAAGCTTATGGATAAAGCTTAGAGTGGGATAACGCAATTTTGATTCATAGGGCAGCCAACCCAGGGCAGATAGTATATCACAATGATGATGCCGAGCATTGGTCCCTAGTGCAAATCTGCCCACTCTGTGGTGCGCCAGCGAAAGGCGAGATTGAATGGATATGGTAGTAGAGAGAAGTAACGGAGACCCATACATATGGAGAGGCAGGAGGGTGGCATCCACAATCTTCCAGCTGGAGGACGATGTAAGGAAGGGGCAGATGCAGTAAAGGACACCGATTTTCTGGTTAATGGTTTTGGTGAGGGTTGTAATGTGCACATCAAGGGTAAGTGAGGGATCCAGGATGACTCATAAATATTTAAAGGACCTTACAGTTTCGAGTGCATCCCCAGTATAAGGGAGTACAGCCAGAGGAGGGAGGGTTGGTAGGATCAGTTGGTGAGCAACACACATTTAGTTTTTTTTTAGTACTGAGGACAAGCTGCTTCTGCAGGAACCAGTCCTTGAAGGTGTGGAAGTCAGTGGCTAGCATTAAGTTGAGCCACCCTACATCTGGAGAGGAGTGGTAGATGGTAGCATCATCTGCATATAGGTGGACAGGAGCCACACCACAGTTATTAGGGAGGTCATTAATATACAAAGAAAAAAGTAATGGGCCCAGTATGGAGCCCTGGGGAACCCCATGGGTGATAGGCCTTGGGTCAGATAGGGAGCCTGCCCATTTTACTGTTTGGGTACAACCATAGAGATAACTTTGGGTCTAGGTAAGGGCACTGGCATCCAGGCCAAGGTCATGCAGTTGTTGTAGCAGAAGGCCATGGTTGACCAAGTCAATGGCCTTGGTCAGGTCTATGAAAATTGCCCCAGTGGTACGGCCATGATCCCTTTCCTGGAATATGTCAGAGGTGACTTTAATCAGAGCTGTAAGCGTACTGTGGATTTTCCTAAATTCATGCTGGGAGATTGAGAGAAGTTGATGGAGGTCAAGGTAATTTTGCAGGTGGTCATAAATTATGTGCTCTTGTGAGGTACTTGAATGTATCTGTCGTATTCCCCCTCTCCCTCCTTTCTTCCGGGGTATACATACTGAGGCCTTTAAATCTCCCCTCATAGGGCTTTTGGTGCAGACCCTGCACCATTTTGGTTGCCCTCCTTTGGACTTCCTGTTTTTCTATGTCCTTCTGGAGATGCAGCCTCCAGAACTGGACACAGCACTCAAGATGAGGTCTCACTAAAGATTTGTACAGTGGTATCACCACCTCCTTGTTTCTGCCAGTGATACTCCTCCCTGGGCACCCTAGTATTCCATTGGCTCTCCCCACTGCCTCGTCACACTGTTTGGCCACTTTTAGGTCATCAGATATGGTTACCCGTAGGTCTATTTCCTGTTTAGTGGTCGTCAGTAGCTCTCCCCCAATCATGTACTCCACTCTGGGTTTCTATGCCCCAAATGCATGATTTTGCAGTTCTTCGCATTGAATCTTAGCTGCCACACTCTTGACCACTCCTCAAGCTTATTTAGATCCTTCCTCATTTTTTCCACACACATACCCCAGAGTGTCAACCCTGTTACAGATCTTAGTGTCATCTGCAAAAAAGCATACCTACCTTTCCAGCCCCTCTGCAATGTCACTAATGAAGACATTAAAGAGGACTGGCCCCAGTACTGATCCTTGTGGCACCCAACCGGTCACCCCTCTCCTCGAAGGGAACTCCACTTACCACCACTTTCTGTCTCCTATCATTCGACCAATTTCTAACCCAGTTTACCACTTTGGGACTCACTCACAGGCTGCCCAGCTTGTTTATGAGTCTCTTGTGTGGAATGGTGTTGAAGGCCTTACTGAAATCTAGGTCGGCCACGTCCAACCCCCCCCCCCCGATCTAATTCCCTGGTCACCTAGTGAAAGAAATCTATCAGATTTGTTTCACATGACCTCCCCAAAGTGAATCCATGCTCCCTCAGATTCTGTAATCCGCTGGATTAAAGATATTCCACAATTCATTCCTTTAGCAATGATTCTATTAATTTCTCCATCACAGAGGTCAGGCTGACTGGCCTGTAGTTGCCAGCCTCCTCCCTGCTCTCACTTTTGTGAAGAGGGACTACATCTGCACTCCTTCTGTCCTCTGGAACCACTCCCATCGCCAGCAAGTGGTTGAACAGGGCTGGCAGTGGTGCTGCCAGTACCTCTCTAGGCTTCTTTAGTATCTTTAGATGTATCCTGTCTGGCCCCACTGCCTTGTCCACTTTCAGTTTTGCAGTTCCCTTCAGGACTCCCTCCTCCTTAAATGGACTGGTGTCCTCCTCCCTTCCGTTGATACTCCTGTCCCTTATCTGTGGTCCCTCTGCTTCCCCTTCTTCTGTGAATTCTGAATCAAAATATTTATTCAAGATTTCTGCTTTTTCCCTGGGCCCCCTCCACACACTCATCTCCCTCCTTCCCTTCTCAGACTTACAATCCCACCCTGATCTTTCTCCTTTCACTAATGTACCAGAAAAAATGTCTTGCCCCCTTTCTTTACTGTCTGGGCTATTTTCTCATCCATTTGCACCTTTGCACTCCTGACGGCTTTCCCTGCCTCCCTCTCCTTTTCTAGATACATGTCCCTGTCCTTTTCCCTCTGTGTCTCCTTATACCTCTTGAATGCTAACCTTTTTGCCCTCACCTTCACAGCCACCTCTTTTGAGAACCATAGTGGTCTTTTTTTCCTCTTGCTTTTGTTTACTTGCCTAACACAAAGGTTTGTTGTCTTCTCTATGGCTCCTTTGAGGTTTGCTTACTGTTCCTCTATACCACCCAAGTCCTCCCCCCTGCCAGAGCATCCCTGAGACATTCCCCCAACTTTGCAAAGTTGGCCTTCCTGAAGTCCAGGACCCTTGCCCCTGTGTGGTTTGACTGTGCCACTGTTCTTATATTGAACCGCACCATTCGGTGATCACTGGATTCCTGGTGGCCACCCACCGTGATATCTGCAGCACTGTCCCCATTCATGAGTACCAGGTCCAATATCACTCCGTCACAAGTCGGCTCTATTACTAGTTGCCTGAGGAATGCCCCCTGCAGGGAGTCCAGGATGTCCCTCCTCCCAGCTGAAGCTGCAGCTGGGATGCTCCAATCAACATCCAGCAAACTGAAGTCCCCCACCAGCAGCACTCTCCCTTAGTCACCATCTTATGGATTGCTTCTACTAGAACCCTGTCTAGCTCTTCCCCCTCTGCTGGAGGTCTGTAGATCATGCCAGTGCGAATAGCAGTTCCATTTCCCGTCTCAAGGGCGACCCACAGTGCCTCTGCCCTCCCGGTATTCCCTGTATTTCAGTTGCTTGGTGCCTGCCAAGTTGAAGATCAGGTCCTAAAACCTTTTTGCTCATCTGTGGCTCAAAAACAGTTGGCAGTAGAAACCTTAAACCTTTGGCTTTGCCACAGTTTCACCCAAGGAAGTACACTTGATGGGTGGTTTCAAGGGAAGATGTTTAGTTTTTTAAGTTATTAACATTTAAAATCCCAATGTCACACATGTGCATGTAGTTTTCTATGATCTATTTTTTTGGCATTTTCTTTAGCATCTATAATGAGCACATTTAACACAAACCTGCAAATACTGTTGAATACGTGCATAAGGCCTCAAAACACTACAACCCGATATTCCAATAGCAGGAATAGAGAGTGGACAGCAACAGCCTGTGCAAGCCTTCTAGTAATTATCTAACTGCTCTGCACTAAGTAAAGGTTGTTTGAAAAGGTCAGCACAAAATTCCTCATTATCAGCAGTGTTAATTTGCTTGGACTTGCTTGCTTAATTTGAATCATATTTTGCATAGATGAAGACCTGCTACTTATTGTTGCTTATACCACTTTTGAATATTTTACGAAAGTTATTAGAGTAATAATCCACAGCAGGTGTGCATCAGTGCTGTAATAACACCATGCCCTAGGGGATTGACCCAGGCAATTTGGTTATTACAATATTGCCACACACCTGACCATGGATTATTCCTCGCATATTATGCACTCTGTCTGATGTCAGTTCCTGGGTTCATTAATGCTGGATTTGTATGCATAGTCATCCAATTTGATAATGTACCTATCTTTTGTTAATTACCCTGCTGACACTTAATGATGCAATTGCTTATTTGGTCTACTAACACCAGGGGCACTGATTTAAGATGAATTAAATAATGACATTTCAGTTTCAAGACATAAGATTACAGAGCTTCCCTGGTGTTTGCTAGTCTAATTTCCAGATTTCCAGACTTTTTTTTACCATTCAGATGTTATTAATTTTTCAAATCCATACAAAAAACACAATTACACATATGTATTTTTGTAGGAGTAACAATTGTAACATGTTGGTGCATTCTGACTTAACAGGTTTCCATATTGTAGCCAGATGTTACTGCCTTCACTATTTCAGCTATGGTCCTGACCCTAACTCATGAAGCTAAGTTGCATATTTCATGTTGGGCCATTTTATATATTCAATTACACATGAAATGGTGTGCATTGGGTGCTATGTTAGGCATGAGGTGCAGCCAAGTGCCATTAAATACCTTTCAGAATTGCAATTACATCATTATAGTGGCACACTCTGGGGGGTCATATTGCACTTATAGAATGTTTTTTAAATATCTGACTTATTTCAAAAAGATAAAAAAAAATAAAGAACTTTCATTAAAATATGCTTCCCTTTTAATGATGAAGATAAAATGTAGTCCATATTCTGGTAACTGGGGAAGCTAGAAACAAACAAAAAAAGTCTATAAAAACCCTGTAAATAAAACACATTTTATTAAAAAAACATGAGTTACCTAATTTGCATTTCAAACCAATACTGGCATTTTTAATAGACATACAGGCATTTTTCGTTGAAATACATTTCAAAATTATTGAACATACCAGGTTACTGTGTGTGTGGGGGGGTTGGTGGGGGTAGTACAATTTTGCTGAATAGCTTCACCATCCCTGATTCAAGTGCATGTGCTGTTATGAACTTCAGGACTTTTGTAAAAGCAGTTTGGGACTGCCTCTTCCCTCCTCAGTAACCTGCTCCCCTCTTCTGTCTGGTTTCCTTCCTCTGTCACAGCCCCTAGACATCACCTAAAGTGCCTTCCTGTTCCACCCATTACTGTGAATCCCCTTCCTAGCCCTATTTTCCACTTCCTATCCACCCCCAGCAATCTTCTCCCTGTACTGGGCTGTGACTGAGGCTGCCTTCTCTCAGGTTACAACACTACAACTGCTTCCTCAGGCATTATAGAAACACAGAAACATAGAATTTGACAGCAGATAAGGACTGCTTGGCCCACCCAGTCTGCCAATTTCCCTACCTAATGGATAAGCTGCAGATCCTAGCTAATCAACAACCTACTTCTTCCTATCTCCACCCCCTAGAATTGTCTTATGCTTGTCTCATGCATTCTTGAATTCCACCACTGTTTTTGATTCCACAACCTCCTCAGGAAGGCTGTTCCATGCATCCACAATCCTCTCCATGAAAAAATACTTCCTTACATTACCTCTGAGCTGTCTCCCCATTATCTTCAAATTGTGCCCCCTTGTTCTTGCACACCTCTTTTTCTGAAAGATGCTACCCTCTTGGACTTTGTTGATTCCCTTGAGGTACTTGAAAGTTTCTATCATGTCCTCCCTCTCCCTCCTTTCCTCGAGGCTATACATATTAAGCTCCTTAAGTCTCTCTTGATATGTCTTCTGGTACAGACCCTGCACCATTTTAGTTGCCCTCCTCTGGACTGCCTCCATCCTGTCTATGTCTTTGCGGAGACTGGGTCTCCAGAACTGCTCGCAGTACTCCAGATGGGGTCTCACCAGCTGTCTGTACAGAGGGATAACAACTTCTTGTTTTCTACTGGTGATGCATCTCCTTATGCATCCCAGTATCCCCAGCCCTCCTTACTGCCCTCTCATTGCTCACCTTTAGGTCATCTGATATGACTACCCTGTGTCTTTCTATTTTGTTGTTGTTAGTATCTACCCCCATTGTACTCTTCCTGGTTTTTGTTTCCCAGGTGCATTACTTGCACTTCTTAGCATTGAATCTAAGCTGCCATACATTTGACCATTCCTCCAACCTTGCCAAGTCCCTTCTCATCCTTTCCACCCCACCTTGTGTATCAGCTCTGTTGCAGATCTTTATGTCATCTGCAAAGAGACATACTTCCTCCCAGTCCTTCTGCAATGTAAACTTATAAAGACATTAAAGAGGACCGTTCCTAGTACTGAACCCTGCGGTACCCCACTAGTAACCCCCCTTTCTTCAGAGCGTACTCCATTTACTATTACCCTCCATGTCCTGTTCTCCAGCCAATTCTTTACCTAGGCTACCATCTTGGGACCCAGCTGGCCAACTTGTATATTAATTTTTTGTGTGGGACTGTTTCAAATGCCTTGCTAAAGTCTAGGTAGGCCATTTCTACAGCCCCTCCCTGATCTACTACTTTGGTCACCCAGTCAAAGAAATCTATTAGATTCATCTGACATGACCTTCCTACTGTGAATCCATGCTGCCTTGGGTCCTGTGCTCCTCTGGCCTCTAGGTACTCAACAATTTTTTCCTTCAGAAATGATTCCATCATTTTTCCAATCACTGAGGTTAAACTAACAGGTCTGTTGTTTCCTGCTTCTGCCATGCTCCCACACTTTTGTGAAGTGGAACAACATCTGCCCTCCTCCAGTCCTCAGGTACCACCCCATCCTCCCATGATTTATTAAAGAGGGTAGTCAGTGGTATCACTAGTTCTACCCTTGGTTCTTTTAGAATTCTGGAATGAATCCCATCAGGCCCCATTGCTTTGTCCACCTTCACTTTTAAGAGTTCTTTCAGAACCCTTTCTTCTGTGAAAGGGTTGGTATCAACCCCCCATATCCATCGTGCTTCTATTGTTTGGTTTATTTACCTCCCCCTCTTCATTTGTGAACATTGAGCAAACATATTTAGAAACAGAGAAACATAGAATTTGATGGCAGATAAGGACCGCTTGGCCCACCCAGTCTGCCCATTTCCCTACCTACTGGATAAGCTGCAGATCCTAGTTAACCAGCAGCCTACTTCTTCCTACCCCCACCCCACAGAATTGCCCCATGACTATCCCATGCATGCTTGAATTCCACCACTGATCCCGACTCCACAACCTCCTCCGGAAGGCCATTCCATGCATCCACAACCTCTCTGTGAAAAATACTTTTAAATTACCTCTGAGCCGCCCCCTCTATCTTCAAATTGTGCCTCTTGTTCTTGCCTCTCTTTTTTGAAAGATGCTACCCTCTTGGACTTTGTTTGTTCCCTTGAGGTGCCAGAAAGTTTCTATCATGTCCCCCTCTCCCTCCTTTCCTCGAGGCTATACATATTAAGCTCCTTAAGTCTCTCTTCATATGTCCTCTGGTGCAGACCCTGCACCATTTTAGTGCCCTCCTCTGGACAGCTTCCATCCTGTCTATGTCTTTGCAGAGATTGGGTCTCCAGAACTGCACACAGTACTCCAGATGGGGTCTCACCAGCTGTCTGTACAGAGGATAATAACTTCCTGTTTTCTACTGGTGATGCCTCTCCTATGCATCCCAGTATCCCCCAACCCTCCTTGCTGCCTTCTTACTTACTTGCCCACCTTTAGGTCATCTGATATGACTATCCCCAGGTCCCTTTCCATTTTTGTTGTTGTTAGTATCTCACCCCCATTGTGTACTCTTCCCTGGGTTTTGTTTCCCAGGTGCATTACCTTACACTTCTTAGCATTGAATCTAAGCTGCCATACATTTGACCATTCCTCTAACCTTGCCAAGTCCTTCTCATCCTTTCCACCCCACCCTGTGCATCAACTCTGTTGCAGATCTTAGTGTCATCTGCAAAGAGACATACTTTCCTTCAGTCCTTCTGCAATGTAACATAAAAACATTGAGGGACTGGTCCTATACTGAACCCTCACGTACCCGCTAGTAACCCTCCTTTCTTCTGAGTGGACTCCATTTACTATTACTCTCTGTGTCCTGTTCTCCAGCCAATTCTTTACCCAGGCTGTCAGCTTGGGACCCACTCCCAGGCTGGCTAACTTGTATATTAATCTTTTGTGTGGGACTATGTCAGATGCCTTGCTAAAGTCTAGGTAGGCCATGTCCACAGCCCCTCCCTGATCTACTACTTTGGTCACCCAGTCAAAGAAATCTATCAGATTCGTCGGCATGACCTTCCGCTGTGAATCCATGCTGCCCTAGGGTCCTGTGCCCCTCTGGCCTCTAGATACTGAACAATTCTTTCCTTAGAAGTGATTCCATCATTTTCCCTATCACTGAGGTTAAACTAACAGGTCTATAGTTTCCTGCTTCTGCCTTGCTCCCACTTTTGTGAAGGGAATCACATCTGCCCTCCTCCAGTCCTCAGGTACCACCCATCCTCCCATGATTTGTTAAGAGGGTAGTCAGTGGTGTCACTAGTTCTACCCTTAGTTCTTTTAGAATTCTGGGATGAATCCCATCAGGCCCCATTGCTTTGTCCACCTTCAGTTTTAGAGTTCTTTCAGAACCCTTTCTTCTGTAAATGGGCTGGTATCAACTTCTGTATCCAGAATGTTACTACTGTTTGTTTTATGTACCTCCCCTCTTCCTTTGTAAATACTGAGCAAAAATATTTGTTTAGTATCTCTGCCTTTCACAGTCTCCCTCTGCCCACCCTCCCTCCTCTATTAAGCCTCACTATCCCTCCCTTGGTCTTCCTTTGCTCCTGATGTACCTATAAAAGGTTTTAAGCCCTTCTTAACTAGGTTGGCTATCTTCTCCTCGGTTTGGGCCTTTGCTGTTCTGACTGCCTTCCCAGCCTCCTTTTGCTTTAACTGATACAGTTCTCTGTCCTGCTCCTGCTGCGATTCCTTGTACTTCCTGAATGCTTTCTTTTTCTCTTGAACCTTCACTGCTAGTAAGTATCTCTGCCTTTTCACCCTCTGTCCACCCCCCTTCCCTTTATTAAGCCTCACTATCACACCCTCCTTCCCCTTTATTAAGCCTCACTATCCCTCCCTTGGTCTTCCTTTGCTCCCTGATATACCTATAAAAGGTTTTATCCCCCTTCAAAACTGAGTTGGCTATCTTTTCCTTGGTTTCGGCCTTTGCTGTTCTGACTGCCTTTCCTGCTTCCTTTTACTTTAACTGATACAATTATACATTTTACTCCATACTTGTACATTTATTAAGCAATATACCATGACAGAGTGTGGGTTTTACTGGGATTTACCCACGTCTGGTGTGGTTTGGTCACAAGGCCGCAGGCCGAGTGATTAAACTTCAAAGAGCCAGGTTTCCAGCTCCCTAAAGAAGTCCTGCAGGGCAGTTTGTAGAGAATTTGGATGAGAGTGTTTCCAAAAGACTACCACATCATCTGCATAAAGCAGCATCTTACTGCTGCAGGATTTAAGGAGTGAGTTTAGGAAGAGTATAAAGAGTAGAGGGGCAAGTATTGACCCTTGTGGGACACCAGTTAGGACCGGTTTGCTGGAGGAGATAGTCGTTTTGATTTTGACATGTTGTGTATGACCTGTGAGATAATCTTTGAACCAGGCGGTGACCTCTGGTGCGAAATTAAGGTATGGGAGGGTAAGGAGTAGTAGCTCGTGACTGATGATATCAAATACCTTGGTCAGATCAACATAGAGAGCCCCTGCCACTGAGACTTGTTCTAGGGCCTCATGTATAAATGTAGTTAGTTCAATGAGGGTGGTAGAGATGCTGTGCCCCCTCCAGAATCCATGTTGTTCATGGCAGAGCAGGTTGTATTTGGATAGGCAGTCAGTTAGTTGATCCAACACTATTTTTTCTAGGGCCTTAGAGAGGGGTGGCAGGATGGATATTGGTCTATAGTTGCTTGTGGCAGTGGGGTCGCCACTCTCCAGGATGGGGGTTATTATTACTCTCTTCCAAGCAGCGGGGAATTGGCTGAGGCATAAGGACAGGTTGAGGGTTTTGGTGAGATGAGGCAGTGTCACATCCAGCCTAAGCCAAATGAGTTTGAGGTCCAGGGAATCACTACTGTAGTGAGAGTTCACCAGGGCTTTGGTGTGATAGTGTTTTGCCACATTACAGGAGATGACTTTTAGCCTGAAGGGGGTAGGGTTGGTGATGGCCGAGGTGTCTGTGGGGGGGTCGGTGGTAGAGTCAAAGAAATTAGGTGGGAGAATATGGGAGAGATCAGAGAAGGAGGTACATGCATAGATACATAGATACATAGACAGTGTCGGCAGATAAGGGTCTATGGCCCACACAGTCTGCCCATTTGAGCTTGTAAGTTCAGTTTATGTTTTCCAAGAAGTCTGTTGCCCCTTACCCCTGACCTCCAGAATTCCTTTATGTCTATCCCATGCATTCTTAAATCCTGTGATTGTTTCAGCCCCCACCACTTCCTCTGGCAGGGTGTTGCACTTGCCCACCACCCGTTCTGTGAAGAAATTCTTCCTCATGTTTCCTCTGAATCGTCCTCCCTCCAACTGCATCCCATGCCCTCTAGTCTTGGAACGTCTTTTTCACTTCAAAATAGTGTATTCCTGCACCCTGCTCCTCCCTGTAAGATACTTGTATGTCTCTATCATATCCCCTCTCTCCCTCCTCTCCTCCAGGGAGTACATGTTCAGTTCCTTCAACCTGTCCTCATAGGACTTGTGATGCAATCCATGCACCATCTTTGTTGCCCTCCTCTGAACCTTCTCTACCCTGTCTATGTCCTTATGTAGGTAAGGTCTCCAGAGTGTACAGTGTACTCAGGTGGGGCCTCACTAGTGTCTTGTATAGTGGAATTATGACCTCCGTTTTCCTGCTGGTGATGCCCTGCCTATGCATCCCAGCATCCTATTTGCTTTACCTGCTGCCTTGTCACACTGTTTCCCTATCTTGAGGTCATCAGAGATGATAACCCCAAGATCCCTTTCCTGCTTGATGCATGCTATATCCTCACCCCTCCAACTGATATATTGTTCAGGGTTTTGTGCCCATATGCATTATCTTGCACTTCCTTGCATTGAATTTCAACTGCCAAACCCCTGACCATTCTTCAAGTTTCTGCAGCTCCCTTCTCATTCTGTCTACACCCTCTGGTGTGTCTACTCTGTTACAGAGCTTTGTGTCATCAGCGAACAGTGAAATTCTGCCTTCTAGATCCTGCACAATGTCACTGATGAAGATATTGAATAGGACCGGTCCCAGCACTGATCCCTGTGGTACCCCACTGGTCACTCTTCCCTCTATGGAGTGACAGCCATTTACCACCACCCTCTGTGTGCTGCCGCCCAGCCAGTTATCTACCCACCACACTACTGTCCTGCCCACACCCATATTCCCCAGCTTGTGCAATAGTCTTCTATGTGGCACAGTGTCAGAGGCCTTGCTGAAGTCCAGATAGGCCATGTCCACTGCCCTCCCCGATCCACCTCCCTAGTCACCCAGTCAAAAAATTCAATGAGGTTGATCTGATATGACCTCCCCCTGGTGAAACCATGCTGCCTTGGGTCCTGTAGTCCATTGACAACTAGATGTTCCACCAATCTCTCCTTCAGTAGTGCTGCCATGATCTTTCCCACTACCGAGGTGAGACTGACTGGTCTGTAGTTCCCCGCTTCCTCTTTGTTCCCACTTTTGTATAAGGGGACTACATCTGCTATCCTCCAGTCTTTGGGTACCTCCCCTGTTTCCAGTGATTGGCTAAACAGGATAGCCAGAGGTTCAGCCACCACCTCTCTTAGTTCTTTAAGGACCCTGGGGTGCACCCCATCTTGCCCCATTGCTTTATCAACTCTTATTACTTCCAGTTCCTTCAGGATCCTTTCTCATGTAAAGGGACTTGTGTCCATTTCTGCACCATTCTCACCCCTTGTACTCTGTTCAGACTCATTACCCTCCTCTTCCTCAGTAAAGACTGAGCAGAAATACCTGTTCAATATGTCAGCTTTACTGTTGTCATCCTCCACACAGCCCCCATCCTCCCCCTTCACTCTCACTATCCCTCCCTTTGCCTTTCTTTTCACTTATGTACCTGTAAAGGTTTGTCCCCTCTACCCACTGACTTTGCAATGTGTTCTTCTGTCTGAGCTTTGGCTTCCTTTACTGACCTCCCTGCCTCCCTTTGCTTCTCCTGGTACTTCTCCCTATCCCCTTCTGCCTGTGTCTTTTTGTATTGCCTAAATGCAATCTTTTTGGCTGAGTGCATCGAAGATAACATTGGGGTCCTGGGAAGTTACTCCATCTACATGTAAGCTGAACAGGGGTAGGGGATACAGTTTTCCCACAGAGTTCCTTAATATTGCTCCAGAAACTTTTCCCAGAACCCCAGGAGGTGGTGAGGGTTTGCTTATAGTATGCAGCTTTGACTTGCCGGGTAGCCCATGTGCTTCTGTTTCTAGCCTCTCTGTACTGTTGCCTGTCCTGCGGGAGCTGGGAGTCAAGGGCCTTATGCCATAGGTTGTCCCTGTGGTGCATTTGGTCTAGTAGTGCTTGGGTGATCCAGGGGGTGTTTCTTTGTTTTACTACCTGTTTGGAGAAGGGCGCAAATATGTCACAGGCCTTACTGAAGATGGCAATAAAGTAGGTAAGGGCAGCACCCACGGACTGTGCGGTGTGAATAGGGGACCAATTGCAGGAGGCAAGGTGGGACTTGAGCCGTGTGAGGGTTCCTTTTTTGAGGCGTCTTTGTACAGAGACATTTGTGGGGTTGGGGGGATTTACTGGACCACAGGCAGGTCACTGGGGAATGGTCACCTTTTGAGTCAGGGAGCACTGTAACTTGGGAGATATTATTAGGCCTGTTGGTGAGGATTAGATTGATAAGGGTCGAAGTCCCCGTTCTACTGTCAAGTCTGGTTGGGGATTTGATGACCTGGGTGAGGTCACAAGCTAGGGCTGAGTCCTTATATGGGGACGAGGCAGACGATAACCAATTGACATTGAAATCTCCTAGTAAAATGACTTCCACTCTTTGGTGGGAGATGGGTGATACTGTCCAGGACTTATTCGAAAGTGAGCTTTTGTTTGCAAGGGGGAATGTAAACCGCCACGACGTGGAGGGTTTTACCCAGGTTGCCAAGGCTGAGCTTGGCTGTTAGGGTCCGGGTTCTATACATTGGTGGCAGTATGGGGACCACTAGGGAGCGAAGGGAGGATCTAACATAGATGGCATAGCCACCTCCCCTCTAACTGAGCCTGTCAGCATGATAAATGGTGTAGTCGCTGAAGCTGATCGATCTGTTGGATATTTTGTCTGAGAGCCATGTCTCAGATAGGGCTAAGACATCAGGTGAATGCTGGGCAATCCAGCCCTGCAGGGGGGTGAACTTCTTCTGGAGGCTGCAGATACTAAATGTGGCCAGCAGGAGGCTACCATGTTTGCCTTCCGATGAGACATTAGGGGTGGGTGGCCCTGGGTTAGGGTGTATATTCCCTGAGAGGAGCAGGAGGAGGAGCGCATGTCAGAGTAGGGCTAACCTGAGCAGCTTAGGTGATGCACATTTTGACTGAGAATTAGTGAGATTTTTAGCGTGTGTGATAGGGACTGGGAGGGTCCATATGAGGTGGGTTATCAGGCTGGGGGTTAAAAGAAGATGGGTACCAAGATGGTAGCTAATGAGAGGAACAGGGGGGTGTAGCCTGAAGGGGAATGGTGTAGCAGTACAGCGAGAGTTGTGGGTGTAAGGATTGGTTTCTAGAGCAGGAAGGTAGTATGTGCACTTTGGTGGCGTAACATGGGGAGGGGGTGGTGTTCAAATTGCTGTCCCACCAGGGTGTCATGCAAGAGCGCATAGTGTGGTTATAAAAAGATTATGCTGAAAATTTGGGGTAAAAATGTGAAAAGACAACTAAGCTATGAGGAAACCAATTGTTCTAACATTTACTCATAACTTTATTTTTTGCAGATTCTGGCCCCTAATGTTCAATGTATACCTTGTGTTACCCGACCTTCTGAGCATGACAGGTGTCATTTTTCAAATCCCCTCCGAAACTTGTTTCCAGAATTATACTGCAAAATCTTCTTTTGGATGGGATTTTAAAAATTCCGCCTGTCTTGATTATAATGTCAGATCATAAAAGACAGGTGGACATTTGGGGTCAAAACGTGGGAGCCTACTTAAAAGTAGAATATTACCTCTCAGCTGCCCTGTTCTGGGTAATTACAATCTAACAATGTGACAGAGCAGGACACCACTGAAGATGAGATATTGCATCTCATCTACTCTATCCTGGGTAAACTTATAGTAACAAGCATTTGTCAATGCCAAATGTTTGCTTGCTGGCATTGGCATTGGTAGTGTAGGAGTTACAGAGCTGCATAATAGGAATGGCAGTGAAGTATTGAACTGAAGCCAACCCCACCACCACCCTGCAGAGACTGACAGGCATTGGGGTGTGCCTTTGGGTCGTTAGGCATAACGGCCACGCCATTTCACCACACCCTACCTTGCAGACACCGACAAGTGTAACGGTGTGCCTTGGGGTCTTTGGCCCTTATGCGCACCCCATTCCATCAGGAAATTCATTGAGGTGGGTGCAGTATAGGAGAATGGGGTGAACTTTGGGGCCGAAGAGTCCAAGGCATACCCCGATGCCTCTCACTGGCTGCAGGGTGTGGAATGATATGAGCATTACAGATGAGAATCCCAAGTCACACCCCTGATGCCTGTCATTCTCTACAGGGTTGGGCGTTATGGTTGGAAACCCTAACACCTCAGGCATTTGTTGGTATTTTCACTCCAAATTTTCAACATGGTTTTTTTGTGACCTCCACCACATGAGCAGTGGCAATATCAGTTTGTTAGCCAAAAGCTGCTTTTGCACAGTGACTATGGCATTTAGCACCACAGGTTCAAAAGCACATTCCAAACAGGATGTGAAAAATGACAGCTGTACTGTTCACGGAGAGGTGAAAAAAATGGCAATGTTGAAAATCTGCAGTGAAAATATTTAAAAACTGGTGAAGTCACGAGCGTGCATAGAAACTGTGCAACACACACCCCTATTGTAATTAGTTTGGGGATTTTTTACAGCAGATTGTCAACACAGGCATTTTGGGACCTCCGATCATAAACAGTGTCACTGTGATTTTCTTTATCTGTCCCGAACAATGATTTTCCACAGCGACCACGCATTTCTGCGCTGAAAGTGTGAAAACACATTTTGGCCATGTTGCGAAAAATGACAGCTGTACTGTTCATAAGGAAGTGTTGAAAAATGCCACTGGTGAAAATCTGGACTGAAAATATTACAAAGTCATAAACTTACGAGGGTGCGTGGAAACTGCGCAATGCTCACTCGTAACACAGTCATTTTATGGACTTTTGTCACCAAATTTTCAACATAACCATCTTAAGACCTCTGCTCATGAACAGTTAACTGTGATTTTCTTAATCTGTCCCAAACATTGCTTTCGCACACCGACTGCGCCATTTTGCGCTACATGTGCAGAAACACATTTTGGGCGAGATGTGAAAAATGGCAGCTGTACTGCTCATAAGTAGGTGTGGTAAAATGGCAATGTTGAAAATCCGAGTCTAAATAATAAAAATTCGTGAACTTACTTAGCGCAGTAGGAACTGCTAACGACAAGTTTCAGGAAAAAGAATTTTTTTCACTAAATTTGTAACATAGGCTTTTTGAGACCACCCTATGAACATTGGCACTGTCATTTCATTAATCAGTCCTGAAAGGTGATTTTGTGCAGTGACTGCGAAATCACCCTTCGGGCCCAATTAACACCATGACAGTTCAAGAATTCATGAGGAGGGGTCCCAAAAACCCCATGTTGAAATTTGGTGCCAAAATTCCAAAAAATGCCTGAGATATGCATTAAAGTTGAAAAAACCCTATTTATTGCATTATACAGCTTACTGGCATTTCCTCAGTTCACACTGACTGAATTGGAAGACGGCTAACACACCTCCAAAAACTCGGATGATGGCACTATGTTTCTTGCACATGCATGCAAGCAAACATAAAAATGTGCACAAGCAAGACCCAGTACAATAGCAATACCAGCGGCAAATATTCGGCATTGACAAATGCTTGTTTACATTATTGCTGCCTGTCCTAACCCTATTTAATTTTTCTCTCTCTTTTCTTCATTCAACAGTGTTTCTCTGCTGAAAATAAATGGCCTGTTGAGTACCTGCTTTCCACTGTTTTATGCCTGAAATATATCAGACCTTTTCATTATCATTCTGAAGAAGCACATAACAGGCCCAGTACCATGTCTGTAGCTACTGGACTCTGACATCAGGCCAGAAACAGGCATACTGCAGTCCTTGACAGTGTCTGTTTTCTCCATGTTGTACCTGCAGTGCTGCTGTGTATTTGTTGAGGTACTAAATATGCACATTTTCAGACTCATTATGTACACTTTCCATCTCATCAGTCTTATTCTGCACATTTTCAGTCTCATTCTGCACACTTTCCATCTCATCAGTCTCATTATGCACATTTTCAGTCTCATTATGCACACTTTCCATTTCATCAGTCTCATTATGCACACTTTCAGTCTCATTATGCACACTTTTAGTCATATGTACACTTTCAGGCAAACTACAGGCATGTTAAATGCATTTGTTTTCAGGCAGGTTATAGGTAGCAGGCAAAGAGCTTGCTGTGGCATGAGATGAAACACAATGGTTACGCAGCAGACTGGAATAGGAGAACTGGGGAAATCTGTTAGCTCTACCATTGCTCCAGAGGCTAACAGCCCAGATGGCTGGAGGGTAGAAGAGCGGGGTGCCATGTTGAAGAACCAAGGTGAGGGCATGAGCCAGGAAATGGTGATGGGAACCACTTTGAGCTCTTGGCTAAGGCAGTTCAGCCATTGCCTCCCCAGAAGGACACCATGCCGGTCACTAACCAGCCTTCAGGAACAGCGGACAAGGTATCACCTAGTAGGAGGGGGGTCAGAGGCATGAGGGTAGAGAAGAAAGGGAGGCATACATGGTTGTTGACTTTATTGTTAGGGTGATCAAGAAAGTGCTGTGGACTGGGAAGAAGAGGCAGGGTGGTTAGATGTCTCCCTGGAGCCTCAGCTAGAAGGGTACACCATTAGAACAGAAAGGCTAGTCAGGTGCATCTGGGGTATGGATGTGATTGTCCACTTAGGAACAAATGATATGGCCAGCCAGGAACTGGACACAGTAAAGGATAGTTTGTGTAAACTAGGGAAGAAACTTATGGAAACATCAACAACAGTGACCTTCTTTGATGTCCTGCCAGTGTGCAACGGGGGGATGAGAGGCAGTCAAAAATCCTAGAATTCAGCAGCCTATCAGTGTAGAGGTAGTGCTACTGCTGGTGGCCAGGAGGGGGAGGATCAAGCATCCCAGAGGATGCTTTCTCCTCCAGGAATGAAGGAGGGGGTATCAGGTCAAGTTCCTCAAGGTAGTGCACCCAGGCAATGAATCCATGGACAGCAAAGCTGGAGGCTAAAACCGTATCATTATAACCACAGAGAGATTTTCAAACAGCCTCACAGTACAAAATTGCAGAGTATAAAGTACAAACCTGGATACCAAATTACAATTCCTGTCCACCCGTCCTGTAATTGAGAAACCTTACTCCAGTACTTCATCTCAAACGTGAGCTTTCATCGTGTCCTAACTAGCATTGTGTTGTGGTCTTACTGCCCACATAGTTGCACCACCCTGCACCGACATTCACGGCACCTGTGTGTGGAAGGGTTGCCAGCTCCATAGCTCTACTGCCATCTGAGTGGCCATAGGAGGCAGTGCAGTTGGAGTGGCGTAGGAGAGGTGGGATGCAAGCTGGTGCAGTGTCAAGTATGACTGCATGTGTGTGCATGTGCCCCCATGCTGCCTGTGTCCCGAAGGACAGGACCAGAAAAGCAGAAAGCCCTGGCAAAGGCAGGAAGAATACTGGCCCCCACAGGCCCCACACCATTGATGTGACTCTCCTCTGGTCTGGGACCTGGTCCATGCAGCATGAAGACTAGCCCACCACCCCCTGTTGAAATGGTGCAACAAGTGGAGGACAGAGTTGCAAGGCAAGCCCATGAGATGCAGGGTGATGGAACTGGTGGAGCCGATATGAAAGAGGGCCTGGCCAGTGAAGGGGGAACAAATCCTAGAATTCAATTAATGGCTGAAAGAGTTGTACAGTGTGAGGTGGTACAGATTCATAGGGGACTGGGACCACTTCTGTGATAGGAGGCTGCTTAAGTGGGATGGTGTACTCCCAACTGGTGAGGGGGGAGCAAGTGTCCAGGGGCAAAGGTTTGATGCTTTCATTGATAGGCATTTAAACAAGGAAAGGTGGAGACCAGGCAGAGGGTTCCTCCATTTCGCTAGAGGTAGTAGGGGACCTAGCTAGGTCTTCCCCAGTAAAGTGTGGGGAGAGGACAATACATAGAGGACAATAGAGGAAAGCAGCAGGGAGAGCTCATGAAAGAGAAGGGCTGAACAAGAATATAAGACCGGGTCTGGGGGTAAGCAACTTGGTGCATGGTCAGTCTCAATGCCAGGAGTCTGGGAAAAAAGATGGGCAACCTGCAGGCACTGGCCTCTGAGTGAGGGGCTGATATCATGGCAGTCATGGAGATGTGGACCTTACAAAACCATGAACTGGGTTTCACAATCCAGAGTCATAACCTTTCAAGAGGGGCAAAGGGACAAGGAAACAAGTAACAGAATGTGGGTTACAATGTACACAGAGAAGACATAAAGGGCATGGAGAAGTGGTCCATTGAAGAACAGGGAGGGGTAGAAATGCTATGAGTACAGTTTTTGGTTGAAAGGAGTAGAAACATTGGGATGAGACTGGTTCACAAGAACCCTAGCCAGTCGGAAGCTGGGGACCAGCTACTGAGGAAGGCAATAAAGAGGGCTGCTGTAATGGGAAAAATTATCCTGGTATTTGATTTGAATATGCCGGATATGAACTGGACAAATCCAATTGCTAAGAACAGCTGCAGCCAGGCATTGGTGGACACATTCCAGGACTGCTTCCTGACCTGGCATGGCAAGGATTGCACCATCAGGGAGCTGTTTTGGACCTAGTGCTCACTAATATCCATACCTTGGACATTGTTAGGGTTAAGGCCACTCTTGGAAACAGTGACCATAACATGGTGGGGTCTTTGTTCTACCTGCACCATTCCTCACCAACTCCACGACACAGGTCTTGAATTTCAGCTTCACAAAATGTCACTGGTATTTTCTTAGAGCCCATTTATGGACTTTGTTAAAATGATTAGGTGATTGGTGGATCAGCTTGAAGGACTGAGCAAGGTGGAAGGGGCTGGGGCTAAGTGGCGGACCGTCAAGAGGGCAGTCCTGGAGGTCTCACAGAGATGCATAAGGACGATAGGCCAGTGAAGCCAGCCAAAGCAGAGGTGGAGCTTAGACTCATACTGGGGTTCAGTCAAAATGACAAAGCGTTCTTCAGATACATTAGGGAGAAGCAGAACCTTAAGGCAGTCATCAAAAGAATGAGTCGTCGGACTAATGTTGCTGATAATGCAGACTTCCTGAATGAATACTTCACCTCAGTATTCACAGTGGAAAAAAGGGGACTTCTCCCAGAGTGTTTGGTTAGCGCACCAGGTGAGAAGGAGACTGTGAGGCAGGAACTGGTCATAAGTCCAGTCATAGAGGACAGGGTGCATAGCCAAAGTGCAGGGTTACTGGCCGTGGATGTTCTGGCAATAAACAAGCTAATTTAGCAGTAAAAAAGCCGAAGGTGTGCTCGTATTTCTTTCTTTCTTTGCTGAAGAGGATAAGAGGGCTGAATAAGAACAAGGCACTGGACCCTGGGGGGTTCCATTCTAGAGCACTGACAGAAGCGAGGGAAGTTCTGGCAGGGTCACTAGCAGACCTGTTTAATTGTTTCAAATCCACAGTTCCTGCTGTACAAACACAGGGGACGGTTGCAGGTATGAGGGCAGCCAACCCTAAAATAACTCCAAATCCCAAAGACAGCTGAACACCACAGGGAAAAAAAAAGCCACAAAAATCAAAGAATGCTTAGATGCAGTGATTTATTCTGGCAGAGCTAAGCTACACCAGACCCCAGTGCTTCAGCGATTAAGCCTTCATCAGGGGGTGTCATTTGTGGCATTTATTCTATGGTGTGCAGCTGTTTGTTTCCTGATAACATAGGTGACTTTATGAGACTGGAGGGAGGTGCATGAAATACCACTTCACAAGGGATGGGATAAGGGAAATTCAGGCAACTCCAGACTGGACTGTCTGACCTCTAGGGAAAACTGCTTGAGACTGCCATGAAAGAGTGAAAGATGGAATTCCTTGCTTTGTAAGGGTATAGGATCATAACCAAAAAAAAAAAAAAGATTTTTTTTCAATATTGCAACACAGGCCATGGACAGGGGCCAGGCTGAGAATTTTCTGTACCTGGCCTTCAGCACAGCCCTTGACTGGGTCCCACATGGGAGGCTCTTGGAGTAAGGGACAGCTTAGTTAAATGGAGCAGGGACTGGTTAGGGGACTAGACTCAGAAAGTGGTTGTGAGCATGAGAAACTTGGCTGTCAGAAAGATGACAAGCAGAGTGCCTAGGTACTGGTCATTGGACCAGTACTCTTCAATGTATTCATCTGCAATATACAGTAGGAGTGAGAATTCAGGGAAAGAATAGCCTTTTTGCAGATGATATGATGTTATGTGGGGGAGTTGACACAGAGGAAGGTATCGGGGTTCTGAGAAGCAATTTAGCAAACCTAAGAAGTGGTCCAGAGTCTTGCTACTTAAATTCAGTGAAGAAATGCAATGTAATGCACAGTAGAAACACAAACCCCCAAATGGAGTATTTGATAGGGTGTCAGAGTAAACCGGACTGCTAAGGAGATAGGCCTTGAAGTCATCCTGTGTGATATCTCATGCTAGCAGCTCAGTGTAGAGCCAGCCCATCATCACAGCAATAGCACTAACGCTTGAGGCACCAGCAACCCAAGTTTGGGAATGTGTTTGGATGACTGGAGGCCATCTGGCAGAGGAGGACTGAGTGACCCAGGGGACACTCTCCTCCTCCAGTGAGGGTGGGCTGCCATCCTTGCCGCAACATTGCCATCCGGGTGATCACAGGTGGCACTGCAGACAAGGGAATAGTAGGAGGGACAGATGCAGGCCAGCAGTTCATGCATACATGCCTTGAACCAGCTTGTGCACACCTGCATTCCTGGGGACAAGAAGAAACATGGAAAGACTGTACTGCCCAATAAACGATGGACCCCTGTGAACGTAAGGGAACTGGAGCTGAACCCATCAACTGACCCGCCTGCCAAGGACAACATAGACAGAATGAACCACCTTTTCCCTGTCTGGAGCAGGATACTGTGGCAGTGTGGAGGGAGGCAGCTAATGGAGGTCAGAGTCCAGTGGAGCCAGGCACCTAGGGAAATCCAGAGGGAGGCAGTGGCATGTAAAGGGGCATCAACAGAACTTTGAAAAAAAGGAGCCTCGTACAACAGGGCATATGCAAAGGCCAACCAGATGCTGTGCTGTGTAGTCAAAGTTGTAATCAGCAGGAGGTACAAGTTGATCCTGCAGCTGTACAGGTCCCCATTGAAGCTGCACCTAGGCTGCTGTGCACAGTTCGCCAATCAGCACATCCAAAAAGACTGTGATCGCTTAGACAAGGTCCATGCCACTAAAATGGAGTGGGGTATTTAAGGTACAGTAAGTCATGTGAGCAGCGGCTGACTAGCTTTAATATGTACATGCTTGAGGTAAGGTGGGAAATGGGGAGTATGGCAGAGATCTACAGATACATCCATGGGGTCAACAGAGGCTCACCATTACAGTCTGCATTTTGATCCATTTTTGCACTTTTGTGAATGTCACATCTGAGGCACAAGAACACTTTAAAAGGCTGCTGAAGTGCTAATTTTTGTTTGATTTCCAGGGTCAGAGGTGACTGGGCAAAACTGTTCAGGTGTAATGAAGAGTCCGGTACCAGAATCATGCATGAGTACAAACTTACTACGTAGGGCTTACTACGTAGGCTTCCTGAATTACTGGTAGCCACTCTACACAATTGATACTGTTCCCTACAATAGAAGCATAGAAACATAAAATTTGACAGCAGATAAGGATCGACAGGCCCATCTAGCCAACATATACAACATTTACACAGAGTGCTTACCTAGGGTCCTGAGTTTTACTGGGAGCCTTCCACACTTACCATCGATACCATAAAATTAGTTCTTTTTATGCCAAGTAATTTGAGCACGAACATAAAGAGAAAGATAATTGCACAAATGTATTTTAGTTCAAACACAACTGCAACCATAATTGGCAAATTTAATTTAGCATTAAGTCATTAGTGCCAGCCAGCCCAGTGGCACAAAAGGTACAGGGGGCAGATGTCTCATTCAGTCAAACAGTCAAGAAACTCACTTCCTGGCTCACAAATAACTGCAGTCCATACCAAACGTTTTGTATTTTAAATACAGCAGTTTACTGGAGTGCAAGAAGCCTCTGGTCACAATGAATTGCACCTGCTGAGTGGCTCTTGTTTTGTGCCAGGGGCAGATGCCTCACCTGCTGCCACACGGGCAATCTGGGTTCAGGAGCAGATCTAGGTTACTAAGGGTTGACTGGGGAAGGAAAGGATAGAGCATCCAGAGGACAGGACAGCTCTCCTCTTCCAGGGTGGGGGGGAGCATAGTGTCTGGTGCAAGCCTGGCCCCCTAGAGATGGCTAAGGGCAAGGCAGCTAAGGGACCATCATGTAGGGGACAGGAGGTGTAGCGGCCACTGACGTCCTGCATGTGGGAGCGTGCACAGTGCCATTTTGGGCCATGATAATTGCTGCGACTGCAGTTAACATCATTCTGTGCAGAATCTTATCCATAAGTGGGAACATTACGGGAACCATTTACCCACTACAGTCCTGATCTGATAATTAACAGGTAAATAGAGCAACGGTAAAACAAGTTTCTTTCATCTTATAGTCCCATCTTCCATATGGACTACCTAGAAAAAAAATTTGAAATGTCTAGGGAAATTTGGAGGAGAGAAAAGCAGCACTTGTCAATATTTATATAGTTGGTCATCAATTAATACTTTCATTTAGACCACAGTTTTTGTTGATTGCCTTGAAGCAGTGTATATAATATGCCTCTCTGGTAAGCAACTGCTTCTCCAAATCCCTCTTCTCCTGCCTAGCCTCCCACTTTCTATACAAAAAAATAGGCTAGGTAGTTGATGGTGGGCATCATCAAAGTGGTGTGTGACAGAATTCATATCTTTTTCTTTCTGTAGCGCTTTTGTGTTCCCCTATCCTTACATTTAACTATTTTAACATGTTTTACCTATACATAGGGGATATGCAATGGGTTGACTCAAAATATCCAATGGGAAGGCTTTAAGCCTGAGGTTCAATGGGTGGAGCAACTACGTCACTCCCCCATCAGGCCTTAAAAGGTCACTCCTCCTGGACGGTTCCAGGATTCATTTCTTCGTTGCGGCCAGAGGCGCAGCTCCTTTTCCCTCTTCCTGAGTGTCTCTTGCCTCTTTGTTATTGCCATATTTTTGCAGCATCTTTGGCCGCTGGCTTGCTCCATTTCTCCTGCTCCTCATCCAGTGGCTTGCTGCCTCACTCCCTCCTGCAGCTGCTGGCTCTCTGGCTCTCTCTCTCCATCCCTCCCCATCTCCTGTTTCACCTGAACGCCTTGTCTTGGTTTGCTGGCCTGCTCCTGTGGCCATCCTCTGCATCCACTCCCTGAGTGTACGTGCCTGCACCATTCTTTCTTTTCCTCATTTGTTGCTTCCCCCTTCCTGTACCTCTTTCACCTGTTTCTCATCCTATGCTTGTCCGAGTTTCCCCTGTCTCCCACTTCCATTCCATTCCATCTTTCTCCGCCAGCGCTTTGGATGTGTCGCCACCCACCCAGTCTAGCTTCATTTCTTCATTCTCCCTCTTTCATCGCTACGTATCCTGACCCCACACTGACTGGCATCATTTGCTTTTCTCCAGGCAACACCGTTTTTGAACCCTGTATCCTCAACTTCTGTGTCTCCTTCTCTTGCCGCATCATGTGACTCTGCTACGGCAGTGATGCCATCTCTCTGGCTGCCGAGCTGCTTTGCAGACTGCTCATTTCTAGCCTGTCAGCCTCTCGGGCTTGTGAATCTTGGCATTGGCCTTCCATCATCATAGCTCCTGGCCTGACTGTGTAACACTTTCTTGGTTCTACCAAGACGACGTGTGCAAGTTTCTCATGGGACACATGGCGTGCATCTTTGTTTTCTGCTTGTTGGAATCTGGCTTCATGTCATATGGCAATCTTTCACTATGTAGGGATAGTGACTCTCCAGGACATCTTGGTACTTGCCTGGATAATTGATCTGGGATAAGCACTTCCTTCACTTCTCGTTGTTGGGGTAGAGGTCTGTTAAGCTTATAGCTGCTCTTAAATTTGTAATCTACTCAGCACAAATCTCATGAAACATCTTATATAGAAACATAGAAAATGTCTGCAGAAAATGTCCACTGGTCCCTCAAGTCTATGTCATATCCTACCCCAGGACCCATTTTCTAGTCAAGGTTTTTTGCCATCACCTCGTACCATACCCCCCACGCTTACTTGCTATTCCTCCTCCCATTCCCTCCTCCCTCCATTCTGCTCCTTCTATGGCCTTGCTTTCTTTTGGGGTTTTTCCCTATTCTGCCATTACCTTCCCCATTTGTATCCTCCTCTTACTTTAGTTTGTATGGTGTCCAAGCACCTGAGTCTGTTTCTCCTTCGCTCAGTCTAACCTCAGGGTCTACTTATTTACATCGCTTAATTACGCATACCTCTCATTGGGTCCTATGCTACCTCATTGAACTGCAGCACTCCTGTGGTTATTATCACCATCAGTCTTCTCATGCCCGTATCTGGGTATCCCTTGCTCATCCAACCTCTATTTGCATCTACTCCTTCACATCGACTACTTGAGCATAACCCTCTCAGGTCCATGCTACCTCGATTCGACCTGCTCTCCATTCTGAGACATGCCTTCATGTCCATTGCACCTTTGCTAGGGGTTGGCAGGCTTCTCTCCATCATTGTTCATCTCTAATTTCATGTCTCATCTTAAACCATTCTGGTCTTCAAGGTTTCTTTTCATCATCATACTTCCTCTCTTGCTTTCAAGCATTTAGTTGCAGACATCACTTGCATCCCTTGACAGCTGTCCAGTTAGAAGAACAGAGCGAGAGCTTCCTCTAAAACTGGACTTTCCTCCTTCCTCAATCTCTGCTTTAAATTGCTATAGTGGAACCGTTCCTAATCAAAATGTCCTTCAGCCTGGAGGGAAGGTGACCTAGACCTTGGATCCCCAGAGGTTTCCTCCTCAAAGGGGGTTTTTCCTCTCCTCCATGCCAATGGTCATAATATTAGCCAGGGTTAGTTCTTTCATAGGTTTTTTTAGTTAGGTTCTGCTGTTGGATGGAGTCAGATGGTGGCCCCGGCTGTTCCTTCTCTCCTTAGGAAGTCAGCCCTTCTGCATCTTGTCAGATTTCCTTTCACCCATTGTCCTCACCTTTTCTCATTCTTCTCCTGTCTTTCCTATCTGTGTCTGTCACATCTATTTGTGGTATAGATATCTTGTGATTTCTCGCCTCTCCAATGCTCGACAACCTTTTGGGTATTCTTTTTGGGCTTCTTCCTAAACTACCTCTAGCTGCGGGAATTTTCTGCAGCACCTATAGAGGGGAACCCTCCTCTAGGGTTCCTTGCATCATACCCTACAGGGTGGTATATCCCACAGATAGAAAGGCAACTAGCCACAATGTATTGAAGTCACATAAGCATATATCTCATCCAGTTGTGTAAGCACAATTGAATGGGAAGGCTTTAAGCCTGAGATTCAGTGCATGGAGCAACTATGTCAGTCCTCCATCAGGCCTTCAAAGGCCACTCCTCCTGGTCTGTTCCAGGATTCATCTCTTCATTGCCCCACCATCCACCCCTCTTCCTCCAGCGTCTCATCTCTCTTTCCCGTGCGCTTCTTCCTAAGCTACCTTTAGCCACGGGAATTTCCCGTGACACCTATAGAGGGGAAACCCTCCTCTAGGGTTCCTTGCATCGTAGCCCTACAGGGTGGTATATCCCATGGATAGAGAGGTGAACAGCCACGATGTATCGAAATTACATAAGCATATATCTCATCCAGTTGCATAAGCACAATTGAACTTATCTTCAAGTGTGAGGGGGCAGGACCAGAACTCATGAGTGACAAATGTCAGAGTCACAAGTGAGTTGTGACAGTCCTGCCCACTCTCTGGGTACCACTGTTTGTTCCAACAGTAAAGGGAGAGATCTGGCAGGCCAGTGGATTGAAAAGAGTAAAGGAACATTATATCCCACATTTGTAAAGCTTTGTATTTTTTTCTCTAAGATAAGGAGTAGTCAGATGATGAAAGCCTCAAGGGTAGATGGCTGCATAGCTGGGGAACTGACCCCAAAATATAGGGATGTGTGGTACGTAAGAGGGATCCAGCCCCAGCATGCAGTATGGTGGGACAGCAGGAGAGCACTGTCATCTTCAGGTCTGGAGCGGAGAGCTGATCAAGAAGGACAGTTCAAGGCAAGGCAAGGCAAATTTTATTTTTAAAGCATGCAATCCCTGAGGTTCTGGGTGTCTAATAAAATATAACATGATAAACAACAATTACAATCCAGAAATAACAAAAATAAATAAAATCAAAACTCAGTTGTTAAGATGAACGATAATAATAAAATGGATTTGATACAAATTACTCTGTAAATGCCAGGCTGAAAAGGTGGACCTTAAGCCTCTGCTTAAAAACATCAATTGATGGGGCCTCCCCGGACTGCAGATGAAAGCGTGTTCCACAGGGTCGGCCCAGAGACACTGAAAGCTCAATCACCAGATGTCTTGAGCTGAACCCTGGGAACGTCCAGGAGATCCCTCGGAGAGGAGAGGAGAGGAGGGAGTGAGCAGAGGTCGCATGTGTCAGGAGCACCAACAGGTAGCCAGGACCCAGTCTATATAGGGCCTTATAGGTGAGCAAGCCAACCTTGAAAAGGACCCTCCACCTGACCGGCAGCCAGTGCAGAGCACTCAGGACCAGGGTCACATGACAGAACCTGGGCAGACCCGTCAGCAACCAGGCTGCCGCATTCTACACCAGATGCAGCCTGTGGAGGGTCCCTTCCATGACCCAAAGTAAACAGCATTACAGTAGTCAAGCCTAGAGGTAACAAAGACATGTACCAGGGTCTGTAGATCCTCGGGCGGAACGAGGGGCTTGATCCTGGTGATGTTTTATTTATTTATTTTTTATTTTATTACTTATTGATGGTATTGGAATTACAAACCTCTGAGTCAGAGACTCATTTACAAAGGCTCCACGTCAACTGGTACATAAGAAAAGACAACCTGGATGCAACTAGGGCACAGGTAATAGAGGTAACACAGTTACAAAATACACCAAAAACACAATGGTAGTAAAAGGGATAAACAAATAATAAGCAAAAGTATAAAAAATAATGTGAGGACACAGCAAGTTGGGTATAAAGCAAGGGAGAAAAGATCAGTCAAGTAGACACATGGTAGAGAAAACTGAGGAGTAGGTGGGGGGGTAGAGCAGAGAGCATCAAAACTAGGGAAAGTTAGGCAGATGGTGAAGAGAAGAGTGAAGGGGGAGAAATAGAGGGAGTTGCAGTCTGAGAAGGCATTGTCTACCATACTGGAAGATTAGAGTTTGGGGGGTTGCATGATGAGACATAAAAAGGACCTAGAAACAGTCAGAGCGACTGGAGGCAAGGAGATGCTGTCTGAGCATATACATACAGACGTGATCTCCGAGGGCAATCCATTGAGCCAGAGAGGTGTCCTTAACATGGAAGCCCTCTGCCCCAAGGAGGTCCTGCAAAATGGGACTAGGAAAGAGGATTTAGAGGAGTTTCTGGTTACTCAGGTGGCAGGGGCCACAGTAAGGAGATGTTGGATGGAAGAAGAAAGGAGGCCAGAGGCTATTTTCCTGGCTAACAGCAAGTATGGTAAGCAAGCCTTCCCTCAAAGTTCAATCAGTTTGCTTGTTTATACAACTCACAAGTGTGGGTGAGCCGATTACAACTGGTGACCAGGTGACACTCTTTATTCAGAGAGACCTTTATCCATCTAAGGGCAGAGTTAGCTGCTGATCCATAGATAGCAATGTCATAGTCAGCTATGGACAGTACTGCACTGGCTATAGCCAGACGCAGGGCATCAGGTGGCATGCATGACCTTTGCCTATACAGCAGGTCAATCCTGGTATTTACAGCCCTGCAGATCTGGTCAGTATGCTCCTGGAAGGAGAGGGTGGAGTCTAGAGTGACCCTAAGATACTTGAAATGCGAAACCTGTTCCAGGGGCACAAGCTGGCAGTTTAGAATATTTAGGGGCGCACCTTTAAATTTGTTTTGTGGATTGGCAAATACCATAACTTTAGTTTTTTCATAGTTAAAGATGAGTTTTTGGTGGGTGAACCAGGATTCAGTTTCAGAGAAAGACAGTTGGAGGTCCTTCTGCAGGGGGGGCGGGTCAGGGTGACTACAATAGATTACAGTGTCATAGGCATAAAGTAACAGCTGACCAGAACAGGCTTGGGGGAGGGTATTAAGGAACAAGCTGAACAGAAGTGGGCCGAGAACTGAGCCCTGGGGCACTCCAGACTGAACCGGCAAACAGGTGGAGTGTATATTGTTGATTTTTACCCTCTGCGTATGATCACACAGATAATTGGCGAACCAGGAGGTGGCATCCAAGGAGAGGCTGAGAGATGAGAGAGAATCAATTAGGAGCATGTGACTGACCATATCAAAGGCTTTAGTTAAGTCTATGTACACAGACCCAACTAAGTGGACACGGTCTAGGGCCTTATGTATGAAGTCTGTGTACTCCAAAAGCGAAGTGGGTGTACTGTGGCCCTGTCTAAACCCATGGTGCTGTGGACATTGAAGGTTGTAGTTCAGGAGATATTCAGAAAGCTGATCAGAGATGACCCATTCAAGGGCCTTGGAAAGGCACGGTGTCACAAGACATTATGCCGTATGCATATATGGTGCTGCCAATACAATGCAATATATTGCATGCAGCATAACTCTTTGTTTATGCGGGGGGCTCCGCACCCCACATCCCCTGTTATGAGGTTCAACCACCACCCCCAACCAAAATATCTCCAACTCAAGGGGGTTCAGTAAATATCACACAAAGTGCGAAAAAAGGAAACTGTTCACGTGTCTGGAACCAGGAATCAAACCCGGTCCCAAATGCTCTGCCTGCTTCCTTTCCTGCCAATGGCTTATCCCTTTGAACCATAGCAGCTGCTCAGAGGAAGCCCATCCCAATAGAGGTATTATCCTCTGCCTGCAACAGTGAGAGGGTACAGTACTGCGCACAGAACCATTCATGGTATCACACCCTCTTGCTGTCCTGTACTGTGCTGTTGCAGTTTCAGGGTTTTGTCATACACTATTAAGCATATGACATTTTGACTCGGTGCCCTTTGGAAATGGGGGGTAGGATAGAGACTGGACAATAATTACTATGGGAGGCTTTATCATCACTTTTAAAGATAGGTGTAATAACAGCAGATTTACAGATTTACATAGAGAAGCAAACTGTCCCAAACAAAGAGAAGGATTGAGAATTTTGGTAAGGGAGATTAGGACAACATCCAGGGTCAGTAACAGGAGCTTCAGGTCTAACGAGTCACTACTAAATCTAGATTTCCCCAGGGCCCTGGTAAGGTAAAGTTTAGCTTCATGGGTAAAAATGATCCTAAAGCGGAATGGAGGGAGAGGGGAAACTGCAAGGATGGGTGAAAAAATCAGAGGGGAGAACACCACTTAGGTCACAGAAAGCAGTGTTAAAGGAGTTAGCAATAAGCTGTGGATCCTGGGAAATAACACAGTTGATATTCAGCAGGGATGGGGAAAGAGTTGGGTTTTCCAGTCAGGTCCTTAATATTTTCCCAGAATTTCCTACCAACATCCCAGGAGGAGGAGAGACAAGCTTGGAAATGGGCAGCTTTTGCACAACAAATTTTTCTAGTCCAGATATTTCTCGCAGCCCTGTACAGTAGCTTTGCCTGTCAGAAGTGAGACCAGATGCAAGGGCCTTATGCCAGAGATTGTCATGGGTGTGCACAAGGTCAAGAAGTGCTGGGATCCATTGGGTACCTTGGCCTTTAATTAGATGCTTGGTGTACGGGCCAAAAATGTCACAAGCGGAGTTAAAAGTGGAAATGAAGAAAGATAGTGCACTATTAACACTAGCAGCGGTGTCCAGCGGGGACCAATTACAGTGGAGGAGATAGTTCTTGAACTGCACCAGGGAACCTTTCTTAAGGGAACACATATATGAGAACTTTGTTGGGGGGGGGGGTTGAGGAACAGTTAAACCAGGTGCAAAGAATGGGGAAATGGTCACTTAAGGAGTCAGGTAGTATGTTGACATTATAGAGTCTCTCTGGATGGTTTGTAAAAACGAGGTCAATAAGGGTACTGGCTCCAGTTCTATAGTTGATCCTTGTAGGTGTAGACATGATCTGAGTAAGGTTAAGGGCCACCACTGCATTTCTGTACCGTGCAGCAGCAAGGGCAGACCAGTTAATATTAAAGTCACCCAGAATGATGACCTCAGTATTTGTGGGCAACTGGGAGGCATAGTCAAGAATGGAGCTGAATGCAGGTTTAGTTGCTATGAGGAGGAATATAGGTGGCCACAACTGTAAGAGACTTGCCTGAGTTACCAACAGCAATTTTGACAGATATGGCCTGTGCTCCATGGCTGGGCAAGGTGGTGTGTAGAATCTGCCCTTGGAGGGAGTTCCGGAGGTAGATGGCACAGCCTCCACCCCTTTTCCCCACCCTGTCTTCTCTATAAAGTGTGTAGCCAGGCAGGGTGATGGTAGAGTCGGGGATTTCCAGAGAGAGCCATGTTTCCACGATAGCTAAGAGGTCAGGATCGTGCTGAGCAATCCAGCCTTGGAGGAGGTCAAATTTCTGCAGTAAACTGCAGATGTTTAGTGAGGCTAGTAATAGTATGCCAGCCCGACAACTTGAGTGTTTAGGCTGAGTAAGGAGTCCCAGACTAGGATGGACATTGCCAGAAAGAAGTAGAAGAAGAAGTGCCAGCCTAAAGTAAACATGATACAGTATCCTACACTTGACTGTTTACGATATGGAGAGTTGGCGCTAGTTGAAGGAATTGGTAGGGGGAGGACATGTGGTAGTAAGAGTAAGAGCTGGATGTTGGGATGGTTACAGGGGGTTACAGTCATTGATTTCAGCCAGACAGATGTTAAGCACGTCAACCGCATCAGATGTTCCATGCATGCATGGGACAGTCATAAGGCCATTCTAGGGGTTGGGGGTAGGAAGAAGTAGGCTGCTGGTTAACTAGGATCTGCAGCTTATCCAGTAGGTAGGGAAATGGGCAGACTGGGTGGGCCAAGCGGTCCTTATCTGCCATCAAATTCTATGTTTCTATGTTTCTATGTTTCCTGGAGCAAATGACAAATACAGCTGGGTGTCATATGCATAGCAGTGAAATTCCACGCTGTATTGCCGAATGATCTCACCCAAGGACAGCATGTACACCACGAACAGCATCGGTGACAAGATCGAGCCCTGTGGAACTCCACATGACAGAGGCATTGGGGAGGAGTTCCAACCATGCCCGGCTCACAGTCAAGGACTCTCAGTAACTGTAGGATCATTTGTAGGAAAAATACATTTTAATTTGAAAAAGCAGTTGTCAGCAGCAACATGAGCTCCCGTAGCAGGCAACGTTTTGCATGCATGCATTCACTTTCTGAAGGCTGACATGCATACCAAGTGACAGTCAATTTATACAGGTAAATTTAAAGTGGAAGTGCATATCATTGTATATAATATAAAACTTTTACATATATATGAAAGGGTATGAAACAAGTGACTAACAATGGTTGTACTGACCTATTCCATGGCAACAGTGTTAAATCCATAAAAATGTATTATAAATAAGCAAGGGAAACATGGGAGGGAGCAAGGGGAAGGAAAGAAAAGGACCTGGGTAAGAGGCAGGGGACAGGAATGATGGAATACAAGAAGAAACAAAAGGCAATGAATGCATAACTTAAAAACACAATTAATGGCTATCTCTTCTAATGACATTCTTGCACACAAAATGCTTGTGCATCCATCTCTGATTCAGAATAAATATTCACAATATTTCATGTGCAATATTCCATGCTTGAAAGTCATTAGGCAGTTGCACTACAGTATTACTAGCCTACGATGGGTGTAATATAGGAACATTTGAAGTTCCATTATGAAAATAAAGAGACTAATGAAAAAACATATAAAATAGTATAACACAACAAGGCTATGTTTCATCGAGGAATGAGATGACATCACAGTGACCTCAAGAGCGAAGCTCGAGAGGTCCCCGATGTCATCTCAAGCCCCAGATGGAAACACAGCCTTGGTTGTGTATGGTTGCCCATTATACTATTTTATATAGTATATGGTTAAAAAACTACAGGACACAACAGGCTTCCAGCTTGTCTTTCCCACCAGCTTGATCACGTACCTGCCTGCTCGCTAGAGAAAATGGCGCCAGCTTATCTCCCACCCTCGCTCATTTAACCACCTACCGCTTGTTTCCTCCAACCACCTGCTCCCATTCACCCTCTTCGCCTCATGTCCCTGAACTGCAATACGAGAAGATTTAAAAAAAAAACAGTATTTCTTACATTAAATTAAGTGTTTTTTAGAGCATTGTGTGACTTCCGTTATAAGCTCCCAACTGCGACTAAAAAACTGCTGCCAGCCCAATCCGTAGAGACAGGCTCGCGCTACTAATAAGAAAAGAAAAAAATATTCAAAATCAGTGTTTTGCTACTGTTCTAAGGCTAAAGAGTAATGGGTGGTTGTATTAACCTTAAGTGGCGCACCTTAGAAACCAACTCCAGAACGGTAACAACGAACGGGGTGGTTCAAATGTCAGAAAAAGTTGTTGTACTATCGATGTGATGTCAGACTGATAGTACAACAGCTTTTTTGACCTTTGAACTGTCCTACAACAAGATTTTGAAAGCCACGGCTTTCTATTCATAATAAGACCTAACCATATACTGTAACACTGTTCTAGCTGAGAACGCAGAAAATCCAAGTCAAACAAAAAAAAAGAGCCAACTGAAAGCTCTCATTTAGGCCCTGAATGTAATATTAGATTCAGTGCTAAGAAGTGCAAGGTAATGCACCTGGGAAACAAAAACCCAGGGGAAGAGTACACAATGGGGGGTGAGATACTAACAACAAGAATGGAAAGGGACCTGGGGGTAGTCATATCAGATGACCTAAAGATGGGCAAGCAATGTGAGAGGGCAGCAAGGAGGGCTGGGGGGATACTGGGATGCGTAGGGAGAGGCATCACCAGTAGAAAACAGGAAGTTATTATCCCTCTGTACAGACAGCTGGTGAGACCCCATCTGGAGTACTGTGTGCAGTTCTGGAGACCCAATCTCCGCAAAGACGTAGACAGGATGGAAGCTGTCCAGAGGAGGGCAACTAAAATGGTGCAGGGTCTGCACCGGAAGACATATGAAGAGAGACTTAAGGAGCTTAATATGTATAGCCTCGAGGAAAGGAGGGAGAGGGGAGACATGATAGAAACTTTCAAGTACCTCAAGGGAATCAACAAAGTCCAAGAGGGTAGCATCTTTCAAAAAAAGAGGTGTGCAAGAACCAGAAGGCACAATTTGAAGATGAGGGCAGCTCAGAGGTAATTTAAGGAAGTATTTTTTCACAGAGAGGGTTGTGGATGCATGGAACGGCCTTCCGGAGGAGGTTGTGGAGTCAAAATCAGTGGGGGAATTCAAGCATGCATGGGATAGTCATAAGGCAATTCTGGGGGGTGGGGGTAGGAAGAAGTAGGCTGCTGGTTAACTAGGATCTGCAGCTTATCCATTTGGTAGGGAAATGGGCAGACTGGGTGGGCCAAGTGGTCCTTATCTGCCGTCAAATTCTATGTTTCTATGTTTCTATATGCTTTTAATCTGAACTGCTAGAAGGGTGCTCACTTCAAAAGGGCCTGGTCTAAGCCTCCTCCCCTAGGCCCAAGTGTGATTCTCTCTACCCCTATGAATTTCAGTCTATGGCCTGCTCCTCTCTCCCCAATGTGTGCTGCCAGGGCCTTGTCCTTGTTTCACTTTTCAGTGGCATTGTTGGGATCACTTATCCTTTCTTTGAATTTCCCAGTGGTCTTGCCAATGTAAGCAAACTCTGATCAGAGCCAACATGGCTGCTGCAGAGTGGTGAGCCTGAGTCAAAGAGTCCTCAGAGCTCCCACCATACTAGCTACGTTCTCACACATGTGCAGTGACTGATAATCACTGCGCATGCATGAGAATAAGCCTGCCGTGTCCAGGATGGCTGCTGTGACAGAGGTGCACATGTGTAATTCTCGCACATTTGCACTTAGCTTGTGGCGGCCATCTTGGGCATGGCAGGCTATTTTTTCTGCCCACAACTGTGGAAGTGATGAGTGAAAAACATGCTAGGTCTGTGTGGCTGCGAGGGAGGGGCACACTGACAGCAGATTACTGAATCTTGTCGCAGCACTGTGGAAGCACATGACTGACGAATCCAGTCATGTGTTTCTACAGTCCCTTTTCTCTCTCCTAGACCTTGCAAAATGTCTGCAGGACTCTATCCATGCAGCCATAAAAGGAGCTGCTAACTTTGGGACTCTATCGCACCAACCGCAAAATGGAGCACTCATTCAGAGGTGGGACCAGCCCCACTCCTAGCTCCTCATCACATCCATCCGCCTCAGTTCATTGGAAGCTATGAAAAACAACATTTATTCTACACAGGACAGCTGTGTGACAGAAAACTGAACTTTCATTGTTCAGGCAGATGATACTCTTATGTCAGCTTACTCGTGCATTGGTATTTTCTGTGCTTGGCAGCTGTGTCATTCATTTCTTAGATTAACAACCAGCACACTAGCCAATCAGTGGCTGAATTTAGGTTTAGACATGCATGTTCAATATCACTTCACTGTGAATACTGAGGCAAAGCATGCATTCAGGTATTCTGCCATCTGTCCATCATTTGTAATTGTATCATCTTTATAGTGTATAGTAGAGCATTGTTCTATATAGAAATTCATCCTTGTCAAAATGTTGTTGTACCACAGTTCAAAGGTCACAGAATATGATTGTACCCATCTGTGGTAGAACAGCATTCTAGAACCTCTAGAAATTGCACAAGTCCATTTCATTGTGAAAGAGAAAAAAACACGATGCACACATTTCACATAATATTATACACTATAAAAAATACAGGATGAGCAACTTTATGCATAAGCAGTGTGTTCTGCCACATTGGGGTTCTGATTCCCACAGACCTCTCAAGCCTTGTTCTTGAGGTCAGAATGCATCGGAACCCCACTGTGGCAGAACACACTGGTTGTGAATAGTTGCCCATCCAGTATTCTCTATTTCCTAATCCAACAGTGGACCAACAGTACTTATGTCTTTCTCTTCTCATACACGTGCTTGAATAATTTTTATGTTTGGTTGCATGCATGTACAAAGTAAACATATTGGGTCTGCTTCAGCAGTGCAGGGCCAGGAAGATATGTTCTCTAGCAGCCAATGCAGCTGGGTCTGCTGGAAGTGTGCAAGTGAACACCCAATGTTGGCAAGGCTCATGCTGATTCTACATCTCTGGCTGATAGGTGGAAACGTCTCAGGTAGCCCCACCTGTCGCAATGTGGCTGCATCCTTTCATTAGTATCATCAGCTGGCAAAGCAGCATCACCCCTCCCACCTGACCAAGCTTTGTAATAGTACCAGTGGTGGATGCTCATTTCTGCCACTGGTATCACCTCACTCAACCCAGTGAGTCAATAACACTGGAGGTCAGTGCACAATTCCACCACCAGTACCAGTAACCACTCCCACCCAACCAAGCTTTCAGAAAGTCCAACAGTTAGGTGCCCCACCCTGCTGCTGGACAACAAAACAACCCCTAATGTCCGGAGGTCAAATGTTCACCCCACTGCCAAAAATACTAGCATCCCTCCATATCCAATGGTCCAGTGCTTAACCCCACCACTGGAAAACACAACAAGCCCCCTCAAAGTCTGGCAGTCAGGTGCCCAATCCTGCCACCAGAAGACACCAATACCCCTGATCATCCATCTGTTGGGTGGCCAACCCCACCCCCGGAAACCACAACATCCCCCCCTAAGTCCAGAAGTCAAGTGCCCATGCCTGTCACTGGAAAATGCCAACACCCACCCAAAGACTGGCAGTTGGGTGACCAACTCTGTCACTGAAAAACAACCCCCCTCCCCAAAGTCTGTCAGTTGAGTACCCAACCCTGCCACCGGAAAACACAACAATTCCCCAAAGTCATGCATTCAGGTGCCTAACTACACTGCCAAAAAATCTATCCACCAACAGCATGTGGCACTGGGGTGCCCACCGAACAGTGCCACCAAACCGTACACCAACACTGGGATGTCCAGTCCCCAGTAACGGTTCCAGAAAATAATGAAAACCATTCCTCATTGTCCTTTTTCTTTCCTTTTTTCACCTGATAAAAAGAAAAGTCCATCAACGTCTTCTCCCCCACCCTCCGACACCCAACTCTGACCACACTCTCAGTACCAAACACCCCACACCACGCCTCCCCAACCCTCACTTATGTATCTATGGTCCAACACTGATCTCCTGGTTCTATTAAGGCTGACTGTGGATTAGCTGAAAACAAGGTAAGTTTGGTTAATAGCTTTTAATGTGTTTTTGAACTTTTACTCATAACTTTGTAATGTTTAAAAATGTTTTCCCCAAATTTTCCTCATAGCCTTTTTCCCTCATCTCATGAACAATTCAAGTGTAATTTTTCAAATTCCCTCTTAAACATGTTTTCGCAATCACTCTGTGAAATTACCTTTTGGACAGGATTTAAAAAAAGTCTCACCTGCCTTGATCATAAGGTGGGGTTACAAAAAAATCTACGATGAAAATTTGGGGTAAAAATGTAAGGAACAGCACAGCTAAGAAGAAATGTTCAATTTGTTTCGATTTTTACTGGTAATTTTGTTATTTTTGCAGATTTTGACCCCAGATTTCCAACATAGCCCTTTTTGTTACACCGCCTTATTAACATGGCAGGTGTCATCTCCAAGTCCTGCCAAAGACATATTTTGACCCTAGTGCCACAAAAAGACATGTTGGCCAGGATTTCATAAAAGACACCTGTTATGTTCATAAGGTAAGGCCATAAAAACACTATGTTGAACACTTGGTGTCAACATCCCAAAAATAAAAAATAACTTATGAAGGATATGTCAGAATTTTTCAACATCTACTCAAAACGTTTCTCTTTTATGCTAGACTGTGACCCCAGATTTTCAACATAGGCATTTTTTTACCTCACCTCATGACTGTGATGGGTGTCACTGTTCAAAACCTGCCCCAAACATCTTTTCACGCTCATGCATCAAAATTACATTTTTGGCTGGGATTTCTTAAATGACACCTGTCATGTTCATAAGATGCTGTCATATAAAAAGTATGTGTTGAATATTTGAGTCAAAGCTTGGAAAAAACAAAACAACAAAGCTATGAACAAGCATTGTAATTTTTCAATGTTTACTCATAACGCTAAAATGTTTTGCTTGGTGGACCCACATTTTCAGCGTACAATAGTCATGTTTTTTACCACGCCAAATAAACATGTCAGGTGTCATTTTCAAATCCCCCTTCCTAGTTCTCACTGTCATGCCACAAAATCATATTTTGGGTCACATTTGATAAATGGCACCTATCATGTTCATATGCTGGAGTAACAAAAACTACTATCTTGGAAATTCAAGGCCACAAAAAAAGCCACTAAACCATTTTGTCTTCTTACTTTATACTATCAAACTTTTGATACTATTACCGCATTATATTTATTAATGGCTTATTACTTATACAATTGTATTTACACATAATCAATGTTGCCACCAAGGTTTTATGTACTGTACAAAAATATTTGCTGTCATTGTCTCTCATGTCTGGGTCATGCCTGTAAAGGGGTCGTGTGCCCCTTGTGCACCTACCCAGTTACTAAATGTTAAATAAATGAAGAAATACATAAATGATCTAAGAAAATAACATTATGTGTGCACCTTATTTATATACCAATCATGACAGTTTCCAAATTTAACTTGTTCTATTTTTATATATATATATATATATATATATATATATAGATATGTTTCTAACCTACATAGATATATTTTGTTCCAACAGTTTTATCCTCTGTATGTACAAATTGTTGTCAATGCTGCATTTTTATAGTGTACTCTCCCGGGTCGTGCCTGAAAATAGGCAGGGTTGTTACCCAGTTACCAAAATCTAATAAATAAATAAACCTCCTGGCAGGATCGGACTGCTGTTGCAGCCTTGTCCCCACTAGCTGTGGCCATCCCATATCTCTCTCTCTGGTTCTGGGGACCTATATCCCCCACGGATTGCCCCCCCACAGTGGGGCCAGGAAGGGAGGGCTGTCCTTCCCCACCCGGGGCACAAACCTAGATTGTCTCTTGACCAGAGTGATCGAGTGAGCCACCAGCCTGACGGGCAGGGCTTCATGTAACCCATCCTTTATTTTTCCCCCTATTTTCTCCTCTTGGGCTCTGCAGATGTGCAGTGAGCACACTGTGTGAATTCTTCCTCTGCAGAGATGCCCCAGGCACTCTAACCGCTGGCTCTTCCCATCTAAGTGACTCACCTGCACCGCCACCTGGATTCCTGCAGGTGGTAGTCGAGTGGCAAGTCACGAGAACCCCCTCCCAGAGGTAAGAAAGCAGTCCTGTGGATGCACAATCTTCCTTCTCCCTGCCAGCCCCTGAGTGACCCATGTCCATTCCCGAACCCAGGTCGCCAGCAAGGAAAGAGGTAAGGTGCCCATGTCCTCTCAGCCCTCTTCACCACTGGGCCGGCTAACTTATGTTATTAATTTGTTCATTTTAACTGCTACACTGTCTATGCCCCACAACCACACAGCAAATACAAGCAAGCAAACATTCAGCACTGAGCAATGCTTGCACAGATTTGGACTCGGTCTCAAGTGCTAGCTGTTCCTCTACGATAAGTTCACAGGGCCTCTGCAGGGTGTCTCTTATGGTCTTAGAGGCTCCATGCACGAGGTTTGGGTAAGAGAACCACAAAGCAAAGCTGAGCGGTTCTGAGTGTCCAAGCCTCATGACAGGAATCTCTTGTACTATGACAGACACTTCATGGGGGCCTTATTAAAGGAAAACTACATGCAAAAATTATAAAAACATATGTTGTGCATTGGGTTTTTGTATCTACGATTGTTCTTGGTGTTCTGTTCCCTATTTCTGTGGCAAGGTTTTATGTTACTTTCCTGTGCCAGTTTTATAGCCCCTGGAGGCAGCCATGCAGGCTTTTTTTATTGCCTTTGATCTTTTTTGAATTTTCCCAGAATGCCTCTTCGAATGATGTCAATTAGACCTAGCAGTAGAACTAAGAGCACCGGCTCCTAGTTATAATCTAGTCACAACATCTAACTACAACTGCTTGTGAAAGTTATCCACTTTGAAAAAGTGTACTTCCGATAATGTCACAGCCCAGATAGCAGCTTAGGGAGAGAGCTCTCTTCCCCTCAGGGACATACAGTTCTCCAAAGTATATAAAACTGAACATAACAATCAGAAACAATGCCCAGAAAGGAGAAGGGAGACACTAGACCAACCCACTCGAGGCCAGAAATGCAGAACCGGGCAGAGGATGGATCCAGATTTCGCCCTTTCTGTTGAGCCCAGATCTGTAGCATTTCCCCAGCAAGTGCGCAAGGCCTGGATGATGAGATGGACTGGGAAGAGGAACAGCTGTCCCACAACCGATTTGAAAGATTATTACAAGAGATATAGGCATCTAGAAGTGAGAATAAAGCAGAATTTAAAAAAATGCATGACTAATTTGCTGGACTAGACAAACGTATGAAGGAGATGGCGGAAGACAGGGTGGAGGTGGTGGAAACTAATAGTACTCAGCTCACCAATGTGATCGACCTCCTAATTCAACAAACTGAGACATTAAAACATTGAAGCAAGATCGAGGAGATATAATCTGTGGCTCTCTGGGCTTCCTGAAAATACAGAGTCCACAGACATGGCCATTTTTCTACAGGAGCTCCTTATGGAACTTTTGGACCTGCCACCAACAATGAATATAAAAATTGAGAGGGCGCATAGAGCCCCCTTTGCAAAACCACAAGACCTCAAAGCCTGACCTAGACAAATTTTCATGAAGTTTGCCAGTTACAGCTCAAAGGAAATGATCCTCCAGAAAGCATGGCAGAAGGGGGTGGTGATGTATAAGGGCTCCCGGCTATTCTTTGAACAAGATTACCCACAAGAAATTCATAAGCAATGAATACCCTTGAGGAAAGGAGGGAGAGGGGGGACATGATAGAAACTTTCAAGTATCTCAAGGGAATTAACAAGGTACAAGAGGGTAGTATCTTTCAGAAGAATAGATGTGCAAGAACAAGGGGGCGCAATTTGAAGATAGAGGGGGGACGGCTCAGAGGTAATGTTAGAAAGTATTTTTTCACAGAAAGAGTTGTGGATGCATGGAACAGCCTTCCTGAGGAGGTTGTGGAGTCAGGAACAGTGGGACAATTCAAGAATGCATGGGAGAGGCATAAAGCAATTCTAGTGGGGGGCAGGAGGAAGTAAGCTGTTGATTAACTAGAATCTGCAGCTTATCCATCAGGTAGGGAAATGGGCAGACTGGGTGGGCCAAGTGGTCCTTATCTGCTGTCAAATTCTATGTTTCTATTACAAAACCTGCCATTTATAAGAGCGCTGAAGAAGAAAAAGGTAAAGTTCCAGAATCCATATCTGGCCCTGATGAGAGTATTTTGAAAAGAGGGGACCCAGATCTATGCGGATCCAGAGGAGGCCAGAACAGCATTCACAGTGCATGGAATCCAGGTGGAGAGCAAGGAGCAGGCCAAAACCCCTACGCAGCAAGAAATTCAAACCAGAACTAATCGGTGGCAGCAAGTGTCGAGGGGGAATACCAGAAGAAACACAGCCGGGAAAACAATGGCAGACATAAGGGCCATCCTGCAGAAACTGACACACACAGATCATTGTGGAGACAACGCCGGGCCCAACCGCTATCTCTGAGGGGCACGGTCTCGGCAGCATACATTGCAGAATTATTTTCCCAGGGATCTGATGCCACAGGGCCACTTTCAAAACAGAACTCTGACACACCAAACACAACAGTGATTTACTGGAATGACTCACAGAAGAAGGACTTAAGCTAAGTGTCTACAATAGAACACTAACAGGACTGGCATTTCTTTGGGGTTGCCAGACAGTCTCCAAAGAGAGGATGCACCAGAGTACTGGATCTGTGTGGTGGGGGGGGGGGATGGATGACATTCCTCATCATCATCCTTCTCACACAGCTTAATAAAGGAACCCTCTTAGAGAGACATAATAAGGGATTAGATGTGAGGGGCAAAGTATTGAGGGTCCAGAGGAGAAAGGGTGGGACTAGGGAAAGTGGGAGAAAGGTTAGAGGGGGGGAAGGAAGGAATTGGGGAACTGGGAGGAAAGGGGGAAAATGTTTGGATGACAATGCAAAGGCAGGGTAAAATATAAGACAGCTGGATGATAAATGAGTCAAGGAGCAAGAAAGGGGCTAGACAGACAAAGGGGGAGAGACCTGATAAAACTAAACCGGGATCTAAATACACTTCTGGAACATATGTAGGCTTGGCAGTTTGCGATTAATATCGATTTCCTTCGATTTACATCGAGAAGTGCTATTTTGTCAATTGCGACGAAAATCTGTTTTCGTTGATTTCTATCGAAATGCTATTACTTCGTGCATCATTGAAAATGTTCTGATTAAGTCATCTGAGAATTTTGATCAAACTGTCTTATAACTTTACTTTAGCTTGTGATTCCCTATTCCGAATCACAAGCTAAAGTAAAGTACTGAGAGAAAGGGCAGTTTACGATCTAAATCACCAGGCAATTAAAACTTTAATCAGAACGTTTTCACTTGCAAATACTTAGACATATGGCTGAATCCCCATCTAAAGCACCAGGCAATGATGTATTTAATTCCATTAACACCTAATTACTAGTTGCTGCATAGTTCTGTGGTTTCCCGTGCCCTCTGAGCTGATAATAAAATAAATAAGAAGTGTTTTAATCAGACCTCAGATTTCAGATCAAGCAACACATCCAAACAGCATGGGTCGGAAAAGAAAATGTGCAGAAGAGTATTGCTCTGAATTCCCCTGAACTGGAATTAAAAACTGTCAAAAAGATTGGTGATGGGGACAGTATTGACATTTTACGATGCAAGATTTGTAAAACCGAAGTATCTGGTTAGGCAAATCGCATTTCTGAGCATTTTAACAGCAAAACACTCCTGAGGCTAAAGCAAAGTCTGGACATTATCTCACAGCCCTCAATGGAATAGTTTATGAGGCGCATGAAGCAGAAAAAAAAAGAAGAAGCTGCTGACTTCCCACATGATGTTGTTAGGGCTTTGTGTTTTGAACTAATTCCGATGAACGCAGCCTGGGGCTCCAGCTATCTGATGTGTGTTCTAAGAAAATATGCACCAGCTGGGAGAACATGTCCAAAAAGACGTCAGCTGGAGGAGAAATATATTCCAGAGGTATTCATGCATCACAAAGCAAGAATAAATGAGCTACTATCTGGTGAGCAATTCTCTATTGTTGTTGATGAAACACCTGAGTTGGCAGGTCTACCTGCTATTAATGTTCTGGGAGTTTTTTACTCATCTAAAAATAGATCCATAAACTGCTACAGAAATCAACAGTTGTCATGCAGTGCAATGCTGGTGTAATCTCTAACTTACTCCATGACATGATGAGAGACTATTGCTTGTCTTGGGCTGATTGTGTCTCAATAAACACTGATTCAGCAATGTACATGCAGAGAATGATTAAAGACCTTAGAGACATTTACCCACATTTGCTGCACATCCCCTGCATCGCACATTTATTGCACGTAGCTATCGACCATGCTATTAAATCAGATGAATTTTGTGATGTAAATGAAATTGTGGTACGTTTTCCAGCTCTATTTAAGAGTGCTAATAAACTGAGGAGAGCATTTTTTAAAGTGTGTGCAAACAATGGTGTTCCACTAACCAGTACGAAACTCCCCCCAGAGTTGTCCCTTGTCGTTGGTTTTCCTGGTTAGAAGCAGCACAGTACATTCATGTGCATTGGGACAGTGTGTGTGTGACTTTTTAATTAATGAGGAGGTAGAGCCTCAGTCTAAAAAAGCCTCCAAATTATGGAGACTAGTGATGGATGATTCCAGTCAAAGAGATCTTTACTGCAAGCTTACATTTCTGTGCAGTTTTCTAGGAAAAATCCATGTTATACATGTACAGATGGAAACCAAAGCACCACTAATTCACAAAATTGACAGACTACTAAACTTCGATCTGAGTGTGGCAAGCGATGTCAAACGTTCACTAAAAGATGTTGATTTAAAGTCAATGGGATCCAAACGACAGTCCCTGTCTGCAGCAATGCATTCTTTCTCAAGAAATTTTCATTCAAAGCTAAGCGCAACACTTGCACGAAATGTGCCCGAAGGACTTTATGGTTCTGGGTCATTGTTTGACAATTGCAGGATGTTTGATCTCTTTATAAAGAAACAGCTCTCTGCTGATGTCTCTAAATATGTTTCCATAATCAACACCTTCCACTGCAAAAAAGAAGACTTTGAGCGGGACTTTAGTTTATATATGAAACTTGAGTTTCCTTCAGTCCGCACGATCTCTCTGATGGAGTACTGGGAGAGTGAGATGCTAAACCTACCTGTACTTTCCAATGTTACGTTGCGGGCACTGGCTATGCCAGTTACATCTACTGCTGTACAGCGTTCGTTTAGTCTGTACAGAAAAGTTCAAGATAAACTCCGAATGCGCCTTTCAGAGGAGAGACTGGGGATGCTAAACATTTTGTACCACAACAAGGATATAACAGGAAGTTTTGATGCATTTAGTGAGACAGATATAAAAAAATTCCACAACTGAATCCAGCACAGATTTGCACTTTGTGTGGGGGGGGGGAGCATGTGGTATTGTCTTTGTATAACTCTGTGTGTCTCCATATGTTGTAGTGTCTCTATGTATGTTGTAGTGTCTTTGTATAACTCTGTGTGTCTCCGTATGTTTTTTACCATAAAGATCGATTTTAATTGAAATAAAGACCTTAAAATAAACATCGATTTTAGCCGTTGAAATTTGTTAAAAATAAAAATCGAAAACTGCCAAGTCTAAACATAAGGTGGAAAGAAACCTCCAATTTCTAAAGCAAAGATTTTATGAGGGGGACCCTAGGGCAACCAAATTATTAGCATGTTGGTTGAGACTGAAGAGATCCAAGGCACAAATTACCAAGTTGCATCACCAGGAGAAGGGCTAGACAGTTACCAACACGTTAGGTATATTAGATGCCTTCATAAAATACTATACTGAGCTTTACATCCCAGCACCAGACACAACAAGAAAAGACGGAAAACTACCTACAACAATTGGCACTCCCAAAAATAACTGAGGAACAAGCTCAAATCCTTTCAAGTCCCATGACATCTGAAGGAGTATAGGGGGTTTTGGGCAACAGTGAAACAGGGAAGTGCCCAGGCACAGACAGGTTCCCTGCTGATTTTTATAAAAAAATTTAAAAACACATAAGACCCCAACTACAAAAAGTATATCAAGAGGTTAGTGGGGAGGAGGGGGGTCCCTCCCTCATGGAACCAGGCAATGCTATCGGTGATTCCCAAGCCTGGGAAGGACCCAATGAGATATGCCTCATACAGACCGATTTCCATCCTAAATGTGGACTTCAAAATTTTTGCTTCTATACTGTTGAAAAGATTAGAACATATAATACCACAGATGGTAAACATAGATCAAACAGGATTCGTCGCAGCAGACAGACCGCAGACAACGTATGGAGAGCCATGAATGTAATAAACCACATAGCCACTACTAAAACAACAGTGGTAGTCATGAGTTTGGATGCTGAAAAAGCACTTGATAAGGTAGAATGGCCATATTTGCAGAGGGTCCTTTCCAGGTTTGGTTTTGGGGAACAGTTTCAGTAGATTGTTCAGAAGCTTAATGAAAACCCAATTGCATGCATAAGGGCTAATGGACCTGTTTTCAAAAGAATACAGTTGGGAAGAGGCACGAGACAGGGGTGTCCTCTCTCCCCCCTATTCTTCATGCTATATATGGAGCCACTGGCACAAAGAATTAGACAAGATGGGGAGGTGGAGGGGGTGGGACCCAGCCAACAGAAGATAGCACTGTATGCAGACGATGTCCTTTTGTTTCTAACCAATCTGAATAAAACCATACCCAAATTAATGATCCATGTAGCAGACTTCCATGAGATATCAGGATATACATTGAAGCAGGCAAAAACTGAAATTTTTACTTTTAACTATACCCCCACACATACGGTAGATTTAAAAAGAAATTCCCTATGAGATTGACCCCTACAAGCTTAAAATACTTAGGAATAACCTTGTGGAACACTAGTCATTTCATATACCAAGATAACATCCTGCCCCTCCTTAAGCAGGTGAAAGAGGATATAAAGTGATGTGACACACTGCCCTTCCCACAGCACACCAGAATACAGGCACCTGAAATGAACTTGCTCCCCTGTTTCCTGTATTTCTTCCAGTGTGCCACAGTGAACTTTCCCAAACAGTGGTTTAAGGACACACAAAAAAATTCTGCATAAGTTCATATGGGCTAATAAAAGGCCAAGAATACAAGCCAGGGTACTACAGACTGGCAGGAGATGGGGAGGCTGGGCAGTCCCAGATCTGGAAGAATATTGGGTGGCCACTCAAATGCATTGGGCGCTGCAGTGGGGGAATGATCAGGTGTTGACGAATTGGAAGGAGCTAGAGGAAGCACAAATCACTGGCAGAAACCCGGAGACAATAATACTAGGGACCAAAATAACATAAGGGGAACAGGAATATTGATACACAGCAATGAGGGCAAAGCCATAGAGAGATTTCAAGAACACCCTAGAATCAAGAGGGATAAGTGGCAGTTTAGTTGGCCGACACATAATCCAGAGTTCCAGCCAGGAACGCTAGCTGCTTGGTGTAAGAGACAGACACAAAAGGGGCTTCACTATTTTAAGAAGATAATGCAGAGGGATAATCTACTCACATTTGAAGAATGCAGACAACGATACAATTGGCTAGAGGCTGACAGGTTCAGATACTTGCAGATCCAAAACTATACTTTAGCACAGACAAGGAAATCCCACACCATCCAAGTGGGGGGGCGGCAATAACCACTGTGCAACTGCTGGGGACAATAACATCGAAGAGGCCATCTCTCACCTCTATGGCTATCTCACATCCAATAGAGAGGATGCAGCCAGTCATATCGCAAAAAAATGGGAAGAGGAGGCAGGATTCTGCCTGACAACAAAGGAATTAGAGAAAATATAGGACTCAGCTTGCCACACGTCACCGGGATGGAGAGAGTTTGCGTGGAGAGTCAGGATCAGGTACTTCATAACCCTGCATATTAAAGCACAGTGCGGAGAGGTGGGATAGGGCAGATGCTGTGAGAAACTGTGGGGAGTGGAGGGCAACACGTACCCACATATTTTATACCTGCCCAGAGATACACATGTTCCTTAGGGCAGTAGAAAGTAAGATCCAGGAACTCTCCCGCATAACTACACCCATGGGAACACAACATTTAATATTGGGACTCCCACCAACAGACATCGGGGGAAATGCCAAATATGTTTGGGAAATTTGTGTGGTGGCAATCGTAAAAGCCATAACAAGGAGGTGGCTAAGTCACCCCCCCAGAACAACAGGAATGGAGGAAACTAATAAGAGGGTATACAAGAGATGGAGAGACTAACCTACTCAATACGGGACAAGACAGACATTTTTAGAGAGAGAGGGACGCCTTGGGTTATGCAATCAGGAAGGAACGGTTGAGTGAGCAGGGAAGGAGATAACATGGGATCAGGTTTACGACTTACCATGGAAATGCTATGAGAAATAACTGAAGACCCATAATAAACAAAGGCATAGAAGCAGACTTAAGGAATGGTACAGGTAAAGGATGAATGTGAAAAGGTCACGCACCCTACAGTGAAAGGGTCCTAGATAGAAGAAAATGGAGAGACAACACTCTGCTTATTTTTGTTTAATAGGTTTATTAGCAGTTAATGAGCTTAAATTTTTTAAGCAACTTTATAAAATGTACATAATAGTATTTTATTAAAACAACAGTGCATGCTCATAAAGAAAGAGTTCAAATGTATTGTACAATTTGTTTTTATATGCACAATAAAGAAAATATAAAAAAAGAGAAAAAGTATTTGTGCTCCATCCCCAGATGAAGTTAGTGTTCTGTTAGCAGTGACTGTTATTATGGATGTGTTGCAGTTTTCATTGTAAAGTGCTGTTACTAGGCGATAAAAAGCTGATACACCTATGAAGGTCTTAGGTCTGATTGACATCATTCCAAGAAGCATTCTGGGGAAAATTCCAGCAGATTTCCCAAGTCCAGGAAAGATGCATTATGAGTTGATCAAGGAATGTAAACAAACACATTTTTGTGTGGTAACACCAGTATGGTGGACAGTTTGGTTTTCATTTTTTTTAAAGAAAAAAAGCATCTAAATCAAACTACCAGGTACATCAGCAATGTCTACAGAATGTGGGCAATCCTAAAATGTGCTTTTTAAACTAGGGGCCATTTGTGGCCTAAAGGGGGTTGACAGTGTCCTTTGAACCCCTTGAGATGGATGTCTTACTTGCAATGGTGTCCCAGACCAGGGCAGCAGGAGCAGAGATTTGTCAGTGAACAATCATATACAGTACTGTAGTACTAGAAACTAAGATGACAAGTAGATGCTAAGCAATGTAAATCACAAATTGTAGTGAGAAGGAAATAATGTGGCCTACTGGGAATTGAACCCAAGCCCCCAAAATACCATCCCAGTGCTCTAACCACAGAGCTATAGACTCACATACTTCCTAAGTGTCATCTTGATTTTTCCTAGTTGTAGGATATGCAATATGAGAGAAAGGGAGTGTGTCCAGGAATCCCATGTTCAACCCTGTGAGCCTAAAGCTCAATGTTTGGAGCACTGGGACAGTATTCTGAGGGCCTGGGTTCAGTTCTCAGTAGGTCACATTATTTCTTTCTCACTACATTTTGTGATACTAGAAACTAAGAAAGACGTGTGACGCTGGGCGCATGTTGTCCCAAAGAGGTTGCACTTTGTTGGCCCTAGCAACTGTGCACCACTTACAAATCAGTTCTAACTTTATTAAGTTATACTGCAATGCATTTTGACAGACTCTGCCCCTATAAAGCATGAACAGTGCAGGCCATGCCCCTAACTGCACTTGATATAGTGGTTCCTACTTTGATGTAGGTCTTCTCTGCACTCTGTTTAAGCACATAAGAGTGTTAATGTTAAACTAGCTTCATTTCAGTAGTGTAAATCTGCAGTATTATTATGTACTGTTTTTACTGTATACTGTTATAATTTGTGTTACTTTAGTAATGATAATAAACTATCTACAGTTGTTTGTATTTTTGGGGCTAGCTGCTGAATTATCAGTAACTGTCTATTTATTAGAAGTAGGGAATATAGTTTTTTGTTGAATTAAGTCTTTTAACTCATTATCTGGTTGTGTCTTCCCATTTGTTTTACTTAATTGTCAGCCTCCTATCTTGGTGAGACCACTGCCCCGTGTTTTACTTTAATTGTTCTGCTATTGGCAATGTCCCTTTCTGGGTGAGACCAATCTCCCATGTTCTGTTTTAGTTGTTTTGCTATTGTTAGCCTCCATATGTGAGTGAGGCCAGTCCCCTGGGTTCAATTTTAATTGTTCTACTTAATTGTCAGCCTCCCTTTCTGGGTGAGGTCAATCGACCATGTTCTGTTCTGTTTTACTAATGGCAGTCTACACATCTGAGTGAGGCTGATCCACCGTGTTCTGTTTTAATTGTTTTACTAATGGCAGACTTCCTTTCTGGGTGAGACCGAGCCCCCATGCTCTATTTTAATTGTTTTACTATTGGCAACCTACATATCTGGGTGAGGTCAATCATCCATGTTCTATTTTATATTAGGTAAGGGACACAAGAGGGCATGGGCTAAGACTGAAGGGGGGCAGATTTAGGAGAGAGTGATGATGAGGAGATTAACGCTAATACATTGACACCCCCGACAGCGACAGAAACAATGCCGACAGTCGGCATTGTTCCCAACAGGACAAAGTGTTTTTCTGTGGGGGGCCTTGCCCCCCCACACCCCCCATCTCTAGATAACCAACTCTGAGTTGGAGTTGGTTCAGGGTGGGGGGCACAACACTTATGAATCGCTGTGTCGGCATACAGCGGACCACCACAGTGACCAAATCTTGACCTGGTGAGTTTTGTCGTTGTGGTCGTGTTCGCTGTAAAAAAGTAATTGTGGTGGGGTGATACCATGAGGAGGCATTATTTCACAGAAATGGTAGTGTTGGAATGGAACACTTCACCAGAGGAGGTGGTATTATACAGGATGGTGGGCAGTTTCAAAAGGGCATGGGACAGGGCACAGGGGGGTCTTGGTAAGCAGAACTGAAAAGTTTCAGGAGGTGAAGGGGGAGAGGGGTGGGACAGCTGCACTTTAAGGGTGCTATCTGCGCACTTGAGCAGACTTAGTAGACCAAGGGGCCTGTTTCTGCTGGCAGATTCATATGTTTGTATGTTTGTATATTGTCTTACTACTAGCAGCCTTCCTTTCTGGGTGAGGCCAATCCCCTGTGTCTATTTTAATTGTTTTACTATTGGTGGCCTCCCTTTCTGTGTCAGGCCAATCCCCCCTGTTCTATTTTAATTGTTTTACTATTGGCAGCCTCCTTATCTGGGTGAGGCCAATACTCCCTTTGTTATAGCTAACTTGTTATGTACTGAATTTTAAATTGTTTTACCTATTATCTGCCTCCCTATCTGGGTCAAGGCAACATCATAGATACATAGACAGTGTCGGCAGATAAGGGCCTATGGCCCACCCAGTCTGCCCATTTGAGCTTGTAAGCTCAGTTTATATTTTCCTAGAAGTCTGTTGCCCCTTACCCCTGACCTCCAGAATTCCTTTATGTCTATCCCATGCATTCTTAAATCCCGCGATTGTTTCAGCCCCCACCACTTCCTCTGGCAGGGTGTTCCACTTGTCCACCACCCTGCTCTGTGAAGAAATTCTTCCTCTTGTTTCCTCTGAATCGTCCTCCCTCCAACTTCATCCCATGCCCTCTAGTCCTGGAACATCTTTTTAGCTTAAAAATAGTGTATTCCTGCACCCTGTTCCTCCCTGTGAGATACTTGTATGTCTCTATCATATCCCCTCTCTCCCTCCTCTCCTCCAGGGAGTACATGTTCAGTTCCTTCAACCTGTCTTCATAGGACTTGTGATGCAATCCATGCACCATCTTTGTGTCCTCCTCTGAACCTTCTCTACCCTGTCTATATCCTTACATAGGTATGGTCTCCAGAACTGTACACTGTACTCCAGGTGGGGCCTCACTAGTGTCTTGTATAGCGGAATTATGACCTCCTTTTCCTGCTGGTGATGCCCTGCCTATACATCCCAGCATCCTATTTGCTTTACCTGCTGCCTTGTCACGCTGTTTCCCTACCTTGAGGTCATCAGAGATGAGAACCCCAAGATCCCTTTCCTGCTTGGTGCATGCTATATCCTCACCCCCCAACTGATATATTGTGCCAGGGTTTTTGTGCCCCATATGCATTATCTTGCACTTCTTTGCATTGAATTTCAACTGTCAAACCCCTGACCATTCTTCAAGTTTCTGCAGGTCCCTTCTCATTCTGTCTACACTCTCTGGTTTGTCTACTCTGTTACAGAGCTTTGTGTCATCAGCGAACAGTGAAATTCTGCCTTCTAGGTCCTGTGCAGTGTCACTGAGGAAGATGTTGAATAGGACCAGTCCCAGCACTGATCCCTGTGGTACCTCACAGGTCACTCTTCCCTCTGTGGAGTGACAGCCATTTACCACCACCCTCTGTGTCCTGCCACCCAGCCAGTTACCTACCCACACACTACTGTCCTGCCCACACCCATATTCCCCAGTTTGTGTAATCATCTTTTATGTGGCACAGTGTCAAAGGCCTTGCTGAAGTCCAGATAGGCCATGTCCACTGCCCTCCCCTGATCCACCTCCCTAGTCACCCAGTCAAAAAATTCAACGAGGTTGGTCTGACATGACCTCCCCCTGGTGAAACCATGCTGCCTTGGGTAGGTTGCCTAGCCTTCCTGTCTGGATCAGGCCTCTTTCCACTATAGTACCCCTATTTGGGTAAGACTTGTATCCTTCCTGGGTTAGGCCTTCCACCCTTAAATTCTGTGCCTTTCCACATCATATTTCCTGTATGGTATTGCAGTTTTGTGGCACTATTTCATCCACTATACTACCACCTGCACTAACTCTCCTTCTCCACCTTGTCTGTCACTCCACCCTCCCCCTCTCTTACAACCTCCCCCTCCCCCTCCTCCTCCTTGTCCCTCTCCTCCCCTACTCCTCTTCTCTTCCCTTACGATCCCATTCCCCTTGGTGTCCTGGGTGCTATCTTCTACCTGCTCATTGGCTGTACCTTGAAGCCCTCTGGTGCCTTCTGGCCCGATTCTTACCTTAAACTCCCCTTCCTCACCCTACTCTCCTTCCAAGCAGCATTCTATTACTCTCCTTGTTTCCCGGCTGGTTTTGGTTGCTAGTGACATTGAACTTAATCCTGGCCCCATTTGTTTTTCACCCTTTCAGCTTCCAAAAAGACTGAGGGTTGTCCACCTAAACATCTGCAGCCTTCTGTTAAAAAACAGACCAACTTCTGCCCTTGAAGATAGAGGAGGGATGGCTCAGGGGCAATGTGAGGAAGTATTTTTTCACAGAGAGGGTGGTGGATGCATGAAACCTGAGGAGGTTGTGGGGTCTAAAACTGTGGGAGAATTCAAGAATGCATGGGACAGACATAAGGCAATTTTTGTGGGGGGTAGGAAGAAATAGGTTGTTGGTTAAATAGGATCTGCAGCTTATTCTCTAGGTAGGGAAATGAGCAGACTACAGTAGGTGGGACAAGTGGTCCTTATCTGCCGTCAAAGTCTATGTTTCTATGTTCTATGCCTCTGATGGTCACCCTCCACCAGATGTCCTTGTTGTCTCAGAATCTTGGTTTTCCTCTAAGGTCCAGGACTATGCAGTGGCAATCCCTAGTTATACCAAATCCAGGCAGGATCACCCTGAGTGAGGCAGTGGTGTGGCAATTTACTTCTCCACTGGCATCTAATTTCTGCTTGTGTTAGCTGTCTCCTCTCCCTCTTTCTATGAGCTTCTCCTCCTTCAACACTCCTTCCCTTTTTCAGTTCCCATCTTTGTTTCTGGGGTATGCTGCTCCCCTGGAATGTCTCCTGCTTTGGTCATGAGCTTCTTTCCTCCATCTGTTTCCACTCCTTCAAAGGGAAATTGCTCATCCTTGGCAACTTTATTATTAATCATCTCTCCCCCTCTACACATACGTTTTCCCAAAACATAAAACCTCTTCAGTTTTTTTTTTTTTTTTTTTTTTAGTCTTTGGTAACCGGGTAAGGCCCACTAGGCACAAGAGCTTGTTTTCAGGAGTGACCTGGGAGCACTGGGTGGTTAAGTGACTTGCTCAGAGTCACATAGTATTCAAGTGGAGGTTGTGAGACTCAAACTAGGTCTGATCTGCTGAATGTACCAAGCTCTTTCACAGCTTGTTACTCTAACCTCTAGGCTATACTGCCAATTGTCTCAGTTAATTACTGATTCCACTTGCCTCAATCTTAAATCTTTAAACCACTTTCTCTTGGACTGGGTCCTCTTATCCCACCCCATCATATTGCAGATGCAGGTATCTCCCCAATGCTTTCAGTGACCACCCTGTGGTTTACTGTGTACAAAAGATCCACCACCTTAAAATCACCACTAAATTAATCTTTCTCTGGTCCTTCAGATTGCTGGTCTTATCCTCCCTCCAAACTGACCTGTTGGCCACCGACTGTTACCCCATTTCTACAGCCACTAATATCAGTTCTACAATTCAATTCTTCTAGTCCAAATTTATGGCTGTATGGGATAACAATGCCTCCACCCCCTTAGGAAAACAAAAGTCTGGGGCTCCTGCCTCCCCTGTATCTCCGTAGAGTGGTTAGATTGCCTTCAAACCAGAGACCTTGTCTGGCTGTCCTACAAGATCACCGGATCCCCAGCCACCATGGCTAGTTACTGATACCTTCACAATGCCTGAACCAAAGCCACTAGGCTTGTGAAGTCTAAGTATTTTGCATCTACACCTCAGAACAACCTTAATGACCCCTCCAAGTTCAGGAAAGTTATCAACTCCCCATTCTCCCCTCTGACTTAGTCCACTCATCCTCAAGGTTGACAACTCCTTCATCTCTGACTCTATTGCCATTGCCTCTTCCTTTAACTTCCACTTCTCCACCTGTGCTCTTTCCCTTATTGTTCTGACACCCTCCATTCCACCACCACTCCCTCTGCTTTATCCCATGCACTTATTCTCCTCCTCTCCCGTCATTTCCTCTGCTGCTCTAAAGGCCATCCTTGCTTGTAAGCCCCTCAAGGGTACAAGCTCCAATGGTCTTGATCCCAAGCTTTTTCACCTATCTGCTCCTGCCTTTGCCTTCTCTCTTACCCACCTCCTCAACCTCTGCTCCTTAGCCACTATCCCAGATACCTGGAAGCAGGCTACTGTCATCCCGCTCCATAAAGTAGGCAGTTCTTCCTCTGCCGGTAACTACTGACCTATCTCTTTCTTACCCACTCTGGTTAAGTCAGAAGAACACCTTGCTCTCTCACAGTTTTCTTCTCTCTTTGATTCCTTCTCTTCCTTCACTCCTTTCCAGTCTGGCATGAGGAAATCCTATTCTACTTCTACCTCCCTCCTCTGGCTCACTGACTTCATTCTTTCTGGGATGGACCAGGGTCTGATCACCTCTGCCATCTTTGTTGACTTGGTCAAAGCCTTTGACTCTGTTGCCTACTCCCCCCCTTCTGGACAAGCTTATAGTGGTGAGCCTCTCTGCCTCCTCAGTCAATTGGTTCTGCTCCTACCTTAAGACAGATCATGAGCTGTCCAGATTGAAAGTACTGTATCTTATCCCCTCCATTCCCCATTTACTCAGGCATCCACAGAGGGTCAGTCCTTGACCCCATTCTATTTTCAATATTCTTGAATGAGGCAAGGCAAGGCAAATTTTACTTAAAAGACGCCCAATCCCAGAGTCTCTGGGCACTGTACAAAAATAAAAACACAGCATCAGTGGTAATACACTAATACAATGATAAATAATAAATATCAAAAATAATAAATAAATTAGAAAAATAACTAACTAAAGAAAACAAAAAGTCAGGAGCAATTCTTTATGGCGGTCAGGCAAAAGACATACAGTGTAATCAGGGAACACCTGAGCGAACAGGAAGGCCTTGAGGTGGGCCTTAAATACCTCAACTGAAGGGGCCTCCATTACAGATGGTGGAAGTGAATTCAACAGGACAGGGCTGGCGACACTAAAAACTCTGTCGCTGGCCATTTTTAACCTCGTCCTGGGAATCGCCAGGAGGCTCCTAGAAGAGGAACGTAGCGAGCGGACTGAGGTGGCTGGTGTAACAAGGTCTGTCAGGTAACCAGAGCCCAACCCATGTAGGCCTTAAAGGTGAGCAATCCCACCTTAAAGAGGATCCTCCACCTGACTGGCAGCCATTGCAATTCTCGCAGCACTGGGGTGATGTGACAGTACTTAGACTGCCCTGTCAACAGCCTGGCAGCTGTGTTTTGCACCAGCTGAAGCCATTGGAGGTTACTCCCAGAGACCCAGAGGTACAACGCATTACAGTAATCAAGCCTCATCTTTACAAAGGCATGTATGAAATTTGGGAGGTCCAGAGGTGGAACTAGGGGCCTAACCCTAGTGATATTCCTCAGAATGTAAAAACTAACACAGACAGCGGCCGACACCTGAGCCTCAAGTGTCAGACCACTATCCAGAATAATGCCCAGGTTCCACACCTTAGAGGAGGCCTTCAAAGGAACAGATCCCAGAAATAATCCTGTTTCTGCACCCAAGGCCAACCTATCATGTGCTCTGTTTGAATCCACAACTAGTATCTCTGACTTATCGGGGTTCAGTCGCAACCAGCTGGAGGTCATCCAGTCACTGATTTCAGTGAGACAGTTATGTAGCACATTCACTGCGTTCGATGTTCCAGGGGCAAAAGGAAAGGTATAGCTGGGCATCATTGGCATAGCAAAGAAAACCCAAGCCATACTTCCTAATGAGCCTTCCCAGGGGTAGCACGTACATGGCGAGCAACATCGATGACAAGACCAATCCTTCAGGGACTCCATAAGACAGGAGGCTTGGTGAGAAGGACAAATTCCCCATCACTACCCTTTGCCTTCTGTTTGTGAGATAGGACTCAAACCAGCAGATGACCATGCTGGTGAGTCCACAAAATTCCCTTAGGCGACCAAGTAACACACAATGGTCAAAAGCTGAGGCGAGATCAAGGAGAACGAGAATTGTCCAGTTCCCTCGATTTCTCGCCCTGAGAAGATCATTGTGCACCCGAATCAATGCAGTTTCAGTGCTATGCTTCACCCAAAACCCAGACTGGAAAGGCTCGTATAGATCATAGACCAGGAGGTGCTCCTCAAGCTGAAGTGCCACAATCTTCTCTATAACCTTACCCAAAAAAAGGGAGGTTGGAGATGAGACAGTAATTTGCCTTGACGTCAGGGTCCAATGTTGTTTTTTTCAGAAAGGGTTTCACCAATGCCTCCTTCAAGGCATCATGGAAAACCCCTTCTGACAAGGAGCACTGGACAATCAAGGCAAACACCGGGCCAATGGAGTCGGCGCATCCCATCAAGAAACACATTGGTACTGAGTCCAGTTCACAATATGTGTGCATCAGCTTGGAAGCACCCCAATGACATCGGCCACCTCCACTGGTCAAAACTTGCCCCAACTAGATGGAGTGCTCTTCAGACTCCCAAGACGATTACTGTCAGCCATGACATGGCTCACTGGTAGAATTCCTTACTGGATACCGGACTCTTTGTCCAAGAAGAACCAAGCAAACTCCTCACATGACTCATTTGAAAAAGTCTTTTTTGGCTGTAGACAGGCCAGGTTTAACAGCCTGTCTACAGTCTGAAAAAGCACAGCTGGTTGGTTCCTCCCGGCAGCAATCTCCCTGGACAGGAATTCTGCCTTCTTATGGTTGATTGCCTCCTGGTACTCACAATAGTGAGCAACCAGAGCCAGCTTGTCCACCTCCAGCCTGGTCTTCCACCAGCAGTACTCTATCCTCTGATCCACAGTCTTCATCGCCTTGAGCTCCCCATCAAACCAAGGGGACCTCAAGTGAGAAGACTTGTGTTGTACATGGACTGTGTGAGGGAGTCTAGCGCAGCACATATTGTTGTATTTTAGGTGGTGACTGCTGCAGACAACCCTCACACATGCATTGCCCACACTAGATCGATCAGCTACTGCCAGAAACTCTCTGGGGTCAAACCCCTCCAAGGGTAGTAGCTAACCATCTCAGCTGGGGGAGGGCTCTTGAGGGGGGCCCTGAATGAGAACTTCACTGTGCAATTATCGGACCAAATGACTCGATCAGTCTTGAGATCATTTACCTCAAGCCTCAGTGAGAAAACCAGGTCCAACATGTGGCCACCCTGCTGGGTCACAGAAGAAACAGGCCCAGCAATGACATAATCTGGAGGAGGTTGCAACCAAGCCTAGATGATCTCCCTACTGTCTGCTCCTCTGCATACATTCACATGCATGCTGATGATACATAGCTCTTTGCCTTTGGCTCCTCTGCCCCGGCCCCTGCTGCCTGACTACAACTGGACTCCGACAATATGTAGCACTGGTTCCAGTCAAACCAACTGTTGCTCATTGTGAAGAAAATGGTCTCCATGACCTTTGGCTTTCAACAGGAGATACCAGCTGTGCCACCAAGGCAACTATAAACTGGGACATCCTGAGGCATCTTACTCTTTCACTAATGCACAACCTGGTGCTGCACAAATAATTACCTCCTCAATCACAAGAATGCAATGTGTACATTTATGGGTTCAAGTTCTAGCTAAGGCACAAATTTATTTTTCTCTTGTGTTTGTTTGGGTTCCATAAATGTGCACACTGCACTCTTGTGATGGAAAATATAATTATGCATGCAGCAGCAGGTTGTGCATTAGAGAAAGAGTTAATTGCCTCAGGACGTTGCAGTTTTCAGATGCCTTGGTGGCGCAGCTGGTGGTGGAACCAGAACGGTATTCTGGGCAGCCTGGGTTCAAGTCCCCGCTAAGGCACTTATTTCTTTCTCTCTTCTGTTTGTTTGGTTTCCATAAATGTGCACACCACACTCTTGTGATTGAAAAAGTCCTCAAAATATACCCAAAACACAAAGTCAGGGAAAGTAAAAAGACTGAGGCAGTGTAGTCAAGTAGTTAGAGTACTGGCTTGGGAAGCAGCAGATCACAGGTTCAGACTCCATTAGTGCCAAATACTCAGTGTGTGTCCTTGAACAAGTCACTTATCTTCTCATCCTTCCAGTCCACCCACCTTCAAAATAGGGCAGAAGCAGGACCCCAGTGAAAATTAGGTGCTGTATCTCAGCTGGGCCCTCTTGGGTAAAAGAACTGTAAAATAATAAAGTGCAAAAGCAACACATCTCCCAAACATGTTTTCAGGCTAACATAATGATGATAGTAATCATGAAAAAGTTCACATTATTTAAAACTCTGTCTCCTTTTCTTTTTCATCCCCCCTTTCCTCCTTTCTTGCTGTTTCCCATCTACCATATACCCAACGCAATGCCCTCCCCATTTCTCCCCTCCTCCATCTCTCTCTCTCTCTCCCATACCACCCCCTCACCACCACTCTTCTTTCTCTTTTCCCACTAACCCACTCCTAGCAAAGCTTCACTAAGCTGCCTATGACTTGTACTGTATAATTAACTCATAATTAACCCGCAACACACTTCCTTGACAATCCCTTTGCTTGCTATTATTGTAACATTATTTGCCTTTTTTTTTGTAAGTTCCACTGTAATGATCATAGAAACATAGAAACATAGAATTTGACGGCAGATAATGACCGCTTGGCCCACCCAGTCTGCCCATTTTCCTACTTACTGGATAAGCTGCAGATCCTAGTTAACCAGCAGCCTACTTCTTCTTACCCCCACCCCCAAGAATTGCCTTATGACTGTCCCATGCATGCTTGAATTCCACCACTGATTTTGACTCCACAACCTTCCTCCGGAAGGCCGCTCCATGCATCCACAACCTCTCTGTGAAAAATACTTTCTTAAATTACCTCTGAGCCGCCTCCACCCCATCTTCAAATTGTGCCCTTCTTGTTCTTGCACGCCTTTTTTTGAAAGATGCTACCCTCTTGACTTTGTTGATTCCCTTGAGGTACTTGAAAGTTTCTATCATGTCCCCTCTCCCTCCTTTCCTCGAGGCTATACATATTAAGCTCCTTAAGTCTCTCTTCATATGTCTTCCGGTGCAGACCCTGCACCATTTTAGTTGCCCTCCTCTGGACAGCTTCCATCCTGTCTATGTCTTTGCGGAGATTGGGTCTCCAGAACTGCACACAGTACTCCAGATGGGGTCTCACCAGCTGTCTGTACAGAGGGATAATAACTTCCTGTTTTCTACTGCTGATGCCTCCCCTATGCATCCCAGTATCCCCCCAGCCCTCCTTGCTGCCCTCTCACATTGCTTGCCCACCTTTAGGTCATCTGATATGACTACCCCCAGGTCCCTTTCCATTTTTGTTGTTGTTAGTATCTCACCCCCCATTGTGTACTCTTCCCCTGGGTTTTTGTTTCCCAGGTGCATTACCTTGCACTTCTTAGCATTGAATCTAAGCTGCCATACATTTGACCATTCCTCTAACCTTGCCAAGTCCCTTCTCATCCTTTCCACCCCAACCTGTGCATCAACTCTGTTGCAGATCTTAGTGTCATCTGCAAAGAGACATACTTTTCCTTCCAGTCCTTCTGCAATGTCGCTTATAAAGACATTGAAGAGGACCGGTCCTAATACTGAACCCCCGGTACCCCCACTAGTAACCCTCCTTTCTTCTGGAGGGACTCCATTTACATTACCTCTGTGTCCTATTCTCCAGCCAATTCTTTACCCAGGCTGTCATCTTGGGACCCACTCCCAGGCTGGCTAACTTGTATATTAATCTTTTGTGTGGGACTGTGTCAAATGCCTTGCTAAAGTCTAGGTAGGCCATGTCCACAGCCCTCCCTGATCTACTACTTTGGTCACCCAGTCAAAGAAATCTATCAGATTTGTCTGGCATGACCTTCCGCTGTGAATCCATGCTGCCTAGGGTCCTGTGCCCTCTGGCCTCTAGATACTCGACAATTCTTTCCTTCAAAGTGATTCCATCATTTTCCTATCACTGTGGTTAAACTAACAGGTCTGTAGTTTCCTGCTTCTGCCTTGCTCCCACTTTGTGAAGGGAATCGATCTGCCCCCTCCAGTCCTCGGGTACCACCGCATCCTCCCATGATTTGTTAAAAAGGGTAGTCAGTGGTGTCACTAGTTCTACCCTTAGCTCTTTTAGAATTCTGGGATGAATCCCATCAGGCCCCATTGCTTTGTCCACCTTCAGTTTTAAGAGTTCTTTCAGAACCCTTTCTTCTGTAAATGGGCTGGTATCAACTTCCGTATCCAGAGTGTTACTACTGTTTGCTTTATGTACCTCCCCCTCTTCATTTGTAAATACTGAGCAAAAATATTTGTTTAGTATCTCTGCCTTTTCACAGTCTCCCTCTGCCCACCCTCCCTCCCCTTTATTAAGCCTCACTATCCTCCCTTGGTCTTCCTTTGCTCCCTGATGTACCTATAAAGGTTTTATCCCCTTCTTAACTGAGTTGGCTATCTTTTCCTCGGTTTGGGCCTTTGCTGTTCTGACTGCCTTCCCAGTCTCCTTTGCTTTAACTGATACAGTTCTCTGTCCTGCTCCTTCTGTGATTCCTTGTATCTTCCTGAATGCTTTCTTTTCTCTTGAACCTTCACTGCCACTTTCTTTGAGAACCATAGTGGTTTCTTACATCGTCTTGTTTTGTTTATTTGCTTCACACAAAGGCTCGTTACCTCTGTGATGGCAGTTTTTATTATTCCCATTGTTCTTCCACCCCTCCTTCCTGCCCATTTGCTAGTGCATTCCTTAGGCACTCACCCATTTTGGCAAAGTCAGCCCTCCTAAAGTCCAGTACTTTTGTCTTTGTAAGGCTTGACTCTATTGCTGTGTTTATTGTGAACCATACTGTTCGATGGTAGCTAGTTCCCAGATGGCTACCCACTTCTACATCTGTGATCCTCTCTCCATCTCCATTTGAGAGAATCAAGTCTAATATTGCTCCCTCTTGAGTGAGCTCCAGTACTAGTTGTCTCAAGGCATGCCCTGTAGGGCATCTAGAATAACTGCACTCTTCAGTGGCAGCTGCAACTGCACTCCAGTTAACATCTGGCATATTCAGATCACCCAGCAATATCTCCCCTTTTCTGCCATTCTAAGTGTACTTTCTATCATTTCCTGTCCATTTCCACCCTGAGAGGATGTATCTAATCCCTGTGCGTTGTGGTGCCATTGCCTGTCTCCAAATTTACCCACAGTGCTTCTTCTCCTCCCTGTTTACCCTTTTGTTCTGTTGCTTTTATTCCTTCCCTTATGTAAAGAACTCCTCCTCCTCCTCTTTACCCTCCTGTCCCTCCTGTAGACAGTGTATCCTGGTATGTTTATGTCCAGTCATGGTTTGTGTGTACCATGTTTCTGTGACTGCCACAATATCCAGATGTTCCTCCTTCATCAAGGCCACTAATTCAGGAAGCTTGTTACCCAGACTGTGGGCATTGGTACTCATTGTTCTCCATTTTTTGATGGCTTTACCTTCTGTTGCAGCATCCCCCACTGACCGTTCTACCTCGGTCTTTTTCTCATTTAGTACCCTGTTTTGTAGGGTATGTTTTATACCTTATTGTCCTTATTGCCTTGATGTGGAACCTTTGTAAAAGAGCCCTCGGCTCAAAGGTGTCATCCGAAATACAAAAAAATAAATAAAATAAATAAAACACTGACAAGGCACAAGATTCATGCAGACGTTTCTACTTTTTACAGATCCCATTATTACCAGACTTGGAAGCTTTACATGTAATATTACAGCCTTACATAACCTCTTGCACACACTGCAGCATCTCATAATGCCGAGGTATTAAAAAAAATAGCACCACCAACATAATGCAAGACATGCTGGAAAATAGCACTGTGCCCAGGAGATAACACAGCAAATCAAAGTCAATTTAGGGATATCAGAAAGCAATGAGGATCAGCACAAGCAGAGGGGCAAAGCAGTGGATAAAGAATATCACAGACATCTGTTGGCTTTCATTCATAAATTGGGAGTCACCATCAGTGGAACAGATGGTGGAATAATACTGAGTTATATTCATGCAGGGCATATTTTTCAAATCAAGTTTCTCCAGCTCAGCCGCAACTTTTTTGAGGGAGAAGCTTATTCTAATCACGCCATGAAGCTACATGAAACAGGCTGAACATCAAGGCTTACTTGCCAAGTACGTTAATGATTTACTTATTTTATCGTTTTACTTAGACCCCAGCATCTTGCTAGCAGAGAGCTCTCTGATAGCAGGATGCCAGGAACAAAGTAAAAAGACCACAACAGAGTGACACAAATAAAATCTATCAATATTGAGTGGCAGAAAGCCAAGCAAAGTAAAACCAAAAATCAACAACTATTGAATGTGATCAAGAGAAAGAACACACAAGTGGCATGTGCTAGTGAAGACTAGTTTGACTCAGGAATGATGGTTGAAGCTATTTAACTTTTTTAAGGAATACCCCAATAAAAGGGAGTTGATACCCTGAAACACTGGCATATTATAGCTTTTTCCTGGATAACAAATAGAAACCATTCAAAATAAATAATATGGGATTACCTATATTTGGTGACCGAGCCTTGATGTCCAATTTGTTTTGTGTAGAGTGTACTTGTCCTCAGCAGTTCAGTTTGCAGAACCCTTTTTACAGCAGTTGTCCACAAGCAAGCAATTTCACTGGCTACTGGAATTGACTGGCAACATGAAGGATGTGTAAGTACTGTACCATCAGGCAAATACTTGGTATCCAAAAATATTTGTTTTTTATACTCTTGATTTGTCAAAAATGGGTACCCCCTTAAAGAAGTCTTTCCCGTCTTCCCAGGCCCATATGCTGTAGCCCCTGAACCCTAATCCATGATGGGGAGTAGCTAAACAGATTCACGGCTACCTAGTTGGTCCCTACTCTCTATAGCACCAGCCTTCCCATAGGTTTTGGGGTTGGGGCTCAGGTAAATAGTCTGCATTTTGTCATTACCTGTGATAGAGGATTGTACTATTTATTTATTTATTGAATGATTGATTGATTTATACATTCAAATTACACCTTTGAGAACAAATGCTCATTTACAAAGGTTCCACGTCAATGGCAGCTTGCAGAGTTTAACAAAGAGATACAAGATATGACATTTCAATCTAGACATTTACTTAGGCAGCACACAGAGAAGCATTGTCCTAGATGCAATAAAGTATTGCAGGGAGGAAATACAAAAGAACAAAGGCAATGGCTGTTCCAAAGGAGCACTGTCAGGGACACAGCAGGTGTCTTGAAGCCATACCTCTCATCTGTTCCTGATGATGAGGGACTTCCTAATCTTACCCACAAAATTGCTCTGTCTTGCATACAACTCTCATGGAAACGGTGCTGTCCACACAAATAATTTGCTGGAAATTCAGACTGTGAAGCTGAAATTCATAATATTCGAAGATGCATAATAAAAAATAAACTTTGTGCAAGTAGCACAATGGTTTCCACAGTGTTCTGAACTTGTATTTCCATGATTGAGGATGTGCCCCTCATTATGAGGTTCAGTGTCCCTCATTTTCCTTCATTTTGCGTGCCTGTGTCCCTTATTTTAGAGTATTTTTAGATACATACTGTAAGTGAAAACAGAAAGACCGAGGGAGGGGCAGTAAGGCTGAAAGGGGGAGAAAGAGTGTGTGTGGAAGAGGATCAACCAAAAGCAGACATATTGAACAAATACTTCTGTTTAGTATTTACAGAGGTGTGGGTAGGTAGAGGCCTAATGATAAAAGACAAGGGCATTGTGGAAAGGGTGCTTAGGGAATTGTCATAGTTAAAAGTAGACAAGGTAATGGGGCCAGATGGGGTGCACCCCAAGTTACAGAGGGAGCTCTAGGAGGAGTGGTCTGCACCTCTGACTTCACTGTTCAACCTGTCACTAACAAGCATTTGTCAATGCCGAATGTTTGCTTGCTGGTGTTGGCATTGGTACTGCATGAGTTAAAGAGATGAATAACAGGAATGGCAGTGAAGTATTGCACTAATGACAACCCCCACCCCCACCCTGCAGAGACTGACAGGAGTTGGGGGGTGTGTCTTTGGGTTGTCATGCATAACACTCATTCCATTCCACCTCAACCCACCCTGCAGACACTGATAGGTATCATGTCATGCCTTGAGGTCTTCTGACCTTACACTCACCCCATTCTGTAAGGAAATAAGCTGAGATGGGTGCAGTATAGGAGAATGGGCTAAACGTTAGGGCCAAAGACCCCCAAGGCACACCTCAATGCCTGTCTCTGGCTGCAGGGTGGAGGTAGAATGGTGTAAGCATTATGGCCGATAACCCCAAGTCACACTCTAATGACTGTCAGTCTCTACAGGGTGGGACATTATGGTTGAAAACCCTAATGCCCAGGGTGTTTGTTGGTATTTTTGCTCCAAATTTTCAACATGGGCTTTTTTGGACCCCGCCTCATGAGCAGTGGCACTATTATTTTGTTACTCCATCCTGAAAGGTGATTTCACACAGTGACTGCACCATTTGGTGCTGCAGGTGCAAAAACACATTTCAGGCAGGATGTGAAAAATGACAGCTTATTGTTCTTGACAAGGTGTGAAAAAATGGCAATGCCAGAAATCTGGAGTGAAAATATGAAAAATTGGAGAAGTTACAAGCATGCATAGAAACTCTGCAAAGCAGCCCATAGCTCAATCATTTTGTGGAATTTTTTCACCAAGTTTTCAACATGGCCTTTTTGGGACCCCACCTCATGAACAATGATATTATGCCATTCTGCACCACAGGTGTCAAAACATGTTTTGGGCAGGATATGAAAAATGACAGCTATACTGTTCATAATGAGGTTTGAAAAAATGGCACTGTTGAAAATCTGGAGTGAAAATATTAACAATTGGCAAAGTTGAAACTGCCCAACACATGCTCATGATGCAGTCATGTTTTGGAATTGCTTCATCAAATGTGCAACAGGGGCTTTTTGGGACCCCACCTCATGAACAGTGGCTCTGTTGCTTCGTTAATCAGTCCCAAAAGGTGATTCCGCGCAGTGACTGTGAAATCACCTTTGGGGACTGAGAAGTGAAATGACAGTGTCAGTGGTCACAAGGTGGGGTCCCAAAACCCCATTTTGAAAATTTGGGACCAAAACTCCCAAAAATGGCTGAGATATCCACCTAAACTGCACCCCCCCCCATTGCCTGCCATTATAAAGCTCACTGCATTTTGTTCAGTCTCCGGTCGGCTTTTGAAGAGTGCAGATGTATTCCAGGTCCACAGAAGGTCACAGTGCCAGACCTCCAGATGTAAGTATGGGGTGAGGGGGTGCGGAGATGTGGGGTGCACAGAAGGTGGGTAGGGAGGGGGACCTTGGGAGATGATGAGGGACCGTTTCCTTTTTTACAGGTAAAAAATATGTTGGGGGACAGTTTTCTTGATTTACAAGTAAATATTTATTTTTAGGCACACTGGGGTGGGCTTCCAGTGTGTCAAACTAATGTGTGTGTGTGGGGGGGGACACAAGCCAACTCGGGGATTGGGCACCCCGATGTCGGCTTAGAAAGAATGAGCTTTGGAGAGGGCATCCAAGACCAGGAGGGATGGCATCCCGGTGTCAGAAATATGTAAAAATTATTATGGCACACTGGGGTGGGCTCACAGTGTGCCACATGAGTTGGGGAGGCATAGGCATACATGATGCCTACAGCAAGACTGGGCAACCCCATCAGCAATGAAAGATGGGGGGGCAGACTTCCAACACCTGGCATCCCGGTGTTGGAAAGTGAAAAAAAAAAACATTTATCTGGGCACACTAGGGTGGGCTCCCAGTGTGCCACAATGGTGGTGTGGGGGGGGGGCATGCCGACACGGGGATTGGCCACCCCGATGTAGGCTTTCAGGGTACTATGTGGTGGGAGACAGGAGCCACCAATCTGCAAAACCACGGAGCGGTTTATTTAACTTTATTTATTCATATGCTTCATTGTACTCCAGTCATGCACATTACTGTGCACTGTAATGCACAAGGCTGGAGTCTTCTCTGCCACTGTGTGCCTGGTTTGGAGGGGGGGAGCTGCTGCTGCAATCAGGGATGATGAAACTGTCCCTGATTGGAGGGGCAGATTTCTTTCAAGTCCAGCACTTGCTCTAAAACTGCCATAATCGGCAGCTTCCTTGTTGATTGATGCCCAAGGTATGCGTCCCTGAAAGCATTGGCTGGATTGGCCAAACACTGCCACACCTCTGCAAAACTCTACTCTCCTCAAAATGTTTCTTGTGCGCTGTGTGTGCAAGCAAACATAAAGACAGGAGAGTTCCCGGGAGACTGGAGGATGTCTGATGTAGTCCCGCATCACAAAAATGGAAACAGAGAGGAGGCTGGAAATTACAGGCTTGCCATCCTGACATCGGTAGTGGGAAAAGTAAAGGAATCACTATTGAAGGAAAGTATTTTGGAATACATTGTTTCCAATGGTCTTCAAGATTCGAGGCAACAAGGGTTCACAGGGGAAGGTCTTGCCAGACAAATCTGATTGACTTCTTTGACTAGGTGCCCAAGGAAGTGGATCAGGGAGGAGAAGTTGATGTAGCCTACCTGGACTTTGGTAAGGCCTTCAACACTGTTCCACGTACTGTAGAAGACTGGAGAGGATACAGTGACCAGTGGGGTGCCGCAAGGGTCAGGACTAGGCCCAGTCCTCTTCAATGTATTTGTAAGTGACATTGCCGAAGGACTGGAAGGGAAGGTACAGTATGCCTGTTTGCAAATGACACGACAATCTACAACAGAGTAGACACACCGCTGGGGGTGGGGGTGGAAAGAATGAGAGAAGATCTAAAAAAGCTGGAAGAATGGTCATGGGTTTCGCAGCTGAGCTTTAATGCAAAAAAGTGTAAAATCATGCTCTTGGGCACAGAAACCCGAAAGCAAAGTAAGAACAGCAGGAGAAGTACTAACAGTCACAAAACAGGAAAGGGTCCTCGAGATAATCATTTCTGATTTCCTGAAGGTAGCTAAACAGTGTAACAAGACAATGGGAAAGGCTAGCAGGATGATTGGATGCATAGGCAGGGGTATCACCAGCAGAAAGAGGGAGGTAATAATACCCCGTTATAGATCACTAGTGAGACCCCACCTCGACTACTGTGTCCAGTTCTGGAGGCCCCTCCTCTGAAAGGACATAAACAGGGTAGAGGTGGTACAAAGGAGGGAAATCAAAGTGGAGCAGTGCCTGAATCAGGAGCCCTGTGAAGAAAGCCTTAAGGAATTAAATATGTACTTTCTAGAAGACAGGAGGGAAGGGGGGGTGATAGAAACGTTCAGATACCTCACAGGTATAAACAAGGTACAGGAAGGGAGCATTTCCCAGAGAGAGAGAGAGAGAGAAATGCTTGAGGACAAGGAGTAACACTATGAAGCTAGTGGGGGGTGGCTGAGAGGAAATGTGAGGAAGTATTTCTTCACAGAATGGGTGGTGTATGCTTGGAACAGCCTCCCAGCAGAGGTGATGGCAGCTAAAATGGTAACAGCATTCTAGAAAGCATGTGATAGACACAAGGGGATCTTAGAAGTAAGGCAAGGGGGGGGGGTGAAAACTGGAGACTGAGTAGGGTCTGCGGTAGCACTGTAGGTAGGTTAAATAGGGCAGACTAGGTGGGCCAAGAGATCCTTATCTGCTGACAGTTTCTATGTTTCTTCGATACAAGATTGAGAGGTATGCATGGGATGCATACATACATACTGATGAGTTAAGATCTGGACCTCTGTTAAATCTTATCATCTGCCGAGCATCATTCTGTGAAGCTAGGTGCAATAGACCACTTCCTTCAGGCTTCAGAAGCTCTGAGAGTTGTTGCTGCTTTTTTCAGAAATAAATGGTGTTCAGGAACAAGGGGACATGCTATAAAGTTGGGGAAGGGGGATTCAGAAGATATTTGAATAGGTACTTCTTCACAGAAAGAGTGGTGGATTCCTGAAACAGCCTTCCAGCAGAGATGGTGGGGGCAAAAACAGTGTGGGGGGTGTCAAGAATGCATGGGATAGGCATAAGGGAATCTTAGGGTACAATCTGTAGCACAATTTATTTGTTTCTATTTGTTTTCCATTGTTAACGCTTAAACTAATGTACTGCCAGATTTACCATTATAATTATTAGGGCTGCAATGGGTGTAGCCCTGCAGACCTTTTGGGCTGAGTAAAGGAACTCAATATTCCTTCCTAAGTTGCCACCCACTGTTCCGCCCACTGTGCCTGATTGCCTTTTAGAATAAGTAAAGGGACTCCACATTCCTTCCTAGGTTTCCACCCACTGTTCCACTCACTGTGCCTGACTGCCTTTTACGATGAGTAAAGGGACTCCACATTCTTTTCTAAGTTTCTACCCACTGTTCCGCCCACTGTGCCTGACTGCCTTGCTTGAATTGTGACTTTTTTCACATTCATTTCAAGTAGAAAGTGCGGAAAAAAGAAAAAAAAAACAGAATCAAGTCCTGTTTCTTTGAAGCAACTCCAACAAGTATACTAATCACAAAACAGCTGCGGTGAATGACTTTGTGAAGTGTGTGTCTGTGTGTGTGTGTGGAGTGGGGGGGAGTTGCATTATCAGCTACAGCAGAACATTCGGCAGCAGTGGACGATTCAATAGCCCATAGTGCATGATAGAACTTTTGTTTAATCTCCACTTAGATCAGCCCTGTGTGACTGTCCATGGCCCAGGGAGGATGACAGGACCAGCAAACAAAATATCAGAACTTGTATAAACTCTAACATACAATGCAGGCTGCTGAATCTCTCACTGCTGCATACTGTTCTATGGCCAGCTGAAGGAGATTCTGGGATTTGTAGCAACAGAAGATGTAAAAAGTGTTAAAAACCCCTTTAGTTCTGATGGTGATTGCTACAGTTTGCAAATTACAGAGCCACATTAAAACAACTAATTCAGCTGAAGGGAACATACACACCAACTATCATACAGTGCAGTGCAAGCAATAGAGGAGGAATAGATAGGCAACTCATCTCATACAGGATAGTGCACTTTTCCTGGGCAGAAGCTCCGATGTACCTGTTATAGAACAGATATCCTGGTAACACCCTTGCCTGCAATTTTTATATATTTTATTTTACTAAGCATCATTGGTTAGCCTTGTTTTCATATATGCACCGCAGTATAACTTTCACCCCCCCCCACACACACACTCATATGAGGAGAACCCAACCCACCATTAGTGCACACCCCTTTATTTCTGGATCCACCTCCAGGTTGCCTTGATTGGTACTGGGCTTCTCCCATTTAAACTACATTTTCTTTATACCGAGGTTGGCTGGACTGGCCCCACTCCATGAGCTTATATAAACTCTAACATACAATGCAGGCTACTGAACCTCTCACTGCTGCATACTGTTCTAAGGACAGCTAGAGGAGATTCTGGAATTTGCAATAACAGAAGATGAAAGCATTTGTAACCTTTTTTGTTCCGATAGTGAGTGCTGCATTTTATTACAACTTGAAAATTACAGAGCCATATTAAAACAGAGCTAATTTAGTTAAAGGGAAGATAGACACCAAATATCACTATTTTTTCTTGTTATTGACAACAAAGGAATATAACGGTGATGATAGTAGTATATCACATGATTTGCATCTTTTGCAATTACCTACAGTCTGCCATTTTTGCCATTTGTACTGGTTCCTGAGTGGCTAGAGTTCCAGTTTTTGGGTTTCTCTGACAAGGTCCTCCATGTTGTAGAGGCCTCTCAAAAGAGTCAATTTGTCAGTGCTATGCCTTCACGTGGGAGCACTTTTTCCATTTGGTGCCAGGGCAGGGAGCTCAACCCCCTCTCTCACCCTGTGGCTAGCATCCTGGATTACTTGTGGTCTATCTCTCAAGCAAGCCTAAGGTCGATGATCCCCAAGGTGCACCTAGCCTGCTAGCCCAGTGGCATGGAGGACTGAAGCACTGGCCACCTTCCTCCTGTCACACTGGTGACCCGAGGTCGGGAATGGACTCAGGTTGCTCGGGGGCTGGCAGGGTGAGGGAGGATTGAATATCCATGTACAAGAAGCTTGCAGTAAGTAGCCACCACCCACCAGCCTGTAGCCACCACCAGCTGCCATCCAGTCAGAGACCTCGAGCCGCCCAGAGTCCTGTGACAGCATTTAATCTTTTGTGGGAGATACCACCTCTAGTGGTTGAGGGGGTCATTTGTACTCAATTACCACACACGGCTTTGGTGCTGTCAATCTAATCTCTTTCATAGACATTACATTCATAATAAAAATCAAGAAAATACACATTTTAGATGCTTACTAATTTGAGGCAGATTCAAATCATAGCTCTGAAACCTAATACCAAACCTCGGTGCCTCCACTCCTCCATTTTCTTTCATGGCTGTGATCATGACCCTTAAAGAAGGAACAATGAAACTGCTCTTTCGTAACTTGAATTTGTTCCTTGCTCTTTCCTATATGAAGAATATCCTGGATGTCAGTTCAAAATCATATAGATATTTGTTAATCAGACCATTCTTTAGGTCTTCATTAGATAGTAGTGGCCATTCGCCAGGGCTGGTAAACCTTAAAAAGGCTGTTTTTCCTCCATTTTACTTTGATTGTTGTCCTCTGCCAGCGGGATATCTGTTCCAGTATTTACGTTTGTTTTCTGTATATAGTTATACTTGTTATTTGTCGTTCCTTCTTGTGTGGTTCTTTCGCCAAGTGTATATCCTTCTGGACATATTTGCTTTAAGGTATTAACTTCCTTTTCCAAGACTGCTAGATATTGACGTAGATTTGATGCTAAACCTATCACATCGCAGTTAGAGCAAAAATTCGATGTATTTACGTTGTCAGAACTTATTTGCTGTACTGCGATGTGTTTGCCTATAGTACTTACTCCTTGATCTATGATCTATTTGTTACTAAGTTTCCTGGAGCTCTGCTTTTTATTCTTACTTGCAACCTTTGTTTCCTGCAATGTTTCTTTATTATTCAACGGGTCTTTCTCCTTTTTTTTTTCTTAGATTTTTTTCTCTGTGTTATAATGCTAGTAACTGATATATATATATATATATATATATATATATATAGTATACTGTAGGTGTGTAAACAGTATTCGAGAGACTTGAGTGTGCACTTAAAATAAGGTCTGTATTTTACTCATAATTTATAAAAAATACAGAATTTGTGCTCTGTACTGTTGCCAGTATGGTCAAGAGATAGTGTGCATAAAAAAGGGTGTATGCATTTTTATTTTATTGTGGCAACATTTTAATAATGAAATAGCCTTAAAAAGACAGCCATTTTGTGACATTGGTGTGCTACACAGCTTGGTGACCATTAGATTTACTGTATTTAAAGCACAATACTAAAGTTTTCTATTTGATTTATTATTCTTTTTTATCCCCTCCTGGACGCTCCCTGCACTCCTCTCCTTCGGGCTGGCTCAATGCCCTCCAGTCTCCCCCACTGAGTCTGCCCCTAGAGTGTCTCTTTCTCAGGTGCTCCTACCTGACTTCTTACCACCTTACACAGCGGGGTCTGCCCGTGATGTGCCATCTGGGTGGCCAGAGCTGCCGTCATCCGGAGTGCTGAGGGTTGTTTTCCGGTTTTCTGTCCCTCCCCTCTCACCCCCGAGGACGCAGGCTCGGGCGGAACGTGCTTACGCACGCCTGCCAAGTGCCGATGGTGTCCTCCCCTCCCGGCTTCCCTGCCCAAGGAAGTCAGCTACTCCCGAGAGAGTCGGTAAGCCCACCGGCCTTCTCGAGCATCGGGTGTGTTAAACACCCTGGTCCCTCCCGAAGAAGGGGAGGAGCATCCGCTGGGATGATCGATCCTCCTTCCCCCTTGCCGACCCCCGATGGCCCGAGTCCGTTCCCGAACCCGAGTCGCCGGTGTGGCGCGAGTTGTGGCGTCCAGCGCCTCAACCCTCAGCGCCACCAGGCCGGCTAAGTTTTCTTTTTTAGTGAACAGAGTGGATGTGTAACTGTCTCCCAGTGATTATTGATTTTATTCAGATGTAATTACATTTACATGACACCACATGTAATTTATTACTTTCATGCATTACTGTGGTGCCCTCTATAGCTGCAGAATTTATTTTGTGTATTCTGCCTTTGTGCTTTGAGGTTTTTTTTCAGTGTCAATTCACATTGCCTAATGTGTCTCCCTCGCACAAATCTGCAATCTTAATGCAGTGGTACATAGAGCCTGCTAGGAGGAGCAGCAGTATCAAAAGCTGTGGCTGCTGCTGTCGTGTCCATGTTACCCATGTGGATGATGCTGATGCTGGTATTGGTACAAATAGCCGGGACCCGAAGATGACATCAGGCATTTAGTTTTGGTACTCTGGCTCTAAGCAAAACTGTTCTCTTCCCACTGCTTCTCCCATTTACCATTCTTAAAAGCAGGTAGAATGAAGCATCATCTGTTTAAAATCTAGAGTGCTGCACAGGAGTTTGGATGGGTCTCAGAGGTCTCCAGTCACTAGAAAACATGATCTTCAGCATTCTGCTACAAAACAGCAAGTTGAACTTCTGGGAGGCATATTAAATAGTGACTGGCTAAAGTGCACCAGTTATTCTGTGTCATTTTGGGGACAGAAAAAGTCTGTTTATGAAGGACCCCTCTTCAAAATAGAGGATGATTGGATTAGTGGGCTGTGCAGCACAAAGTGTATATTTTAAAATGTTGTTTGGGAAGGATATCAGCAGAACCTTCCTCTGGTTCTAGCACTGTATAAATGAGGCATATTAAGTAGTATAGTTTAAAGTTGTGTATGGGAAGTATATCAGCATAACTTTATTCTGGTGCAGTTAGTGTTTAATGGGGCATATTAAATAGTATATTTTAAAGTTTTGTTTGGGAAGTACATCAGCTGAACTTTCCTCTGGTGCTGGCACTGTTTAAACAGGGCATATTAAATACTATCTGGCTATAGTGCAGCAGTTGTGTTCTACCATTTTTGGGGGCAGAAAAGTTACTTTTGTGTGTTCTCTCATGGCCCAGCTGTTTGTGAAGGGCCCCTCTTCAAAATGGGGCTGTGCATACAGTATATGTGATCAGTCTAATCAAATAGAGTTTTGTTTGAGATTTATAGTCTTTTGTTTACAATCCATCCAGCGGGTTTTCATTGTATAATTCAATTTTTTCAGAATATTGCTAATATTGGTGAACGTCCCCTGGTGATGACTTTAATTATTGTTTAAATGGGGAAAAAAATAACACCTGCGGGGTTCTTAATGGTAAATTCTAAGAATGTGTATTTGTCGAATGAGTTCTGCACCTGTTGATGTGATGATGACTCTATTTTAGAAGTGTGTATGTGGAATGAATATAAAAGCTGCACTCTTAAAATGTTTTAAATAAATGCAATTTGTGAGAGATGCTTGTAATTTTTGGAAAGAATGGGTGATGCTCGTTAAGGTAGATATATGTGTGTGTGTGTGTGTGTGTGTGTGTGTGTGTGGTGTTATTTTAAAATGATAAAGTTGCCTTTCTTGATGTAAGATTATAAAGGAGCATCATTGTATTGGCATACTGAACTAGGGGATCAGGTGAGGGTGGTGACATAATATATTGGAACTGTTTGAAATTAAAAAAACTACAGCAATGGGACCTACCTCAAGAATGCTTCTTATGGCATTGGTCAGTTCATTTGAGATTATAGGGGTTTACGACATGTAGGAATGAGACTGCTTCTAAACTAGACATCTAGTGGTGGTATAATATTTAGAACTGTTTAAAAATAAAAGAATACAGCACTTGGGCCTACCTCAAAATGGCTGTGCATGGCATGGGGGGGTACCATGTGCAATAACTGGGCCATTGCCTGTGTGTACTAGTGCCTAGTTGTTTTGGATTCATCTGTCAAAAACATTTTCCTCATTTATTTATAATACGACTGTTTCTAAATTAAATGTCAAGTAGTGGCACAATATGTTGGAACTGTTTAAAAATAAAAAAATACAGCATTTAGACTTACCTCAGAAAGGCTGCTCATGGCATTGCTTAGTACATTCAGGGGTGTGGGAGGGATATCATGTATAGTACTGGAATCTGGTCATTGCCTGGGTGTACTAGTGCCTGTTGGCAACATCAGTGGTTGGATTCATCTGGCAAAAACATTTAGCAGATTTATTTATAATGAGACTGCCTATAAATTAAATGTCAAGTGTTGGCATAATATTTTAGAACTGTTCGAAAATAAAAAATACATCACCTGGGCCTGACTCAAACAGTTTGTATGTGGCATTCCATGTGCAGTACAAGAACCCTGCAGCAACGGTGTCCCTGTGGTGCACATGGTGGTGAGCACTGGGTAGGTCTGTGTGATATTTTGGCATCATTTTCCCCATAATGGCTGTCTGCATCTACAGTTATCAACACCAAACAGCTTGCCTGGGTGCTTTCTGGTTTAATTGTAGTTGGGGCTGCCCTCAGTTTAACTCCATGAAGTTACAGTGATGTTAAAATGACCCCTGATGTGGCTCAGGCCCGCCATGTAACAATCAGCTGCCTCTTGCCTTGCCTTTACTTGTTCACGGTGAACTTTGGTTTATTGTTTTGATTTGTAGAGCAGTTTGGATATGGCATTCCACGTGCAGAACAAGAACCCTGCTGCAGCAGCATCCCTGTGATGCACGTGGTGGTAAGCTTAGCGTGGGCCTGTGTGATATTTTGGCATCATTTTCCCCTCAAAGGCTGGCATGGTTGCCAGGGAGCATCATGTGGCACACTCATCTATAATTATCAGTACCAAACAGCTTGCCTGGGTGCTTTCTGGTTGTTAATTGTGCTTGGGTCTCTCCTCAGTCTGGCTATGCGGAGCTACAGAGATCTCAGAATGGCTCCTGATGTGGCATGGTACTTGTCAATCTGTATTGGCTGTTTGTTTGATAATAAGACATTAATTAAAGTTGTACCATGTATTTCACATGTTGCATTGCTACTGTGGTGCCCGCGTTACCCACAGTAGTTTTATGCAACAAAGATGGTCACATAATAAATCAAGTACAACCAAGTGATTTGTTCATATTTATCTTTCTGCTTAGTATCCAGCTTTAGTGTGAAAGACATGTAGACTGGACATAAACAGTATAAGCATGAAGTAATGACACTTTGGTAACTGCCTGTTTATAGTTTTAATGCTGTCTATATTGGAGGATAGATAGCAACACATAGGTATGGAAGACCATCAGATCACTAGATGTTGCAAACGAATACACTTAAATAGAAGACAGAGACACTGCATTTGAAAATTTTATTTATTACCAGAAATGGGAAATAATGCATAATGGACACCGAGTTACCCGCAGAAGTAGTTTACATGTCATAAATAACTGTGCCATTTTTCCAAATTTAGAACTACAGAACTATCTTTATAGCTTGTATTTTGCAACTACCACATGTACACATTAAAATTAAGGTTGACTCATGCCTAATTATAAAACTTTTTTTGAGTGCATGAATGTCACACTTAGTCTTTCGAATACTGTCCACACAGCTATATATATATATATATATATATATATATATATATGTATATATAGAAGGCAAAAACTCCATTTAATGCATCAGTTAGGGTTGTTCACAGTGACAAAAGTGAGGAAATTTGCTGTTTGGGTTGAGCGTTGCTTACCCCCAGCCCGCCTCCTCAACCGGCATTGGGTTGTGCATTGGGGCTGGGCATGGTCCTAACTCACCCATTCTCCTATGCCTCAGCTTGTTCACGCATGTGATGGGGTAAGAGTTAGGGCCAATGACCCCAACACATACCCCGATGCCAGTTGGGGCCGGGCTGAGGGGGTGCAAGGGGGGGGTTTCAACCCTAACAGTAAATTTCCTCACTTTTGCTACTGTGGAGCAACCTTAACTGATGCATTTCCAGAAAAGATTCACCTAAAAGTGGAGAACAACTATCATGGTTTCACCTTTGTAACCTAGTACTGACCATTTATATACTTAAAAAAAAGGTTATATTAACCAAAAATAAAATGGCAGAATGTAACCAATATAGGAGATCTATAAGTACAAGTACTGTAAATACAGCATTTTCTTTTACCAGGAGAGACACACTAAGCTGAAAGCTTGTTTACAGGTGCGACCTGGGAGCACAAGGAAGTTAAGTGACTCGCTCAGGGTCACACCGTATGCTATACTGCCTCCTTATGTAATTATACACTTAATCACCCGGATTATTTTAAATCCACCTCTAATTTATTATTTCTAACAGCTTTATAAACGATCTCTAAGTGAGATTTTGTACATTTTATACCTTAATAATAGTCACAAAATAGGAAAAAGAAAAATGCAAGTTTGTAACCAAGTCCAGCTCTTCTCTTTGTTTTCCTACTGTCCTAGCATATCTTGTTATTAAGTTGTGCAAGAACAAGGGGGCACAATTTGAAGACTGGCTAACAACTTGTACATCTCTTGCTACTTATCCCTGCGCTAACAATGATAGTGACTTCAGGTTTTCTAACATCCTGCTGTACTATTACTCGAATTCTACCCCTGCTCACTCTATCCTCATCAAAAAGGGCTGTATCTATCTGTCTATCCACTCCTATCTCTTGAACTATCGTAGACCCAAACGCCAGCTAGGCACTCTCTCTGCCAACCTACTTTCTCACCTTGCCCGCGGCTCCTTATGCTTGCCGGAGATATTGAACCCAACCGGGCCCTATGGTTTGCACTTCACCCCTGCAACGGCTGCAACAAAAAGGGTCTGGTTATAGCCCACATGAATATCCGAGTCTCACGAGTCACCTGGCTGAGCTCAAGCCTGGGCTAAACTGATTAACCCTGACATTTTATGCCTATCAGAGACTTGGCTGAAGCCTTGGGTGCCTGATGCCACTTGTCTTGTGCCTGGTTATAGCATTCTAAGGAAAGACCGTATTGGGTCAAGGGGGGTTGCGATTATGTACAAAATCATCATCCCTGAACATCCTACCCTGCACTGATTCCCTAACACCTTGTGAAACTCTGCACGCTACCCTGGCACTGGGTTCAAAACTGCTGCACATCATTTGTGTCTACAATCCACCTACAAGCGGGATGAGTGGTCTCCAGAATTTGCTACAATATGTCTCCCAGAATGTAAAATCAAATGAGGCTCTACTCCTTGGGGACCTGAACCTTAACTGGCTGGGTCCACAGCACAGCATCCTTGAATCTCTAATACAGAAGCACAATCTACACCAAACTATCACAGGCTTTACCAGAACTACTACTCCGCACTCAGGGTCCCTACTTGATTGGATCCTCACCACCAGACCTGATCATGTACTAGATGCCACAGTGCTTGCTGACTCAATCACTGATCATTCCCCCACACTTTGTTGATGGCGATCCTGTCCACCTCCTCCTCCTCCACCACGTCTGATTAGGTTTTCAAACTATGCTGCCCTGGACAAACAAGCCTTCCTATTTGACCTCTCTTGTGTTGACTGGTCTAATATTTATACCGCAACCAATGCTGATACTGCCCTCAATTCATTTCTGACTGAATTTGGCAACATCCAAAAGAAGCACCTCCCTACAGTCAAAAGGAGGGTAAGGGGCCAGCATTCGAGGTGGCTGGAAAGACCTGCTTCAAAAGTTAAAAGTTAGAGACAATCAATGGAAAAAGTCAAACAAACTGGACTGGAGTCAGATCTCATTCTGTATAAACAATACAGAAATGACTGTAAAAGATGCATCAGGCAGGCCAAAAGCAAATACTGCCAAAACCTGCTGATTAATTCTTCCAATGACCCTCGCAAGTTTGGGGTCACATTAAGTCCTTCTTAGGTTCTGCTAAAGATGTCACTCCCTCAGATATGGTCCTACATGGTGTACACTGTAATGATCACTACCATTGCAAATGCTTTAACCAACAATTTTCTGACTTATCTGCCTCCACAGCCTTCCTCCCATCACAATCCTCTGCTTCACAGTTTAACCCCACAGCATCTGAAGGACCCCAAACTTAACCAACCCTTCTATTTCAGGAAGTGTCAGGCATCAGGTCCCAAAGCTGCTCAGGTCACTCTCTGAAAACACCAGTACTGGCTCAGATGGCCTAGAACCAAGACTACTAAAATGGCTTCTTACTACATCTCTGGCCCCCTGGCACACATCTTCACCCTATCTCTCTCAATGGCATTGTCCCTGAAGTCTGGAAGGCAGCCAGAGTCACTCCTGTATTTGAGAAAGGCAGTAAAATGACATATCAAATTACCGCCTATGGCTATTTTGTCTGTTCTGAATAAAATCCTGGAAAAAGTAGTATCCATGCAAATCACTGAATACCTTGAGAAATTCAATTTCCTAAGCTCAGCACAACATGGTTTTAGAAAGCATCACAGCACCATGACAGCACTTGCAAAATTCACTTCAGATATCGTTACCAATATGGATAGAGGAAAGTTAACAGGGGCAGTCTTCATTGACTTAACCAAAGCTTTTGATCTGGTTGACCATTCTCTGCTACTATCCGCCCTCAGTACCTTGGACTTCTCTCCCCCAGTCACTACCTGGTTCAAAAGCTACCTCTCCAACAGAACACAAGTTGTTAAGTTTAATTCATCCATGTCAGACAGTGCTGTTATCAACATTGGGGTCCCTCAGGGGTCTATACTTGGCCCTCTTCTATTCTCATTATTCGTCAATAAACTTCCTGAGCTGGTCACCAACAGGTCACTCACTTCTTTATGCGGATGACCTGGTAATTTATTATCACTCTGATAAGGTCCTGGATCTAAATGCTGCCCCTCACTGCAGATTTTCGTGCTGTACAACACTGGTTGAACCCTTTCCTCACTACTATGGACAAATGTGTTTGCTTTGACCCTACCTGATCCGCTGCATTTGTACTGTTTCCTCATTGCTAGCACTTTTGCCTGTCCAAATGGGTGTTCTATACTGTGCCTTGTAATTAATGTTTTATTTTGTGCCTTGTAATTAATGTTGCCTTAACCTGTTTCTTTATAAGCCTAATGTTAGCTGTTGACAATTGTAAGTCGCTATTCTACTCCATGACATTCTTATCTTCACTTCACAGCCTCTCTCACTTAACCCCTGCTGCTCTCTCCCCCTTCTTCTGTTATATCCTCTTCCCCCCTTTTTGCCACTCCCCACCAAACTCACCTTTACCTGTTCCTACCTCATCCATGCCCCTCCTTAGTCCCCACCCTCCTGGCTGTGCTTAGTCACCTCTCTCCACCTACTACCGCCTACTCCCACCGTCTACCGACCCCCCCTTCCCTGCCCTGCCGTCTCTTGGTTCCACTGGCTCGGCTTGACTTTGACACTTTTGCCGCTATTGCCGTAACTCCTCCGCCTCTATCCCCCTCTCACCGGCATCCTCACTCTCGCCCTGCCGTCTATCGGTTCCACCAGACCGGCTGTATTTTCCTACCTCTACAGCTGTTGCCATCTACTGCTGCTCTCCCTACCACCCTCTCTTCATCTGCCGCCTTCGCTCCATAAGCCCGGCCGCAGGCTGGTAACTTCTTCCGCTGTTGCCGTATCTGACGGCACCTCCTTTCCACTTAATCTCTCCCTCCCATCCTTTTGCCAGTTTCCCTTCCTTGTGTCTTTTCTCAGATGCCTATCCTCTCTTATTTTCTGCCTTCTACTATTCACATTTTGAGTATGTTCCATGATCAAGTGCTAAAGTATATTTTGTTTACTAATGTATGTTACATTGCCATATGTATTCTCTCTGCATTTTTGTACTCGTTGTCTTAATAATCTGGCTGTACTCTTTGTGTGTTGTAATTGTACCTCCCGGGTCGTGCCTGAAAACAGTCACTTGCTGACTAGCGCACTTACCCGGTTAACAAAAACTAAATAAATAAATAAAAGATAGAGGGGGGGACAGCTCAGAAGTAATGTGAGGAAGTATTTCTTCACAGAGAGGTTGTAGATGCATGGAACAGCCTTCCTGAGGAGGTCATAGAGTCAAAAACAGTGGGGGAATTCAAGAATACATGGGACACACATAAGGCAATTCTAGTGGGGGTAGGAGGAAGTAGGCTGTTGGTTGACTAGGATCTGCAGCTTATCTGTTAGGTAGGGAAATGAGCAGACTAGGTGGGCCAAATGTTCCTTATCTGCCATCAGATTCTATGTTTCTATGTTACTTCTCAACAATTGCTGGTTTTGTCTGCAGGTCCATCTGTAAGACAGGTTTGATGTGGGCAGAATTCAACACAGTCTTACAATCACAGGTTCTCTGGAATAGCTGTAGACCTCTCAAAAAAAGTTCATTCTGGTAAACATCGCATTTAGTCACTTGCTTCAAAGGTAACGTCCTTAACCTTGGGCACAGTGAATGTCTAATTCCCAAGCATAAGAGAGTGATCTCTTGTAATACATACACTAATAAAACAAAATAAATTCAGTGGTGAGATTCTCTTGACATTGTTCTTTTTGGTAAAAAAAAACAAAACTACTCCTTGAAGGATGCTATTAAAACTTTATATCACTATCACTACTATCAAAGTCCTGTTGGATACTTTTAACTATCAATTGCCAGTCCCTGGCTAAAAATCATTGCTACTAAAGCAGAACACAACACATAAAAAAACTGAAATTAAATTACAAATAGTTTAAAACTTACTTGTTTTCTTTTCTGTTGTTAATCCTAAAGTTGTGCTACAGTTTGATGCCCTGAGGCAGATAGCTCAACAGGATGTATAAATACAAACTCCACACCTTGCTGATTTTAAAAATGATTCCATTTGGCAGCTCCAAGCTGCTTAAAAACAATGGCATCACGCCAAAGAACAGGCTAAAATCACAGTTTCTACACAGTAATAAAGCCTGTCTCATAAACCACAGTGTCATTTCAAACAACCAGCTACCCAGACACACACTTTTATAAAGAAGAGCTGCTCAGCACAACTTTACTGTGGCTTACTGTGTCTTTCCTCCAAGTGATCTGCTTGCAAAATGCCACGTGTGCACTTTATGCAGGCAGGTCACATGGGCTAATTAGCATATGGTGCAAAAAAATATAAATTCTAAATATTTAAAATATATATAATATTTTTCACTTTATTTTAGTACTGTTTAATATATCTGCATTACAAATAGATGTACTCAGTGAAAGAAAACAATAATTCAGCAACACAGGCAAATCAGACATGAAAGAGAGCAGTATACTACTCAAATAAAAACACACTATATCAAATACAAAAGGAACAACACATCCCTTTTAATTATCCTCTGATATACAGTACTACCTGGTGTAGTGATATGCTGCAGAAATCCCCAGCTAATCAGCAAAATGGTTGCAATGGTCACAGATGGTTACACTTTTCGGAAATGGGAGTAGTTCTCCTGGAGCTCTCTGTCTGCATCGCTCACCTTGGTGCTTCAAGTCTTCCTGAAGGGCTTCCTGTTATTCTTCAGCCCCACTCCACCCCAGGGAAACTCCACAAAATTAACCACAAATGGGCCTTCCTCCACCTAGAGTGCATCAGAATACACTGGGAGAAATCTACTCTGACCAGCACGTGCAATAAGATGAACTAGAAAGGCGACAAACACACAGGTAACATTGGCATACCTCTTCTAATTTAAAACATAGAAAACATAGACTCTGACGACAGATAAGGACTGCTTGTCTGACCTAGTCTGCCCATTTCCCTACCTAGAGGATATGCTGCAGATCCTATTTAACCAACAGCCTAGTTCTTCCTACCCCCCACAGAAATTGCATTATGTCTGTCCCATGCATTCTTGAATTCTCCCACAGTTTTAACTTAGCACTGTCGCCCTACTTTTCTACTTTCCTCATAAAGGTAGAAAACGCATTGCAAGCTTCAGTCACCGACACGTCCGTTCTCCTCTGCTGTTATGCAGAGTGATATTGACAAAGACCCCCCCTTGAACGTAATCATACCACACAGTTCAATTCAAAACAAACAGATGAGTCTTCTTTAAATACTGACAATGATATTTTGATAACTAGACAAGAGGTATATATTGCCCTCAAAAATATGAAGAAAATAAAGCACCCGGATTAGGTAATATTCCAGCTGAGGTGTTTTTGGACAAATTTATTTCTAATTTCTTTCAACAAGATACTCAAAAGTTCATATATTCCACCTTCTTGGAAAGGAGCTATTATAGTCCCTATTCACAAGAAAGGCAGCTTCCAAGACCCAGCAATGTATAGACCTAAAAGTCTCCTAGATGTTTCATTAAAAATATTCTCTAAAATTATTTTGGCAAAATTACTTGTAGATTTGGAGACAGTACGAGGACTAAGTAATTCCCAAGCCAGATTTTAGGAAGGATATAATGCTATTGATAATAATTGCTTTATCTTCTCACATTTAATTTGAAGGTATTTACGACTAAGAAAGCAAAAGCTGCACATCCTATATATAGATTTCAAAATAGCTTTTAATACAGTTAATAGATCTATTTTATGAAATACAATGGCTAATAAGGGAATAGATAAACGGTTGTTTCATGTTATTAGTAACTTGCATGAAGGAACATGGGTAAAAATATGCATGGGGTACATGGGCAGTTAACACAACCTATAAAACTAACGAGGGGTAAGACAAGGTTGTGTCCTTGCCCATGCCATCTTGTCTATTTATATTGATGCTCTTCTTAGAGATTTTGAATCACTGGAATCTGACTCACCTAAAATACTAGATGTACATTGTGCCATCTTGGCATTCGCTGATGATATTATATTGTTCTCACTCACAGAAAGAGGATTACAAAAAAGATAGATTATCTGAAAACAAAAACAAAAGGGATGACACTATATTAAATATTTCCAAAACCCAGGTGTCTGTTTTTGGCAAAGGAAAGGTAAAAGGGAAATGGATTATAGGAACAGAAAGTATAACACAAACTAACTCTTATGCATACCTAGGCGTATGCTTTTCCACATGTTGCATATGATGTAAACACATTAAAAATGTCTTGAACACAGCAAGGAAAATTGTTTTTGCCTAGGGAAAATTCAATCATACATATGGTGCTATGTCCATAAAATCACTTTGGGAAGCTACAAGGACAAAATATACTACACAAATAGGCTATGCAGGAGAAATCTGGGATACTAAATACAGAGAGAAATTAATGGTACCCATGCATAAATTATTGAGGAAAACAATGGGAGTCCTTGGATCTTTTCCTGCAACCTACTGTATATGCGTGCTGAGCTAGGTCTGGAAAGTATAAATGTCATGATGGATACAAAAAAAAAAACATAACTATTAGCTTAGGCTAACAAGGTTGCCTGCAAAAAAAAAGCTCTGTCTTAAGGAAAAGATTAGCTTGGATACTAGGGGCTGTTATAAAACAGGATGGCTTAATGAGCTATACAAGACGTTAGATATAAGTTTCTTAAAAATATTTTGATAAAAATTTAACTCTAAATGTGCGATTCAAAAAATGCTTCCAGAAAAAAAATCAGAGAATATGGGATAAAGATAGACAGAGAAAGCATAAAAAAACTCCAGATATTCTCTGGTTTTCCAAAAATAATGAAAATGATTGTAAACTACAGCACTATATGGACATACTTATGGATCAAGAGCTAAGGGTAAATTTCACGAGGTTTAAATTTGAAACATTTAGTAGTAAGATATTAATGGCAAGATTTAATAAATCCCACAATACTCCTGTCAACTGTGATTGTGATGAAGGGGGATTAGATGATTTAGAGCATATACTATGGTCTTATACCTGGTTTAATAAAGATCCTCATTAATTTTGTCTTTCAAGTTGATAATTTAGACCAGTTAGGTGTGAACAAGGTGACTTTAACAAAAATGTTGCTGTATACAGAAGACGCCTTAACAATCAAAACTATGACTTTTTTTTTGCAGATGTGACATGAATTTGAAAGGCAAAAAATTGCCTAAAGGCCAATGGTAACAGTTTTATGGATAGAGCTTCTATAACAGCAATGTAGACAGAAATCTGCATTTTCCATAAATACTTCTATGAAATGCTATGGGAAATAAAGATAATGCCTCAAGAGTTTGTTTAAGCAATAAACCATGACAAGGTGTTGGTGATGCTGGGTTTACCCACGCCAGGCGTGGATTTTAGTCGAGGCCGCGGGCAGGTAATAAACTCTCGTCAGGCGTGGAAATGCGTAGCGTCACCTGAAGTTGTGCTATTATATAATTGGCACTAAGAAACATAGAAACATAGAAACATAGACTTTGATGGCAGACAAGGACCGCTAGGCCCATCTAGTCTGCCCATTTCTACTACGGATAGGGCGCAGATTCTAGTTAACCAACAGCCTATTTCTTCCTACCCCCACAAGAATTGCCTTATGTCTGTCCCATGCATTTTGAATTCTTCCACAGTTTTAGACCCCACAGCCTCCTCAGGAAGGCTGTTCCATGCATCCACTACCCTCTCTGTGAAATAATACTTCCTCACATTGCCCCTGAACCACCCTCCTTCTATCTTTAAATTGTGTCCCCTTGTTCTTGCAAGTCTCTTTTTCTGAAAAATGCTACCCTCTTGGACTTTGTTGATTCCACTGAGGTACTTAAAAGTTTCTATCATGTCCCCCCTCTCCCTTCTTTCCTCAAGGGTATACATATTAAGCTCCTTTAGTCTCTCCTCATACGGCTTCTCTTGCAGACCCTGCAGCATTTTAGTTGCCCTCCTCTGGACTGCCTCTATTCTGTCTATGTCCTTGCGGAGATGGGGTCTCCAGAACTGGACACAGTACTCCAGATGGGGTCTCACCAACTGTCTGTACAGAGGGATAACAACTTCCTGTTTTCTGCTGCTGATGCCTCTCCTATACATCCTAGTATACCCCAGCCCTCCCTACTGCCTTCTCACATTGCTTGCTAACCTTAAGGTCATCTGATATGATTACCCCAGGTCCCTTTCCTTTTTTGTTGTTGTTACTACCTCCCCATCCATTGTGTATTCTTCCCCTGGGTTCTTGTTTCCCAGGTGCATTATTTTGCACTTCTTTGCACTGAATCCTAGCTGCCATACTTCTGACCATTCCTCCAACCTTGCCAAGTCCCTTTTCATCCTTTCCACGCCTCCTTGTGTATCAACCCTGTTGCAGATTTTTGTGTCATCTGCAAAGGCATACTTTTCCTTCAGTCCTCTGCAATGTCACTGATGAAGACATTAAAAAGGACTAGACCCAATACTGAACCCTGTGGTACCCCACTAGTAACCCCCCTTTCTTCAGAATGGACTCCATTTACAATTACCTTCTGTGTCCTGTTGTCCAGCCAATGGTTTACCCAGGCTATCACCCTGGGACCCACTCCCAGGCTGGTTAATTTGACTATTAATCTTTTGTGTGGGACTGTGTCAAATGCCTTGCTAAAGTCTAGGTAGGCCATGTCCACAGCCCCTCCCTGGTCTACTACTTTGGTCACCCAGTCAAAGAAATCTATTAGATTCGTCTGACATGACCTTCTCGCTGTGAACCCATGCTGCCTTGGGTCCTGTGCTCCACTGGCCTCTAGGTACTCGACTATTCTTTCCTTCAGAGTGACTCCATCACTTTCCCTACCACAGAGGTCAGACTGACAGGTCTGTAGTTTCCTGCCTGTCTTGGACCCACTTTTGTGAAGGGAATCACATCCACCTTCCTCCAGTCCTCAGGTACCACACCATCCTCCCATGATTTATTAAAAGAGTAGCCAGTGGTTTCACTAGTTCCTCCTTAATTCTTTTAGAATTCTGGGTGAATTCCATCAGGACCCATTGCTTTGTCCACCTTCAGTTTTAGGAGTTCTTGCAGAACCCTTTCTTCTGTGAAAGGACTGGGATCGACCCCCTATCAAGAGTGCTTCTGTTAATTGGATTAGGCACTTCCCCTCCTCTTTTGAATACTGAGCAGAAATATTCATTCAGTAACCCTGCTTTTCACTGTCCCCTCTGCCCACACTGTTCATTCTATTCAGCCTCACTATCCCTCCCTTTGTCTTTCCCTCGCTGATGTACCTATAAAAGGTTTTATCCCCTTCTTAACTGAGTTGGCTATCTTTTCTTCAGTTTGGGCCTTTGCTATACTGACTTCCTTCCCTGCTTCCTTCTGCCTTAACTGGTACAGCTTTCTGTCCTGCTCCTTCTGTGTTTCCTTATACTTCCAGAACGCTATCTTTTTCTTCCTGACTTTCACAGCCACCTCTTTTGAGTACCATAGTGGCTTTTTCTTTCATTTGATTTGTTCATTTGCTTCACACAAAGGCTTGTTGCCTCTGTGATGGCAGTTTGATAATTCCTCATTGTTGCTCCACACCTCCTTCCAGCCTGTTTGCTAGTGCTTTTCTGAGGCACTCTCCCATCTTGCCAAAGTCAGCCCTCCTAAAGTCCAGTACCCTCACTTTTGTATGGCTTGACTCTGTAGCTGAGTTTAACGTGAACCACACTGTTTGATGGTCACTTGTCCCCAGATGGCAACCCACTTCTAGATCTGAGATCCTCTCACTGCCCCGTTTGAGAGTATGAGGTCTAAGATTGCTCCCTCATGAGTGGGTTCCAAAACTAACTGTCTAATGCCTGCCACCTGTAGGGCATCAAGAATGGCCCTGCTCTTGGATGTGGCTGCAGCAAATGTGCTCCAGTTAACATCTGGCATATTCAGGTCTCCCATCAACAGTATCTCCCTTTCTCTGCCATTCTAAGAATGCCTTCTATCATATCCTGTCCATTCCTTCCCCTGACATGGGGGTCTGTACACAACCCTGTGCGGATTGTGGTGCCTTTCCAGTCTCCAAGGTGACCCACAGTGCCTCCTCTCCTCCCTGTTTACTCTTTTGTTCAGTTGCTTTTATCCCTTCCTTTACATAGAGAGCTACTCCTCCCCTTCTTCTCCCCTGCCTGTCTCTCCTGTAGATTATGTACCCTGGTATGTTAACATCCCAGTCATGGTTCTCTGTGTACCATGTTTCTGTGACTGCTACGATATCCAGGCATCCCTCTTCCATTAAGACCATCAGCTCAGGGATCTTGTTGCCCAGACTATGAGCATTGGTACTCATTACCCTCCATTTCCTGATGGCCTTACTACCTTTTACCCCATCCCTGTCCTTCTTGCCTTTGTCACTTTCTTCATTTACCCCTGCCCTTCTCTCTATCGACACCTCTATGTTGGTGTTTGCCACACTTACTACCGTGATTATTTTGGGGGGGGCTAGGATTTTCCTGCTCCTTTCAGTGCCTCCCCTTGGCTGTTTAAAAGCTTGCCAATAAAGCATTTAAACCTATCACCTAGGATCTGTTCCCTTCCAGACAGATGCAGCCCATCATGCCAGTATAGGCTTGCATCACTCCAGGTGGACCCCAGTCCCAATGAAGCCAAATCCCTGAGCTCCACACCAGTTTTTCAACCACTGATTGAATCCATGGTGCGGAACACCCCTAACCTCTCCTATGCCATAGATAGGTAGCACCCCAAGAAGGTTATCGCAAAGTGTACTTGACTCAGGCCCTCCCCAATTCCACAAACCTTCCTGCACTCTCTCTAATCCTTTCTTAGCCAGGTCTTTTGTCCCTAGGTGGACAATGACATCCAGCTCCCTCCCCTGTGCAGCTGCTCCGGCAATCCTGAGGATTCGCTTCCTGTCCCTGCAAGCCATGGCGCCAGGCAGGCACCTTACCTCCCTCTCCCCTTCCTGCCCCAGTTCTACCTTCCTAACAATGGAGTCCCCCACCAGGAGTTGTTTCTTTCCCCTGCAGGATCCCTTGCCACCCTCCTGTGGGTCTCCTTTGTGGAGGTTCCCAGCATCCTCCTTGGTCTCCACTGTGGGTGCCTCCATAGAGGAACCACACTTTGCCAGAATGGCATAGGAATTGTGGAGAGGTACAATGGGAGGGATGCACCTCTGTTCCACCACCCTCACCCTCCCTAAGCCCACTGTGGTCCAACTGCTCCTCTTTCTTGGCAACCTCTGAGGCAACGGCAGTGGCACTGGTGGTCCCTGGATGGAAGAGGAGGTCCCACAAATCCTGGCCAACTCAGCCTGGAGATGAGCAACCTCCTCCCTCAGCCCAGAGAGGTGTCTGCAGATGAGACAACACCGCATCCTCCAGAACATCTCCCGGAAGACTGCTGCTCCACAGCCACTGCACTGCACCACTCCAATCATGTCTTATTTCTGGCCCCTTAACTGTTTGCAATCCTTACTCCTTCCTCTTTTTTTTTCTCTCTCTCCTTACTTTCTGCCTGTGTTCCCTTTAAGCTCCTGATTGTCCTGTTCTGAGACAAGAATATCCTATATTTCGCAGTAGACCCCTTACTTGCTCAGAGGCAGACCTCCAGCAGCTAGAGGGAGCAGGCTACTCTTGCCCTTCTAGGATGGTGGGTCCTTGGTGGTTCTGTGATCACTCACTTCCTGCCCCTAAACAGGAAGTTCCTGTTGTCAGTCAAATTCTGTGCCTATAAAAATAGAGCTAGCTTTGGGTGGGGGGTGGAGGAGGAGAGGGAAGGAGGGCAATATAGTCCCAGCAGAGAGAGTCCAGTCACACAGCAGTCCTTTCTCCTGGTGTCTTCTGCTGCCAAGCTATTAGCAGAAGCTTTCTAAAGCAGTTTTTAAATGTAGCTTCCTTCAAGCTAAGCTGCCCCTACTTACCAGATCTTTCTACAAGTAATTTAAACCTCACAGCAGTTAAGTCCTTTCAGTCATCTGAGATTTACACCTAGATAACTCTTCAGATACCCATTCAGTTCAGTTAACCCAAACACACACTTTTTTTTTTGTATGTTAGTTTTTTTACCCTAAATTAAAAGTCAAATAAAAAGTTCTTCTACTTTAGTCCCAGCAGAGAAGTCCAGTCACACAGCGGTCCTTTCTCCTGGTGTCTTCTGCCAAACTAAGTAAAAGTTTAAGAAAAAAAATATTAAAGAGTTTTGATTTAAAAAAATAGTGTTTTTTTATTGATTTTTAGCTTGATATCCTTCCTCCTTAGTTCCTGTTGTAAGGTAGAAAATGGTGGAAGGCATCAGTCACTTGAAGTAGTAACACACACAGACACACTGAGACGTTGCTTTTTTTTAGTTTAATAATGTGTTTTTCCTGGGTGCATGAAAACTCTCGCCTCTGTCAAACTGTTTTTTATGGTAAACTTCTACACTCCTTGTCCCTCCCGCTTGCCAAAACTGTCTGCATTATATAATTGGATTGATCACGTCAGTGAAAGCGTGGAAGTTAGAAGTGGTAAGAAGATGGGGGAACACTTAGAAATAGGGAAATCCGCCTCGGTGTTGTAACGGGCACTAACGAGGAGGCTGGGATAGTTGGCGGTGAGGAACTTCCGTGTGGCTGGTAGTTTTTTTTATTTTATTTTAAGACCATCCTCTGCTACTGGCCCAGGCATAAAAAAGTATGTGGCATGGATTTTTGTTCTTACCTCTGCCTTGGGAGATGGTGTGAGGTCAGAGGTCTCAAAGCGCTAACAGCCGCAGGATTTAATTGTGGAGCCGTTGAGTGAAACAGAAGCAGCTGGCTGCGAGACGGTCAAGTGTGGAGCAGCAGTGACAGTTATGAGAGGGGAAAGCTAAGGAATTACTTTAGGTAAGTCCTTAATGGAGGAGGAGGATTGGGCTTTGTACTATTTACAAGTTGTTGAACACTGCAGCGTGTTTTCTAACTCCCGATTTCATCTCACTTTTGTGGCGATTCAGTATTGCTGGTAAGGTAGTGAGACGAGATGTCGGCATTTGAAAATTACAACGGGGATCGGATGATTTTCTTTTTAGGGGGCTTGAGCCTTAGTACAGCTGGCACTTCTCCCTGTTGGTAATGCTGAATTTTACAACAGGGTGATGGTGCCAACTGACCAATGAGAGTAAGGCATTTTACTTACTATTGTATAATATTATTGTTATGTCACTGATCAGGGGGAATATGTTCTATATAAATAATATTTTATTGGAGAATTGTGTATTTAAAAGTATATAACCCAACTATCTAAGAAGTGCTGTATGCCTCACAGATGACTATGATTTTAAACTGTTTTCTTTTTTATGGAATACTAAAGTGAATTTTGTATTTAATAGTATGTTTAAATATATGTTTTTAACTTGTGAAGACCATAGTGTTGAACAATAAACTTCATTACTTACTGAATTTGTTTCTTGCTCTGGAGTGAGTGGTTAATAATCATTACTCTCACCTATGCAGAGATAATGAACACTGGCTTTGGATTAATGAAAGGGGAGGGCCTTAAGGGGCCATCCAATCCTCATCAATATGCAATTCTTTGTTTCTGACCATGCTTGATATTTAGTGTTATTGACTCAGTAGGTTGCATGCTTGCCTCTGAGGCCAGAAGGACATAGTCTAGTGCCCCACACCAGGAAATTGGGCTAATACCCAGTATTGCCCCACCCATTTAGCCCCACCTCCTGGGTCTGTGTGGGTGGCTATTTGTGTTTGTCTGTGTCTATAGCTTAGTTTTTGGGGATTTACAAGATGTTCTGCTTGGAGTAACTACACCAATCTTGCTCACTACATCTGTGAAGGTCTCCTGGACTGGATTTCTGCAAAACATCACCACCAGATATTTGCATTTTCAGTTTAAAAACAATGTTTTGGAAGCTATCCCAAGCAAAATAGAAGTCAAGCAACTAAGTCTGACAAACTCAGTGACTCTGGGTCCTGCTCGAATCCACATTTTCATCTGGCTTGCTCCCTAAGGGATCTATTAGTAGGCTTTTAAACAACCTCTTTAAATAACAAAGAAAGCACAAGGACAAAAGGATTTCACATCCTGCACTTGTACTTGAGTAAGTGTGCCCCAGGCTATCAATATAATGGGGCTGGGGAGTGCATGCCAGCAAGGTCTTGCATAGCCAAAGCCTCTTGTCAATCCCTGCCTAGCTGTGACCCTGGGTGACCTCTGTCATGAATTGTACTAATAGCCCAGGTGGCACAGAAAGAAATTGGACTGCATTTCTGTGTTTGCTGTTCTATTCTCTCCCCTTAATTAAATCTTACTTGACACTACTGTATGTCCATGCCTAACATTGCTGCCCTGCACCACATTCTTATCTTCTTCTTCTTGATCAGTCACTCTGGAAACATTATACCTAACTGGACTCAACCCCGCAACCTTGTGGCTGGAATTAGCCTCACTACACTATAGGCTGGACTTCTGGGTATTATTTTTCCATCTCAAATGGGCCCTGGTCTCCCCTAATTTTCCATCCTCAATGTGATTGTTGGGTTTCTACTTACTCACCTACCTGCATCATAACCACCTCAGGACCTATTATCTTCCACTTCCTGGGCATGAAAGTGAATGCAAAATCATTGCATAGCTCCAGAATGGCTACTAAACAAGTATCCAAACTGATTAGAGAGTACAAAATCACACATGCACACAATGCAAAGCATCATGGGCTGCATATGCAAATCACCACAGAATGTTATGCTGGTTCAACTTTAAGCAGAATTGCATGGTGCTGAAAGGCCTCTCACACAGTTTGCAAAGGGTGCTAACAGATGACATAGAGACACATGTTTCATCCTACCAGGACTCATCAGTGTGCCTCATCTGTTTGACACCCCAGTGGAATGGACCAGCTATCCTAAGACAGTGTGTCTTGGATATGTTGCGGTGAACCCATTAAAATAAAAAACTATTTAAAAGACAAATAACCTCTGTGCACAAATACTGAGGTAAGGGTTACTCCAAAGGGTATTTGGCTGGGAAGCCAAGTTTCAAGAAAATACAAAATCACACATGCCCACACAATGCAAAGCATCATGGGCTGCATATGCAAATCACCACAGAATGTTATGCTGGTTCAACTTTAAGCAGAATTGCATGGTGCCGAAAGGCCTCTCACACAGTTTGCAAAGGGTGCTAACAGATAACATAGAGACACATGTTTTGTCCTACCAGGACTCATCAGTATACCTCGTCTGTTTGACACCCCAATGGAATGGACCAGCTACCCTAAGACAGTGAGTCTTGGATATGTTGTGGTGAACCCATTAAAATAAAAAAACTATTTAAATGACAAAGAACTTGGCTTCCCAGCCAAATGCCGTTTGGGGTAACCCTTACCTCAGTGTTTGTGCACAGAGGTTCTTTGTCTTTTAAACAGTTTTTTTATTTTAATGTGTTCACCACAACATATCCAAGACACACTGTCTTAGGGTAGCTGGTCCATTCCACTGGGATGTCAAACAGACGAGGCATACTGATGAGTCCTGGTAGGACAAAACATGTGTCTCTATGTCATCTGTTAGCACCCTTTGCAAATTGTGAGAGAGGCCTTTTCGGCACCATGCAATTCTGCTTAAAGTTGAACCAGCATAACATTCTGTGGTAATTTGCATATGCAGCTCATGATGCTTTGCATTGTGTGGGCATGTGTGATTTTGTATTTTCTGGAAACTTGGCTTCCCAGCCAAATGCCCTTTGGGGTAACCCTTACCTCAGTGTTTGCGCACAGAGGTTCTTTGTCTGATTAGAGAGTACCTCCTAAGGCTTGCCCTCCTGCTACTTCTGGTATCAGGTAACATCCACCCCAACCCTGGGACCAGCACGCCTTATTACAAAGGATAATCATCGGAAACAGGGAACTCTTCACCTGGCCTCTATTAACTCTTTGCCTCCACAGGCTCACTCTCAGATTACACCACTTGTCTCCTGAATCTCCTGTATACTTTTAACAGTGAATCCTGGGCCTTTCTAAGCAAACCAAGCCATGGTTAGCATGTCGCAAACAAATGCTAATAGCTCAATAACCATACATGCTAGACACAAAGTATGAGTGGCAGAGTTATTCAGCACAAAATTGTCTTTCCAATGGTGGTATGCATGTAATAATAAGTAATTTTCTTTTTTTCTATGCTGGTTGAAACCGTAAAAAAAATTGTTTTTTTCACTAAAAAAGGCAACATAAGCCATTTTTATTGGAAAATTTGTCAAATATGAACACCAAATTAAGCATACACACATTAGATGGTGTTTACATAGAAACATAGAAACATAGAAGTTGACGGCAGATAAGGACCGCAAGGCCCATCCAGTCTGTCCATTTCTTTTTCTACCTTATAACTGTGCCATCGGCCTTTGCTCTGTCAGTGACCTATCTATTCATAGTCATTTGTATTGCTCCCTTATGCCTATCCCATGCCTGTTTGAAGCCCTGCACTGTATTCATAGCCACCACTTCTTGTGGTAAGCTATTCCATGCATCTACCACTCTTTCTGTGAAAAGAATTTCCTCACATTCCCCCTTAATCGGCCTCCTCTAATCTCATGCTGTGTCCTCTTGTCCTGCTATTTTTCTTATATTTAAACATGTTAGACTCTTTCACCTTGTTTATGCCCTTAAGGTGTTTAAATGTCTCGATCATATCACCTCTCTCCTCCTTTGCTCAAGGGTATACATATTGAGCTCTGTTAATCTGTCCTCATATGTCTTCTGATGCAGTCCCTGCACCATTTTGGTTGCCTTCTCTGGACTGCCTCAATTTGGTTAATGTCCTTGTGAAGGTGTGGCCTCCAATACTGCGCAGTACTCCAGATGGGGCCCTAACCAATGTCTTGTACAGAGGGATTATTACCTCCTACGACTTGTGATACCCTACTAATACACCCTAACACCCCCTAGCCTTACCTACTGCTTTAGAGGTCTGCTTGATGATTTTAGGTCATCAGTGATGATGATGCCCAAGTCTCTTTTCTTCCTTTGTGACTGCTAGCAACTCCCTCCCAGCCTATAAGTGGCTTCAGGGTTTCTCTTCCCTATGTGCATGATTTTGCACTTCTTTGCATTAAATCCCAGTTGTCACTCTTCTGACCATTTTGCTAGTTTATCCAGATCTCTTCTCATTCTGCCCACCCCATCTGGATCATCTACTCTGTTGCAGATCTTGGTGTCATCTGCAAACAGACAAGCCTTACCCTCTAGTCCATCTGCGGAGGTCACTAATGAAGATGTTGAATAGGACTGGCCCCAGGACTGATCCCTGAGGTACCCACTTGTGACTTGCATCTCTTCTGACTGTATACCATTTACCACCACTCTCTGTTTTCTGCCAGTCAACCAGTTTGCCACCCAGTTGACCAACTTCTGACCCACCCGAGCCTACCTAGCTTATTTATCAATCTTCTATGTGGAACAGTGTCAAAAGCTTTGCTGGAAGTCAAGGTAGGCGACATCAACTGCTCCCCCTTGGTCCACCACTCTGGTTACCCAGTCAAAGAAATCTATGAGATTAGTTTGACAGGACCTTCCTTTGTAAACCCATGCTGTCTTGGATCCTGTGCCCCTATGGATTCCAGGTGTTGCACTATCCTTCCTTAAGGTGCCTCCATAATCTTGCCCACTACTGAGGTAAGACTGACTGGTCTGTAGTTCCCGCCTCCTCCCTGCTACCACTCTTGTGGAGCGGGATCACATGAGCCCTTCTCCAGTCTTCTGGGACCTCTCCTGTGCTCAGAGACTCACTAAACAATTGCTAATGGCTCTGCTAGTTCCTCCTTTAGCTCCTTAAGTACCTGGGATGTATGCCATCAGGTCCCATTGCCTTATCCACCCTGAGCTTAGCAAGCTCTTGTAGGACCCTTTCTTTGTGAAGGAGTAGTGCTCACCTCCCTCCCCTGTGTCCATGATGCTGAGCTGTGGGCCCTGCCCTACCTTCTCTTCAGTAAATACTGAGCAAAGTATCTATTTAGGATAGATGCCTTTACAGGGTCCTCCTCCTCACATGCTCCCTTTCTCCATTAAGCTTAGCAATACCCCTCTGGACTTTCTCCTTTCACTAATGTATCTATAGAAAGTCTTGTCACCTTCTTTTACTGTTCGTGCTAGTGTTTCCTCAGTTTGGGTTTTGCCTGCCTTACTGCCTTACCTGCTTCCTTAGGGCAGTTTGGTATGCCTCCTATCTTCATCCCGCTGTGTTCCCTTATATTTCCTGAAGGCCAGCCTTTTGGCTCTGACCTTTTCTGCTACTGTATTTGAGAACCAAAGTGGTTTCCTTCTTCTTTTGCACTTCTTTTTCTGTCTAACACAATGGGATGTTGCTTCAAGTATTGTATCCTTAATGCTTGCCCACTTTGCCTGTACCTCCTCACCTGTTTTACTATTATGTTTGTTAAAAAAATATATATTTTTACTATGAAACATATTTTTTCCCCATTTCTGTCAAGGTGGTTTGGTGAGCTTTGAGGGATGAATCTCAACCACACACACCATATCATAAACAAATGCACATAACTCCAAAAGTATACATGATACACACAAAGTATCAGCATGAAAGATGATCAGCACAATTATGCCTTTCCAATGATGCTATGCAATCAATAGTAATCAATATATTTTTTTTTAATGCCTGCTGAAGTGTCAAAAAAGTGCATTCTATTAAAGCTGCTTAGGTGAGTCTTGATGGAAAAAATGTCAGCCATTCACACCATACCATAAACAAATGTAAATAGCTCCTAAAGTATACATGATATACACAAAGGCCCAGATATTCAAAAGGGTTGCACCGCGCGCAACAGGGTTGCGCATGCGCAACGCCGTCCAAACTGCGCCATTTAATTATATTCAGAAGGAGGCAGTTACCTTTAAAACATGCTGAGCAACAGCGCAATGAAAATGAAGGCATGCGCAATCAAGGGGTGGATCCATGCATAAAGACCGCACGCGAGACTAAAGACTGCGCGATGCTCAAGAGCGCACAGCCGGAAATTGCACACTAGCGGAAATGAGCCAAAATAAAAAGGCTCAAGGAAGTGGTGCAAGAACGCTACCAGGCTGCCAAGTGGGGGAGAGAGAGAGAGACAGACAGACAGACAGACAGCAAAGGGCAGGCAAGGAAAGTGTGGCCCATAGTCTGTAGAGACCAGCAGGGGGTGCCCGGTGCAGTGGAAGTAACATTCAGGACAGCGGGGGTAACACAGCAACACCAGCCAGGGGGGGTCAGAAGCCAGGGAGATTGACAGTGCCAGTTTCCACATGGAAGCTGTAATGAGGGGTGAGAATGCATGCTGCAGGGGACGTGGTCGTGGAAGGGCCCGCGTGGTGATGCCCCTGACAGGCGGTACCGTGCCCGCATCAGCTTTGAGCTGTACACAGATGTAGAGATCGTGGGCCGGTACCGACTGAACAGGGCAATACTGAGATGGCTCTGTGAGCTGTGCAGTGATGTGATGCAGGCCCCCTCACGACGGAGTCATGCTCTGTCGGTGGAGACCAAGGTGACAGCCTGCATGTGCCTGCTCACCACGGGCACCTTCCAGAGGCCGACAGGGGACACCACAGGCATCACACAGTTGGCCACATCACGCATCCTCACCCAATTCCTCAGCGCGCCTGCTGCCACATGCTGTGGAGCATCCATTTCCCAGCACCGCAGCAGTATACAGCAAACATGCAGGAGTTCCACAGGGTAGCACGTATGCCTGGCGCGCTAGGGGCCGTAGACTGCACCCATGTGGTCCACACGCCACCTGGCCCCGATGGCCACGCATATCGGAACAGAAAGGGATTCCCTAGTGTCAACTGCCAGGTAGTGTGTGATGCCACTGGGTGCATAATCAATGTCTGTGCCACACACCCTGGCGGAGCACATGATGTCTTCATATGGTATCAGTCTGCACTGTGCCATTGATTCGAGAGTGGGGACATCCCCACAGGACATCTAGTGAGTGAGTACACATGTATGGAATGCAAACTCGGGGCAAGGGTGGGAATGCTACAGGTGCCATGGTAGTGGCACACAGGGAGATGGCCAATATGGACCTGAACATGACACTGATCTCCACTATCTCCACACAGGTGACTGTGGATACCTACTCTGTCCCTGGCTGCTCACACCGTACCAGCGCCCCATGACCCCAGCTCAGCTATGCTATAATGAGGCACATGCCGCAACACGCAACATCATAGAGCAGGTGTTTGGGATGCTCACGGCACGCTCCAATGCCTAGACACCGGCGTGCCCGGTGCAGAGAGCCCCAAAAGGCCTGTGGATATTCCTGGCCTGTTGCATCCTGTACAACATGGCCAAAGACCATGGATAGCCACACAGATCGAACAGGGGGACAGCGATGGGGACGCCAGTGGCACCGGTGTTGATGGTGATGAGCAGCCCCCAGGACGGAGGGACCCCCGACTGATCCGGCAGGCCCAGCTGCACCGGGACACCATCACAGAGGAGCACTATGCACAACACAGGTAAGTCAAGGGGACATGTGCAACCAACACTGTCCATGCGCAAACCACAGGCACACAGGGGAACACACCAGGGGTGCATGACGGTCAGGGGAGTGGAACGGTCCAGGCATACAGACACACCATCAGGGAGGGGTGAGCACTCATATGGACACACACACACCAGGCACAGAGCGTACATGGGCAGATGCACAGCACTGCAGAACCGACATTGCTAACACACAGCACCACCGACCAACCCCACCATCCGTACTGTCCAAGTACGTGTGTCAGATGCTGGGCACCTTGCACCTTGGTGTACAGTGCAATGCAGGCATCATCATGCACACGCACCTGTGGACAGCAGTTGGGAGGGTGTGCAGGTGGTCCGTGTGTCAGCGTGGTGAGCAGAGCACCCAGCAGTGCACTGCCCACCATGACACACATTGCACACATGGCAGCACCAGACAGGGCCTGCACTGGGAGACAGCTCAGTCATGTAGCACTGTCCCATGGCCACCGCGGATGCGTGGGCGGCCCCACCATGACCCAACAGCACGGGAAGGCTGAGCAGGGGCCACATGAGGTGGCACTGTTGCACCACCAGGGGTCCCACTGCGCGAATGCGACCTTGCCCGCACAGGGGTCTGCAGCATGCCAAACAAACCTGCACCAGGGGTGCTCAGGATGCCCACAGCAGAACCCGGCATTGACAGGCCTGGTGTCGCACGACGCTAGGAATGGGGAGTGGAGAGTGCACTGTGTGGGGTGTGCGGTACAAGGGCACCTGACTGTGTGCCCAATGTGGCCACGACAGAGACCACTGCCTGGGTCAGCCTGTCAATGGCGGCGGTCACATCCGTCCACATACGGACCAGCTCGGCTCAGTCCTGAGCACACTCCATGCTGTGCCGCTCCATGGACACAGACAGTGCCTCCACGGACCTTGCAACCCGCCTCTGCAGCTGTACTAATTCCTGCAGCAGGCGGGTGTGCTCGTCCAATGGGTACTGTGCCCCAACGGCATCCTGACCCCCAGGGTGTGGACAGTCCTGATGCACAACACCCCTTGAGGGTGGGTGCTGTTCGCCAGGACCAGGAATGGGCAGATCAAAGGGCGGCGGACATGTGCCACTGCTTGACACTGTACCCCCAGACCTGCGGCGACTGCTGCTGCTGCCCTCCAACCGCCAGTCCCCGGTCCACTGTTCCACCACTGTGCTGGCAACAGTGCCAGACACCTGCACAGCCACCGTGCTGCCCTCACTAGTGCTGACAGGCACAGCCTGGGACTGTGCCAGCATGCTGGTACACAAGTTGGAACCAGAAAGGCCCAGGGGCATGTGCTGGCCTGCCATGTGTCCGTCATGGGACACACAACCATCACTGCCCATTGCAGGCCTTCTATCATCAATGGTGCAGGTATGTGCTACTGCCATGGTCACAGCGAGCTGGCATGCTTGCATGCCAGACTGCTTGAGACACAGGCGTGCATCCCACACCCGTAATCACTGACACCAGAGTTGGCGGCCCAGCATGCATGCTGCTGCAGTGCCTGCTGGCTGGTGGTGGAGGTGGATGGACCTCCTCCATGTCCAGCAGGTCAGCATCACTGTCTGACCCACCACCACCGTCTCCTGAAGACGAAACAGGATCTGTAACAGAAAGAGACTACATGAGTGCATGTGAACAACCACCCCCCCCAAACACCACCACCATGTCATACCGTGCAGTGATGGGCTTTCACCTGTCTGGAATCCTCCACCTGGTACGCCCTCAATGGCGCTCGGCTGCATGGCTGCGACCAGTGTCTCCTCAGTTGGGGTCAGCTCCAACACCACTGGCGGGCCCCCACCAGTGCCAGCATATGCCGCCCTGAAGGCTGCCACCTTCTCCTTCAACCTCCTGCGGTCTGTCCCCATCTTTTTCTTGCATTCCTACACGGAGCGCTGGTGGCTTCCGCAGGTTAACGGCCCGGAAGCTACCCCCTCCATGCAGCCGCGACGGGACTGAGGGGTGCCTCCATCCACTTCGTACTGGCTCCTCATCCAGGTAGGCCTGGAAGAGGGCCTGCCTCCTGCTGCTGTAAAGTGGGCCTCCCACGCCCCGCCTCACCCTCACCCTTGGCTCTGCTCGGTCATGGCGATCTGTATGGGGAAGTGGACATCTGTCACCGTGCAGTCTACGCATTTTCCCACGACCATTGTCCTGAACATCACACAGCATGCAACTCACCTCTCACCTGCAGTAACCGAATCTGGCCAGCGAGCCCAATGTCGCACATTTATAGCGCAATACATGCAAATTAGAGTGAAGGAAACTATAATGACATGCAAATCGTGCCACTGCACCCTTGAATGGCTGATCAGATGATTTGCATGTGTCGGCTGAATATCGCGAATCTGCACTTTGCGCAATATGGAAGAGTCGGCTGAGCCAATGGCGCAGATCTGTGCCTGTGTGGTACACTGCATTGTGCATGCCCAGATAGCTTACGCAGGCATCTGTCGCGCTGCTGATGTGCTGAGCATGATCAGCACTTCAGGCCATGGCCACCATTGTGCCAGTGGCGCTACAGCAATGGGCACTATATGGCGCTGTGGCACTACTGCGCACTACTCCACTGTGGCACTGGTAAGCAGCTGGTCGGTCGCGCAGGATGCCTATATGTCAGATGGTGCTGTGTGTAGCCTTGCGTCATTGCCCATGACCTTGTGTATGACCTTTGCCCCCTGGCACTGTTCGCCTGCCATGTGTACGTCCCTATTGCCCTGTCTGGTGATGGCGCTGTTCGAACAGCGCGATTGGAGCCTGTGGTGGTCTATCGCAACATCTCCACGTGGGGTTATGGTGCAGCCGGGCACCATATTGCCTGCTGTAAAGTTGGTGCCATGGCTAGGAGGAGGGCGGTGTCCTGGAGCCAGCTTGAAGTAGCAACCCAGGCCCCTAGTTGAGCCACACCATGATGGCCTTTATGGTGAGGTGCCCCTCACCAGTGCAAGGAGGTGTGGCAGGCAAGGTGGCACTGACCTGGTGGGGTCACTGGACAGTGCCGGTCTGCTGAGCAGTGCCAGCACTGGTACAGTGACCTCCACTGAGGGAGCCAGAGCTGTTAACGCGCCATGCTCATGTGCCAGGCGGGCGTGGTGCCTAGGCCAGGTGGTGTGCCATCTATGCACCTGTATTATCTGTAGGGTGTGTGTGTGTTTTGGTGGCTGTGCATAGGTGATGGCTCGGCCACGGTTGGCTGTGTCAGTGTGCAGCCGGGAGATGAATGGGTATGGCTGTGTGGGCAGGCAGTCACTGGGGCAGGGGCAGTCTGCTTTTTGAGTCACACTGATGTTTGTCTCAACATATGTCTCCCACAGGCCGGGATGTGAGGATGCGGGCCACATTGCTGAGGGACTGCCAGGGACCCGGTGCCAGCAGGGGTTGCACCCACCAGCAGCAGCAGCGCCAGCAACAGCGGCAGTCAGAGCTGCTTGAGCAGTGTGAGTATCATGACTTCATGGATGCTATTGCATGCTGGGGGGGGCAGTAGCCCTGCACAATACAAACATGCAGGAAAGGGGAGGTCATAATTCCACTATACAAGACACTAGTGAGGCCCCACCTGCAGTACAGTGTACATTTCTGGAGACCATACCTACGTAAGGATGTAGAGTGGGCAGAGAAGGTTCAGAGGAGGGCAACAAAGATGGTGCATGGCTTGCATCACAACTTCTATGGAGACAGGTTGAAGGAACTGAACCTGTACTCCCTGGAGGAGAGGAGGGAGAGAGGGGATATGATAGAGACATACAAGTATCTTACAGGGTGGAACAGGGTGCAGGGAAACACTATTTTGAAGTGCAAAAGATGCTCCAGGACTACAGGGCATGGGATGCGGTTGGAGGGAGGACGATTCAGAGGAAACATGAGCAAGACTTTCTTCACAGAATGGGTGGTGTACAAGTGGAACACCCTGCCAGAGGGAGTGGTGGGGGCTGACACACTCATGGGATTTCAGACTGCACAGGATAGACATAACGGAATTCTTGAGGTCAGAGGTAAGGGGCAACAGACTTCTAGGTAAACAAAGTGAACTTACAGGCTGAAATGGACAGACTGTGTGGGCCATAGGCCTCATCTGCCGACACTGGCTATGTATCTATGTCTGTAGGCACGCACAGGTGACATGCATCACTGTCCAGTTTCACAGCACGCCTGTGTATGCATCACTGGTGTCCATGCATGCACTGGGCACATAGCTGTGTAACTGGCATCGCACCACGCCACACGCCACTTGCCAGCCTTGTTTGTGCTGTGATGGACATGGGCAGTGTGTGTGCAGTGGCGCATAGCTGGTGCCGCCTGTTTGTGATGGCCATGTGCATGTTCACTGTGGGTGGTGCATGCCATCACAGGTGCGGACATTGGGCTATATGGCTTGCAGGTTGGGTGGTGTTCAGGGTTGTGGTAAGTCACAGCCATTGACTGTGTTCCCATTTTCCTAGGCCTCGAGGTTCCGCATCGCCTGGCGAGGGATGTCCGGGCCATCAGACAGCTTGTGCTGACAACAACACTATCCTCCAGTCGATACACTGGCCATGGCCTGTGGAGGAGGCGGCAGGAACTGGCAGACACCAGCCAGAGGACGGCCGGCCGCTGGCCCATGAGCTATCTTCCTTCCCACTTCTCCCATCCCTACCACCCTGCCTTCCTCTCCAAGTTTGTCATCCCTACCCCTTGACCACACTTATCTTGTACCCGTCCCCCTGTAAATAGTTGTAATTGTTCTTGTTCATGTTGGTTGTGTTAATATACATTTATATTTTTATACTAATAATGTGTTGGTCTCTCGATTTGCAGCTGCCATGGGTGCTCAGTTGCAGGGTGTACACATCTGGGGTGGTATGGTCCTGGGTATGTGTGTGTGTGTGCGTGTGTGTGCATGGGAGGTATCTCCAGCATGGCAGTGACTTCGGTTGGTCTTGCCGCCTGCTGCCACCCACTGCTGGGTGCACAGGGTGTGTCTGGCTTGTAGGCTTCTGTGCTGCATGGGGTTGACGTGCTGGGGGATGCATGGTTTCTGCAGTGCCAGTCACTGCATATAGGTGGTGTCTTGGGGTCACAGTGCAGGTGTGCTGTGCGTACGGGGCTGATGCACTGTGGTTGTCAACCCCTGTGTGTGGCACTCCTCAGCCTGCCAGTGGTTGTGCTGGGGTGTCATGGCTCTGCTATGCTTTGTTGGCTTGTCCCCATGGGCAAGTAGATCATCCGTCCCACCCCCAGTGATGCTGTGCTTGGGGTGTTCAGGTGTGGTGTGGGTTCTGCAGTGTGTTCCTGTGCCCATGTGTGGCATGGCTGGCGGTGGGCCCCAGCCTGCCTCCCTGGATGTGCAGTTCCATTGCTCTGGTGGGGAGGAGCTCTGCTTGCGCTATGGCACCTCTGGAATGCTCAACTGGGCTGCCCTGGTTGTGCCATAGCGCAACATTTCGCTCAATCTCTCTCCTTCCTGGTTGCGCTAGTGCATGTGCTATATTCAGACGCTGGGTTGCTTGGCGCAATTGTTCTGCTCCATGTTTGAATATCGCACCTGTTGTGCATTTGTGCAACTGGTTTGTGCTTGCTCCTGCTGTTGCGCTCATTTTGAGTGCAGTTTGAATATCTGGGCCAAAGTATCAGCATGAAAGTTGTTTAGCACAAAATTGCCTTTCCAAGGGTGCTACGCAATCAATTGTAATATATACGTTTTTTTTTTATACCCACTGAAGTGGCAAAAAAGTGCATTTTATTCAAGCTGCTTAGGTGACTCTTGACAGACAACTGCCAGACACACACACACACACTCACACACGCACGCACACACGCAGCACCGCACACAAATGTGCATAACTTTTAATTTATATGCAAAAGACAAAGTTTCATTAGATAACTTCTTCAGCACAAATAACCTTGCTAACGGGTCCAAGCATTCAGTTATAATCCTTTTTTTTGTACTACCGGAAAAACAAATTCAGTTTTCTGACACTAAAATCAGTTATTATACAATAGGAGTGAGCAGAAAAAGTATCCTCACTGCAGTATGAAAACTCCAGAAGTCGCAATGTCTCCAGATATCTCCACATATCACACTGTAATTCTCCATATATTACTGATTACTACCAAAACCCAGTACAAAACACTCCTATTGTATGAAAGCACTGTAATGGCCGGGTGCATGATACAGACTAGATCTGAGCTCGTCACAAGTGAACTCAGGTAACTCACGCAACCATCATTCGTGTCATTGCTACACTCCATCATTCGTCCATGCTATTCTACCAGCTCACTTGCCAAGCATTCAGATATATTCTGCATCACACCCCTATCCATCATGTACCCTTTAGTCCTTTGGTAAAAAAGACCAATCTTTCATGTCTTTCTATCGCAGCAACACATGCAATGACATTCAACACAGTTTAGTCCCAAATATCAGAAGGTGCATGGCGGCACACTCTTTCATACACCCACATGTAAATGAGCACATCACAACACATACAAGCATGTGCACGGCAGCACCCATGGTATTCGGTACAATACCCACAAGTCGCAACATAGAAAACCGAACGTCAACAAATGTCTTAAATGTCGACAAAATTATTACAATCACCACAATTTCATTTTTCTTACCTTTTCAGATGGCATCCCATGATGATGTCTCTGCACTGAAGCGATTTCAACATCCTCACCTTGTGTCGTTCCAACCTCTCCTCTGTTGTCTGTCATCTTTCTGTAAATAAAGTATTTTCATCCTCTCCACTGTTGTCTGTGGCATTTTTATAAAAGGAAAAAGAAAACAAAATGTCCTACCTTTACCCTGCTGTTCTTGCCATCCTGTGATGAGAGAATAAAAAATTAGTTACAACCGATTGTCTGTAGTCTGTGTCAGATATTTGCCTTTACAAAGTCCTCTAGCTGTGCTCCTGTAGTCCTCCATGGCAAATTTGTCATCTTCTGTGGTCTTCTGCTGTTCACTCGCTGTGTTTCACTCCACTGCCACCGTCACATAAATGCGAGACCACCACCTCTGCATGTCTATCCACTCCATGCACTGCAGCAGCTGTAGCTGCAGGTGATGCTCCATCTTGCATGTCTTTGTATTTTCTTCCATTCTTCTTTCTTCCCCGGGTAGGGTAGGATGTTGTTTCAACCAATGTGCAGTGCAAAGGACAGCGCAAAACACAGAACAGCCAATCGCCAAGGTGTCCATCAAGTCCAGTGCTCTTTCTCCTCCGCTATTTCCCTGGTCATGCTCCACTATGCACCGACCACCACCTCTGTGTGCATCTCCACTCCATCCATGGCAGCTGCTGTAGCCGTAGGTGATTGGGAACATGGTCTATTTGGTGTCTTCCAGTTTTCATCCTCCCCAGGCTGGACTATGTGTCAACCACATATTCAGCGCCATGCACAAGGAGAGAAGAATCAGCATTTATATAGTGCTTTTCATACACAGTGTATCCCAAAGTGCTTTACAAGCAATTTTAGACTGGTGGTGAAGTGACTGAAGTGTAGTGGTGGCCATATGGCACCTTACCCATCCACAGCCTGGACAGTTGCATGAACCAGTTTTATGGGAAGGGGACTTTTGGCCATGACACTGGGAATGTTCCCGACTCTTTGCAAAGAGTGCCCTGGGTTCTTTTACTTACACCTGGGCACCCACCATGATGGGTAGAAGGGACCTCGGTTTAATGTCTCATCTGAACGATGGCACACCTCAGCAGCACTGCACCGGCCCCCCCAATACTGCACTCGAAGAATGATTGATTTTAAGTGCAAGTCCTATCCCGGTGCGGGATGAGATCCCACGACTCACTGGTCCAGAGCTGCATGAGCTACCAACTCAGCCCCACCGACACCTCTTGGTGTCACAATGGACAGCGCGAAACACAGAATGGCCAATGTGGCAGCCAAATGAAAATAAAAAATACTGAGCTAAAACCTCCACTCCACATAAATTATACTGAAAGTGGTACTGGAGACAAACAGGCACACTGGCATAGTCACTCGTCACTCTTATTTCTGAAGTTTTGTTTTGTATTCCTTTTGATCCATTCAGTCATAACAATCCTCAGTCTGCCAACCGACACATCAACCCCTATAGCACCACACCAGCACATCATCATTGCGATCGCTCAATGAAAACACTGTCAGTACACTAACAGATGATGTGGTGGGTGGCCATTACAGATATGTCCGCAGTCAGGCAGAGAGTTGCTATGCTTATCACACATAATGGCAGGTGACAGCAGTTCTGGACTGACCAAAAGGAAAAGAAAGTACTTCAGTTATAATGAGGTGATGGCTGACTCCCAAAGGAATGAAAGTTTCAGCCCTCCATTAGCACTTTCAGTTGGCCCCCTTGGTCTGGTGAGTGAAATAATCCTCACACTGTCATCCGCTGTGTGAAGCCACACTCGCAACTCTTTCTGAACACCCCCACTTTTCTCTCACCAACTGGCAACTCCAAAGTAACATTTCCGTCACTTTTCGCCTTTACTTTCACTTACCAGACCCCTTTTAGCTCAGTCTTTTTCATTTTCATTTGGTGCAGCCCATTCAATGACTGGCATGTCACTGCATTATGACTGAAACACCAACGGGCCTAATCTACTTTCACCAACAACGCACGAAAAAATGTTTCCCGCCTATGAAACTGCATCTCTGTGTCTTTCTTTTGTGCATTTCACAAAGTTTATTCCACAAATCAGTAACAATACCTATCTCAGCAACTCTTATATTACACATGCTGTGTTCCCTTCCTACAAACCATACTTTCTCGCTTCCACCATGGTGTCCATCAAGTCCAGTGCTCTTTCTCCTCCGCTATTTCCCTGTCAGTCTCTCTCTCTTGGTCGATGGTCTCCCTCTCTCCCTTGGTCGACAGTCTCTCTCTCTCTCTCTCTCTCTTTCTCTTGGTCAATGGTCTTTCCCTCTCTCGGTCGACGGTCTCTCTCTCTCTCTTGGTCTATGGTCTCTCTCTCTCAGTCGATGGTCTCTCTCTCTCTCTCCCCCTCAGTTGATGGTCTCTCTCTCTCTCTCTCTCGCTCGCTGGTCTGTCTCGCAAACTCTTCCTGGTACCATTGTCTGCTTCCCCTGCAGCTCCTCATCATGTACACTCAGAGAAGCTGCAGAGGGACTATTAGGGGCAAGTCTTTTGTGTCGCTGGTGTGATCCTTGTTATCCGTAGTTGTGATACTCTGGAAAGCAATCAACACAGAGGTGTACATTGCACATTCGGCATGTATATGATGGTTCAGTGCGCTTCTTTTTCGGTGAACAATTTCTGCACCTACCCTTCTCCACTTTCACTGGGTAGTGTGGTCCAGCAGAAGTAGGATCCTGCTCAGTTACAGCAACTGGGGTACTTTGTCTCCTATTGGTGAACCCTTCCAGCAGATGCTCTGAGAGGGCAATGCAAAAATTTAGCTGCCTATGCTTGTTCACCCTCCCCAACTTGGATCGTTGAACATGATACACACTCTCTTGAAACAAAGTAAAAGCATTTGCCAATGCCATGTCCCACAAAAACCAGAAAAGATATATCCACCACTTCTTAGATTTTCTGCCACTGTGGTACTGGCCCCGAAGCTGGCCAGCGACATCCACGCTGTTCATGTGCATGTTATACTGCTTCAGCACTTCAGGACAGGGAACAGATACTTCAGTGCCATTTCTTTGTCTCCTGGTCACAGATGTCACTGGTAAGGTCGGGTCATGATGAGTTGAGAGAAGGAAAACAGGACTGTTGTCTTTCTAAGCTGTGGCAACGAGTGATCCATCCTGTAGCTGTTCACAATGACCACGGACTTTCTTCTTCATTACTACTTTGTTAAGTTCTGCAGGCCACCCAACCCTGTTGGTACGCATTGTGCCACATGCATACAAGCCAACATTCAAAAGTTCTTTTGCCAGGTGAACCGACATGAAAAAATTATCATAATACACATGGTGTCTTTTGCCACGCAGATCTTTAGTCAAGTCTGTCACCACCCTCTCTCCAAGGCCCACTTCCACAGTGCCAGCAACCTTTCCTGTGTAGACTTGGACGTCTGACACATAACCATTGTGAGGATCTGCAAGAACTCACACCTTTATTCCATACCATTGCGGCTTGCTTCACATGTACTGCTTGAATGAGAGCCGTCCTCTGAATCCTACCATGGCCTCATCGATTGACACTTCTCGGTGTAGGTGGTATTCCGTCTTGCAGGCTGTCTGAACATGCTCCAGGAAGGGACGCACATGATGAAGTTTGTCATGATTTTCCGATCCTCTGGGTGGATTTAGTGTGCTATCGTTGACATGTAGATAATGCGTAATCTTCTCATAATGCTCATGGGTCATCACCTTTGAAATCGGACAACGTCCATAGAGACGGTGCTTCCCCCAGTACATACAGTAGTGTGGCGCCGTCATAATAGACGTGTATAGCTGTATTCCAAAAAAGACATTTTATGTCACGCGCCGTCACCGGAGTCCATCGGGTGTCCACTTTATTTGCTTCTGCCTGCTTACGGGCACTGTGCCGGTTTGTATCCTCAGCTATCAGTTAGCACAGTGTCGGAGGAAATGTAAGGTTCATGAAATCCATGGGAGTCTTCTCTGCTCCCATCACTGTGGCCGGACCCACAGGCTCCTTGAAGTCTTCAACATGCACTGGCTGGAGCAGACGTGTCCAACCATCATTGCGAACCACATCAAGATGTGTTGAAAGTTGCTCATGTTGTTCAGCAGCATCCACTTCAACAGGGCTACATGCACGCTGCAGTCTAGCCAAAGGGAGATCATCTTCACTGTCTGTGTTGTTGTTCTGCCGCCGTAGCTTGGCTAGTGGAACATCATCCTCTTCTCATTCCGAGGAGTGCCTCTTCTGGTGCATCATGGCCAGAGGCAGATCATCTTCTTCACTGAATTCACTATCTGGTGTACTCAAAGGCATCATGCGCATCAAGTCCACCTGGATGTCGGAATTATCAGAACTGCCAAAACCCGGAAAGTCATCTGCCTCATTTTCACTAGTGCTATCAAACAAGCACAGCAGGTCGTTATTGTACACATTCTCCATATTCTCCAGTTTGACTGCTCTGCACTCTTTACAAGCTTCTGAGACTGTCTTGGGATGGTCTTTCTGGAGGTTATAATGATTGAGGTTCTAATGATCTCCGGCGGTTGCAATGATCTCTGGCAGTCACGCACAGTCTCTACAATAGAAAAATAAAGCCATATCTTTGCACTGTGAGCCACACAAACTTGCTGCATCCAACATATGTTCCACCTGCAATGCTCCGTTACCTGGTACAATAAAAGACAAACCACAGGGTGTTTAACAGTTTGGGGGGGTGGCCCTCAAGCCATGGAATCCATGTTATGTAATGTAGCTGTGTGTTTGAAGGTGTAGGTCAGGACACTCACACCAGTGAATCCATCCTGTGCAATGCATTCCCTGGTGTCAGGGACCTCCCTCCAACTAGCAAACACAGAGTGCCATCACAAGAAAAGGATTCACACGTATACACCAACAAATCAGACAGCATTCTCAGCAGTGTGTAGTGGTACCTCCCCCACCTCCCAATGCCCGGCAACAACACAAAATAGCATTCGGTTTACATCACATCTCTTTTGCAAACAGCTAACCGCAGGTTGGAGACCATGAGACTCCAGGAAATCCATTTTGTGTGATGGTGCCTGGTGTTTGAAGGTGGGATGGAGCACCCTGACAGCATAGCAACCATTTTGTGTGCTGGCGTCAGGTCTTGGGGGTCACCCAGAAAACAGGTACTGCTCTTTGTTGGATGGTGCCGGACCTTGCATCACCCACCACCATCCCACAAACAGCAATGCCTGTTGTCTGGGTGCCCCCCCAAGACCTGACGCCAGCACACAAAATGGTTACTATACTGTCAGGGTCCTCCATCTAACCGTCAAACAGATGGCGCCATCCCACAAAATGGATTCCCTGGTGGCCTGTGGTCTCCACAGCTATGATATCTACTAACAAATCAGACAGCATTCTCAACGGTGTGTAGTGGTACCTCTCCCCACCCTCCAATGGCTGGCAACAATACAAAATGGCATTCGGTTTGCATCACATCTCTTTTGCAAACAGCTAGCTGCAGGTTGGAGACCACGAGATTCCAGGGAATCCATTTTGTGTGATGGTGCTTGGTGTTTGAAGGTGGCATGGAGCACCCTGACAGCATAGCAACCATTTTGTGTGCTGGTGTCAGGTCTCGGGGGGGGGTCACCCAGAAAACAGGTACTGCTCTTTGTTCTGATGGTGCTGGGCCTTGTGTCACCCGCCACCATCCCACAAACAGCAATGCCTGTTGTCTGGGTGTCCCCCCAAGACCTGACGCCAGCACACAAAATGATTACTATGCTGTCAGGGTTAAAAATAAACACTGAAGTGACCAAGAAGCCATAATTCAGCTTTTCTGGCTTCTCAGTTCAGCGTTTTCCAGCTTGCATGCACCACAATAGAAAGCCCAAATACAACACTACCTGCTTTAGTTCCAGGAGGCAATATAACACCAGGCAGGCAGGAATGAAAAAATAATGGGGAGACAAGAATGGGAGCCATGTTTTCGGTTTCTCACTAACATAGCTCTCAGGGTACTCATGCTTGGGGTACTAGTGTTCTTGGCACAATGCCACAAAAAACAACACTATGCTCATACAACTGGCAACCAAAAGAAAACAAAAAAAAAACGGGAGACTGAGAAGCCATAATTCAGCTTTGCCAGCTTCTTGGTTCAGCTTTTCCAGATCCTCGGTGACGCGGCTCCAATAAACACTTAAAAGCATAGAATAAAACTGCACAGCAACTAAATAAATGATTTACAAAGATCACAAACCTGAAACTGTGACTGTTGGATGAAATCGGATATGCACAGCAATTCAAAGACCAAACACTGCACTATCACAATGCCAGTAGCAAACTGAGGACGCCAACAATACAAACGGGGTTTTCTCGAGATTTTCAAATAGGACCCCTACACTTGCCAGCCGATCTCAAGAGGATTAACATGTTAAGTATCATCCAAAGAGGGTTAATAAGCCATGTCTGGATTGGCTGGAAAGTAATATTAAAATATTTTACCGACATCTCCAGACGTTGCAAAGGTACACAGGGACCAGTCAGCTGACATCTGGAGTCGTCCTCGGAGACACTAAGAAAATTGATCTGACAACCCTGACGGGAAGGGATAAGGAAGGGGCTGACCAGAAGCCCTTTCCTCCAGATGAGGGGAGTAGCCTTCATGCCCAAGGTGGGAAGGGGGGAAACAGATTGGGGATGGAGGTTTCAGGAGGAGCAGAGGGAGGATGGAAGTATAAGGAATCTGGGTGGGGTTCAACAAAGAGGATCAGGGATAAGGGGGGGGTTGGTGTTAGTAAATGCCAGGAGCTTGGGAAACAAGTTGCCAGAGTTCCAGGCCATGCTGTTTGAGGGGGGGTGGATGTGGCGGTGGTCACGGAAATGTGGGCCAACAAAAACCATGACTGGGACCTAAACGTACGGGGGTACACTATGCTCAGGAAGGATAGAAAGGAGGGCAGAGGGGGTGGAGTGGCTATGTTCATTAGAGATGACATAGAAATTGCTAGGGTAGAAGAGGCAGAGGGAAATGTGGAGATCTAATGGGTCACCCTACGATCCTCAGCAGGAGATAAGGTCAAGCTGGGTGTAGCATATAGGCCCCCCCGGGATGAGTGATGTTCTAGAGGATGGTTTGCTGGACAACATCATTGCCCAGTGTGGACCAAAAGGGGAAGGAGTGGTGCTGATGGGGACCCTAATATGCCAGGTACAAACTGGGGAACATGTCCTCAAGGTGGCCAAGGAGCAGAGGCTGCTGGATGGCTTCCAGGATGTGTTCTAACACAGCATGTGATGGAGCCCACAAGGGAGGGCATGTCCGGATGTGGTTCTGGCAGATGGGGATCTGTAAGGACATGGTTGTACAAGACCCCCTGACTGGGAGTGACCACAATACTGTCTGGTTTCAAATAAGCATGGGGGGGTGAGATATAGGACACTGGTAGTGGACTTCAGGGGGGCAGACTTTATGGGCATGGGAAATATTCTCAAGGATCACTTGATGGGGATTACCTCAATGACAAATGTGGAAAGGAGATGGGAGGTCATAAAACGGGGACTTCATGAGGCAGTCAGGATCTGCGCTAAGTTGAAACGTAAGGGAGCAAGGTCACATAAACCATGCTGGTGGTCCAGTGAGGTACAGGTAGCAGTCAGAGAAAAGAAGGCAGCCTACAAAAAATATAAAACAACAAGAGGGGATAGGGATAAGGAAATGTACCAGCTTGCATCTAGAAAAGTCACCCGTATGGTGAGGGGAGCAAAGTCCAGTAAAGAGCAGCGGCTGGACAGGGGATACATGGAGGGGAAAAGGAGTTCTTCCAGTACATTGGGGAGTGGAGAAAAACTAAGGGCCATCTCGGCAGATTGAGATCAGAAGGAAGGTGGGTGGAAGAGGCGAGGGACCAGGCAGAGGTATTTAACGAGTACTTTGCCTCTGTGTTCACTAGGGAGGGGGATGGGATATCTACAAAGCAAGGAATGAAGGGGATAGAAATGTCAGTAAGTGGGATCAGGGGAGCAACAGAAATGGAGCAAGAGGGAGAGAGAGGTACCCCAGGGGTGTCACATCTGGGTAGAGATAAAAAGGTCAGTAAGGTGGAGGGGATGGATGATGCTATCTCCACCAAAAGGGTATGGTTAGCCCTCAAGGCCCTAAAGAAAGACAAATCTCCTGGGCCGGATGGCATTCATCCGAGAGTACTATGGGAATTGGCGGACATACTGGATGCACCCCTGGTGGAGCTTTTCAGCAGGTCACTTGAGACAGGGAGGGTACCTAGGGATTGGCAAGAGGCACATGTGGTACCAATCCATAAAGGGGGGTTGAGGGAAGTACCAGGTAACTATAGACCCATCAGTTTGACCTTGGTGATGGGAAAATTAATGGAGAGTATACTAAAGGAACAATTGGGGTGTACTTGGAGGAGGTGGGAGGTCTGGATAGTCGGCAACATGGGTTTGTGCCAGGTAGATCATGTCAAACCAACCTTGTGGAGTTCTATGAATGGGTAACATCAGAACTGGACAGAGGTAAGCCTGTGGATGTATTATTCTTGGACTCAGCAAGCGTTTGACTCTGTCCCCACAATGGTCTGGTGGAGAAACTGATGGGGTTAGAGTAGGCCCTTTGATGGTCCGATGGATTGAAAACTGGCTAGCTGGATGCACTCAGAGAGTAGTGGTCTGTGGGAGCCTCGAACCCCAGAGAGGTTGATAGTGGGTACCGCAGGGCTCGGTCCTGGTCTGATCCTGTTTAATGGCTACATATTGGACATCAGGAGGGTATAGGGTGTGAAATGAGTCTCTTGGGATGACTCCAAGATAGGAGCAGTAGTTGAGGGAGAAGAGGAAGGTTGGCCCTGCAAGGGACCTGGACACCCTGGAAAGCTGGGCTCACACATGGAAATTAAATTTCAATATCACCAAGTGCAAGGTGTTGCATCTTGGTCGGGGAAACCCAAACACAGGCACACCCTGGGAGGGGAGGCACTGAGGCCCTCAATAGGGGAAAAGACCTAGGGTCATGGTGGATGCATGTATTAATAACTCTGAGCAGTGCAGGAGAGCAGCTAGCAAGGCAAACAGGATGTTGGGATGCATTGTAAGGGGGATCACCTCTAGGAGCAAGGAAGTGATTCTGCGCTGTACAATGGACTGGTTAGACACACCTTGAGTACTGTGTACACTGGAGACCACACTCTGAAGAGGGACATACAGCCCTGGAGAGGGTACAGAGGAGGGCAACAAAGATGATACGAGGGCTAGGATTTGACATATGAGGACAGACTTAAGGAGCTCTGCCTGTTTTCATTGGAGGAGAGGAGAGACAGGGGGACATGATTGAGGTCTTCAAGCACCTCAAGGAATAAATAGGGTAAACATGGAGGGATCTTTAGACTAAAGCAGGGAGGTATCACCAGAGGGCATGGCTTGGAAGTTGGAAGGTGGAAGGGTGAGGGGGGAAAGAGGAGGAAGTTTTTCACTGAGAGGGTGGTGGACCCTTGAAATGCACTGCCTGGTGAGCTAGTTCAGAGATCCACAGTGGAGGGCTTCAAGAGAGGATGGGACAGACACAAAAAGTGGATGTATCAGATGATGGCCTGTCCCAGAGGGGTGGGGATGGATGATACAGGTTTCTGGAGCACAAGGGATGGGAGGGTCTCAGCACCCAACTAAGGATCTAAAGTTTGAGCAGACTTGATAGACCGTTAGGCCTAATCTGCTGGCAAATAGTATGTTAGTATGTTAGTATGACCCCAGGTGACAGCTTGGACACAAAGAGTTAACATTTTCAGCCTCCTGTGCAAAATCGACTTTCTGAAAGCCTGGGTCTTGCTAAACAATCCCGACATACTCTTTGTCATTGAAACTTGGCTATCTCCCAAAATCAAAGAAGAAAGAGCAGTTCCACAGGAAATGGATAATGTTTTTCACATACAAAAGCCTCCTCTCCAGATGTGTAGGTGATGTAGGAATAGTCTCTGATATAGAGCAAAAGATGTGAGGACGCTTCAAAAAAATGATATCTGTAGACAGTCTTTTTTGCCTTCTCAAATTTCTCTTTTTTATTGATTTGAAATGTGGCAATCCTCAACGTTTCACCAAGTGCCTTGGCTTTATCAAGAGATGCAAGATAGCAGAGCAGGTCTACTTGGATAAGGAAGCTTTGAAACTCAAATTACAACTAGAGGAATTCAATAAGGCAATGGAACAAATAAAACAGAAGACTGATTCTTATGAAAAGAATTTGAAACAACAAAAGTTAAAGAAATTTAATCGGGACACAAATGATTATAAGGAGAACAGAATATATACACATAGTAGGAATAACATGAGAACTAATTGGATTAGTTGAAATATACAAGAAGAGAGCAGGTCTGATAGTGATAACAGCTACAGTAGGGCTAGTAATAACACAACTTCAAATATGAAAACACAAGATTTGGAAAGGCCATCTAATAGTACGACATATAGGATAGATACATGTGCAAGACAAGCTCCAGAAACACACACAAGAGAACATTTTTCCACACAGGAGATAGAAAACAGAGATTCATCAGGCCAGATGAGGATGGAAGAACAAAGGGAACCGAGGTATACAATGAGGAACAGAACTGGAATAGAAGAGGGCAAAGCCGGGAAGAACAGGTGTAGGAGGAGGAACAGGCTTGGGCAGAGGGCGAGGAGACACCCGCCCCAAACAGAGGTATTACCAGAAATAATTCCCATTTTCAGTCTGAGTAAGAGACACTTAAACAATATTGAGATGAAAGTGCTAGCTAAAGGTCTCGTATTTGCACCAACTGTAGCAGTTAACATGTTTGACCTGGAATGTGATTTGCAGTTGTTTTTTAGAACTCTACATCTTAAAGCACAATATAGTAATTCTATACAAACAGCAGATTACAAACAAGATATTAGAACTGCTCTGGGTATAAGATCCACTTATAATCCAGCTATAGGTAGCTGTCCTGCAGTGGAAACATATGCAGAGATAGTCAGGAAAGAGATTCACCAGCTGTTCAAAATAGACAAGGAAAGGCTATCACCTCATGATAATTTAACACATGTAGAAAGACATGCTTTAAATATCCTAAAACATGATGAAAGTATAATAATCAAGCCAGCAGATAAGGGGGGAGGTATTGTAATTCTAGATTATGAACATTACAGAAGGATTTGTATTAGGTTGCTCGAGAACCCGATGAATTATATGGAGCTTGACTCGGATCCTTTGGATATAATAAAAAGAGAACTTACGGGGCTAATAGAAGAACTGACACTTTGTAACTTTCTAAAAGACTGGGAAGGAGAACTCCTAATACAGAAATTTCCAAGAACCCCTGTTTTTTACACTCTGCCAAAAAGACACAAAGATCAAATAGATCCACCAGGTCGTCCGATAGTATCAGGAATTTCCAGTATATTTGAACCTATTTCTGATTATTTGAACTATCATTTGCAACCCCTAGTAGAGAAGATTCCTACATATATAAGAGAGATGCCTCTCATTTTATAAATATCTTGAGAGAAGTGGATTTGACAGAGAGAGAAAAAAGATATGTTCTGTTAGTTACCTTGGATGTATCTGACTTATATACATCCATACCACATCAAGAGGGGATTTTGTCCATGGGTAAATGATTGGATCAAAGAGAAGGGGGAATACACCCGAGAACAGGAACATTATTAATGCTGGCAGAATTTATTCTCACTAATAGTTACTTCAGATTTGAGAAGGCTTTCTTTAAACAGACGAGAGGAACAGCCATGGGGACTACCATGGCACCTGGGTACGCAAATGCATATATGTCAGAATTTGAAAATACCTATATACTAGATGAATGGAATAATCATTTTTTTCAATTTATCAAACTATATAAGAGATATATAGATGATTTATTGTTATTATGGCTGGGTACAGATTGTGATCTTTTGTCATTTTTGGAATATTTGAACTCCTGTGATGTTAATCTGAGATTCACGATGGACTATAGCACAATCTCAATACCTTATTTAGATGTAAGGGTTGTAAAAGGAGAAGGGGGCTCACTACGACATTATACAGGAAAGATACAGCATGAAACACTGTATTACATGCAAACAGTTTTCACGCGGAACGACTGGTTGAAAGTATTCCTTTCTCACAGTTCCTGCATATTCGCAGAAATTGTGGGGAAGAACAGGATTTTACTAATGAACTTAAGGCGGCTTCTAATAGATTTAGGGAATGTGGATATAGTAGAAAGACCTTATATCAGGCAGGAAAAAGGGTGATGAATGTCACACAGATGGAAGCGTTAAATGGAAATGGGAACACACTCAACCAGATAGAACCATAGTCCTTAGTATGAAACATAATCACAAGATGAGACAGATAAGAGGGATAATAAATAAACATTGGTCAAATTTTAAAAGACTACCCCATGGAAAAAACGTTTTTCAAACATTTCCAAGGATAGCTGAAAAAGAGTACCAACATTAATATACAGACTAGTACGCACTGACCACATACAGGGAAAGACCCTGGAGAATAGACAGCTATTATTGGGTCCTTTGCAACCTGGGATGGTACCTTGTGGTAGATGTTCAGTCTGTGGACATACCAGTAAGAAACAATGATACAAACACCCATACAACAACAAGGAATATGAGATCAAACAATCAATTACATGTGACTCAGCAGGGGTAGTATATGTGCTGCAATGTCCGTGTGACAAGATATATATTGGCAAGACGATAAGACCTCTCAAGCAACGCATTCAGGAACATAAATCGAATATTAGGAACAAGAAGTCTACTCCAGTAGTAGACCATTTTTTGGAAGCAGAACATACAGGGGCATCCCTAAGATTTTGGGGATTAGAGAAGATTAAACCCTCAGATGGGGGGTGATTACAACAAAACAGTAGAGAGAGTTGAGACAAAATGGATTTTTGAAATGAAAGTGCTGGACCCAAAAATTGGTCTGAATAAAGATATCAATTGGAACTGTTGCTGTAGGTAAAGATGCAGGGACTATTCTTTCTCTCTTCCCCCCCTTCTTATTAGAAAAATGTGATAAGGGAGTACTTGAAATTTAAATAGAGTTGGGAATGATAGTATTTGTGATGATTTAAATAATTTAGTTTTGTTTGGTCACAGTTACATAAGTTAGGTTATGGATAGGACACGGGTGAATGAGATGCTAATTATAGGGGCATTTGTTGCGACTATTATGGTTTGAGATTTAGAAGGAAGCATCTCTGGAATTATGAATAAAGGAATAAGATTCATTGGAAAAGTTAATGACTGAGATATCATTGACACCGAAATGTGTAACGAATTCGGCTTTGAAGGTAATTCGCCTTTAAAGGCAGAATTACATGATGTCATTGGAGGGGCGCTTTTAAGTTGTGCTAAAGCGACGGGCAAAAAACTTTACGGGATAACTGATGCAGCGTCCAGGCTCAGAAAAGAGGTCCATCGATTGAAGAGTTAGAACCTTTTTGAGAACTAAAGCTGTGGCCGGACTCTTAGAATTAGCAGGTAAAGAACTAAACTGAATGCCTGGTGTCTGGGGGAGAACAAACACGTTAGTATGATTACAAAAACTGTTTGTTTGTAACTTATAGGAAGGCTTGCATAACTACAATGAGGACTGCGTTCACAGATAGGACTAGAAAATAACAAGGCTCAATTGAAATAAATGGAAAGCTTAGATATTTCAATATCACTAGTTTAGGTTTTATGAAGTAACGATTGAAAGCTTCGGTAGTCCAATATTATTAATGACGGCTTTTCAGAAGCATGCAGAGAAAAGAAACGCTAGTACTATTCTGCGGTCATAGCCTTTAAAGTCTTTAAGATTTAGGAGACAAACAAACCTATGGACAAGAAATAAAAAAATGAATCATTAGTTGTTGTGAATAGACACATTGGTACCAATAGATTAGGAAGCTTGTAGAAAAAGCATATGGCAAACCATACCGCTCAACTGTACCGCATTACAAGGAACGTTCCTCATTTTACTTCACAAAAGCTCCCTGTTCCACATTGTGAGAACTTGTCCCACATTCAGTATTAACATTTTAAAGCAAAAATCTATACTAAATGATGCAAAAAATATATTGTTCAATTAATAACAGACTGTCTGAACATAAATACAAACATTTGAACAGTGTTCTGAGCTTCCTAGGTAAAGATTTGATTAAGTGTTCCACATTTTGCTCATATGTTCCACATTTTGAGAGGCAATGTTCCACATTTGGGGGACAAAAGGTTGAGAGGTATGTGGCAAAGTGATTGATTTTATGTGTGATTTGGGGGGGGGAGGATTGTAACACTTTTCATACATGTCTGAACTGAGAAGAGATGTTTTTGTCAAAAGAAATGTCATGGGTATAGGCTCTCTTGGTAAAAAAATGCTTGAGAGATTTTAGGAAAACAATTGGTTCAAGATAGTAACTGAAGTATGAAATCTGTCTTAATCAAGTTGAGAAAAATGTCGCCTTTTGTTTATATTTTAGCTTGGAAAGATATGTGAAGAGGCACATGATGAAGCTTTAGAAATTGAATGAGGCCATATTTTATTGGCACATATTAGCTCTCGTAACATTTTGAGATATGCAGGTATCAAATAGCACCTATCGGAAAAGTTACAATACTGCTTATCACGATTTGGTGTTTTGGTGTTGGGTTCCATCTTTTATTACTGGCATATAATAGATATGTTCTATTAAGTGAATATTTATACATCACGCATACATGTATTTGTTCTATAGGATTTGGGAATCCATGCAAATGTAAGAGAAAGTGGTGTTGTATGAATAAGATTTTATGAAGTAAGTGGCATCAGTGGACATTTATTTAAATGTATTGAAAGATTGTACTAGTGTGGGTGTAGACAGTCCTTTTAATTTTATGTATTTATGTATTTTCTATGAGGGCATCTCTTGATAAAGCCAAGACACTTGGTGAAACGTTGAGGATTGCCACATTTCAAATCAATAAAAAAGAGAAATTTGAGAAGGCAAAAAAGACTGTCTACAGATATCATTTTTTTGAAGCGCCCTCACATCGTTTGCTCTATATCGGAGAGTATCTCCCAAAATGCCAGATGCAGCAGTTGCCATACCTGGCTACACTACCTTCAGATTGGACAGATTGACTAAGCGTGGTGGTGGTTGTGCTATCTATCTAATAGACACTCTAAAAGGACTGGTCTTGCCTGTTGCTGACCTTGGGTGCCCCACCCAGGTACTAGCGATTAAAGTGCTACTGGGGGCCCACCTCAAGACTCTCACAATCCTATCAGTTTACATACCTCCCACCAACCCTACCACTGGTCTTCATAAAGTCCTGAACTACCTGAGAGCCCAAAATCACATTACTGAGACAATATTACTTGGTGACTTCAACATAAATTGGCTGTCTGCCTCCAGTGGCCCTGTAAAGGACGCACTGGCAGCTCTGCACCTTACTCAGCTGGTCAGCTCTCCCACTAGAATCAACTATAAGACTGGGACAAGCACCATTCTTGACTGCATAATCTCTAATCGCCCTGACCGTGTCGCCAACGTGAGTGTGCACCCTGACTCACTCAGTGACCACTCCCCTGTTACTTGCAATTGGACCAACAAATTCCGTGCCCCACCTCCTCTAACTATCTACAACAGAGTGCTAAGATGTGGCCACCTGGAACTCCTAAAACAACACTTGCGCTGTCAGGACTGGTCACTACTTGACTCCTCTACAGACATTAATGTATCACTCCAACATTTTATCACTATGTTCAATGCTGCCTGTGATGTTCAGACACCCCTCAAGAAAATGAAGGTGCATGGCACTGTTTATCCCTGGATTACTCCTGGGCTGATAGACAGCATGAAATGGAGGGACCACCTCTGGTACTGTTCTAAATCTTCTGGCAAGCTACAGGACTGGCAAGCCTATAAAGCCACAAGAAACTCCTGCACTCGGGAAATCTGTAAAGTAAGAAGAAATCACAACAAGGAGCAACTTACCAATACCTGGGGTGACAGCAGGAAATTCTGGGAAAATATCAATGATGTTCTGGGGAAAGATCCAAAAAATCTCCTGCAATGTTAAACCTTGATGGTACCCTCATACTTGACCCTCTCACAATTGCGAATACCTTTAATGATGCCTTCACTGACCTAAGTAGTGTGTTACCACAAGACTTCTTTGATGATACCACCTTAATGGCAGCACATCATCCTGAGACCAAGACAAATCATCACCCCCCGCTTCTACTTTAAACGTGTCTCAGTGGCCCAGGTCAGGAAACTACTAAACAATGTGCTGGGCAAGTGCAGGCACAGTGATGACTCTTTAGACCTCAAGCTAATTGCACTCATCACGGAGGAAGTACTTCCAATTATTACTAAATTACCTAACCTCTCTCTAACCCTCTCACAGTTCCCACAGGTATGGAAAACAGCCATTGTTACCCCAGTTCACAAATCTGGAGACCTTGCACTAAACAGCAACTATAGGCCTATGTCAATCCTCCCACCCTTCTCTAAAATACTGGAATGTATTGTTGCCAACCAACTTGTGGACTACCTCGATAGATACTCCCTACCGTGTGAACAACAGCATGGTTTTTGGAAAGGGTACAGCACCACCACCGCACTCTTAGAATTTACCAGCTACGTCCAGCAATCTATTGACCAAAGCAGTCTTGTGGGTGCAGTCTTTATAGACTTGACCAAGGCCTTCAACACGGTTAATAACCGACTCCTCCTTAAACAATCCTCATAAACTGGTCTCTCCCCTGATGCACTGCCTCGTTTTGAAACTATCTTGGGGACAGATCTCAATGCATGAAGATTTCCAATGCTATCTCTGACCAGAAGCCTGTTCAGTCCAGGGTATCCCAGGGCCCAATCCTGGGTTCACTCTTTTTCAGCATCTTCCTTAACAATCTACCGACTGCCTTCCACCAGTGAACACTGCTCTACACAGACGATGCTGTCATTTTGCAAGCCACCCTGACCCTTACCTCCTTGAAAGTAACCTTCAAAAGGGCTTCCCAGAAGTTGAACACTGGTTCCGCAACCATAAACTAGTACTAAACTACAAGAAGATAAAAGTCCTGTTGTTCTCCTCAGCCCGCAGTCGACATAAAGAGCATGCTCTTACCATCCAAAATTCCCAAGGTGACCCCCTTGAACAAATACAGCACTTCAAGTACCTAGGGGTTACCCTTAATAGACTCCTCACCTATTCACTGCACATCGAAAATGTTGCCAGAGCCATCAATACCAGGATTGGGCTCCTCTATCGATTGAAAAAGCCTTTAACACCTGAAGCCCTAAATCTTGCTGTCCACAGCTCAGTGCTCTCCTTAAATCGAATATGGCCTTGTCATTTATGGAACTGCTTCCACCACTGCACTCAAAAGGCTCACTGTACACTGAACAAGGCCTGTAGACTCCTAATTGGTGCACCACGCCTCACCCACACCTGCGATGTCTATATGCAGGCTGGGTGGCTCAGCTTGCATGGGAGAATTAATACCACACCTTCTTACTTGCCCAAAAGATTCTCCTTGGACTCATGCCTTGGGATTAGGATGCTTACTTCACAAATCCCCAAGACCCAACATGTCATACCTCATCTTCTGCACTCCTACTAGTCCTGATGTACGGACATCGCGATACAATACTCCTTTTGTATCAAAGCGCCATACTGGTTAAATAGCCTCCACAATGATTTGGCTAACTTTACTAGTCTCGGTGAATTCAAACTCAAACTTCGTCAGCACATCCCAACTGAAAACTCCTGTGATTGCACCACTTAACATCCTTGTCCCTCTTCCCGGGACCTCACCCCCCCCCACCGTTCTTCCACAGTTCTCTCTACTTGTCTTGCCCTCTCACTCTCCTCTCCCTTCCTGCCCTCCCATCTCCCCCTCTTTTTCTACCCCTCACTGTCTTCCTTGCTTTTCGTCCCTTACTATCCTAGCTGCTACTTGACAATGCCACCTGGTTGCTCTCCCCTTCCTTGATTTGCTCCCCTCCTAATTCCCTCATCTTCTCACTCCCTGCCCTGAATCACGTGCTAAACTAATGTGTATTTATTTGCTGTTCTCTTATTCTGTATTTTGTAATACAAATTGCTTAATTGTTTGTGAAACCAGTCTGTTTTCCATTATGGATCTGTAACTCCCCATTGACGTGGAACCTTTGTAAATGAGCTGCTTGGTGCTCAAAGGTATTTGAAATCCTAGATTGAATAAATAAAAAATTGATACTGTAGTGTAGCACCAGGGTATGGGATGTACTACACTGATATTAAGTTGTTAGCCTTTGTATGAGATGTTAAACCAAGGTCCCTTCTGTCCATTTTTCTGGTTGTCCAGGTGGAAGTTAAAGATCCCATGGAACTTAATGCAAAAGTCAAAGAACTTTTTATTTTAAAATCAGTTAGCAAATTATAATACAATATTCATGAATATATCATGTCATTATTCCCTACCCCTAGGACCCACCCCCCTTATTATATGTACTTCTTTTATACAATTTCTGATACACAGTATTTCTAGTGAGATAATTTCAGGGGTATCAAAAGGTTTTTCCCTTCAGTTAGCTGTGGTTCAGAGCTCAGTGCTTATGTTATATGCTGTAGCTGGATGCTGAAGTTTGTGCTTGGATACAGAGGCCAGACCAGTAAGTAAGATAATGCTTGCAAGGTACTAGTAGTATGAAATGATTCATGCTTAGGTACTTAAGCATAGGCATGAGCAAGTCAGTGATTATAGTACATATGAACTGGATAGTATATGCAAGGTGCTGAGATGCTTGAACTGATGTCACTGTTATGATTTGATAGTTTTGGCCTTTCTCTGTATCCCACCATAGGAAGGATGCTTAGTTTAGTATTATGAGACCTCCTCCCGGTGGGATAAGAGTGCCGTAGAAGGAGGAGGTGTCAGGGGAGGATGGTGGGTGAGTACGACTCGCTCTAAGCAGGGCGGTGCGCTGCCTGCTGGAATAAATAGGATGTGGGAGAAGAGCTCTTCCCCCACTTAACTACGGGCATAGCCCTAAATTTAACTGTGGTTCGGAGCTCAGCTCTTATGTTACATACTGTAGCTGGATGCTGAAGGTTGTGCTTGGATACAGAGGCCAGACCAGTAAGTAGGATAATGCTTTCAGGGTACTAGTAGTAGGAAATGATTCATGCTTAGGTACTTAAGCATAGGCATGAGCAAGTCAGTGATTATAGTACATATGAACTGGATAGTATATGCAAGGTACTTAGATGCTTGAACTGATGCCACTGTTATGATTTGATAGTTTTGGCCTTTCTCTGTATCCCACTATAGGAAGGATGCTTAGTCTAGCATTATGAGACCCCCCAAAAAATAATGATATCTTTGATTGTTCTGCATCCGACTGTTGAAGGAGTTGAGTAGGAAGATACCCCTAAGAAAAATGAGTAGCAGTATGATCACTTCCTCCAACTCCGGAGAGTGTGACCAGTAGCACGCAGGAGAGGAAACCCCCCCTTGGTGGGAAACCTCTGAGGACCCATGGCTACTGACCTACCCAACCTTCTGGACATGCTAAAGGAGAATAATCCTAAATATTTTAATTGGCTAATCTGAATCCCAAAGTTGTAGAACCCAATCCAGAGAAATGGAGAACTGAAGACGTATTGAATCGCGACATGTCAGGTGAACAGAGCAAGCATCCGCCTAGTAAACTCCAAGTTCAAGAATCCATGAGCAGGCCAGAATGAAGTAGAGTGGAATCCATGGTTGATATGAATTTGAAGCGATGAGTTGTAGGTGGTGAAGCACTCCAGCAGGTGAGGATGACTTCACAGAGGAGATCCATTCAAGGCTCAGCATCCATGTCTAGAAGGAGGACCATTGGGTCAAGTTCTGCATGGCAAGGTTAGCAAATGAAGGCCATGGCAATGAAGCACGAGAACTGGCGTATGCTGTGTGATCGGGAGGATTGAGCATTAGGAACCTCCAATCTGGAGAGGGGAAGCAAATATGTGAAGTAGGTAGAGATCGTAGTGAATAGGTAGACATAGGTCAGATGTATGTCCAGCTCATGAGGAGCACAGGTTGTAATGGCGAGTTAGTCGTGATGACCTCTAGGCCCTGTAAGGGCGAAGCAGGTAGTATGAGCTAGTAATGTAAATAAGTGGACCTGCACATAGGTCAGTTGGAGCAGTAAGTAAAGTTGCGTGATGCAGACGTAGTAGCTGGGAAGTAGTGCAAGAGTACGTACAGTATAAAGTGAGGGGTATGAAGAATGATACTAGCAAGGGAATCGGAGAGCTTCGTGTGGATCCAGATGGTTGCGTAACAATGTTGACATCTACGTTTCAAAGCCAGAATGATACCATAGCTAGAACTGACTTGTGAAGAATATTCTGATGAGTGCTGAACAGTCGAGCTTAGGAGTTCTGGACGGTGGTAACTGAAGAGGGTGAGTCAAATGAAGTGGCGTTGACGCAAGGTCTGAGAAGTCATAGAGCATAAATCAGGATAGTGAAGGTCTTCAGGATAAGTTCAACAAAGTGTCCTGGTAAGAGTGTAGCAATAGTAATACATGTGACTGAAATGGCAGGGCAAAAGCTTCCAAAGAATAGACGATGAATGTCTAAACATCCAGATGAATGTCCGTAGTAAAGAAGATCCTGGGGCTAGGCTGACACGGCAGCAGGTAGGCGTATAGTAGAATATCAGATCTCCAGGCCCCAAGCTGGGTGAGGCAGGTGTGGAGTAGAAGTAATTAAATCTCGGCCCGATGGGTAAAAGCAGGTCGTAGAAGTATGCGAATGTGGTGCAGTAATATGGGAGCAAAGGACCTCCGGGCCCATAGGGGCGCAGGTCAGGCAAATGCGATGGCAAACCTCTGGCTCCGCGGGGCGAGGCAGGTTGCAGGGCAGTGGCAGATAACATATTGGAAATTGAACTGCATGCAATGCAGAAAGGCAGCGAAGTAGTGAGGAATAAATTGTAACTGGTATCATAACGGCGACATATCCTGAGTCAGTTTAGTGCGGATTAGTACTGTAGTTTAAGGCAGACCTATGAAAGTGGAACGGTGCTGTAGACTGGCGTATTCTGTAGATCAAGAATGGCAGGGATTGCAGTGAAGAGACTGTGGCGGAAGAGTTGGCAACTCGACGAGGCAATAAGCATCCTGAAACTGTAGTTAGTCAATAATTGAGACGGTAGTCCAATCAAGGAAGACAATATGGAATAAAGTCAGCAGAGAGTCCTGGCGGAGATGGTAGTAGTAACTCCGGGAGGTTGCAGTAGCAAGGCGAGGGGCATCCAAATATTGAAGGGAACATCTGATGTACTCCAGGAATAATCCAATGTAAGGCAGAGCTTAGTAAGCATATTGGAAGGGTAGGTCCGAATGAAAGCAGCTCTGTGGAAGCATCCATGGGAACAAAAGGGAGCTAGCCCAATGAGATAAGGAAGTGCAGCCAGACTAAGTGTAGGTCAGCTGATGGACCGTAGATGGTACGAACGAATGAGTATGTCAGCTGGTGAGTAAATAGAAGTTGTAACCAAACCCAAGAAGGCCAGCATGCAACCAGACCATAAGGTCAGCTGGTAGGGTAATTAAGAGTGACTGCTAGCCCCACGTAAGCTAGCATGCGCAGCTGGACCACATGTAGGTCAGCTGGTAAGGTAAGTAAAGTAGCAGCTAAACCCCAAAAAGGATAGCCAGAACAGCTGGACCACACGTAGGTTGGCCGGAGTAAGGCAGAAGGAACAAGCTGAATGTAGGAGCAATGGCAAGTCAGAGCAGTAATATGCAAAGTAGAATATATAGTTTGAGTGCGGTGGTTCGAAGATCCAGAAAAAAGTCCACAATCATGCTGAACAGTGACAGAAATGCTGAAGCAAATACGCAGCAAAATTGAAATGAGAGGAGTCCCAGGCGAAAAAGCTACAGACCAGATGAAGGTGTCACAGTAATGGAGTAGCCAATGCAGAAGGATCCGGTAATCCAGTAGTAGACCCACGCATGGTAGAAGACAGTAACTATGGGCGATGGTGGTCGGTCAGGGCTGAGCTGTCCAGATCTGAGAAGGATGGATGCCCAAGCACAGTGGAGGGATGAAACAGCTTAGGCAACTTGAGGAGAGGAACAACAGAACTGGGGATGTGCAAGTGGTGTAGCAGCTCTAACCGTCAAGCACGTTCATCTGTGGCAATGCTGGAAACTGTGCCAAGTGTATTTACTGAGCAATAAAGAGATCTTGGTTGTATGATACAGTTGCGTCCTTAAGGACAGAGACAAATCCCAATATAAAATGAGGAAGCAATGCAACCCTTGACTGGATAAGTTCCATATAACAGTGAGGGACCCAGCGTGTCTGATTCATACTACAAGGGTTTATCGTACATAATCTGCAAGTAAACGATATCTGTATCATGGCATCAGAGGTACAAAAAACAACAAATACCAGAGTTGTGGGTGTGACAATGGTGCAGTTACATTTATAGTGGTACTAAAGCACACAGTTCGAGTCCTGATAAAGCAGATTCAGCAAAGCTCTCATTGCAACTCCAACAATTTAAGCAATTGTGGTGCCGAGTCAGGGTGGTGGCAGCAGTACATGACAACAGCAGATATGGAGGGTAAGGCACATATTGGTAATGGTCCTGCAGATGCAATGATAGCACGGTGCTGCAGATTAGACAGCAAACCCACGACTTAGGCAGTAAAGGGAAAAGCAAGCAATGTAAGAACGGATGGTAGAGAAACCCAGATGCAAGGAGGTAGTAAACGATGCAGATATGGTGGGAGCAGCAAACATCTTCAATGCAGCGTAGAGCGAGCCCAGGCCTGTCAGCAGCAGAACATAGTGCGGCATGGTGGAACGCCAAGGAGCAGAACGGCCGAGTCAGCAGGAAGAAGCAGAGCAGCATGCAAGTTGCGGTAGGCTAACAAAGCCGGCGCAGCTCGAGCAAACGGGTCAGGAAAGCTGGAGAGGACTTGAAGTGGAGAAGCATGGGGCCAGACAATGGAGAAACACTGGCAAGAACAAGAGGAGACCTGAAAGGCGGAGTAAAAGCAGCAGCCAAACATGGGAACGCAGCATGCTGGAGGCAGGCAGAAGAAACCCCAGAGGTAAAAAGAAAACAAACGGAGGGAGCGGACTACAACAGAACAGGAGAAAGGGAAGAGTGGCAGGCAGAAGGCAGGGAACACAGACAAACACGGTGGGGCAGAACAGAGGAGGAAGCCAGCCCCAGCATGCTGCACGAAGTGAGCACAGCGAGTGTGACTTGCTCTAAGCAGGGCGGTGCGCTGCCTGCTGGAATAAATAGGATGTGGGGGAGAAGCTCTTCCCCCACTTAACTACGGGCATAGCCCTAAATTTATGGAAAGCTTCAGTCTCCATTATTAGCAATTCCTCCTAATATAGCAACCTAATTAAGACTTAAAATTGTCCAACCATTATTTCAGATGCCACCTCCTGGTTAGTATAAGAGGTACTCGGCACTGTGGTTGCCATAGAAAATATTTGAAGATGACCAACTGCTGCATTCCTGCCTCACACTTTCCTTGTGGAAGGGAGTTTAGGCTGTAAACAATCCATCCATCCTGAGGATTGCACAAAAGAGGCTCCCTTAAGACCCTCAAAACATAACCCCAATGTTATGAGTAAAGGAGCAGTCTGAGAATAAGTTCTTTATTATTTTGCTTTACAAAGGAGGCTATTGAATAGCACTGTTTAATCAGGTCCTTATGCACTGTTTTCTTTCATTTATAGTCACACAAGCAGACTTAACCATATGATTGCATCTCACTTTTTTATCAGGATCCTTGCATTTTTCATATCACAAGAGCCACACTTTAAACATAGAAATTTATGGCAGGTAAGGACTGCTAGGCCCACCCAGTCTGCCCATTTTCTCTACCTGCTGCAGGAATCACAGACCCTAAGTGATCTCTGGCTTTATTCTCATTCCTATCACTCAGGTTTGCCAACTTGCTTGTTGTGGTGCTTCACAAGGGACCACCATCCTACAATGGAACAATGGAACCAATCTGTCCCAAATTTCTCACCTGCAGCCCTATCAGCTCCGGCCAGAGTTTGTTTTTTCTTGAATCTCCTTTCACCCTCCCCCCCAGGATACATATGGAAATGAGCTTTTGCTTAGCTCAGTATGTCTTTCTTGGTGAAACTTTTGAAATAAATAAATATACATTCTAGAATGTACTTTTTCACAGAGTAGGGAGTAGAAAAGTGAAACAGACTTTCCACTGAGGTGGTCATTTCAAATACAGTAGGGGAATTCAAAGGGGGATGGCAATGTAACATAGAAACATAGACTTTGATGGTCGATAAGGACTGCTTGGCCAACCCAGTCTGCCCATTTCTCTACCTATTGGTTAAGCTGCAGATCCTAGTTAACCAACAGCCTACTTCCTCCTAACCCCCACTATAATTGGCTTATGTCTGTTCCTTGCATTCTTGAATTCCCTCATTGTTTTTGACCCCATGACCTTCCCAGGAAGGCCATACCATGCATCCACTACCCTCTCTGTGAAACAATACTTCCTCACATTGTCCCAGAGCCATCCCCCCATCTTCAAATTGTGCCCCCTTGTTCTTGCACATCTCTTTTTCTTAAAGATGCTACTCTCTTGGACTTTGTTGATTCCCTTAAGGTACTTGAACATTTCTATCATGTCCCCCTCTCCCTCAAGGGCATACATATTAAGCTTCTTTAGTTTCTCTTTGTATAGTTTTGGTGTAGACCCTGAACCATTTTAGTTACCCTCCTCTGGACTGCCTCCATCCTGTCTATGTCCTTGCTGAGATGGGGTCTCCAGAACTGCACACAGTACTCCAGATGGGGTCTCACCAACTGTGATGCCTCTCGCAGTACATCCCAGTATCCCCCAGCCCTCCTTACTGCCTTCTCACATTGCCTGCCTACCTTTAGGTCATCTGATATGACTACCCCCAGGTCCCTTTCCATTTTTGTTGTAGTTAGTACCCCCCACCCCCCCATTGCATACTGTTCCCCTGGGTTTTTGTTTCCCATGTGCATTACTTTGCACTTCTTTGTATTGACTCTAAGCTGCCATACGTTTGATCATGCCTCCAACCTTGCCAAGTCCCTTCTCATCCTTTTCACCCCACCCTGTGTATCAACCCTGTTGCAGATCTTTGTGTTATCTGCAAAAAGGAATACTTTTCCTTCCAGTCTCTCTGCAATGTCACTTATAAAGACATTAAAGAGGACCAGCCCCAGTACTGAACCCTGCGGTACTCTGCTAGTAACCCCCCTTTCTTCAGAGTAGACTCTGTTTACTATTACTCTCTGTGTCCTGTTGTTCAGCCAATGTTTTACCCAGTCTACCACTCTGGGACCCACTCCCAGGTTGACTAACTTGTTTATTAATCTTTTGTGTTTGACTGTGTCAAATGCTTGCTAAAGGCTAGGTAGGCCATATCCACAGCCCCTCCCTGATCTAGTACTTTGGTCACCCAGACAAAGAAATCAATTAGATTCATCTGACATGACCTTCCCACTGTGAATCCATGCTGCCTTGGGTCCTGTGCCCCGCTGGCCTCTAGGTACTCAACAATTCTTTCTTTCAGAAGTGATTCCATCATTGTCCCTACCACTGAGGTCAAACTAACAGGTCTGTAGTTTCCTGCCTGTGTCTTGCTCCCACTTTTGTGAAGGGAATCAACAGCCACCTTCCTTCAGTCCCCAGGTACCACACTATCCTCCCATGATTTGTTAAAAAGGGTAGGCAGTGGTGTCACTAGTTCTCCCCTTAGTTCTTTTAGAATTATGGGGTGAATCCTATCAGGCCCCATTTCCTTGTCCACCTTGAGTTTTAGGAGTTCTTTCAGGACCCTTTCCTCTTTGAATGGACTGGTACTGACCACTCTATCCAGATTGCTTCTATTGCTTGGTTTAGGTACATCCCCCAACTCTTTTTGTGTGAATACTGAACAAAAGTATTCATTCAGTATCTCTGCCTTTTCACTATCACCCTCTGCCCACCCCCTCCTCTTTATTAAGCCTTGTTATCCCTCCCTTGGTCTTTCTTGACTCTCTAATGTACCTATAAATGGTTTTATCCCCCTTCTTAACTGAGTTGGCTATCTTTGCCTCAGTTTGGGCCTTTGCTGTTCTGACTGTCTTTCTCGCTTCCTTCTGCTTTAACTGATAGAGTTCTCTGCCCTGCTCCTTCTGTGATTCCTTGTACTTTCTGAATGCTTTCTTTTTCTCCCTAACCTTCCCCACCACCTCCTTTGAGAACCATAGTGTTTTTTACTTCATTTGGTTTCTTTGCCAGCACAGAAGACTGGTTAAGTGCACTGGGAATGATGGGAAGGACTGTCATGGATCATTACAGTCCATGGAACTACCTCACCTAGATGAACAGCAAGACAGATTGGTTACACCATGGGGCCTTCTTTGGCTGTCAGTTTTTGTGTTTCTTTGTATCTCTGCCTCTGGCTTATAAGGTGCATTCTGGGAGATGGTGGATTAGATAAGGGAATGGGTGATCAGGTCAAGAGTATTTTGGATTGGGAGATATCACTGGCAGGACAACCAGATTCCTGCGATGTGCTCACTGGGTTTTAACTGTGAAACCACTTTTGGTGCCCCACCCCCCAGTCATGGATTGGGTCAGGAAGAGAGGGGGTTGAGGATGTTAAGGGGGCCATAGTTACTCCATGTTTATTGGGGGACAGGGGGGTTGGGATAGGATTGGTTTTAAAAGATGGTGTTGGCTGGGAAGTGGGGTTGGCAGGACACTGGACATATTTACACAATATTGAATGATCAGGAAGGGGGTCAAGGTGGAAGACAACTCTGTTGGAGGGCATGACACAGCCACGGCCACCTGGAGGAGGAGAAGGAAAGGCTATTTAATTTTTTTCCTTTTTTTTTAAGGTGCAATCTGAGTAAAATCAAATTGGGCTGCCTTACAGCAGCAGTGCAGTAAAAATGGGTTCAACTTTTAACCCCACTTTTTTTTCTTCCTAATCCATGTCAGATGTCTTTCAGTTTGTTTTGATGGTAAAGTTTTCAGTTTTTATTATCATTTAAAAATGTTATGAAAGTTCTAAAATAATTATTTCTCAAGAAAAAAAGATGGCCCCCCAACTTTTGCATAGAAATAATATTTAGGACCCAAGAAGGGGAAGAGTTCAGACCAGACAAAAATTCAAATGTACAGTACACAACATAGGAAGCATTCAGAAAACTCAAATCAACAGTTCTGCCAATATTTTTCATAACCATAACAGAACATCATCTTTTTGGAATAACTTTTTTTGTTGCACTGCTGCTTTAAGGGAATAAAATTGCAGTGCTGTCCACCTCAGCTGTTAAACTTTGGGTATCGAATGCCCCAAATTTTATGTGATGTTCATTATGTTGATCAGAATAGTGAATAGTCTGTTATTGGTTGTGTTCAGAAATGAATTAAGCAATATAGAGGATTGTCTTTGGGGAGTCATTCACAACAAGGATATTCTTGATTGAGAGGTATTCCAAGGAGACCTCGAGATCAGAGAAGATCCTTGTTTGTGAATGGCTCCCCATAGACAATCTTGTATAGTGTATCGGAAGTCTATTCATGACAAAACAGCAAATGAACACAGAAATTTTTTAAATCAAGCCTTACTTGGCTTCGATGTTGTGGTTTGCTCCAGCGCTACTCACTTCCTCACCATTGCGACTTCTAAATCACACATGCGTGAATGCGATCGATCTTGTGCTGCACTGGTGATGTACCCAGTGCAGCACAACAAGATCTTGATGCACTGAGGCAAGCACAACAATGCTGTTGGGAGCTTGGATTTCCATGCTCAACAGCGTTCTACCATACACTATAATATAATAGAGGATTCACTATGTGAAGCAGTAATGCAGTTGTGGAGTGGATAGAATAAAGTATGAGGCTGAAGACTGAGTACTTAATTTCCACAGGCCACTCAGCTCATTGCCAAGGACAGCAAATCTTTTATCACATTATTGCTATTGTGATTCTTGTATAATTTTTTTTTTGTATTTTATTCTACACTCCCTCCCCAATTAAAATGCAAGGTAGATTATGATGTCACTATTGTCTCTTTTACTGTCAAAAAATACTGGTTGTGATGTCACTACCATTATTTTCTTGAGACTTTAATGTTGACTATAAGCTTACTGTACGATACACTTTTGTAACTCTGTTTTTTGATTTGATAAAAGGGTCCATGTGTAGTATAAGTACAGTAAGCAATAACCCACAACAGGGCATGCATTTCTAGAAAATTAATGCACGCCCTAGATAAATTGGAAGGCATGAGGCCAATGACCAAGTGACTTTCAGTGCAACCAGGAAGTGCATTAATTCTCATGAAACCCATGCCCTGAAGTGGGCTATTGTGCTTATAAAATGGACAAAAATATTTTTTTTAACGGGAAAAAAGTTTTATTTTCCTTTAGTTAGACTCTTGCTAGGTATATTAGGAAAGGTTCTTTATGAACTACCAGGGATTAAAGTGTTTTTCCAAGATTCCAAAATTTAAGTAATACATATTTCGACAGTGTAGGTCAGCTATGTCTTGATTGTGTCATTGTACAAGTTTAATCATTTTTTTATGTGAAGCTGAGATGGGGTGGGAAGGGATTGTATGTTGGCCAAAATGAGATGGCCAGTCAGTTCCTTCCACTTACCTATTGCTGCAATCCGCCTCGCGTTCAGACACATAATGACGTGTGCCCAGGAACAATGTAGGGATGTGCCTCATTGATGTCAATGGGAGTAATATGTAATTACTTTTTTATGCTTATTAACATCTACAGTGCATTTAATCAAGGTCATCGCTCAACGAAGAAAGACTTTCTTAGTTGAACAGTGGCGCTGATTAAACTAGCTGCAGCCATTAACAAACATAAACAGTGGCCTTGATTAAAGTCAGTTTAACCATTAATAATCATAAAAAAGTAATTAAATATTACCCCTATTAACTTCAATGGGGTGCACTACCATGATGTTCCTGGACACATGCCTCTATCTGCCTGAGCGTGAGGCAGATTGCAGCAATAGGGACATGGAAGGGATCAGCAGGCCATGTTCGTATGACCAAAATACAGTCTTTTTCCACCACGTCCTGGCTTCACAAAAGATTATTAAACTCATACAGTGAGGCAATCGCTGACCTACACTGTCTAAATATGAAAGTAGTACTAAATCTTGGAAAACCACTTTAATGAATGGTCAGGTGATAAGTTTAGACCAATGAAGTTGCTAGGATTCTGGAGGTTATAGTATTTGTTACTCACGCTTCATTATTCACACAGCCCTACTGATGATGAGATAGGAAAAGGAAACAACAACAAGGGGCTAAAAAGGAGGAAAAGAAGATCAATTCAAAATGAACAAAGAAAACTGTAAAATACAGACGATGAAACTCACCATCACACATGGGTAAATGACCTATTGTATCAAAAAGTAGAAAGCCAAGTTTATGTTACCCTTAAAAACATGGCTATTTAATCTTTTGGCAGCCATCATTGCAATCAACATTTTATATGATTGTTATCAAAAAGGCATCAGCTGAAGCCCAAATGTGATACAAATCAAGTCGTTTTACATCCTTTTCATGGAAACAACAGTGTGAAAATCGATGGCCACAAAAAATTTCATATTTGCTATAGGCAGCCAATTTAAATTTAAGCCCTCCCAGCTCCGGAACCTCAGTTAAGCTCCTGGTTGGATGTGATTAAATGATTTTTCTATTTTGGGGTTAGTAGATTGGGTTCTCCAGCCATGACTCTTCTTTTTAAAATTGTACTTACCATAGGTTGTACTTAAAGTATCTGTGAATATTATTAATTACACCATGCAATTATACATTAGTTCACACAACTTTCATTAAATCTTTTTTTAGGGCTGGTCTGCATAGCAAACTGGTTCCTACTGGGATCAAAGTCAGGAAGTGTTTAGCAGTTGTCCCATTGAAATGCATTGCAAAACTGGGATACAAATTTTATGGCCATCAATGAGTGAGTCTTGTGCCTTGCTATTGCTCCTTGCAGCTTTCTGTAATGCTTTGCTAATTTTCTCTGGCTGCAGAGAAGGAGAGTGCACAAGAATCTGTTGCACAAGTGGGGCTCTTCTCGTGAATGTGTAGCTGACCTAGATGATACACTGAAAAGTCCTCAGGTTGTTAAGCCTAGCCCCACCCCCATGTGATAACAAGAATGACAATGAATCAGCTCCGAGAGGAAGTACTAATAAACTTTCTATCTGCCCAGCTTTGTAAGTGGAAAGCTAATCTTTATTTTTTTCTGAGAAAAAAATGAAATTGCCTATATAAAATTGAGAGTTTTCATGCTACTAAATTACTGCAATGTGAAAGGACAAAGAATAGTATAGCCGTTACACCACTTAATGCTTATAGGAACCAGGAGGTATCTCTCCCAGTTTCTGTGTATAAAGAAAACAGCTGAGATTCCAGTCAGTCTGAGTAGCCTGATCATGGACTGAGAAAACTAAGGTGGGGGAGGATCAGTTGCTGGAGCGTGGTGCCTGGGTCAGATAATTTGAAAAACAACACTTAAAGGGACGCTGTCAACCTGTTTTCCATCATATTATTTCTAGTTAAAAATCTACATTTTATGATTGCTTACCTGCTCTAAAATTCATTAATGTTGCTATTTGTTTTGTCTGTCTCCTTATTTAGTAGAACTGAAATGCATGGCAATGTATATAAACAACTTTGTTTTGTTTCAAATCCTGAATCTATTCTTATTGAATGCTTCCTGAACATTAGAAGCACCCCCAAACAGTGCAGTCACTCATGAGGCAGTAGCTACCTAACCTCCCACTGCATCATGAGTAGTTAGACTGTATTGGAGGTGTTCCCAAGCCCAGGAAAGATGCAGTGGGAGTTGATCAAGGAATGTAAACTAACCTGCTTTTGTGTGGTAACACCAGTATGGTGGGCAGTCTGTTTTTCACTTTTTAAAATAAAAAAGAATCAGAATCAAACTACTAGCTACATCAACAATCTTTACAAAATGTTGCCAGTCATAACATATTGGTTTTTTTTTAAACAAGGGGCACTTTGAAGCCTAAGGGGGTTGACAGGGTCCCTTTCAGCAACATGACTTTCATATGTGCTGTATCTCAAAGTGTTTTACAAGGCACAGGAGTTCCATACTGGTAGTGTAGGGAATTCAGAATAGACTAGAATGTCTGGTGTCCAACTTGACCTGACAGGGAATAAAAAATAAACCTTTCCCCCCTCCCAACTTATTGATGGGTTCCGTGAGGGTCGCAGCCTATATGGGTGGGTATTATTAAGCAGCTCAATATGAGCGACTCAGTAATACCACTCCCATGTAGAGTAAGTGGGGAAAAGGAGCTGTGAATACATATATGGGGTCTAGTGCTGAAGGATACGTGCATACACCTCGAGACAGAGGATAAAAGAATTGGTTTGGCCAAGCCCTGTCAAGTTGATCATGTGGTGTAGTGGCTTGAGTCACTACTCCTGGAGCCTGTGGTGCTGGGTTTGGATCTTGGTGCAGGCAATTGATTTGCTTCCAGAGGGAGTTTCTATGTTTTCTAAGTCCACTCCCCCTGGAATTGAGAATCCTTATGTTGGAGGGTGTGGGGGGCTTGCCCCACACAAAGGGCAGTGCTGGGGGCAAAGCACCCCGCATAAAAAAGAAATAGTGCATATATTTAGAGGTCCATCGCTGTTTGCAGCAGCGCTTTAATAGGAAGTCACCCTTTGTTGCGGGTGATTGTTTCACATTTCCACGATGGCACGCATATGACCAGCCCTTATCACATAAAACCTTCAGTGAGCAGCCTGGCCCGTTAGGGAATTAAAAAAATCTGTCCCCTTCCCCCAACTACCTAAGGGTTCCAGTGCCCAAACCATCAGGGAATAAAACATATTTGTCCCCTCCTCCAACAACTTGACTGGTCCTTGTGCCCAACTTGACCCATCAGGGAATAAAAAACAAATCCAACCCTCTCCCCCTCTCCAACTACCTAACTGGTCCAATTCCCAGTCCAGCTCATCAGGGAATACAAACAAAAGATGCCCCTCTCCCCTCTCCCTTAAACTACTTGATGAGTCCAGTATGAAATCCAGCCTGTCAGGGAATAAAAAAAATCTCCCTCTCCCCCAACAACCTGAGACATACAGTGCCTAATGTAGCATGTCAACGAGTAATAAAAATCTGTCTTCCTCCTCCTCCTCTAAACTACCTGACAGGTCCAGTGCCCAACCTGACCCTTCAGGGAATTAAAAAAACTAAACTGTCCACCTCCCTCAACAACCTGTGAGGTTTGATTCCCAACCTGGCCTGTCAGGGAATTAAAACAAAAGATAAACCTCCCCCAACAATCTGACTGCTCCAGTGTTCAACCAGGTCCATCAGTGAATACAAAAAAAAATCTGACCCCCCCCCAAAAAAAACCTGGTAGGCCTGGGACCCAATCCCGCCTGGCAGGGAATAAAAAAAAATCTGGCCATCTTCCCTCCCACAGTCCAGTGCCCAATCTGACCCATCAGGGAATAATAGAAATCTTTCCCCTTCCCTCCCACTACCTGATTGGTCCTGTATCCAACCTGGCTCATGTACTAAGCCAAATGGAGATAAGGAGGAGCAAGAGTCAAGCTGTGAGCGGAAGGTGGATTAGGCAGGGTAGTGAAACACTGCTCTCCCCACGCTGACCCACTCAGGTCACAGTGAGAGGCTCAAACACTGCAGAGGAGACTTGGGGCTGCTGTCACACTACTGCTGCTACCAACCTGTTCAGGCATCTCCACCTCCTCTGGCCTGCAGCTCACGAGCATGGGACCAAAGGGGGACTGATGGTAGATGCGTTTGAGGCTGTAATCACAAGTGCCAGTGATCCCGACTCTGTTGTTGACTCTCCCTCTCTTGTTTTTTCCTTCTCCCAAACCTCAGACTCAGCTCTACACTCTTCCCAACCTGCACATAGGTCTCACACTGCCATGCACGCTCCAACCCAGCCTGCTGCACAGCCCAACCTGACCCATCAGAACAAGATCTGTTCCCCTTCTGCAGACTACCTGATGGGTCCAGTGCTCAACTCATCAGGGAATCAAAATAATAAAAAAGTGGATTTGGCTGAAACGTGGAATAGATACCCTGAAGGTAAGCTCAGGAAGTAGGACACCCCACGCTATCGTTAAGCTGGTGGTAGAGGTGAGATTATGTTAGATCTTATATAATAGACATGGACCCAGTTTGGTGTTAACTGATTTAAAGGTGGCCAATACACATAGCTAGAAATCAAGGACTAGGTCGAGCATCACATCAAAGTATTTGAAAGTAGACACTATTTCAAGTGGTGTTCCATCATAGCACAAAACTGTTAAGGGGGTCTGACAGTTTTTAAGTTTGGGTGCTGAGCCAAAGAACATAGCCAGAGACTCTGTCATATTTAAAAGCAATTTGTTTGCTAGGAACCATTGCTACACTCTCTGGAGATCAGTGGAAAGTTTTAAATTTACCTCAGACATGCTACAGGAGTTAAGGTATAACATTAGATCATCTGCACATAGGAAAGGGATGCTGTGGGCAAGGGCCAGGTGTACATTATTTATGTGAAGGGGGAAGAGGAGAAGCCCAAGTATGAATCCTTGCGGTACACCTACTGAGGTAGGGGCGGGGTCTGAAAATGAGTTCTCAAACTTCACGCACTGACTCCTGCTGTCTAGGTAATTCCTGAACCACAGTAGGGCAGAGGTGGATACCACTAGGCTGCCTAACTGGTACATAGCAGCGGGTGGTCAACCAAACTGAAGGCCTTAGTGAGGGCAATAAAAACGGCCCCAATGAATTCACCCTGTCTATGGTATTTGCAGCCTGCTATGTAAAGGGCAGGAGGGCAATTACTATACCTTTTACGGAACCCATGCAGTACTGGAGACAATAGGTTATACTTGGCTAGGTGTGCATTTAATTGAAAGGCAACAATTTTTTCCAGTATTTGGTTAAGAACTGGAAGTCCAATACTTTCGTGTCTCTTGGGGCACAAGACAGGGCTGCCCGCTGTCCCTGCTCCTCTTCTCCATCTGCATCGATCCTCTGGCCATTCAAATTAGACAGGACCGAGAACTGGAAAGTATTATGGAAGGAGGGTTGGAACAAAAGATTTTGCTGTATGCAGACGACTCATTTTCTTTCTCTCTAACACCTGAATCTCAGTTCCACGACTGGTCAGCCACCTCTCCTCCTTTGGCATACTCTCCAGGTATAAAATTAATTTTGCCAGATCAGAGGCTCTGGCAGCGGCGGGCACCAAGCCTTTGGTCTATGCAGCTGAATTCCCCTTTACCTGGGCTCCTAGAGGTGAGATATGATACCTGGGAATTCAGATAGCAAACAATTTAAAGAAACTCCACCAGATGAATTATGGTAGACTCTGGGGTAGGATAGAAGCTGATTTAGCAAAGTGGAACCTATTACGCCTCTCACTAATAGGAAGGGTGAACACAGTTAAAATGAATATCCTGCCCAGATTCCTTTTTCTTTTCCAGTCCCTCCCAATTTAGATTCTGCAAGCATTTTGTACCAAGATAAATACAGCCATGTTAAAATTCATTTGGAGTGGGAAGCACCCCCCCATATAGCTAGGAGGGTCCTGCAGCTCCCCAGGGTGCGGGGTTGGGGGGAGTGGCTTGCCTTACCTGACTTCCAAAAGTACTACTTGGCAGCACAACTTACTGCGATTTGCTCTGGGCCAGACAGAGGACTGCCTCAGGGTGGTACAACACAGAGGATGCCAGACAGTCACTTTTCACTCTAGCTCTGCCCAGTAACCCCCCCCAAAGATGTGATATATACCACTAGAGACAGATGGATACTTCATAATTGGAAGATGCTCCAAAATGTTTGGTGGCTTACCCACACCCCTTTGGAACTGGGTCTTACATCCCTAATCAGATATGATGACAGTTTTGCTCCCCCACCCCCGATTAGACTTGACCTATGCCAAATGCGAGAAAAAGGGGATTACCAGAGTTTCACAATTTACAGAAAATGGACACTGTATTACTTACAGTAGAGCAAAGGAGAAGTTTGGATGGGAGAACTCTGAATTTTTAAGATATATGCAGGCTATTTATTTATTTATTTGCTTTTGTTTACTGGGTAAGGCACACTAGACAGCCATGTGCCTATTTTCAGGTGCTACCCGGGAGGGTTACAAAGGTAGATGCATACAAGAACAGTGAAGGAGTCAAATTAACATACAGTGAGATAACAGGCTTAACTGGGATTGGATAGGTAGCTGACAGCATGAATCAAATTTAACATACAGAAAAATAACAGGCTTAACAGAGATTGAATAGGTAGCTAACAGCATTAGAGACGATTTAGCACATGATAAATGCAGTGTGGTACATACAGGGTGAATTCAGCAGCGAACAGCAAAATACATAAACAGGTTCGATCAATGCAAACAGAAGTAAGTGCCAGCGGGGGGGGGCACTGGGGGGGTTACACTGGGGAAGGAGACAACAAGGGGGAAGGGTCTAGAGGGACAGGTGAACCCTTAGGGAAGGAGGACAGGGGGTGAGCATGGTGCAAGGATGTCCAGTACTAGTTACACGACCACTTACAGGAGGATAATTTCAGTGGACGCTGAGACTCCCCAGCATACCAGGCGCTAGTGCGCTACGAGCTACACGGACATGTGGAGGATAATTTCAGGAAGTTCCAAAGGGAGGCTTTGAAGTCAGAATGGGAGGAGGAGGACCGGGTAAGGGCTGTGTGAGAGTTCCAAATTTTTGGGGCGTAGGTGGTGAGGCCAATCCCCCGAAAGGGTGCGGGTTCTAGGAACCAGGCGATCCAGCGTTGCCCTCGACCTAAGGTATTAGGATGGGGTGCCAGGGTTGAGGGGAAGGGCGAGGGCAGAAGGGGTGGCCGATCTGACGATGTTGTCAATGAAGTTCCCAAGTACGAAGGTGCGGTGCTTCTCTGGAGGGAGCCACTCCAGGCGTGTGTAGAGATCACAGCGGTGCGTGAGTTGAGGGGTGGAAAGCGCAAAGTGGCAGATGTTGTTGTAGGCCGTGTCCCATTTCAAGTGGCTGGATTTAGGTACTGGGGCAAAGGTTACTAGCCCATAGCAGAGTGTAAGGAGGAGGATCCCCCTGGCTAGGGCCATACGAGCCGCTGAAGTCAAGCAGTTTTTGGCTCTGTAAATGAGACCAAGCTTACCATTGGTTGCCTTGCAGACATTCCGAATGTGTAGGATAAGATCAAGCTGCGGGTCCAGAGTGATGCCCAGATACTTGACAGCAGCCACCGTCTGCAGGGGAGAGCCATCAGCCCCGTAGATTTGTAGGGGAGCAGGGCAGGATTTTGTCTTGTTCTGGGAACCAAAAAGCATGGCTTGGGTTTTCTTGAGATTGATGGTAAGCCTATGTTCCACCAGCCAGGATTAGATGTGCTTGAAGTCGAAATTTAGTTGGGAGTTAATGGTGGTGATGTCCCGGGCACTGGCCAAGATGACAAGGTCATCCACATACAGGGTGGTATGCCCATGGACAGTGATGGATGGTAGTTCGTTAATAAAAAGGGAGAAGAAGGTAGGACCAAGGGCAGAACCCTGAGGGACCCCGCAACGGACTGATGAGAGATTGGAAAGGGTCTGATTAAACGTTGGTGTACTGCTGCCTGCCAGAGAGGTAGTTGAGGTACCACGCATGGGCAGGGGATGAGAGTCCAAGGGAAAGAAGAGTGGAGCTGAGGAGGGAGTGATCGACCCTATCAAAGGCTTTGGAGAGATCCACAAAGATAGCTCCAGTAAGGTTGCCTTGGTCAGCAGCAGTTCTGATCAATGAGGTAACTACAGCGAGGGCTGTGGACGTTCTATGCCCTTTCCTAAACCCATGTTGTGCACGAGAGAGGCTGTGGTTCTGTATATACTGGGATAGCTGAAGGCCACAACTTTCTCCAGAATCTTGGAGGTAGCAGACAGAATGGCGATGGGTTGGTAGTTCAGGGACCTTTGGGGTTACCTTGTTTTAGGACAGGGACAACCTTCGCCACTTTCCAAATGTCTGGGATGATCCCAAAGTTAAGGAGGTATTGAAGATGTGCGGGCAGGCCTGGCAGGAGGCGGGCCCCTATCCTGAGCAGTTTCAGTTCAAGGCTATCGTGCCCTGCCCCGCTATAAGGGGAGAGGCTGGCGAGCAGCTTCTGGGTCTCTTTTACTGACACTTGTTGTAGGTAGAAGGGGGGTCGGGAGTTGGGTCTGAGTGGGGGGAGGTGCCAGGGGACTTGAGGGCAGAGGACAGGGAAAGAGAGGCAGACAATTCAGAAAACATGGAGTTAAAGGCATTTGAAATATTATGTGGGTTATTGCAACTGACCCCACCAATGAGCAAGTCAATGACTTGCACTCTGGCGGACCCACCAACCGTGCTTTTGATATTCTGCCAGAAACTCCTTGGGTTGCTGGCAGAGGAGAGCAGGGCAGATTGGCAGAACTCACTTTCTGCTGAGTGGATGGCTTTTTTACAGGAGTTTCTGAGGTGCCTGTAAGCTAGGAGATCAGTGTTGCTTTGGGAGGCCTTGTAGGTCTCCCAGCATTTGTCTCTGAGTTTCACAAGGGAGGCTAGGCTCCCATGAAGCCATTTGGTACCGGCACCCCTCACCCTCCTTCTAGTGAGGGGGACATGTTTGTTCTGCACGGGGATAAACTTAGTTAAGAATACTTCCAGGGCTCGTGCCGGGTCATTTAAGGCAGTGACCCCTGACCAGTCAACTGGTATGAGGTCAGCGAGGAAGTCATGTATGTTAAATTTCGAGTAATCCCTCATCTGGATCACTTTACTGGGAATTTTAGTCTGTGAGATGCCTCATGTGCAGTAGATAGGCGAGTGGTCAGAGATGGCATCTGGGAGAATACCTGAGGATGTGATCCTGTTGGGTCTGTTGGTCAAGATCCAGTCGATTAGTGACCCTTTGTCCCCCTGGGAGGAGGGCCTTGTGGGTTCAGTGATAATTTGGCTTAAGGCAAGGCCCGAGAGCAGCGGCTCATATAATTTGCAGTTGGATCCCATCCAGTTAAGGTTGAAATCACCTATGACGAAGATTTCATTGGGATCCACTTTGTCACTAATACCGTGGAGAAGTGAGGAAAGTCTGGGCAGTCTGCCCTTAGGAAGGTTGTAGGTACAGATCAGGTGTATTTTCTTTGTGTGCCCAAGCAGGAGAAGGGCATGCAGGAACTCACTTGAAGGGGAGGTATTTGGTGAGTGATCGATGGTAGACACGTTTAGGCGCACTTTATAATAGAGTAGCACCCCGCCACCTCGTTTGTTCCCCTCCCAATCACGTCTGATGTGGCTGTACCCCGAGAGGGTGCACATGGCATCAGGAATATGAGGCTTCAGACAAGTTTCCGACATACCCATGATATCTGGCTTGTAGTGGGTGACCCAGGCAGTAAGCTCTGCTAGGTTGGCTAAGAGGCTACGAATGTTTAGGTGGACAATTTTTAGCCCTTTTGAGGACAGCCATATGGGGGGGAACTTGAGAGAAGGCAGGGTGGCAAGCTGGCTGGTTAGGGTGGAGTGTCCGGGAAGGGGGGGAACAGTCATGATGACTGGAGGTAAAAAGAACTGCCTGAGGGACTGCCAAGGGGCGAGAGCTAGAGGAGAACAGGGAGCAAAGCAAAGGCCAGGATATTGCAATAATAAAGGATACCAGAGGGAGTGACAGTGGCTAGGTAGCACAACCACCCCCTGAAAACAGTACAAGGTGCTGTTAAGATATGTCACAGAGTGGCAGCTGAATCAGTAAAAAATGAATGAGAAACTGCAGAGTAGCAAGTCGGAAGGCAGATAAGAGGGAGTAGAATATGCTGGGCTAGAAGGGCAGCTGCTAGTGGTGGGAGAAAATAACCTGCAAATTGGAAACAGGGCTGATAGGTTATTTTCAGCCTCACGTGACGTCCACCAGCCTTTTTAAGGGACAGCCGACCAAGGGTGGTGGTGGGGGTGGTGGGGAGCCAAACGTGTAGCGTTCGGCAGGGCTAGACCTTCTGCTCCGATGGAAAAACGCAGCTCCAGCTCCCAAGTAAAGGCACCAACAGGATTAGGCAAGGTTTGTTTGTTTTGTTTCAGTCCTGATACTGAATGTGCCATGGAGTAGATTTAAAAAGTTAAAGGCACCAAAGAGCAAGGAGCAGGCTTGTAAATTCGCAGGCGTGCAGAGCTGGGCTGTTACCTGGGCTTACTGGCTCAGTTTCTGCAGCGGATCCTTCCATTTCTGTGGGGATGGCTGTGATGAGCCCTCACAACCTCTGCTCCTCGGGGGTCTGGGGTCTGTGGAAGGACAAAGGGAGAGCTGTTTAAGAAGGCAGGGGGGTGAGGGGAGGAGAGGGGACAGAACAAAGGACAGGGACACCTAGAGTTGCGATAGGGCAGCTGAACAACGCTGAAACGTTGTTCTAGGCAACGAGTTAGAGCTTAAGGCACAGCACAATACAGTTTAAACTGAATTCACTACCCCCAAAATAAAAGGTGGGCGGCAAGATTAGGGAAACTTAAACATTCAGCTATACCACTTGCTGCTAAGCTGCATCTGGCAGAATTAATTAGAGATTACACTGTAACACACTTAATACATAGATTTAAAGAGGAGTAGCATTTAAGGAGTCAGGCTAAATGAACAGAAATCAATACTAGGTTCACAAAAAATGGTAAAATGCAGGCTATCTCCACTTCTGCACCGATGGAAAAACGCAGCTCCAGCTCCAATGTAAAGGCACCAACAGGATTAGGCAAGGTTTGTTTGTTTTGTTTCAGTCCTGATACTGAATGCACCACAGAGTAGATTTAAAAAGTTAAAGGCACCAAAGAGCAAGGAGCAGGCTTGTAAATTTGCAGGCGTGCAAAGCTGGGCTGTTACCTGGGCTTTCTGGCTCAGTTTCTGTGGCGGATCCTTCCATTTCTGTGGGGGAGGGCTGTGGAGAGCCCTCGTGACATCTGCTCCTCAGGAGTCTGGGGTCTGGGCTTACTGGCTCGGTTTCTGTGGCGGATCCTTCTGTTTCTGTGGGGAAGGGCTGTGGAGAGCCCTCACGGCCTCAGCTCCTCAGGGGTCTGGGGTCTGGGCTTACTGGCTTGGTTTCTGCGGTGGATACTTCCATTTCTGTGGGGGAGGGCTGTGGAGATCCATCGCGATCTCCACTCCTGGGGGTCTGGGGTCTGGGCTTACTAGACACTTTATTAACTCCCTAGGGAACTTGCAGAAGCTCACTAGAACACCTTCAGCATGGGAAGACTACATTTACTGGGTAGTTAAAATAAGGGATCCCCAGAGATATATAGCAGGAGTCTATAACCTCCTACAGAAGGTACAATATAAAGGATAGCATGGTAACAGGAGGCAGGATAGTGATACCTGATGTAGAGTGGGAGAAAAAATTTGTCAGAAGGTGGAAGGTCACGGCCTCCCCTTAATGGAGAGAATTCTATTGGAAACTTTTAGTAAGATTTTTCAGAACCCCCTACTATCACAAACACTATCATTCCTCCAACTCAGATAGATGTTGGAGATTATGTGGGGCCAAGGGCACACATTCATGCATCTTCTGGCAGTCCCCACTGCTGGCCCCATTTTGGGGTATGATCAAAACACTTACTTTTGAAGTTACAGGGGTGGATGTCCCCTTGGAGTTGGGTCAGTGGATTCTGGGTCTACCAGGTACATCCAGGTTAAATTTGGACACCAGGAGAATGGTTCTGATTTGCATGGTGGTGGCCCTTAAATGCATAACTTCACATTGATTCTCAGCACAAGTTCCAACATGGGAAGAAAGGGATTCCAGGATGAAAAAGGTGCAGGGGATGGAACTGCTAACTGTTCGGTTACACCTCCAGTGGGACAAACATGCAGCGCGTTGGAGGGGCTGAGAGGACTGGCAGGCTTGCCAAACGTTACCTGGTCCTTCTGGTTTTTTTGAGGGCTAGGGGAGGCAGAGATTTCTCACACCACCCCAGCTAGACGTATTTTTCTGGTTTTCTCACCTGTCTATCCACTCATTTTCCTCAGGCTCTTGGGAACAGCTCCCATGGGATGCGTCAACCCTTGGTTCCAGAGGCTGCCTTGGGACTCTCTGGAGAAGTGGACCAGAAGCCCGCCCTCTCGAAGTTTACTCCCCCTGGATGGACCCAGCTGGACAGGGGTTTGGTTAATCTTTTTCCTCCCTTTCCTTGGCCCTTCAGACCCCTCCCAGGTAACCTCTTTCCTTGTTACTCCTTCCTCCAAGAATTAAACACTTTGACAGATAAGGTAAGAAACAATCCCTAGATTAGACAGCTAGATATGACTAATGGCAGAATCCCTTAGGAATTAGTTTTTGCACACGTTTATAGCCAAGGCAGAAGGTTTTTGGTTTTTTTTGGGTTGACATTCATGCTTATGATTTCTCTGATAACTAAAAAAGCAGAAAGTAGAATGCTGATATGGAAACAAGTCGCATGTCATTGACAGTAAACAAGAATTGATTGTGGTCTTGAATGAAAAGTATTTCAGCCAAAGATATGTACTTAATGCCTGTAACTTCTTAATGTGTCTTGAATAAAGCTGAGTTTAAAAAAAAAACTGAAAGTCTGTCGGAGGCCAGCTGGCTAGACCTGGAGGAGAGTGATGCCTCTGGGCACCTTGCTGCACATTTGGCCTTGCAGGGGCATCTGGCTTACTCTAGGCAGGCCACACCGAACCCCCTGGTAATCTGGACACTGGGTGGATGGGATCTTCTGAGATGATAAAGAGGATGCCTAGCAGAGGAAACCCTATGGGTCCCGTTATCATGTAACCCTTTCTTTCTGCCAGGTCTAGAGGATGTGGGATTCAGGGAATGGGAGATTAGAGGGATAACTTGTATAGGAGCCCTGTACACTAATGAAGGAATTCATACTTTTGCTGAAATACAGGAGGCCACGGGGATTCCGCACTCTCATTTCTTTCTATACCTGCAGCTACGGGATTATGGGAGGGGGCTCAGAAGGGAGCAGGTGGCTATCTCACCGCTGGTACAGTTTGAACAGGTGGTGCAGAGGGCTAGACAGGACCCCAGTGGTTTCTTTAATAAAATTGTGCATCAGGATAGACAATTCTACCCTGACACTACAAATAAGACAAAACAATTGTGGGAGAGGGACTTTAGTATAATCATTGAGGAGGAGGAGGAGGATTGGATGCTGTTATTAAAGTCACATATGGGTATATTAATATGTAATAAGTATAAAGAATTTTAGTATAAATTCATCCATAGGTTGTACTGCCCACCAGTCATTGTACATAAATATCACCTCACGATATCCCCGATATGTGGCAGATGTCAGGTGGCACATGTTACATACCTGCATTACTTCTGGACATGCCCGGTACTGCAGACCTACTGGAAAGCTGTGGCAAATGAACTTTCCACTATGATAGGGAAGCAGTTACTGGTTACACCGGTGGCCTTGTTATTTGGGGTGGATGATTTGTGGGCTGAGGGTTGGGAAATATATCCCAGGAGAATTCGAGTTCTATTCATTTTAGCATGCCAATGTCTTATGAACACTTGGGTATCCTGTGCACCTCCCATGGTTAAACAATGGAAAACCTTGGCTATCCAGACCCTGGCCTTGGAGGGTCTCTTCTTTGTCCTGAGGGGAAGGGGCGACTGCTTTCTCTTAACTTGGGAACCCTTTCTGAGCTCTCTCTCACCTACAGAGGCTAACGTTCTGCGAGAAGGAGCAGTATAGGGGCTAGTGTTGGAGAGATGGGTAATGTGGGGGTGCCCTGCCTTTCCTTGGGGGTCCTGGTTAGTGGGGAGAGGTTCCCTTGAATAGATGCTGGTGGTCATAAACCTCCTGCCATGTCAGAGACTGATCTGTCATATGATTGACTTGATCAAATAATCAGTTATCTGACCTAGATTATAAGTTTTGGAAATTAGGGATAGTGGATGGACCATCTGTTTTTATGTATGTTTGTAATGTTATTTTATTTCCTTCAATATTAATTACTTATTGTTAGATTTTGGAGGTGTTTTAGTGTATGAATTTCTGAAACTCAGTAAATGATATATGCAGTTCTGGAGACCCAATCTCCGCAAAGACATAGACAGGGTGGAAGCTGTCCAGAGAAGGGCAACTAAAATGGTGCAGGGTCTGCACCAGAAGACATATGAAGAGAGACTTAAGGAGCTTAATATGTATAGCCTCAGGGAAAGGAGGGAGAGGGGGGACATGATAGAAACTTTCAAGTACCTCAAGGGAATCAACAAAGTCCAAGAGGGTAGCATCTTTCAAAAAAAGAGGTGTGCAAGAACAAGGGGGCACAATTTGAAGTTAGAGGGGGCGCTCAGAGGTAATTTAAGGAAGTATTTTTTTATAGAGAGGGTTGTGGATGCATGGAACAGCCTTCCAGAGGAGGTTGTGGAGTCAAAAACAGTGGTGGAATTCAAGCATGCATGGGACAGTCATAAGGCAATTCTAGGGGTTGGGGGTAGGAAGAAGTAGGCTGCTGGTTAACTAGGATCTGCAGCTTATCCATCAGGTAGGGAAATGGGCAGACTGGGTGGGCCAAGCGGTCCTTATCTGCCGTCAAATTCTATGTTTCTATGTTTCTATGGACACAAATACAGACAGGTGATGGGTTTTGCCAGGCACATAAGAAGGTATGTGAAAGGTATTCATTTGTGCCATCACTTGTTTTGGTGTTGTTGACTCTGTTTCTCCTCCTTACTCTGGCGTTGGGGCATCTCTCCAGTGGACCTGCTCGGTCTCATGCCTCCACCATCCGCCTGAACCCATGCTTGACTGGGAAATCAGGTATGCTGGGTCCCCCCCTCCTGCCAACTCATTGAGAGAGGCAGGGGACCATGGAGAGCTGAATTTGGGTTTGGTCCGGCATTGGGCATGTGGGCATAGCCACTGGGCTCCACCTTCACCTCCCCATCACCAGGGATTTGCCTTTGTTCGGTCCCTCCCCAACGCAGGAAGTGCCATGCAGTCCAGTGTGAGAGGTGCGTGTTCCCACCCACACCACAGGTCGGCTGCCTAACATCACCCCACGTGCATGGTTCCCAACTGCTGTGCCCCCAATCTCCACTGGGTGCCACGAGCATTGCAGGACAAGGACCCCCTCCCCGAGGAGAGGAGAGCAGTCCAGCAGATACTCAATCCTCTCATCCCCGACTGACCCCCAGCTCCCAAGCTTATTCCCGAACCTGGGTCACCGGCATGGTGTGAGGTGTGGCATCCAGCACCTGAACCCTCAGCGTCACTGGGCCAGTCTGTGCCATCACTTTCACAGAGATGATTTTGTATGTGCTTATTATCCTGTATCTGTGTAGCCTTACTATTTGCAATCTCAATAAAGAAGATGATACAAAAAGGAACTGGAAGTATATCAACTGGCCCATGGTTACTGACAAGTTTAGCATTACCTTTCCTGAATTATGGGAATATATGGGAGAGTTTCCACAGCTCTGGCACAACCCGACATTAGGGACATGTTAATAATTCTGCTAGCTGGTGATGCCAATTCATTAGCTGAAACCTTGGGGAGTTTAGGGTCTATTTCATCACTTCCTGAAGAGGCTACTGCGAAACTGGTAGAAGTCAGTTGGGCCCTGCCCTTGTTCTTCCAGCCTGTGCTATCAGCATGTTTAAGGTCTGTGGATTTTATACCTTTCGTGTTTGAAGCTGTATCATTACACTGCATTTGTTTGGACATTTACAGTTTGTCTTTGCCTTTTTCAGTGGTGGATAGTGCTGGCTTGTTTTGAGTTGTTACATCTATTTCATCAGAACCTGCAGCTTTGGCTAGTGGGATACACTGCAGGTATTTATGCACCTCTGAAACTTTAACCACTTTAAAGCGGAACTATGGGTGTCTTAGGAGGTCAGTGAAAGACTCATTATTTACCAAAGTTGTCAATAGGGAGGGTGGGAAGGCCCCCGTGTATGAGGAGATGTTGGAGAAGAATCCATTGAAAGTGTCAGCTATGGTTCTGGGGTTATTACAGTTGACATCATTTATACATTTAATGGAGGGGAGATTACCAGACTGACCCATGACCTGTTTTATGCATCTCCAGAAATGTCTTGGGTTACCAACAGATGAGTCAAGGAGCATCCTAAAGTGGGCACTCTTATTTTGATGGATGGCTTTTTTGCATTAATTTCTGAGGGTACGATATTTTACTCAATCAGAGACTAGCTTAGTGGCCTTATACACAGACCAGTATTTTTGCCTTACCTTAATCAAGGTGAGGAGTTGTCTAACCATTTGGTAACAGAAACCCAAAGGGTGGGGGGGGGGAATATGATTGCCCTATAGTCTGGAGAAATTTGATTAAAGATGGGCAGCTACGTTAATGTCATCGGTGTTCCAAAGACATGACCAGTCAGTTCATGCAACATCATCTTTAAACAGCGAGGGATTAAAGGTCATGGGAGTGAAGATGTCTCAAAAGGTCCTTAGAAAATTTAGCTCTCCAAACACAGTACACTGGAGAGTGGTCACTGATCCTGTCAGCCCAGGGTGTTAGTAGCCAATCAATTAAAAGGGCTTTGCTTCTATTAAGTGACAGCCTAGTGGGATCACAGGATAATTTGGGTACGATGAAGGGACAGGTCAATGTCTTTACTTTTCATGCTAGGCCAGTCTATATTGAAGTCTCTGAACAGTAAGAACTCATTATTTTTAATTATGGGTCCAACAGTACTCAAGAGGGGTAGGAGTGCTTGATGAAAACCAGCAGGGGGATAAAAGTGCAAAAGAGGTGTATCTGTTTGGTACCAGCAAGCAGGAGAACAACATGTCTCAAAATCCTTATCTGAAGGGAAAGAGGTGCCTAGAGTGGAGATGCTTGGGTGGGACTTAAAGTTTACCATGGCACCTCCACCCATCTTGGAGCAAGGATAATCATTTTTAATAAAGTTATACCCAGGCAGAGTACAGTGGTTATCAGGGATAGAAGGCTTGCGCCAGGCTCAGAGACACCAGGTACGTTGGGGCTGTAGTGATTGACCCAAGCCATGAGGTCAGCATGGTCTGGGATAAGGCTCCTTATATTCACATGAGCGATTTTGAGATCCTTGCCTCCATGCCATGCACACAGAGATGTGTTGAAGGGGAGTACACAGTGGAAGCCCTGGGTTTGGTTCTATACCCCCAACAATGAGGTGAAGTGAGAGGGCCAACAATATTAATGGGCCAGGTCTAGGGTGGGGACACAAAGCTATAAAAGACCAACTTTTGAGAATTGGGACAATTAGGCAACGACAACTTGGCATAAGCAAACACATATTATCCCCATTCTTATTTCTATGTAGCATAAGATTAGACATTTCAAAACCTAATAATTCCTGGAGTAGTGCTAGGCAAGGATGGACTAATGGCATATGATCAGTAAACAGAGTCAGACAAAGAAGCAGACAGAAACTCTCAATGATCCAGTACAAACTGCAACCCATTTTGGACACGCTGGGTGAGTAGACTAAAACAGGTAGAGGCTGGGAATACTAAAATGTAGAGGCAACCCAGAAAGAGGAGGCCGGACTTCACACTTAGTCAACACAGTATACACACCCTACAGCGACAAGTCTACAGTGACTGACGCTACAGCGACAACAGTGCCAGGTCACTGGAGTGTTGGAGCTGGACCCCGGCACTGTTTTTGGGGGTCTTGCACCCCTCCCCTAATCAGCTCCAACTCAGAGTTGATTATTTTAATTGGGGGTTGCGAGGAGCACAGCCCCCCACTTGTAGGGTTTGGGGGTGAAGCCCAGAAAGAAAACATGGGAGACAGTGACCACCTTTATACCAACTGCAAATGCGGTCGACATAAAAGTTTCGCTGTAACGTCGGTGGACAAATTTTTGTCGCGCTATAGTCGTAGATCCAGTCAACACCTGAGTTATAGGAATTCAAGGCCACCCAACTAGACAGAAGCCATGATACACTTATATCAGGCAAACATAGTCACCAGGCTAGGGAGAAGCTAGCAACCCTTGACCTGTGCCTATACAGGCCTCCCAGATAGGAAGAATATAAGGAAGCTTTCATGAAGGGAAATTACTTAAATCCTAATTAGCTAGTAAAGGCAAGACAGATATTAGATACCCCTTGTGAAGGGAACTCAAATCCAACAGGCTGGCTGAGGCAAGGCAGATTAAATGGGTAATGCTATCTAACCAGGCCACGACATAACAACCAAGTGTATAATCACTGAAAAGTTACCTTAAGTATTACACATCAGTTACAGTAAGCAACAGTTATTTAGCAGTTCAGTCACTGAACAGTTACAAACAATATTGCACAATACAGTAGTCACAGTGAACATCAGTTATTTGGTAGTTAAGCAGTTGCTTATGCAATGCTTGCTGTTTAATCTGTCTCTGCACTTCAGTCGTCTTTTACCTTGATTTTAGCAGAATATTAATGGTCCGACAGTAAGTTTAGCAGTGAGCAGCCTCCGTGGCTGACTCCCAGGCAGGTTCCTCGATGTCCTTTGTGGTTGTTCCTTAGCGCGAGGGCCACAATGTGGAAGGGCTGTTTGGGGTTACCCAGCTAAATGCCAGATTCCCGTCATGCTCCGAGCCTTCTAATTGGCTGGGGTCTCTGGGCTACTTTCTTTGGCTCCTTGGGTGAGGACTGCCATAAGTAAGTCAGAGACATTGGGATGAGGGAGTGAAGATGGCTGGATCACTTCTCAGCCCCTGGGACAGGGCTAGCTGGTGAGTGCTAGTCAATTCTGCAGCAGAGGAGTTGTGTTCACCTTGAAAAAGGTGGTGGATTTTCAAATTGGCTGTGTCATACCTCCTGAGCCTCCTGATGGGCTGGGGGACTCTTGTCTACTTCTTTTGCTCCTCGGGTGAGGAGCACGATGAGTAAGTTGGTGGCCATGGGGGGGGGGGAGTGAAGATAACAAGATCTATTCTCAACCCTTGGGACAGGGCTGGCTGGTGAGGGCTGGTCAATTCTCTGGTGGAGCAGGCCATGTTCACCTTAAAAAAAGGTGCCAGATTTACCGGCCCTGTGGCGCTGAGGGTTGAGGTGCTAGACACCACACCTTGCTGACGCCGGTGACCCGGGTTTGGGAATGAGCCCGGGTCATCAGGGGTTAGCAGGGGCAGACTAGGATTGAGAGTCCGACGACAGGTCTCCTAGTCCTGGGGAAAGGAGTGGGTGCACACCGCGCTCTGGTGGTTCCTGGGGATGCCCGGAGGTACTGCAGAGGCACGGGTGCTGAGCTTGGGGGGGAGCACAGCAGATGTCTGCATGTTAGTGCACGGACATCATTGCATGTCCGTGCCCCCCACTGGGAAAGAACAAGTAAAATAGCACAAGTCCGCAGCAGCTTGATGGCCACAGTTCACCGACCTGACGATGCCTGGATGACGTGCACCAGTAGTGGATCCTCGACAGGCACAGGGCTTAGGGGAGCCCCTCTTGACTGTAGCGGCCTATGCCAGCTGGGCACAACAGCTTTGGGGTCGGCGGTGGTTGAGCGGTGGTTGAGCGGTGGCTGGAGATTGGCAGGACTGTGGCTGCAGGTGAGAAAGCTTTCAAGGATAAAAAAAAAAGTGCCAGATTTTCAAATTGGCTGCATCATGCCCCTGAGCCTCCTGATTGGCTAAGGGAATGTCTGGCTACTTCTTTGGCTCCTCAGGCAAGAAAAATCGTAAGTTGACAGCTCTTGGGGGGAAAGTAGTGAAGATGCCTGGACCCCCTCTAGAACCCCGAGACACTGGCGAGCACTGGTTGATTCTGCAGTGGAGCAGGCCATGTTCATCTTGAAAAAGGCATTGAATTTTCAGATTGACCATGTCACACCCTCCAAGCCTCCTGATTGGCTGGGGGACTCCTGGTTACTTCTTTGGCTCATTGGGTGAGGAGTGCTGGGAGTAAATGGGTGGTCATTGGGGTGAGGGAGTGAAGATGGCTAGAGCCCCTCTCATTCCTTGGTACTGGGCTGGCTGGCAAGCACTGGTTAATTCTGCAATGGAACAGGCCATTTTTGCCTTGAAAAAGGTGCTGGATTTTCCGTTTTTATGTGATATCGGCGAAAGCCTAAAGGCAATCGCCATTATCTCGCAGTCAGAGTTCCGAAAACATTTTCAGCACTCTGACACCCTCAGCTCACAGGACAATGGTGCCAGGGACATATATTTTAATATTTTCTGTGATTACTGCCGTGAAACTTTGCCCCAGCACCCCCTACTGAGATTCTCAACTCCAGGGGTGAAAACTTAAAATTAAAGGTTCAGCTGGATGCAATAAAATTGCACCAGTGCCCGGACCAGTACCTCATCCACCCCAACCACAGGCCAACCCCGATGCCACTACCAGCTCGGCAACCCACCACAGCACCACCCCCTACAGCTTCTCTGCCCCAACAGCCTATGCTCACCGTGCTCACCCACCCCCCGCGTGTGTACATATAGCCACATCCTGTCGCCCATTTCGCCCACCCACACCATCTGGTCGCCCAACCTTCCCATCGCCATGAGGGATTTCACGAGGAATGACTCACCATTATGGATGGTCCCCTTCCTCATGCACCCACCTGATGGGATACCAGATTTTCCAGTTGGCTGTGTCATGCCCCTGAGCCTCCTGATTGGCTGGGGGACTCCTGGCTACTTCTTTGGCTCCTTATGATGAGGAGCACCATGAGTAAGGAATACAAGGCCATGGGGCCAGATGGGATACACCCAAGGGTACTGAAAGAAATGAATACATTACTATCCACCTCTCTGGCAACACAATTCAGCAACTCATTGGAAATTGGGATTGTTCCAGGGGACTAGAGGAGGGCCGATGTGGTCCCTCTGCACAAGAGTGGCAGCATGAAGGGGGCTAACAATTACAAGCCTGTTGGTTTCACATCAGTGGTATGGAAATTAAGCAATAAGGTATGTATAGCGGTTAGATTAAGTCTGTTAATTACTCCCTTGGGGTGTATTGTGGCACGAGGTACAGTCGAGTGCCACATTGCGCCAAGGGGGTGATTAGCTGACTGTTAATCTAACCTCTGTACATACCTTATTGCTATTATTATAATTGGGATTTAAAAAAAATCTAATTTTTCATTTGTGTGGCACATTTCATCCAAAATGCCCATTTTAAAGTTAAATAGCCCCTCCGCCTTTTTTGTGTGCCCGATGTCAAACAGAAGCCTGTGAAGAGCTGGCAAAAAAAGTTCCTTCACTGTCAGTAATGATTTTCTGAAGCGGGTTGTATAATAGCTTTTGTCTGGCAGTGATGGTTATTCTGTACAACTGCTTCACATTCAAATTTGTAAACCTGCCTTGGAAATTGAATGTTTCAGCATATTTTAAAAACTTTGTTTAACAATGACCACGTGCAGTAACTCAGATGAGCTAAATGATGTGAACACACATCTGAGGATAGTTGCTTAACTCATATACAATATTATAGGGCAAGTACACAGTCTGAAAGTGGATATCATTCAGTTTTAGAGGATGAGATTTATTTTTTATAAATGAGCACTGCAAGTGTCTGTTTCAACAGTTTTGAAAGGCTCTACGATGCTGATTCGACAACACTTTTGTTGACCGGTATCACAGCGACGGGATTTGTATTGACAGCAAGTTGCGTCTGACATAAATCCCAATCGTCTCCCGGTCCGATTTTTCTATCGAGGGGCTCTTCCCCCCACACCCCCCGTGCTAAATATAATCAACTCAAGTCAGAGTTGATTAGAGGGTGCAGAACTGAGAGACAGTGTGGCCCTGTCTCAGGTGCACCAACACAGTGACCTGTTGACGAACTGTCAATTTTGTTGACAGCAATGTAGTTTGCTGTGTTGATGTCGCTGTCACAGGGCATACTTGTTGTAAGCATACATGTTACAGTTGGGTAATCTGATCAGCAGATTGTAATACAGTAGACATAGACATAACTTTAAGCAGCAGTATTCAAGATTCAGTTACTGAAGGTTGACTGATTGAGAATGTGTGTAACTAGGGCAAGCTAAAATGGCTAGAGAGAGAGATATTTCTGCTCTCATTTTAAACTAGAAACATTAAAAACATACTGTCATTCTGTCTGGTGAGCTAAAGTGTCTGAGCATTGGGAGCAAGGGTGAATAAGCCCAGCTCTGCGCAAGAACGGGCACTCACTTCTATAACGCGGAGCCTGTCTCGGGGTGACACGCAGTAAAACTCATGTTATTTTAAAAACAAACATCTGTGGCTCATTATAAAACAAGCATCTGAGTGCACATACCAGGGTTATTGTATAAAATCACTGTCACACAACCGGCTTAGCGGTAAAATGGTCAACACCTCAAACAAAAACAGCCTACCACAACCTCAGTTCACTTGCAGTATTTATTTAATGATTCATTTAAACACAGCAGCAACCATTCCTATCAACCTCTCGGTATTAAAAATCATAGCACTAGTCTTCAAAAATCATAGCAAATGGCCAGAATTTGCAGCACTTTCTGATTTTAAACAATAATATGTCTACAAATAGTGGTCTCATATAGTTAGCAATAAGGAATGTTTCTAAAAATTTAGTTAAATGATTTAATAATTTGTGTACTCAAAAATAACTGTAACATTATTAAGAACATGAGTAAACCTATGCAGAAGACTGGTAAATTTAAGGTGTGAAAATCATAGTGCTATGTGAAATTCATAGCAGTTGAGAGGTCTGCCACCAGCATACAGAGAAAAGGTTGGGCTCAGATAAATGTATCTGTCAACTGTAAAACGCGGTTTTGTCAGTCACGCGAGGTCTCTGGCTCGGCGCTCTACTAGACGGCTGGCAGGAGTTCCTGAAAAAATCTTTAACGTTTTAAAATATACTGCACTGAGACTGCCAATTGATGTTTTACAATCAAGAGCTGCATTTAACTGAGCCAGACCTTTTCTCTGCACGCTGCTGCTGTTTTGAAATGAATCATTAGATGAATACTGCAGGTGGACAGAGGTTGTGGTAAGCTAGTTTGTTTGAGGTGCTGACCGTTTTACCGCTAAGGCAGTTGTGTGACAATGAAGCATCTGATGGTTGAAGCAAAAAACAGATGTTAAAAAAAAGAGTCAGAACACTAATGAATTGTGGCAAAATGTCTCAATTTAAATTAAAAAACTTGGCTATCTATATTGACAGCTTCCTCTGGCACACATAATCATATTTTTCATGTAAGATGTGGTTGACAATCAGCACGACCGTCAGCTCTCTAACTTCAAACAGTAGATCGTGCTGTCTTGTCTGATTGAGGCGATCCAGAAACCTAGGTATCTGTGATGTGAAGTTGTTCTATTGAGCTGAAAGTGAGTGGGTGGTGAGATTTTATCTGTACAAATGACAACAGTATGTTTTATTTCTGTTTAAATGCTTGCAAATTAGATATGATCGGTGGCATTCACTCCATGTATAGAAACAACTTTTTTTTTTGGTTTGGCATATGTGATCGGTACCAGGAACAGCCCTTTTTTTAATAAAATTCAAACTTACGGTACACTTACTGGGACTTTGTTCACTAGTAAGCCTAAAAATCATGTGCTGTGAGTTGGCTGTACATGGCAGGGTAATATGGATTAAAGTTGGCAGGGTAACATGGGTGAAAGTAATCCTGCTAGAACTCTGATAGCCAATCAGAGTAAGAGAATATTTCTGGTATTATAATAATTAATGGGAAACCCTCCTTATGGATAGACTGATGGAGTACCTGGAGGCAAATGGGTTGCAAGACCTCCAGCAGAATGGTTTCCCAGGGAGAGGTCATGTCAAACAAATCTCATAGATTTCTTTGACTGGGTGACTACGGAAGTGGATCAGGGGAAGGCAGTGGATGTGGCCTATCTGGACTTCAGTAAGATCTTTGACACTGTGCCACACAGGAGGCTAATTAAGAAACTTATCAACCTGGGGGTTGGAGAGAAGCTGTTATGCTGGATATCTAACTGGTTGAAGGGTAAAGAGGCAGAGGGTGGTGGTAAATGGCAGCCCCTCAGGAAGATGGGAGAGTAACCAGCAGAGTACCACAGGGATCAGTACTGAGTCCCATCCTCTTTAATGTCTTAATAGAGGACACTGCTGTGAAGCTGGAGGGGAATGTGTAAACCACCCAGTGCCCTGGGGTTACTAGAATCCTATCAGTATTATTGTTAGGAAGGTAGCAGGCAACTGGTAGGGAGCTCATTTGAGGCTTCTTACATAATGACATCATTGTTTACTCAGCTAGCCTGAGGGAAGAATTATTAGGTAATTCGGAACTCTCGCAGCAGCATAAGCCACACTGTGTGGATAGCTGCTTTGGGGAGCTTAGAATGCTCAGTTGGTTTTCAGTTAGAGTTTAAGTGAGGAGGTGAGAGTGGCAGAAGGATTGCCATTGGGCTCTGAGAAGATGGCCCAGGATTTCTCACCCTAGTGGAGTGTCATTTCAAGCTTCCAGTGAAGTGGTGAAAACCAGTGCTACAGTAGGATTTCCTGATTTCTACTCCCACTGAAGTGGAAGGAACTGCTTGTTCTCAGTGGACTCAAGGAGCAATCTCCTGAAGATTCTGTAGTGTTTTCAGCTGCCTTTGATAGGAACTGAGAGACACTTTCTGGTCGGCTACACAGGAGAGTGCTTTTCTTTTCTTTTTGTTGTTCCATGCCCTCTGGACGGGGCAACCTTTGTGAGTACACCACGGGTGGTACCTATCTTTTTGTAAAGTAAAATGGTATGCCAGTATGTGGGCACCAGTGTTTGGGGGGTGCACTCACTACTTACAAAAGTGGTCTGGGGGTTACACATATCTCTTTATGGATGACAGAAAAGTCTGCAACAGCATGTACACTCAGGAAGGGGTGGAGAAAATGCAAAGGGATCTGGGGAAATCTGAGGAGTGGCCTAGAGTTGGCAGTTAGGTTTCAGTTCCCAAAAGTGCGAAGTCATGCACCTGGGGAGGGGAAACCTGGGGGCTGTGTATAGGATGGGGGGGAATGTACTTACAGTCACCAAGCAAAAGAGGGACCTTGGGGTATTCATATCTGATTATCTCAAGGTGGCAGGGCAGTGCGACAAGCCAGTAAGCAAAGCTAGCCAGATGCTGGGGTGCATAGGGAGGGGGATTTCTAGCAGGAGAGGAGTGGTGGTGTTGCCACTTTATCGCTCTCTAGTGTGAACCTATCTAGAGTACTGTGTCCTGTTCTGGAGGCTGCACCTCTGCAAGAACCTTGACAGGGTGGAAGCAGTCCAGAGGAAGGCTACCAAAATGGTATGGGATTTGCATGAGAAACTGTATGAGGAGAGGCTGCTGGAGCTCAAACTGTACTTCCTGGAGGACAAGTGAGCGAGAGGGGGACATGGCTGAGACCTGTAAGTACCTAGCTGGAGTGAACAAGGTGAAAGAGGGGGGTTTCTTTCAGTTAAGGAGGAGTAACAGATCACAGGTACCTGCAATGAAGCTGGAAGGGTTGCGTTTAAGAATGATGTGAGGAAATACTTCTGCACAGAAAGGGTGGTGGATGCCTGGAACAGCCTGCCAGAAGAGGTGGTGGGGGCAAAGACAGTGGGGAGCTTCAAGCATGCATGTGATAGCCACATGAGCCTAATAGTTAGAGGAAAGAGAGGAGGGAGGAACACCTTTGACCAAATAGGGTCCAAGGTGTACAAGTAGCTAGGGAAAAGAGGACAGACTAGATGGTCCTACCAGTCCTTTCTGTCAACAAATTCTCTGTTTCTATGTTTCTTATCACTGTAAGAGTGTTCTCACGCACATTCTTAGGGTGTGAGAACCGCAAACCGTAGATGAGCGGTTCTGATACCCTAAGACTGTAAGTTAAATCACTCTTACGACTATAGGAGTGGTCTCCCTTGCTGTATTATTGATTCAGGTCAGTCAGGACTATATTAAAATTTCTGTAACATCCCCCAAATGTACCTGTTTCCAGGGCACCTGTGTGCGAGACTCTCTACAAAATAAGAGTGTCTCACGTGTAGAGGCAAAGGGCCACTGTGATTGGTCAGCAGCACTCCCCGAGTCTATAAATATGTTTATGGTAATCCTTGGAGAGGTCACTTGCTGAATAAGAATATCATCACGTTCAGACTGAGTAAGGGACCAGGAAGCGAAACGGAATGGTTATGTCAGCCCACTCTATGTAAGATGATGCTCTGAGCCAGTAAGACAAATCTCCAAGAAACCCTGTAAGCATATAATCAATCCCTTGAGAAAGACCTGGTGTCTCCTAGAAATCCTAGGTTTCTATTTGCCCTGGTGGTGCAGCTGGTAGTGCAGTGGAGCGGTTTTCCAGGCAGCCTGGGACTGTCTTTAATATTGTATTTATCTCATTTTGCACACTAATAGGAAGGCTATGCTGAACATTTAGTGTACAAATACTATAAAATGCCCTGGTTATAATTGAACATTACACCATTTCAACATTCACTCATAACATTACTCATTTTTAATATTTTGACTGACTCCAACCTTTCAACACAGCCAATTTTCCGCACCACCTCATAAATGTGATATCTGTCATTTTTAAGATCCAGGACGAGATGTGTTTTCGCAGCTTTGGTGTGAAATGACATTTTGGTCAGTATACTATAAGTAAATAATAAGCCACAACAGGATTGTGCATTAAAAGTTTTAATACACACCCAGGAAACATGCTAAGGCACCGAGCTGAAAGTCAGTGTTCTTACACCCCTGGGAGGTGCATTAAAATCCTTTATAAAATGGTCAAGAGAGACCCTGCATCCTGATTGGCTAACAAGTACCAGTAGCCATGTCCTTATCAGCTGATATATATGGCAACTGTTACTTGTTACGCCAAGCAAGACGCAGTGCAGCCAGAGATCCATGCATGCCAGTTATGAAAAAAATTCTGTTGGGCTCTCTCGCTGATTGCTCTCCTCCCTTGCGGACAAACAGCTGTCATCCTTCCTTGCGACTCCCCACCCCCACCAAGTGCAAAGCTGCATTTTACTTTAATTACTAGGACTTTGGACTTCACCTGTTTTTTTATTTCACTGATCATCTGCTTCTGGCCACCAGTGTATAGCTCTCATTCCCAGAATTTTCAAACGGCGCTGAGAAACCTGCTGAGAAACTGGTGACCACTACCATGAGTAAGCCATGGTCCTTCTCACGGATTGTTCTTTCTCCTGGCACTGAACTGCAGTACACTCAGTCAGTGAGAGGCACATCTGAAAAAACAGAATCTCTACAAACTGCACATAAGTTAAACCAGTTGGTTTCTGTACCCTGACCGTCTATTCGGTTTGAAAACCACGGTGATAAGCCTGTCTCGGTGGCTGCTGATGAACAACTCGCTCCCGAGTGAAACCAGCCATTTACAAATATTTTTTTTTATTTTGGTGCAGTTTATTTAAAATAAATAAATAAATATTTGCTAAATGGCTGACTTCACTAGGACTGAACTATGTCCGCTCAGCGCCACCGTACACAGGCTTATCACTTCTCGGCTTTCAAACCGCAACAGACGGTCAAGGTACATAAACCAACTGCTTTAACATTCATTGTGCAGTTTGTAGGATTCTGTGTTTTTGCTTTTACTATGTGCCTCACTGACTTTACAGTTTGTGAAACGAAGATAACGATAATGGTAACGGCCGGCTTTCGGGCGGGTTTCGGTGAGATGTTTGAAAATGCTGGGAATCAGAGCTATACAGAAAGCGCCTATAAAGAGCTCTATAGCAGATAAGGGTTGGGAGGCTATACAACTTCACCTGTCATGGTGCTACTGTGAGAGACGACAGGGAGGGGACAAAGAGGCAGACTCCCTATACAAACACAGATAAAGTGACCTCTAGTGACTGATCTACACAGAAAACCACACCAGATTGAGGGACTATTTTTTTTTTTTGTATTAAAAACAAAATTCTGATTTTTTTCAACACTTTTTATTTTAGTTTTTTTAAAATAGTTTTATTTACAATGTGACCCATTTTATAAGCGCAATAACACACTCCGAGGTGTGGTTTATCGCCTGATAAGAGCACGCCCAGTGGCATAAGGCACTCGGCGCAAGCGCCTCATGCCTTAGTACACCCCTGGGCGTGCTCTTATCAGGCGATAAACCACACCTCGTCGTGTGTTATTGCTTGCTTAATGCACACCCTGGAGTGGTTTACCACACTTATAAAATGGACCACCACCATAAAATAATTAGTTTGATGTACTCTGATAGGGATTAAAACATATTTACTATTTTCAAAAGAGTGTACAATACATCACCTATAAAACATCTAAAAGCTGAAAAAAGTAGTCCCTATTAATGTATAAAATAGAATATGTCAGCAATAGGTTATTACAGTACTTTGCTATAAAAGTATTTATTAGAAGAATTTGTTGAAAATAAATACTTTCTCTGTCACATGTAAATTTTATCATATAAATGAATTGTAACATTTGTACATTTGTAAGACATAAGCAGTGTTTAAAACTTAATTTTCATTACACTGAAGTTATATAGTCTCATTGAAGGCAACCTTCTCTTTATTTTGGTTTTTTACTTATGTGCTGTGGTCTAGTACATAAAAGGAAAACTGCTATAGGATTGAGGTGAAAGGTTACATAGATACATAGACAGTGTCGGCAGATAAGGGCCTATGGCCCACCCAGTCTGCCCATTTGAGCTTGTAAGTTCAGTTTATGTTTTCTTAGAAGCCTGTTGCCCCTTACCCCTGACTTCCAGAAATACTTTATGTCTATCCATTGCATTCTTAAATCCCGTGATTGTTTCAGCCCCCACCACTTAATCTGGCAGGGTGTTCCACTTGTCCACCACCCATTCTGTGAAGAAATTCATCCTCGCGTTTCCTCTGAATCGTCCTCCCTCCAACTTCATCCCATGCCCTCTAGTCCTGGAACATCTTTTTTGCTTAAAAATAGTGTATTCCTGCACCCTGTTCCTCCCTGTAAGATACTTGTATGTCTCTATCATGTCCCCTCTCTCCCTCCTCTCCTCTAGGGAGTACATATTCAATTCCTTCAACCTGTCCTAATAGGACTTGTGATGCAATCCATGTACCATCTTTGTTGCCCTCCTCTGAACCTTCTCTACCCTGTCTATGTCCTTACATAGGTAAGGTCTCCAGAACTGTACACTGTACTTCAGGTGGGGCCTCACTAGTGTCTTGTATAGTGGAATTATGATCTCCCTTTTCCTGCTGGTGATGCCCCTGCCTATGCATCCCAGCATCCTAGTTGCTTTACCTGTTGCCTTGTCGCACTGTTTCCCTACCTTGAGGTCATCAGAGATGATAACCCCAAGATCTCTTTCCTGCTTGGTGCATGCTGTATCCTCACCCCCCAAATGATATATTGTGCCAGGGTTTTTGTGCCCCATATGCATTATCTTGCACTTCTTTGCACTGAATTCCAACTTCCAAACCCCTGACCATTCTTCAAGTTTCTGCAAGTCCCTTCTCATTCTGTCTACACCCTCTGGTGTGTTTACTCTGTTACAGAGCTTTGTGTCATCAGCGAACAGTGAAATTCTGCCTTCTAGGTCCTTCGCAATGTCACTGATGAAGATACTGAATAGGACTGGTCCCAGCACTGATCCCTGTGGTACCCCACTGGTCACTCTTCACTCTGTGGAGTGACAGCCATTTACCACCACCCTCTGTGTCCTGCTGCCCAGCCACCTACCCACCACACTACTGTCCTGCCCACACCCATATTCCCCAGTTTGTGCAATAGTCTTCTATGTGGCACAGTGTCAAAGGACTTGCTGAAGTCCAGATAGGCCATGTCCACTGCCCTCTCCTGATCCACCTCTCTAGTCACCCAGTCAAAAAATTCAACAAGGTTGGTCTGACATGACCTCCCCCTGGTGAAACCATGCTGCTTTGGGTCCTGGGCACCCCCTTGGCAACCAAAAAAGGAGATGGGGGACACTTTATGCCGACGGGGAGTGGGCTCCCCTGTCTGCACATACAGGAGGGGCAGGGTAAGCCAACTGGGGGATTGGGCACCCCCGAAGTTGGCAGTTTAGCAGCCACTGTGCCACCATATTTGATGCTAGGGAAGCACATAGGAAGGTCTACTGTGTGTGATGAGCTTTGCTTGCATTGCAGCGGACCTTTCCTTAGATGTGCTAGCCTGGGTGGTGTGGCACTGGCATGCAGACTGATTGGGGAATGAGGGATGCACCTACTGCTGCGTGCCTTGCATTCGCCCAACAGCGACCATGCCTCCAAATCTCCACTACTGCAAGATGTTGGCTGCACAAGTGCGCCAACATAAAAAATGGTTCTTTTTTTTTGTTTTGTTTTGGTACCCTGCCCTGACCTCCTTGTTCAGTGACTCACTACTGCAGTACTAGTGAGTGTTACATATATATATATATATATATGTGTATCTTTATTTTTTATTACTGACCTTACTTTAGTAGTTCTTCTGGTATCCTCTAATCCTCCCATGACTGCTATATTCCCCTAACTGCCTTGTTTTCCTCCCCTGGTTCAACCCTCCCTACCCTTGCGCTTCTACCTTCTAGGCAGTATAGCGCAGTGGGATAAGGCTCTGAGCTGTGGCTCTAGAGACCTGGGTTTGAATCCCACAGCCTCTTAGGTGCATACTGTGTGATATTCCTATGCAACTCACTTAACTTCCTTGTGCTCCCAGGTCACATCTGGAAACAAGTTTTGGCTCAGTGTGCTACACTGTTGTGTAATAGTATTGTTTATGTACAGTTCTCTTTTTTTTGTATTGTGTTTATTTGCTCCAACAGCTCTTGTGACCCCCCTTCCCCCAGGACACTTCTGGAAATGAGCTGTTTGACAGCTCATGCTGTCTTTCCTGCTGAAACGTTTTGCAAATGAAAAATAAAAATATTTTGCAAATGAAATAAAAATAAATACCATCCCTCTATCACTGAGGCATGTCCCTGTCCCCCCCCCCAGTGCCATGTACACTTGCTGTTCAGTTTCCTCCTGTAGCAGTGTGGCACAAAGACGTCCATGGAACAGTCTGCTGCCTGTAATCTAGCTTCCCATCCACCGTGCTAGTTCTCCCACTCCTGTGCCATCAAGTCGGACCAGACAGCTCTTTCAAACCAGGTCAACTCGCCAACTCAGGTTGAGTCACGAAAGGCTCAGTATTGTCGAGCACAGTTGAGTCGACCAGATAAGGGAAGGTTTGGAAGTGCCGCAGAGCCAGTCTGTCCATCCCTAGTTTTGTTGCATTTTTTATGCCTTGCCGTGCCCAGAAGTCTCGTCTATTCTTACTTGCACTATGTCAACAGCTTCCCTAAAATTGGTGCTTTCAAAATCACCCTCAGAAACCACATACTCGCAACCCACACCTGCCATTGCTCCCAGCGGTGAGCTGCCATCCACTGGGCCGCCACCCACCCTGAACAATATCTAGTGCCAAAGTTGCAACATAGACAAAGTCTTGCTCCAAGACCACCTTGAATCATTTTTACCACATAGCAATGTGTTTTCTCCTCTCCAGCATGTAAATTCCTAGCAAAACCACTGTATAGGCTACTTCACAGGCTTCGCTAAGCCATTGTATAGGCAACTGCATAAGGCTCACTGCCTTCTGTATGCACTGTTCTTACCTCACTTTGCAATATCATGTATAAAAAACAAACAAACAAAAAACCCTGTAACTCCTGAACTGTACTGTTCCCACCCACAAAACCTGATGTAACAACTGAATGTATGCATGAATGTTATGTGTTACCCTGCTGTATCTAAATGTGTACTTATGACATGGAGCCTTTGGAAATGAGTCTCTGACTCAAAGGGTTGTAATTCCGATCTCTAACAAATAAATAAAAAATAAATAGAAAAACTCCATTCTGGGCTGTGCATGGTGGGGGGGGGGCAGTTACACAGGGCAGCAACAGACTCTCATTTAAATCAGAAATGACATGCATAAGGCTGAAACTGATCTAGATAGTGGAGGAATGTAGACTAGCAATTTTTGCACTAACCACTGAGCCACTTAACTTCACTTTCTAATTGCTGTGATAAACACACACTGACTAATACTTATACACATACTGTATATGCATACATAGTCCAGTGAGTATAGCATAGCAGTGCACCATCTACACACATAGTTACAGATTCAAGAAGAGACATCAAGGGACCGTTTTCTTCTTTTCAGGCTCTGAGGGACATTAGACAGTGGAGAGTTGCCACTAGACACCTCCGTTAAATAAGCAGTGACATGCAGAAAGCTGAAACTGATCTAGATAGTAGGGAAATGTTGACTAGCACTTTTTGCACTAACCAATGAGCCACCTAATTACACTTTCTAATTGTTGTGATACACACATGCTAGTACAAATACACATATATGCATATATATATTACAGTACAACATAGCAGTGCACTGTCTGCACACATAGAGCATTGCCACACACACACACACACACACACACACACTGCCTTATGTGGGGTATACCATTTGAACATCAAAGTTTCAACATCGACTCTCTGACATCGAAACCCCGACGTCAATGGACTTTACATCGACAGGGAGATTTTTCATTGACGGGGTGGGGGGGTAAGCTACTTGTCTGTGTGATGTGGAGTTAAATATTTAGAGTAGAAGGGATGTGGGGGCATAGCTCCCCACATGGTTAGTGCTGGGGGGTGCAGCCCCCCTCATTGATACAGTTAACTGTTGCGGTCAGTGGTGGCATGTTGCGGTTCATTGTTGGGATACATCTGTGATGTCAGAAGGGTTGCGTTGATGTGAAGGATTACAGCAAAATTTCCATCACTGTGGCTTGATGGAGCCTTTATATGGTATTTATTTGCATATACATCTAAGTCTAACTTTTAATGTATTTAGGATAAGCACTGTGTTTTGCATTAACTCATTGTACTAATCTACTGCATGAATGGGTAACTAAGGTAGGACCAGGGAGGTGCAGTGGATGTGGCCTATCTGGTCTTCAGAAAGGCTTTTGACACTGTCCCCATAGAAGGTTGATTAACAAACTGCACAGTCTAAGGGTGGATCCTAAAATAGTTCTGTCGGTGGAGAACTGGCTGAATGGGAGGAATCAGAGGGTTGTGGTAAACAGGGAGTACTCTGGAAAGGAAGAGGTGATGAGCAGGGTGCTGCATGAGTTGGTGTTGGGGCCAGTCCTCATCAATGTCTTTGTTGGGGACATTGCAGAGGGACTGGAGAGGGAGGCATTTTTCTTCACAGACAATACAAAGGTATGCAATAAGGTAAACATGCCAGAAGGTGTTGAAAGAATGATGGAAGACCTTAAACAACTGGAGAGCTGGCTCAGTGGCACTGAGGGTTGAACCACTGGATGCCACACCTAATACTGTGCCGGTGACCCGGGTTTGGGATTGAACCTGGGTCAAAGGCCGGCTGGGGAGGGAGCAACATTGAGTAGCCACAAGACAGCTCTCCTCTCCTCTCCTGGGGAGGGACTCTGTCCGTCCCCGCAGTCCAACTGCCCCCAGGTGGAGGCCTGAGGGTAGCACAGGCAGGCAGGTGGTAAGCGGAGGGAGGGTGCTGCAGAACCACAGCGTGTGAGTGCCTCCACAGGCTCACGCACAGCCGCGGCATGGGGAGTTGGGTGAAAATGGGGAAAAAATGGGGGCGTAAACACAATAAAAAAAACTGGAGCAATGGTCTGAAGCTAGCTGCTGGGATTCAATGCAAAGAAATGTAGGATCATGCAGATAGGGCACAAGAACCCAGGGGCAAAGTACAAACTATGTAGGGAGGTACTGACAGTCACAAAGCAGGAAAGGAACTTGGAAGTTACCATCTCACAGGAGCTAAGAGAAACTAGGCAGTATGATAAGGTGGCTGGAAAGGTTATGCTTGGATACACAGGGAGGGATATCAGGAGTATAAAGAGGAAGGTCATCTTGCTCCTGTGTAAGACACTCATGAGATCACACCTGGAATACTGCATCCAGTTCTGGAGGCCCCATCTGAGAAAAAACATCAACAAGGCGGAGGTGGTGCAGTGGAGGGCAACTACAACAGCGCAGGGCATATGGGATAAGACCTATAAGGAAAGACAGGATATGCCAGTTGAGATTTGAGATTTGATATATGATATATCGAATCTCAACTGGCATATGCTGTAAAATATCACTTACAATGGGGTCATGCTTTTACCTATTATTTCTAAAGAATTTGCACAATGCAGATCTGCTGAGAGGCAGCTTCAATGCTAGTCTTCCTTTTACGCATTTTTACAATGTGTTTTACTAGAATATGCCTGCTGATGGCTATATATTTGGCCAGGATAGTTCACAGAAGATGTGGCATCTTATTTTCAGTGGCGCTCTACATCTATACAATATTATGCTGCCTTGCGTAAAATCAGAACGCACTGAAAACAATATTTTACATCTGGACTAGGCCACCCTGAATAAATACATTATAAAAATGGTAAAATCATGATCCCACTGAAAACAAGATATTGCATCTAATCTGGGACATACTGAGTAAATACAGTGCAAAAATGTATAAAATGAAGATCTGTATGAGAATGAGAAGTAACATCTCCCCTGTGCTATCCAGGATACAAAACATAGGATAAGAAATATTTAAAGGAAATCTACTGTAGACTGAACTTCATTGTGTTCCACATAGCCAAGACTGACATGAACAGTTTCTTTGTTGTTTTACAACATATTAGATTGCAGTATTTATTTTGAATGTTGTGGCCATCAGGATGGTATATACAGTGTGTGTGTGTGTTTGCTGTAGCTTAATATAAATATTTTTCCCCAAAGGCATAGTAAAAGGAGTAACTAATGATACCATTCCTTACTTGTCTTAGTGGCAGCGGTCTTCTGCTATACTGACATCCATTCTAGATGCTGCTGGTTGTGCTATGCACTTAGATTTGAAACCAGAAAAGGTGGCTGTTTTCAGGGCTAAACATTTCTGTGTTTGCCATTTAAAGCCCAATATAAGTATTTTTTTCCAAAAAGCATTTTAAAATTAGTGAAAAAAGATAACAGTTCTTTACAGATGTCTATAGTAAACTACTATATGTCTGAGACAGTGCTTATCAGTTAAAAAAACCCAGTGTAAATCATTTTAGAGATTCCTTGCAGGGAAAGGGTCATACTTATGAGGTATGAATCTTTCTTGAAAGATAACACCTGCCCAACTGAAGCTAGTGGCAAGGAAATGTTTAATGCAAAGAATTTAAATATGCAAGTTGTTGCATTTTGAAGGGGTTAATCTAATCTCAAGTTTAATTGGCAATCAATATTTAACAAGCTGTTTCAGTTTCCATTGCTGTAATGTTGAGGAGGAAAGGAGCTGGCTGGTTAAGAGCACATGAAGAGATCAGCTGTGCTTGCTGAAAGAGCTGATTTATGAACGTGTCTGTCAGACGCGGCACATTGTTTTGAAGACCATGCACTGTCATGCCTGAACAGTGCCATGATCAGGCTTGCTGATTATTGGTCAATCCTCTTGTAGAGTCTCCTGCATTGGACCACCACGACATACCTCTCAAAACCCTGTACATAGCAAAATGTTCGACTTGTGCTAGTGCGCACAACAAGCATAAAAATTAGCAGTTATGCCCCTGAAATACCTTTGCAGCCCAGGAGCTGCCATGTGCTTCTTCCCTACAACAAAACTCCTCCCCTGTAATAAAACATAGAAACATAGAAACATAGAAGTTGACGGCAGATAAGGACCGCAAGGCCCATCCAGTCTGCCCATTTCTTTTTCTACCTTATAAATGTGCCATCGGCCTTTGCTCTGTCAGTGACCTATCTATTCATAGGTCTTTTTGTTGCTCCCTTATACTATCCATGCCTGTTTGACGCCTGCACTGTATCCAGCCACCCACTTCTTGAATACGGTGCAGGGCTTCAAACAGGCATGGGATAGGCATAAGGGAGCAATACAAAAGACTATGAAACAAATCAAATGCCCCTCCCCCACCTCTGAAAAGGAATATTTCACTTTGGTGTTACAGCACAGCACAACAGTTGCATGAACTGGATTAGCGGAGATCATGGGATTTATAATTATACACATACAGTCATGTTGAACTGCATTAGAACCTGTTTGCTGAGAGAGGGAATGATGGTCCTCCAGACACCAGGAGGTAATCCTGTTTTCTTTTTTGAGAAATTCCATGGAAATTTTAATTGATGCTTTAAACCACTATGGACAGAAGGGACCTTGGTTTAAATGTTTTTGTCTGATTATGGACACTTCTTACAACACAGCACCTCCCAGATATTAATGCACTTTAACTTGACCTTTTGACTCAGGGGCTTGAATGTTGTAAATTTCACTTCACTGACACTGTAGATGAAAGAAAGCTTCAAACTGGGATGGGAGACAAGAGATGAATTTGAGGATGTTTTTTTCCCCAACAGAAATACTTCAATGTGCTTACACAACTTGATATGATGTATGCTTGTGTGACTTAGATACATTGTGGCTGTTTGCCTCTCTATCCATGGGATATGCCACTCTATAGGGGTACAACAGTGAGGAACCCTAGAGGAGGATTCCACCCCTAAAGGTGCCATGGGAATGATTCTCTTGGCTAATGGTAGCATAGGAAGAAGCCCATGGAAAAGAGATGTGCCACTGGAGGAGTAGGGGAGGATGGTGGGGCAATGGAAAAAATGAATCCTGGACAGTCCAGAAGGAGGAGTGGCCTTTTAAGGCCTGATGGGGTAGTGACATTGTTGCTCCACCCATTGAACCACAGGCATAGCCTTTATAATTCAATGTGCTTATGCAACTTGATATGATGTATGCTTGTGTGACTCAGATACATTGTGGCTGTTTGCCTCTCTATCCATGGGATATACCACCCTATAGGGGTATGATGGTGAGGAACCCTAGAGGAGGGTTCCACTCCTATAGGTGCCATGGGAATTATTCCCTTGGCTAAAGGTAGCTTAGGCAGAAGCCCAAAAAGAATGCCCAAAAGAGTGTTGAGCATCGAAGAGGTGAGAAATCAGAATAATTTGAGACTGGAAATTAAGGTGATAGACATAGATGGGAAGGACAGGAGAAGAACAAGATATGACAAGGACGATGAATGAAAGGAAATCTGACAAGATGCAGAAGAGAAGACTTCCTAAGGTGAGAAGGAATAGCTGGGGCCACCATCCGACTCATCCAACAGCGGAACCTAACTATGGAACCTATGAAAGCAATAACCCTGTCTAATATTATGTCCATCAGCATGGAGGACAGGAAAACAACCCTTTGAGGAGGAATCCTCTGGGGATCCAAGGCCTAGGTTGTCTTCCCTCCAAACTGAAGGATGTTTTGGTTAGTGACAACTCAGCTACTGCAATTTAAAGTTGAGACTGAGGGAAGAGGAAAAGATTCCAACTTAGATGAAACTCTCACTCTGTCCTTCTAACAGGAATGCTGTTGAGGGTTACGAGTGACGTCTCTGCAACTAGACACCCAAAAGCAGAGGAGGAGAAGAGAAAAGACTGCTGATGCACTCAACCAGCCTACATGAGCCTATGAAACAGACGAGGTGAACCAGAGGCAGTCTTGACTGAGAATAATGTAGAGGGTGCCTCCAAACCCACTAGGGCAGCCAAAGGGGCCCTGATGATGAGAGCCGCACCCCTCACAGCTTGAAGTCATAAATTCTACATTCAGAGGTGTCACCAAAATAAGGGACAACTGAAGGTCCACCCAGAGAGAAGACATTCTCACTATGGGCCAGGGAGAAGGACCCTGCTCCGAGCTTCGCATGCTCTAGATGTGGACTTCGTAGGTGCAGAGCGAGACCATCAGCTACAGGTTAGCCCTGAGCCATGGAGCAATGGACATGGAAGGCATGTCTCTGAGAGGAGAGCAGGTCGAGTCGAGGTAGCATAGGACCCATTAGAAGGGCATGCTCGATTAGGCGATGTGAACGAGTAGACCTACTAAGAGGTTGAATTGAGTGAAGGAAACCTCAATGAAGGTCTAGAGGAGGCAGGTTGCAGTAGCAACCATGGGGGGGCATGCCAATGGGGTCCACTGAGAAGTCAAATCAGGAGTGGAGCGAACTGGAGGAAGGTAGGAACAAGAGTGGCCAGGCAAAGCCTGCAGCCAACTGGGGAGGTACAAATTATCAGGAGTAGTGAGAAAGGAGCTACAAAGTTGGAATGGATGAGTGAAGGATCGAGAGGACTATACCAGGTTCGCTGATGGAGGGAAGCTTAGAAGATTGGCATGGGCTACCAAATGGGAGGATGGATGGGGAGAGATAAGGATAGCCTGGCGAAGCCTGCAGCCTACTATGAGCCGAGAAGTTGATGCGGGAGGACAGAATGGTTGAGAATGAATGAATGATAAATGACGGTATACTGAAAGTCTGAAGGTTTGAATGGTTAAAAGTGAGGAATGGATAGGACGATGTACGAAAATGAAATGAAGCCTGGAAGGCCGGTATGGTGAAGGTGAGGTATGAAATGGATGATGTATGGACATGGAGAGAAGCCTTGATGGCCAGTACGGTTAGGGTAAAATGACGAGGTACGATGATGGAGGGAAGCCTTGAAGGCCGGAACAGTGAATATGATGTATGAAATGGATGATGGAGTGAAAGCCTTGAAGGCACATATGACTGAGGTGAGGTATAAAGTGGACAATAAATGATAATGGAGTGAAAGCATTGAAGGCTGGTATGATTAAGGGTATAGGAAGGAGGAGGTTTGATAATGATGGAAGTAGACATGGAATGGAGGATATACGAGTTAAGTGGTCCAGAACTTAGGACTAGGGAAAGAGGAGGAAGCGAATAGGTATGGTGATGGCAGGATAGAGAAACCCCACCAAAAGAAAGCAAGGGATGAGGAAGGAGAAGCAGCAAGGGTGAGAAAGTGGTGGAATGAGGGCCGAAGGGCATGAGTTGGACAGTAGGGCAAAGCCCACAACCTACAGTCAGAATACAAAGAACCAGGAGAAGAACAAGGTATGATGATAGTGGGAGGAAGTGCAAGATCTGGACAGGAAGGACGAGGTTCAAGAAGAACAGACTGGCCAAGATGTGGGAATTAGAGCGGGCATAGGAGAGCAAGAACTGGAGGAATGGAAAACAAAATAACATGCACAGATGAGGAACGTACAGAACCGGAGGCAGGAGCCTGATAAGGTGGCAGTGAAATATGACATACATAAAGCCAAATTCTGTATTCCAAGAGTAGGGAAACAGGAAAGAGTACATAGAGTGGTTGAATTAAACTAGTAGATGAAATGAAGGAGGAAATACCTGAGGCAACAGCTGGGTGAGGTAGGAGACACTAAGAGAGCTGAGGGAACAGACGACCAGAGTATGTAATGAAAGGAACAGCAGGCTGAGATGGAAGCCCAAAAAGAAAGGGAGGCTGCAGCAAGCCAGAATAGGTGGAGGGAAAGCTGGCAGACCATGGAGGCATGAAAATAGGTGAGGTACTGTATGAGAAGGAATGCACTTGAGAAGCTGAGTGCCAAAATGCCAGGATGACTGGGTTACAGGGTTGGGTGTAGTGATTCCTGGTAGTGGTTGGATACCCAAAGGCAAGTGGCATGAATTACAGCAGAATGGAAGGCAGACACAGGTGGGGCCAGACTGGGCTACTCTGGCAGCGTGGCCACACCAGCAGAAATGGGAGACCATAGCCAAGCTACCCAGCAGTGCAAGAAGTGGGATATGCTCTGGCCAGACAGAGCAAATGGTGGCAGGCAGACATGAGCAGAAATCGACAGCATGGTCCCAGGAAACAGAATGCATGGAGCTGGAGTGCTACAGGACAGAAACGAGGAATCCTCACCAGTGCAGCAACAAGAAAAGAACTGTGAGCCGACTGCAAGGATACGAGAATTGAACAAGCTGGAGAAGGAGTCACCTACCTGCCAGAGGTCCGCATGTAGCTGGAGGGGGGAGGCAGAAGTAGAGTTGTATGGCAGAGCACTGCTAAGGACGCTTAACCCAGAAGCACTGGAGTGGAGCTGGAACAAATGGCTATGAGAGGAGCAGGAAGAGAGCGTGAGATGAAGACTGCCAACCCAGAGAGGCTTTAGGAACCTGCAAGAGGTACAGGTCCGGGGATGAAGACAAAAGGGGAAAACAACGGCTGCAGAGTACAAAAAAAAAGACAAACTAGGGCAAAAGGAAGGAGTACAAATGGGAGAACAGCTTGGAATGAGATAGGGTGGCACCTCCGTCCGCAACAAAAAAATGAGTCCTGGACAGTCTAGGAGGAGTGGCCTTTTAAGGCCTGATGGGGGAGTGACGTTGTTGCTCCACTCATTGAACCACAGGCATAGCCTTTATAATTCTGTCTTCAAGACAGGAAAACATTGAAAAACATTTTGCTGACTTCAGGAGACTTGGTCAAGAGAAGAAGAAGAAGAATCAGCATTTATATAGCGCTTTTTATACACAGTATCCCAAAGCGCTTTACGTTAGTTAGTTTACAAGAAATGCTAGACTGGTAGTGAAGTGACTGAATGTGTGGTGGTGGCCATATCGCACATCATCACCCACACACAGTGTGGGTAATTACATGAACTGATTTATGGGAAGGGGAATGTTGGCCAGGACACTGGGAATGTTCCCTGCTCTTTGCAAAGAGTGCCCTGGGTTCTTTTACTTCCACCTGGACACCCACCAGGACAACACCAGGATGGGCAGAAGGGACGTTGGTTTAACGTTTCATCCAAAGGATGGCACACCCCAGCAGTACAGCACTCCCCAATACTGCACTCAGATGCCAGAGATTTTTAGGTGCAAGTCCAATCCCAGTGTGAGACGAGAGCCCATGACCTTATGGTCCAAAGGCAGATGTGCTACCAACTGAGCCATGCTGACACCTTAAGAAGCAGATAGTATAGGAAGGAAGGGTCATGGAAGGAGTCAAAGGGTATTACAATTGCGTTCTTGGCAATAATGTGATAGGGCTAAAGGTGGAGGAGGAGATTTTCCCATGGGTGCCTGTGGGTTGTTCATGAACTGTACATATGCAGAACTGCTTGCCTCTGCCTCCACAGCTCCACTTTCCTCATCCCTCCTCTGCTGATACCCTCATCCACACTTTCATTATGGTCACCTCTCAACTTGATGTGCGATTCCTGAGTTTCACCTCTACTGACTTCAGTTACATGGAGCACCAGTCCCCGTAAACACCAAAAAATGAGACATCATAACTGCATCAAGTACCAAACATGCATAATGGCAAATAAAAGAGCACTAGGTCTTTCACCTCCCAGAGTCCAAGGTCACCTTTGCCCCTTCGTAACCCTCACCACACCAGAGAATCTGAATCTCAACTCCTGCAGGTCCCTTGCTGCCATACCACTCAGGGACAAAGAACATTTGCACACAGGGCCCCTATCTGGTTGAATGGTCTCAGCAGAGACATCTCCTCGCAACCCAAGCTTGGTCCTTTCAAATCCAAGCTCTGACTACTGCTCTCAGCTTCAAGCTCCTGCGACTGTCTCCTTTAATCTGCTCTCCCTACCATGACCAATCTCTTGTCGCAATTCCTAGTAACTTAGTACTTCTGTTATTAACCCAAATACCTCCCACTTCCCTCCCCCTCCTCCCTCGCTCTCTCCCTCCCCTCCCATAATCCTCTCTTCCACCCATCTCCTACCCACCCCCTGCCACACTCCGTGTGTACGGACAATACTTCTGGCTGCTGTTGACCTAAGTGTTTGCTACCATGTTCTTGTAACTGACTGATTACCTTTTATCCTGGTTTTTTTACTTAATTGTCTTGCTTGTATTGTTTATCTGCTGATGATGAACCTTTGTAAAAGAGCTCTCGGCTCAAAGATATTTGTAGTCCTAGACCCAAATAAATAACTAAAAAAATAACCCATGCCACTGTCTCCTTCCCCCAGAGTACTCAACTTAAAATTGCCCTTTTTATGTTCAAAGCCCTCCATGGTCTCTCTCCAGCCTTCCTCTCTGACCTTATCTTCTGATACCACCCCATCCCTTCCCTTTTATACTGTAATGCCTGCCTTCACTGTGTTGCCGACCACAGCCTCACAACTGTTGTGGGTTGGGGTGGGGGGGCTTCACTCCTGCAGCCCCTATGGTCTGTAACAGCCTTCCTCACTGACTTTGTCTTCTGATGCCCCTCCATTTCTCCCTTTATAAAATGTCTGCCTTCACTCTGTTGCCTCAGCCTCTCACAACCTCACCACTGTTGGTGTGGGGTGGAGGACTTCACTCCTGAATCCCCTATGGTCTGTAACAGCCTTCCTCACTGACATTATCTTCTGATGACACCCCCACTCCTTTCCTTGTATAAGGTCTGCCTCTCACAATCTCATCTCTGTTGGGGTGGGAGGTTTTACCCCTGCAGCCTTTACATTTATTCAAGGCTTTCCCCCTCTCTGTGCCATATCGACTCTGCAACACTTAATTTTCTTCCTTGCTGCAATACCCTATTTCTCTCACACACACCTTCCTCCTCTGTTTTCTTCTTTGGGAGTCTGTATGCAGTCGATAACTTGAGGCTGCAGCTTTGTTATTTTGTATCATTATTTTTATTATGTCACCTTTGCCATAATATCAGATGTGCTCCGTTATATTTATAATGCTCCCTCTGCTCTTTGCAGATGTTTGCTCTTTAATAATCTGATAAAGCATTTCCATGATACAGCATTTATGAAAGCAGCTATTTAAAGTTAAGTTGTTTGTTACTGCATCGTAAAAGAATCACCGTAGGTGGTCTGTCAGCACCATTCAGACAACAGCAAGAGAGGAGATGGAGTGCACTCGTACCTATAGGAGAGGTTTAGCTCAAAAGGAAGAGGATTGAAAGGCTTGATGACTTCTTAGACTTATTGTCTAGTCACCGATTACAATTATTATTATTATTCTTTGGTAACTGAGTAAGACCCACTAGGCAGAAGTGCCTATTTTCAGGGGTCATCCAAGAGCTCTTCGGAGATTAAGTGACATGCTCAAAGTCACACAGTACACAAGTAGAGGTTGTGGGAATCAAACTCAAGTCAGCCGGATGTACCAAGCTAATTCACAGCTCATTACTCTAACCTGTAGGCTATACTGCCAGCACAACTGTGATTTTTGAAAATGCAGATATTTACAGGAAAAATTCCACACAACCTCTCCTGCTGCAATTTGTCCTGACACTTTGGTTAGTAGACCTTCCTGAGGGACATCATTACAGCACCACCCTTTGTGCTACTGGCAATCCAGGGCACCTGGTGGGCCCCCAGGAGGAAGGATGGGGCATCTCAGAGGATGACCTCCTCCTTGCATAGGGGTAGGTCATGGTCATCAGTGATCTACCACTACCTGGGTGACTCTAAGTGGTGATACAGCCTTGGAATACATATGGGGTAGGTCATGGTCATCAGTGATCTACTGCCACCCGGGTATCTGGGAGACTAAGTGGTGATACAGCCCTGGGATACATAGGGGTAGGTTATGGTCATCAGTGATCCACCACCACCTGGGTATCTGGGTGACTCTAAGTGGCAATACAGCCCTAGGATACATAGGGGTAGGTCATGGTCATCAGTGATCTATCACCACCTGGGTACCTGGGAGACCCTAAGTGGTGATACAGCCCTGGAATACATATGGGGTAGGTCATGGTCATCAGTGATCTTCCACCACCTTGGTACCTGGGCGACTCTAAGTGGTGATACAGCCCTGGGATACATAGGGGTAGATCATAGTCATCAGTGATCTACCACAACCTGGGTATCTGGGAGACTATAAGTGGCATTACAGCCCTGAGATACATAGGGGTAGGTCATGGTCATCAGTGATCTACCACCACCTGGGAACCTGGGAGACTCTAAGTGGTGATACAGCCCTTGAATACATATGGGGTAGGTCATGATCATCAGTGATCTACCACTACCTGAGTACCTGGGTGACTCTAAGTGGCAATACAGCCCTGGGATACATAGGGGTAGGTCATAGTCATCAGTGATCTACCATCACCTGGGTACTTGGGAGACTCTAAGTAGAGATACAGCCTGGGATGCATAAGGGTAGGTCATGGTCATCAGTGACCTACCACCACCTGGGAATCTGGGAGACTATAAGTGGTGATACAGCCCTGGGATACATGGGGTAGATCATGGTCATCAGTGATCTACCACCACCTGAGCACCTGGTGATACAGCCTTGGGATACATAGTGGTAGGTCATGGTCATCAGTGATCTACCACCACCTAGGTACCTTGGTGACTCTAAGTGGTGATACAGCCTTGGGATACATAGGGGTAGGTCATGGTCATCAGTGATCTACCACCACCTGGGTACCTGGGAGACTCTAAGTAGCGATACAGCCAGGGGTACATCGGGGTAGGTCATGGTCATCAGTGATTTACCACCACCTGGGTACCTGGGTGACTCTAAGTGATGATACAGCCTTGGGATACATAGGGGTAGGTCAAGCTCATCAGTGATCTACCACCACCTGGGTACCTGAGAGGCTCTATGTAGTGATTCAGCCTGGGATACATAGGGGTAGATCATGGTCATCAGTGATCTACCACCACCTGAGTACCTGGGAGGCTCTAAGTGGTGATACAGCCTGAGAGGCTTGCAGCAAACATGGGGGAAGGGGGGGCATGTGTGCTGGTTTGTCAGGTTTGCCAGCACTAGTTGACCCTGCGCCTTACAGGGAAGGCATAAAAGTGGTAAAAAAGGGTCACTAGTTTTGCATATGATGCTCTGTATGACCTCTGTCTAACAAAGGCTTCCTTCCTCCATCTTCAGTGATGGTCTTGTCTCAGCCCCCCACATCTGGCAACCCAGGTGGCACCTGCTGCAGAGCTGAAAAGGCAGGGCCCTGTCTCGGGGGGGGGGGATAAATGGGGCACTGTAGCTGTGGTCAGAGTGCATTGTCCTGGGGTCTCAGGAGAATCAAATTGAAAGGAATTCTGTGCATGGGAAAGAGGTCCTAGCAGCAATCTAAGAGGATCCAGTCAGAGAGGACCATAGGGGTGGGTTGGGGTAAAAGGAAATGAAAAAAGAGAAAAACTTCTCATCAGGTGTGCTATAAAAGGGCTGTGTAGATCTATTTTTAGAATGCAGGCGTTGAAACCAGAAGAATCTGGTTCAAATGTTGTGTCAGCCACCGAAAGACTCTGTGTGACCCCAAGCAGGCCACTTGCCCCCCCCCCCCCCATTTCAGTTTCTCCCAGCTACAAACTTGGTCAGAATCATGCCTTCACTGAAAATGAGATGGTGAATACCAGGTGGGATATTCTGGGTTACTTAATCAATTGTTCATCGAGTCTGAGGTTTGGTGGTAGCATTTATAATGTTCCCGTCAATGAATATTGGTGACAGAATCATGATTGTGAGCCCACCGTTCAGGCTCGATTAGAAGGTTACTGCAAAACTCAATTTTTCTACTGTTTATAACTCGGCAGTCTTTTGGAAAAGGGACTTGATATTTTTAAGGTACATTCTACACTGAGATCACTTGCAAATCTGACAAAAATGGATGAAAACTGGTCTACTAGTTTTTGAGAAGTTGAATGTTGAAAACATCTATTTCTCTCACATATGACAACAAAACCAGCCACAAAGTTCTCTGAAACTACAAAGAATAGAATTTTGAACATTGTCTGGTTTATTTAGGTTTGGTCTAACTTAGCAGCCATTAATGTTTATTTTGTTTTAAATTCCAATTTTGAAACTGTTTAAAGTCAACACATACTCAGTGGCAAAATACATGGAAAAGAGGATAGCGTACTGAGACCACAAGTACCCAAGTAGCTTTTTCATACCCATTAATTTTTCAAACAAGTCAATTTGATCAGTATTGAGCTTAATGATCTTCATACACTAAGGGCTGAAGAAAAGAAACCTTTAGTGTCTATTTTATTGAATTACAATTAATTTTCTTGTCATTTGTAACAGTGCCACCTGTCATTACCAGCGCTGAGCCTTTAACTGTAATAAAATGTGGTTTGCAGTATTCTCAAGCAGACATACGATGCCTATAGAGGTGCACACTGGGTCACTTGCTGTGGTGATGGCTGGGAGGTGGGGGAATGCAGCAAGATTGGGAGGCAATTGGACACCGGGGAATGCTATTTGATTTAAGGTGTCAGGTGGAAGGGGGAGGAGTGGGGGAGTGGGGAGGTATCAGATATAAGTGGGATGGGGAAGAATGCTGTTTTGAAAGGGAGGAAAATGGATCTTTTTTTTCTTCATTTGTTTCCCTGCCTGCATCGCCAGTTCCAGCAGTATCCCCCCAGCCCCGTCACCGACTTGTCTCGTGGACTTGTGGGTTAACCACCATATCGGCACGTGGTCAGTCACATAGGGTCATGCGGTGCCGCAGGGATGTTGAGTGAGCCAGGCATTTCCCTTCATTTTCATCTGTGAGACATCTGTGAGTGACTCATGCATGTGTGTATGTATTGACGCACACATGTAGGTCAATACTCATGCATGCGCATGTGTATTGACATACACACATGCTGCGTCAGCTCACATCCACCTACGGCTGCTGGTCTCACTGGTGCTGCCACCCAACCTCCACTAGGTGGCAGGCAAGCTGCAGGATTCAGAGTCCACCCTCCCTGAGAGAGGAGAGCCATTCTGGGATTCTCAATCCTCCCTCACCTGGCCGGACCCCAAACGACCCATGTCGGTTCCCGAACCCGGGTCACCAGCGTGGCAGGAGATAAGGCACCAGTGCCTCAGCCATCCACACCACTTGGCTGGCAAAAAGGACCTATTTTGGGGTGGTACCCCTACTTGAGGATGGGCTTCCAGTGTCAGACTTCTCAATCATGGGGGGTGTTTCACTGCAGTGGGTTGGGCCCAGTGTTATTCTATTTGATGGGGGTGGGTGGGTGGTTGTTTCACTGCACTGCCCAGAATTTTATTTTTAAAACTCAAAATTGTTGAAATAGGACTGCCATCAGCATTTATGGGGAGTTAAGGGATTAAACCACCAGAGAGGGAATTACCAGTGGGGTCTGAAGTGGCAGGCATTTGTGGCATAACTAGTGTCCATCACTAAATGTGCTTTTAAAATAGAGTAACTCTCCTATCCTGTTGCCTTTGTGTATTGTTTATTTTTGTAAACATGTAACAACTAATACAATGACAGCTTTTTATGATTAAATGTTGTGTAGCTTTAGGTCTAGACTGGTCCTAAAAAGATGGCAATTATTTACAGATAATTAGATTTCCATGAAGTTTACATCTCAGGCACCAATTGACAGATCTCACTGATATTATCAAGGTCTGTAGATAGTCCCTCTCTCCAAATCCTGAAAATTTTGATCCAGTCTGTTGTCTGGTGTCTGAGGTACAAGTGAGCAAAGACTGGCGTTTTCTGTAGACGTTACCAGAGATTCCTAACTATTGGGGCACAACCACTCTGCCACAACTAATATAGAGAATAATGCCTGAGTAACAGTGGTTAACCATGATGTAGTCACCTCAGGCAGTTACCAGGACAACTAAGTAACCTCAAGAGCGCAATTCAAGATGTTTACAGTTGTCATGGCAACCGCGAGAGGTGATTATGTCCGTGGGTTACCACCATTACTCAGGCTTTGTATTTTATAGTGTATGGAAAATCTAGCCACCGTGAGGGAAAAAATACAGTTTTTTTTCAATATTCTCCTGCTCGGCTATGAATTCCTCCTGGTTTGAATGTTGAGCAACTGAAGTGCTGAAATTAGCCATTACGTTCTATACTGCAGTGGATCTGTAACTGTCTGAATGGAATGTGTGTGTTTTGAATGAATGTGACATTCTATCCTGTAATCCCATCATTATGACATAGTTACGCAAGGTTTGCAACATACTGATGTCATAATGATGAGATTATCAGGTTATAAACTGATTGAAAACGGGTTAATAGACACTGTCCGTACATTATATAGAGGATAATGCCTAGCGCATAGGTGATAACCACGGTGTAATCACCTCAAATTGTTGCTAGGGCAGAGCAGTAAACCTTGAGAGTGCAGCTCGAGAGGTTTATCGTAGCCCTAGCAGCAACAACAAGAGGTGATTGCGCCGCGGTTATCACCTATGTGTTAGGCGTTAACTTTTATAGTGTATTTGGCCACAGTTTGTGAGAGACAATGAGAAAAAAATGAACTTGGGGGGGACATCTGGTTGACCCGTTGAGGTCAAGGTGGCATGCGTGACAGGGGAACTGTGGGAGGTTGTGCTGCATTTGGCCCAGACATCCGGAGTAGCAAGAGGAGCTTCGCGGTGGAAACAGCAAGGTATCTAAGTGGGAAAAAGAAAAAAAATCTGTGAGCCCAACATCGCGATCGCCAGTCTCAGTGACTGCAAACTGCTATGATTGGAATGCAGTTTGAATAATTTTCTGAGACTAGTGATCGCGTTCTTTGTGGAATGCTGCTTATCGGTGACATAATTCTCTGTAAACCCACTGACGTGACGTAGAATGAGATAGGTTTATAAGGTGTACTTGTCATGTCAGTGGGTTTACAGGTTTGTAATCTTGCCAATTTCAGAGGTTAATCAACGTTCCAAATACATTATAATGTAATTTACACATATTTTTATTGCGATGAAAAACTATACCTGCTAATCACCTGTTCAAAAGAAGATTTGAAAACTAGATCCATTTTAAACACAATCCACCCAGACTGGTCCTGATGCTTGGTTTTAAAACAACCTTGTCGTGTCCCAGTAAAGGGTCAGGAAGGGCTTTCAATGGGAGATTGAGGTAACAGAAAAATGGGAGCCTGAGTACTGTGCACTCTGCTGCGTTGCGTGTTTATCCTGTACTGTTGCTTTTGGTTACATCTCTGGGTCCCCCTTGAATATTGGCATCTAATGCTCCTGGGTCCTACCCAGTCAACAAATTTCAAATGAAAAAATAAAGATTCTTCCTCAGCATCCTTTTCTCTTTAACACCCCCCTCCCCAAGCTCACAATTCAGATTTTCAAACATTGTGAACAAATAACCAAAATGAACAGCACATTTTAACCAGCATTTGTCAGTGCTAAATGTTGGCTTGCTGACATTGGTATTGGTAGTGCAGGAGTTAAAGAGATGCATAATAGGAATGGCAGTGAAGTATTAAACTAACGCCAACCCCCCATTCCCACCCTGCAGAGACTGAAAGGTGTTGGGGGTGTGCCTCTGGGTTGTCGGCCATAGCGCTGAAGCCATTCCACCTCTCCCCATCCTGCAGACAGCAACAGGTGTCATGGTGTGCTTGGGGTCTTCGGCCCTTACATTTACCCCATTCCATAAGGAAATATGCTGAGATGGGTGCAGTATAGGAGAATGGGGTGAACGTTAGGAATGATGACCCCAAGGCACACCTGGATGCCTGTCAATGGCTGCAGGGTGGGGGTGGAATGACATGAGCATTACAACCGACGAACCTAAGTTACAATTTCACACCTCGCTGGGTCTTCAGGTGGGGTGTTAGTAGTTGGAAACCCTAACACCCCTGGTATTTGTTCGTATTTTTGCTCTGAATTTTCAACATGGGCTTTTTGGGACCCCACCTCTTGAACAGTGGCACTATCGTTTCGCTACTCAATCCTGAAAGGTGATTTCACACAGCGACTGCATGATTCAGCACCACAGGTGTGAAAATAAATTTTGGGCAGGATGTAAAAATGACCACTGTACTGTTCATGAGGAGGTATGAAAAAATGGCAATGTTGAAAATCTGGAATGCAAATATGAAAAGTTACGAGCGTGTGTAGAAACTGTGCAACACATGCCCCTAATGCAAACAATTGTTTGAATATTTCTACCAAATTTTCAACATGGGCATTTTGGGACCTGCCCTCATCAACAGTGGCACTGTGATTTTGTTACTCTGTCCCAAAAGTTGATTTCCCACAGCTACTGCGACATTCTGCACAACAGGGGCGAAAACATATTTCAGGCAGGATGTGAACAATGACAGCAATACTGTTCATAAGAAGGTATGAAAAATGGCAATGTTGAACATCTGGAGTGAAAATATTAAAAATTGGTGAAGTTATGAACATGCAAAGAAACTGCACAATGCACGCTCATAATGCAGTCATTGTCTGGAATTTTTTCACCAAATTTGCAACATGGGCTTTTTGGGACACCACCTCATGAACAGTGACACTGTCATTTCATTAATCAGTCCTGAAAGGTGATTCCATGCAGTGACAGCGAAATCACCTTTCGAGACTGAGTAATGAAATGACAGTGACATGTTCATGAGGTGGTTCCCAAGCACCCCATGTTGAACATTTGGAGCCACAATTCTGAAAAATGGCTGAGTTATCAACATAAGTGTTTATGCTTACTCCTCATCCACTATCACGATGCTTGGTAACTTCCCGAGCTGCCAGCAGGCGAAAACATTCCCTTAAAGAACTACGCCGCAGCTCCTTGAGGCTAGTCCTCCTCCTTCTCCTACTGCTGTCAGGCAACGTGCACCCAAACCCTGGCCCATTCTTCTCTAAAGCCACTAATCTGAGCAAGCCTTCGGGTGCCCTCTCATTCATATCAATCAACATCTGCAGCCTCCTTCCTAAAATGGATGCCCTACAGGCCTTCACCAGCCCATACTGCCCTGACATCCTGACAGTTGTCGAAACCTGGCTCACACCATCGGTACCGGACCATGCAATCAGCCTTCCTGGCTACAACGTCTTTAGGCTCGATCGCCTCTCCAAAACAGGCGGGGGCTGCATTCTCTACGTAAAAGACTCCATACAAGGGCACCAAATCATTACCTCAATCCAACCCACAACTGCTCAGATACTGCCAGTGAGAATCCTCCTCAGTGCCCAAAACAAAACCTTCACTGTTGCCACCATCTACATCCCTCCCAAAAAACAGGGAACTGGTCTAACAGCTGTGCTTGACTTAGTAAAGTCACTCCCACCAGACACTGAATCCATCCTCCTAGGCGACTTCAACATCAACTGGCCTGCGGCTGATGCTAGTGCACACAGGGATACCATTGCTGCGGTGAACCTCACACAAATGGTTGACTCACCAACCAGGAAAAATTACAGGACTGGCACCAGCACACTCTTGGACTGGATCCTTACCAGTCACACCCATCGCGGATATCTAACACTAATGTCCTCTCTGACTCTCTCAGCGATCACTCTCCTGTTAGCTGCACCTGGTCAAATAAATTCATCAAATAACCACCAAAAACAATCACCAGCGGGGTTCTGCCCAGTGGTCACCTTCCTTGACTCAAATCCCACCTCATCCACCAAGACTGGTCCCCTGTCTTCAATGCACCCAAAGTAAACACTGCCCTTGACCACTTCATAAACATCTTCACTGTGGCCTGTGACATGCATGCTTCTATTAAGAAACGCAAAGTCAAATCACTGAGTAACCCTTGGCTCAGAGGTGATCTCCTCAGGATGCTAAAAACAAGAGACCACCTATGGGAGCTGGCCAGAAACTCTGGAAAGCAAAACGACATCCAAAACTACAAACGTTCCCGCAATGACTGCACCAAAACCATCCGGCAAATGAAGTCCCCCTACTATAAGCATGCCCTCACAAACTCCTGGGGCAATGGTTGGGAATTCTAGAAGAACATAAAGGAACTCACTGGGAATCCACCCAAAACCCCCCCATCAATACTCAACATCAACAGAACCACAACCCTCAACCCAAAAACCATTGCGGATACCTTTAACAAAGCCTTTACCGACCTCAGCGCTGTCCTACCTCAGGGCTACTTCAAAGATGGTGTAGCCCCCCCTGTCTGGAATGAATACTACCCCCACCAGCTCCCCCTGCTTCTACTTCAAAGCAGTCAAGGCTCACCAAGTATGCAACTACGTTACCATAGCCCTTGGTAAGTCAAGATTCAGTAATGACTCCCTCCATCTCAAAATCCTGTCTCTCACACTTGACGAAGTGCTTAGTCCTCTGACCAGAATTTTCAACCTCTCCCTCAGTCTTAGCCAGTTCCCGGACAGATGGAAATCTGCCACTGTCACCCCAATCCATAAAAGTGGTGACGAAGTTGCCCACGATAACTACAGACCTATCTCCCTACTACCCCTACTCTCCAAGACACTAGAACGCATCATCTCGGACCAGCTCACAGAATACCTGGATACGTACAACATCCTGTGCAAGCAACAACACGGGTTCCACAAAGGTCACAGCACCTCCACAGCCCTACTTGAATTCACCGGCGCAATCCACAACGCACTTGATTCCAGTGAACTACTAGGCTCAATCTACATTGACTTAACTAAAGCCTTCGACACCGTCAATCACCGCCTCCTACTTGTCCAGCTTCAGAACACTGGGCTGTCAACTGACACCATTGGCTGGTTTAAGAGCTACCTTGAAGAACGGTCCCAAACAGTAAGAATCGCTGATACACTCTTGGACCCTAGATCGGTCCGCTTGGGAGTCCCCCAGGGCTCCATTCTTAGACCCTTCCTCTTCAGCCTGTTCTTAAACTCACTACCGGATAGCTGCCCAGAACAAATAATTCTCTACGCCGACGATGCTGTGATCCTCACCTCAGACCCTGATCCAAACCAATTACAAAATAAACTTCAGCGGGCTTTCTTCTCCATCGAATCCTGGTTCCTAAATCATAAACTGCTTCTCAATCAGAAAAAAAACAAGTCTATGGTCTTTTGCAGCCCCCACAACAAAAACAAATAACTCCACCTCTCCATTGCAACCAAACAAGGAGCCATCCTAGAGCAAACACAATCGTTCAAGTACCTCGGCATCACCCTTGATCCCCACCTCTCATACGCTGTCCATATTAGCAATGTGGCAAAGTCTGCACACGCGAGGTTAGGCATATTATTCCGCACAGGAACACCTAACCCCAGAAGCACTGTCAGTGGCCATCCAAAGCTCCATTGTCAGCATCATAGACTATGGTCTTATCATATATGGGTCTGCAACTACCACTACTCTCAAACGTATCGCGACCTCCCTGAATAAGGCCTGTCGTCTCATCACTGGCTCACATCGCCATACCCACACTTGTGACCTTTATTCCCAATCTGGATGGCTTCAACTGGACAAACGCATAAAATACCAAACCTGCATCACGGCCAAGAAAATCATAATGAGACTTGCCCCACCTGGTGTCGGTGCCCTCCTTAAGCCTTAGACATAGGAATGTCACTACAAGGAGATCCAATTCCCATCTACTCATATCCCACGATGTCGCACGACCCAAGGACACAAGATCATTTGCCTATCGGGCATCCAACTGGCTCAACTCTCTTGGCAGCGACATAGTGACCGCTCCAACACTCGGCCTCTTCAAGTCCAAGCTGCACCTCTCACTGCTTGTATCCTGCGATTGCCCATCTTAACATTTCCACCGTTCCAGCTGCACATGCCCCAGCACCCAGCACTTACAATCAGTCTGTGCACCCCTAGCACCTTACCTGTCATAATCCCTCAACAAGGCCCCCTAGCTGCACTGTCTCCCTCCCTCGCCCACCTCCCCTCCATATCTCCACTCCTGCCCCTGTCCTCAACCACCTCCCGTACTCCCCCTTACCCCCTGCACCTCCTACCCCCCTCGATCTCCTACCCTCACTTCTCCCCATCGACTCTCTTGTCTTGCTCATAGCGCAAGTCTTTGTACTGGTTATTACATGTCTGTAAGTCAGTGGCTTTATGTTTGTAACTAAAAATGATGACTGTTGCACACGCTGACGTGGAACCTTTGTAAAAGAGCCTCGGCTCAAAGGTATTGTAATCCTAGATTGAAATAAATAAAGCAATATAAAAATAAATAAAGTTGAAACTACTATTGACAGCCATTATACATGCTTACCTTTAATTCTTCAGTTTGCTGGTCAGCTTTGAAGAGAGTAGACATGTCCCGCTTTTCAGAAGATTGCTGCTCTCGACCTCCTGAGGTAAGTATGGGGTAATGGGAGGTTCGGGAAGGTGGGTGCTCAGTGGGAGGATGGGGATGGAGGAGGTGGCAGTGGGGAGACTATGAGAGACTGTTTTCTTTTTTGCAGATTAAAAAAAACATCGGGGGACGGTCTTCTTAATTTACAGGTTCAAAAAAAAATAACTTTTGGGCACACTGGGTTGGGCTCCCAGTGTGACATATGAGTTTTTTTGGGGGGGGCATGATGCCAACAGGGATTGGGCACCTCATTGGCAAAGAAAGTGAGCATGTGGGGAGAGGAAACATGATGCTGGTGGGGATTTGGCACCCCTGTCGGCCAAGACATCGAGCTTGGGAGGGTGGGGAGCATCCAACACCAGGAGTGGGCATCCCAGTGTCAGAAAAATAAATGTATAAAAAAATTATCTGGGCACACTGGGGTGGGCTCCCAGTGTGCCACAATGTCAGGGGGAATACATGCTGACTCGGGGATTGGGCACACCGATGTTGGCTTTCCGGGGAGTGTGTGGCAAGTGGCAGGAGCTGCCAATGTGGAAAGGCATACAGGGGCTGATTTATTTATTGAAATGTTTCACTAGGATTGGCACAGTGAACAAACAAATTGCTCTCATAGAGCAAGACCCGGGGACAGAGTGCTCAGTGCACGGCAGAAGCCGATGAAGTTGTGAGGGAGGGAAGGGGGTGCCGCTGCAATGACGAAACTGTCTGTGATTGCAGCGGCAGATTTGTTTCAACTCCTTGGCTCTCTTTGAAGCTGCTGTCATCGCCAGCATGCTCACTGATTGGCAGCTGAGGGACACGCCCACTAAAGGGTCCCCTGTATTAACCACAACACTGATAGACCTCTGAAATGTGCTACTACCACAAGATGTTGCTTGTGCATGAGTGCAAGTCAACATGAAAAAGGAATATAGAAACATAGAAACATAGACTTTGACGGCAGATAAGGACCGCTTGGCCCATCTAGTCTGCCCATTTCCCTACCTACAGGATAGGCCGCAGATCCTAATTAACCAACAGCCTATTTCTTTCTACCCCCCACAAGAATTGCCTTATGTCTGTCCCATGCATTCTTGAATTCTCCCAGTTTTAGACCCCACAACCTCCTCAGGAAGGCTGTTCCATGCATCCACTACCCTCTCTGTGAAATAATACTTCCTCACATTGCCCCTGAACCGCCCTCCTTCTAACTTTAAATTGTGTCCCCTTGTTCTTGCAAGTCTCTTTTTCTGAAAGATGCTACCCTCTTGGACTTTGTTGATTCCACTGAGGTACTTAAAAGTTTCTATCATGTCCCCCCCCTTCTTTCCTCAAGGGTATACGTATAAGCTCCTTTAGTCTCTCCTCATCACGGCTTCTCTTGCAGACCCTGCACCATTTTAATTGCCTCCTTTGGACTGCCTCTATCCTGTCTATGTCCTTGCAGAGATGGGGTCTCCAGAACTGGACACAGTACTCAGATGGGGTCTCACCAACTGTCTGTACAGAGGATAACAACTTCCTGTTTTCTGCTGATGATGCCTCTCCTATACATCCCAGTATACCCCCAGCCCTCCCTACTGCCTTCTCACATTGCTTGTTAACCTTAAGGTCATCTGATATGATTATCCCCAGGTCTCTTTCCTTTTTTGTTGTTGTTACTACCTCCCCACCCATTGTGTATTCTGCCCCTGGGTTCTTGTTTCCCAGGTGCATTATTTTGCACTTCTTTGCATTGAATCCTAGCTGTCATACTTCTGACCATTCCTCCAACCTTGCCAAGTCCCTTTTCATCCTTTCCACCCCACTTGTGTATCAACCCTGTTGCAGATATATATATATATCAACTTACCATGCTGTTACTATGTGTGGTTTAGCGTGGACATTTCCTGAAGAAGGAAATAGACAGCAACTATAATGTCTAGTGTTATTTTATTTTTCAAATTCTACTTTTTAAAAACAGAAATGTCATATTTAGAAAAAGCAGGGCGCACTTTGAGGCAAAATAGGGACTTCCTTGAAAAACATGAACAATTGAAAGGTATGTTCTTCAGGATCCCAATGGCCAAGCCTCATAGTGAAGGTGGGACTTGAGGTTTCCATGAAAACAGGGACAGTAGAGGGTTATCTTCTTCAGGCTCCTAGAGACCAAGCCCCATAGTAGGGTTGTGCAAAATTTAAATTTTGCCAGAGGAATTCTCATGAACTGCAAAATTGGCTTCCATGGAATTTTGTGAAAAATGAAGGAAAATTTAGCAAAATTTCACCTTAAACTATGAAATTTTGGCATGTAGTGGGCTATGCGAGACCCAAGAATGGGTATGTGTAAAATGCACATAGCAGACCTGCGCAGCTCTGCACCCTTGGGCAGTTACTCTCTGGCTAGCATTCACTACTGCCTGCCATCTGTCCATAGCCCCACTCCCCCAGCATGAGTGAGGAACACAGCCACTCAGGCAGGCATCCAATTGGATGCCTGTCCCAGATCTCTGAGTAGATCCCCTGCTGGATCCATGCCAGGGGTCCTGTGATGGTGCATAGCCATACCATGTGAAAAACCAGGCATTCACCCAGACAGACACCCCTTACCCTCCTGGGTAGCAGGGCAGGTGCCGATGTGTGAGGGGGGATCCTATTGCCGCAGCACCCAGCCATTAACCTGTGGGGGGCACATAAGAACTTTTGGCAGGGTCCTCCCCTTGAGTAGATTTCCCATGCCAGCATGGCACACAACAGCTGTCGTGCATATGCATGGCTTGCGAACCCCCCCAGCATGCCTCTGTCCCGCCCCTGATGTGACGCCCCACAGATGGCCAGGGGATCCATTGTACAATGCGCTAGTGTGCCTGTGGTGAATGCCACTGGGGATGTGCAGCTCACCTCTGTGCAGCATTCAGACATTGGAAAGCTGACATGATGCCCTTACATGGTACGTAGTCATTCATGCATAGGGACCCATATTGCGGAATTATGTGGTGAACTGTGGAAAGTATCTCTGCAGAACTGACTTCTTGTTTTTCCTTTATCTAGTGTACCAGTGAGTGAAACTGGTGTAACTCTGGGATCCTAACTGGGAGGTGGAGACACTGGGATACCTAGGAGGAGAAACTGAATAACTGTGAGGTGACACAACTGCAAATGATTAGTGGTGTAACTGGGAGTAGATACTGGTGTAACTGGGATAAGACACTGAACTTTTTACCTTCAGAGTGTTTCCTTTTGTTTCTTAAGTTTGGAAAAAGGTCAGCACAGTGTTAGACTGGCAGGTGAGGCATCTTCAGTTTCCTTCTGGAATCCATCCCAGGTTGGCCACATCACAACACTCAGGGATTTATTTATTTATTTTGCTTTTGTTGACCGGGTAAGTGCACTAGACAAATCCTGCCTATTTTCAGGCACGGCCCAGGGAAGGGGGGATACAGATGAATGCCAACTGACTTTGAACCAGATTAACTAGGGTCCTTAGGGATGGGTGTGTGGAAGTGGAAGAAATGCAGCAGGGAGGCAAGAATACCTCTGTCTACTACCAAGTGCAGTGATGGACTGGTTGGGTCAGGTTGAATTAGACCGGTGGCCAAGGGACCTAGTCACAGGGTGGGTACACTTTGAGTATGGATAGATGCTTGTTGGTGGGGGCGGGCTCATGTTTTGGCTGAGTAGTTTGGACTTACAGGATGCATTCCAGAAAGAAACTGAAGCTATTGCTGCAGGCAGTCAAACACAAGCTTGCCTGAGTTAGCCGCACGGCAGACAGGTGTGGACTCCAGCAACAGGTGTAGCACTGTTAAGAGAATAGGTGAGGTGAGTGATTTTTGCTGGCCCATTAATAGGCTATTATGTCAAATTTAGTGTTTACTAGGTAGGTGGGGATTTACTGTCACATATGCAGTCTGTTTGATGTAGAATCAGAACTTCAAATTCTGCTACTGATGCATTAGCCAGCCTCGTAATGCAAACCAAGTCAGAACTGAACATTCATATATGCAACATATTCAAAACATAACTGAATCATCAGATTTTTATGGAGTGGTGACAAACAGTGGCCGATTGTTTGTATATGCAGTATCATAGACAGTCAACCAGAAATCAGAACTGTTTTAAACAGTAATACAATGTCCTGTAGTAAACCGGTGTCCTATACACCATCTGGTTTGGTTAATGGGGGAAAAGCACCCCATGGAGGGGAAGCCACAGGAGTACATGACAGCAGCATCAGCAGAGTGCTGGCAGTTTGCTATGGTTTTGTTCTTTGGAGCAGCAACACGCCATTGAGGAGGAGGAGGAGGAGGCACAGAAGGATGGGCCAGCATCAGCAGCAGAGTGTTAGAGAAGAGCAAGAAAGGAGATAACAGATACATGACAAGCAACAATGTCCGCAAATTTTATTTTCATTTTTGGGGGGGGGGCACAAGGGGACAACTGGGGTTTACACCGCATGTGCTAATTTGTGGCCAATAGAGAAGAGCAAAGAGGGAGAAAAGAGATACAGGACAAGCTATAATATCCGCCAATTTTTTTAGGTCTTCTTATTTTTATCAGAGGGTTCTTTAGTGCAGCAGCAACGCCAGCTGTGACGGAGGCACAGGTGGACAGACCCACAGCAGTAGCAGAGTGGCTAGCCATTTTTTTCTTGTGTTTTTCTTTGGTGCAGCAGCAACAGTTGTGGCGTAGGCACGGCCAGATGGATCAGCAGCAGCAGCGGCAGTGGCTCAGGGCGTAGAAGTCTAATCTTGTCTGGAGAACAATAAAATCATGGCGGCATCAGCAGCATCGTCAGTAGTGAGACAGGCCTTCACAGAGAAACAAACACAAGAAGGAATCATTTCACAAACACACATATAAACAAATGCACCCACCCACCCCTTCACTGAATAAGACTGTACTACAGTCCAAGATCCAGACTTGGACTCATAACCTCACCTGTGGCAAAAGGGAAAAAAGTTGTGTAAATCCTATTACTCACCTTCACACTTGTGATAACCATGTCATAAAGGTGCACAGGAGAATATCATGGTAGAACCTGTAGCATCGTTAATAGTGAGAAAGGTCTACCAAGAAAGAGAAGCCCGAAAAATAATTGCTTTACACACACACACACACACATACACACATGCACACACACACACACACACACACACACACACACACACACACACACACACACAAAATAATAGCAAACAACATGGATGTGGCCTTATTATGCCACACTCACTCCACAGGTGTGTAAACTTTGATTCTGGCAGTAGTCAAAGGTCCTGCACACACCAATCACCACCGTATATGCAAACCTCCTCTCAACATCTGATGTCAAAACTGTATATGTTACACATTGGCGGCATGTCATATTGTTTTGCAGATTATTTGTCTCCCATCTCTGGTGCTACCCCCTTCTGCTCAGATCACATCTACACCATCCTTAGCATACCTGCAACTTATTTTCTCACCACCAGCAATGAAGGTGTGACATACCCATGGACAATGGCAGAACCACACACGAAGCAAACTAGCATTCACCCTAACGCTGCACACTGCTACGTGTGGTGACCCAGGTGGCAGTATCATAGGGGAACCTGCTTCCATCCCTCTTGGGATGGAGAAACCATCCTGTGGTATTCTAAATTATTCCACTCCTCGCACTCCTCGCACAAACCCAACATCCATGGCTTGTTGCACACCAGTTTCAACACAACGGCATCTTGAGCAAACGCTGTGCCAACAGTAGTGCATTACACCTGCAGTGCAGGACTTCAGAGTATGCTGTTATGGGTATCATCATCATCCCATTGGAAGAGGGAAAGACATGGTCGCTTGCAGTTATAGTCCTTTCCTCCTGCATGTTTTTTTTGTATGGCATGGTTATTGATAAATGATGATTATAATGCTGAAAGAACCGCAGACTTTTCATTGTAACTGTTATTTTTCCCCAGGTTCAAATCATGGAACTAATGAACTACCATTTTAATTGTGGCACAGAATAATTCTGCTAATTGTAAGACAGTGTTCAATGTAAATTGTAAACACTATTAAAAACCCTCAAATGTGTGTTCCACTGTTCTGTGATGTCTAATTCAGTCACTGAAATTTTATTCCACCATTCATTATGTGCAGTCTTGTAAAATGTGGAAATACATACAAACCTCCAGGAAAAAATCTTAGGTTCATGGATTATTTTTTTTGTGTGTGGTTTCACTGGTACTCAAAACAAGGAGGGAGAGAGATCGAGCACTAATCAGTGTGACTGTCAGAGAGAGTTAAGAGTTAAATTAAGGTGTTGCATTAATATTGCTTTTTTTATTTACTTAAGAATTAGTTGGCTGAAACCAGTGGCACTCAGTAGGACACAGAAGTGCCTGGAGGAGACAGATTCAGTGTGCTTATACAGCTTTGTGTGGGGTTGTGCTTATGCAACTTGCTAAATAACCGTTGTTGTGGCTGTTCACCTCTCTGTGCCTTGGGAATTCCACCCTGTAGGGATACCAAATGTAAGAACCCTGGAGGAGGGTTCAACCCCTAAAGGTGCTGTGGGAAGGATTCCTTTAGGCTAAATGTAGGTTAGAAAAAGCCCCCGAGGAGAGAGGTTAGCCACTGGAGGAGGGGAGGATGGTGGGGAAAAGAAAAAGCTTCTAAATGAAGCAGGAAGGAAGGGTTTAAAAAGGTCTGGCGGGGGGGGGGGCATGGCTCTTGCCTCAGCCATTAAACTACAGGCTTAGAGCCTTTCAGTACCATGTGCTTACACAACTTAGTGTGGTACTGTGCTTATGCAACTTGCTGAATAAACTTTGTTGTGGCCATTCACTTCTCTGTGCCTTGGGAATACCACTCTGTTGGGATGCCAAAGGTAGGAACCCTGGAAGAGGGTTCCACCCCAAGAGGTGCCACAGGAAGCATTCCCTTAGGCTAAAGGTAGCTTAGGAAAAGTCCCAAAAAGAGCATAAATCAAAGCATTGCAGAGGTAACGAGTTGATTAAAAGGCACCGCAGATGTAATGAGTTGGTATTGAGACTGGAATATATACATGGTCATCAAAAGATGAGGGTAGTATTCAGAGATAATTGAAATGAGTAATGGTTTGAACATAGATTGAATGAATTATAACAACATGGCATGACTTTCCAAAGACAGTGAATGGCAAAGGAGGACCACCATCCATCTCCATCCAACAGTGGAAACCTATCTAAGGAAACTAGGGAGGACTTCCGGTGAAGTCATGAGCCTTAATGGAAGCCTGAAGTGGAGTTCTGAGAGTCTGGGTGAAATATCGTTGTAAACCAATTACCATCAATGCACCAAAGTTGCATTTCTTCCCTGACTCCCCTATTGTGAATCAGCGGGGTGATGGGAAAGACCAAGAGAGGAACATATTCAGTGGCTACAAGAACAGCCACTCCGATGGAACAGTGGCCTAATAGCCCCGCTCTCTCCAGATCCTTGGCGCTCATGCTCTCTGCTGAGGAGGAGGAGAAGGATTCAGGGTCTGAAACTACCTCTACCTTTACTAAGGCTAATGGCCACCGAATGCTTAAGCTTCTCCATAGAACTGATGCTAAAATTAACAGTTTGCATAAGGATTTAAAAAAAGCTGGAGACACGTACGGCTGCAGTAGAAACGCAGCTGGAGTTGGTACAAAATGAACATATGTATTCGCCAATTCTTTGACTTATCTGCATAGGAGGGAAAGGAACCTGACCTTGAGAGCTGAAGACACAGAGGCCAGGGCTAGAAGGAACAATATAAGAGTTTTGGGTATTCTGAAGGGGGTAGAGCAAGACAACATGGAGGAATTAATGGATTGCTGATTGCACAAGAAGCTAGCACTGGAGGAGGAGTTTAAGTTAGAAATTGAGATAGTGCACAGGCGGTTGCCCCCAAGGTCAGGCAAGAAGCCCCCCCAGATCGATTTCAATTAAGTTCTTGTTATTTCCCACCAAAGAGAAAATTCTTTGTATGGCGTGGAGCAAGAAGGACTTAAATCACGATGGTCAGAGGGTATTTGTTGACCAAGATTACCCTCTGCTGATGCTAGCCAGGCACATGAAAATTCTGCTGGTGGTCAGAACTTTGTTGAAAAAGGGCCTGAAGACTTTTCTCAGATACCCTACGAGGTTGTGGGTGCAGGATAAGGAGGAATCCACAGCTTCAACTCGCTCCTGGCTGCAACCCCTTTCCCAGAATCATTGGGCATTCAGATTCCTGACATCAAAGAAGAGTTTGCTAAGAAGGAGATCGAGGACTTACTTTGGTCCGTGGCTCTGGGAGAAAAACAATGGCAAGGCGGAGAGTTGATTCTCTGCTCCCCCCTTCATGCAGATTTGGTGAGATGGATCCCGCACAAGAATGCAACCACTTGAAGTTGGGACTGTGATTCTTTCTTTTGGGCCTTGATTCTTGTTGATGGGGAAAATCTGGACTCCATTTATTCCCGTGTCGACCACCTGCTGTTTTAAGGTCTGAGTCGGACATCCCCCGCGGGGAACTTTTGGAATCAGGGGAGGGAGAGGGAATGACTTTACACTGGGGGTAGTTCCAGGAGAACTTTAAACTGATGGGACCTCTTAAGCATGCACAGGCAATTTGTCTTCCCCTGGGATGTACTTCCCCTGCAACAACAGTTGCCTTCTAGCAGTCTCTTCAAGTTCTGAGTGCTTCTGCAAGTATATCACACTGAGTTTTGTTTTTGGACTTCCCTTAAATGTTGTTTGTCATATTTTCTGTAAGTCATTATATTGACTGCATGAGCAGGGGGAGCTTGATCTCCATAGGGGGCTCAGAAAGTTTTGTTAGCAGTTACTCCTCACAGTAAGATATACTAATCTTTTTTTTTTTAGGTAAGGTTTGGGACCACTGGAACAAGTGAATCCTACATTTAATCTCTAATGATGGTGATTGATATATTTAGGTTGTTTTTGATGCCCATAACTGATCTGATTTGTTGTATTTTTCCTTTGTCGTTGATCCAGGAGATCAGGAGGGTAGCTTTTGGACCTCACCTCCCAAGGTAAAATCGGGCTGTCAGCACCCTAGAATTTCACCCAAGGCACTCCGCTTGGGCTTTCACGCGCCTGAGTGAGTTCATAAAGGAGAAGGTTAGACATCTCAGGGTCAGCCAGGGATCTCAACCTCCAGCACAGGGAGTGCTCTGCTCCTTGTACACCCATTCAATTTAGTAGGAGGTCATTTGGCCTCCACAGCCCGCTACCAAGCTTGTGCCATCTGGGAGCAGCAGGGTTTGGACTGCTTCCTGATGGGAAATAATAGTGATTCACTGTTATCCCCTCCTTTTACCTTTTTATTCTTTCTCTAGTTGCTGTTCTAGCTAGGGTTCTACATTTTATTATTTTTTATGATTGTTCCTGTTATAGTTATGGTGCATCCTGCTGGGGGTGGAGGGGGGCTGGGGCCGGAAGGGGGCTCTGAACTGGGGGTTAACTGGTTGGATTTTCTTCTCGATGGCATCCAAAGTCTGTTCTATAAACGTAAAGGGTATCAATAATGTGGTTAGGAGGGCTAGAATATTGCAGGAACTTCAAAGAGTTAACTGTGACATTGCGTTCTTACAGGAAACAAAATTATCAAAGGGGGAGCACGACATGCTACGGAGGTCCTGGGTGGGGTTGGTATATTCAGACTCTCACCCCCACTCATCGAAATCAGGGAAGGCTATATTAATTAAAAGAGGGCTTCCCTACACAGTAAGAAATGTTCACGATGAGGGCTCTGGCCATTTAGTTTTATTAACAGGGGACCTTGGGAGACAACCTCTCCACTTGGCTTCAGTTTACACACCTACCCCACCATCTGTTTTTTTTTCAGATTGATATTTCAGATCACTTCTGCATTGCCAGAAGGCCAATTGGTTATGGGAGGTGACTGGAATTGTGTGGCAAGTCATTTCCTGGACTGGAACCCACCCAGTAAGAAAGGGGACAAGTCAGGTTCTAAATTATTGAGGAACCTCATCGCCGAATCAGGTTTGGTGGACCCGTGGCTTCTCCATCACCTGACTGAGAAGAATTTTACTTATTATTCACCTGTAACTAACTCATACTCTGGAATTGACAGATTTTATACTCAGAAGAAATGGACTTACTACTTTAAGAAGGTCAGAATCCAGCCGGTCACATTGCCAGACAATGCTATGATCCTAGCAGAGGTTCAGTGGGAATTGGGGGGGGACGGGAGAGTTGGAGATTTGATTCGGGACTTTTAAATGATCAGGCCTTCGTTACTTCACTTAGTGATATGATTAAACATTATTTAAATGAAAATCAGAAAACCGGCTTCCCCATCAAATTTATGTGGGATAGCCTGAAAGTTGTCCTGATGGCCAGAATTAATAGCTACTCAGCCTACCTGAATTGGCAATATCAATCTAAAGTTAAGCAAGCAATGGACACAATATAAGAGCTAGAGAGAAAACATAAAAGAACGAGGGATAAGGCTTTATTACCTAAATTACAAGAAGCCAGGGCTGTCTATAATGCTCTGATGCTCCGCAGAACAGAGAATGCCTTGCGCTACACCAAACAAAAGTATTACGAAGCGGGGGAGAGAGTGGGCAAACTGCTTGCCTAGCAGTTGAAAGAACAGGAGGCAGACAGATTTAGTCCTAAGATCAGAAGTAAAACCCTACCCGGGGGGATGGCTATCCATCCTGTCCAGGTTGCTACTGAATTTTCAGAGTTCCATGCCCTTCTTTGTGCAAAAGAAAGGTGTCCGAACCACTCTCAAGTAGTCACAGACTTCTTGGACCACCTTGAGCTGCCCTCTCTAACAGTTGCCCAACAAGACTCTCTAGAGGCAGCTTTTACTGAAGATGAAATCCAGCTGGTCATAAAATCTCTTAGTACTGGTAAAGCGCCAGGCCCGGATGGTTACACAGCCAAGGTTTTTAAACATTTTGCAGCTTATTTAGCTCCCCTGCTTACCAAAGTCTGTAATGAAGCTCATGTAGGAGGAACCATTCCAGATACATATGGGGCCGCTTTGATTAAAGTCATCCTCAAGCCGGGAAAGAACCCGCTGGACTGCTCCAGTTACCGTCCAATCTTTCTCCTCAATCAGGATGCAAAAATCTTTGCCAAGGCATTAAGCCTTCGTTTGTAGTGTGTGATCCCCTCCCTGGTGCATCCTGATCAGATGGGATTTATTCTGGGATGGCAATTGCAGGATAATATTCATTTGCTCCTGAACATTTTGTCATTTTCTAAACATTTCCCCCCTCAGGCCCTGAATGTGGTCATCTCACTTGATGCAGAGAAAGCATTTGGTCGCTAGGATTGGATTTTTCAGGCTCATATCCTTAGGAAATTTGGCTTTGGAAATAAATTTAAACAGTGGGTAGCTAATCTTTATAGACAGTTGTGGGCACAGGTGAAAGTGGACGGAGTTATATCAAATAGGTCCAGAATGGAAAGGGACACCAGGTAGGGTTGCCCACTCTCTCCCCACTGTCCGCTCTTAGTATGGAGCCCCTTGCGGCTTTGATTAGACAAGCGGAGAACTACTGGGGTGTTAGAGTGGGAGGTACAGAAATTTCAGTGTCACTATATGCAGACAACACTTTGTTGTATGTGTTGGACGTGGTGCGGTCTGCCTCGTGTTGAAATCGATTTTGACTGATTTGGGGAAGGTGTCAGGTTTTAAAATTAATGATACCAAAATGATAATGTTACCTATTGGTCCGTCTCTGCCAGGTTCACTACCTAATGTAGGCCACTTTATTTGGGTGAAAGAGGGTTTTAGCTATTTGGGTATTTGGATCCCATATAACCTGGAAAATTTATGTCAGACTAACCATTTTAAACTGTTACAGGTGGTCCAAGTGGACTTTAACCATTGGAATGAATTGCCACTGTTACTTTCGGAGAGGGTTGAATGTGTAAGGATGAATGTTTTATCTCGATTTTTTTTTTTATTTAACACTCTCCCTTTGCTGCCCCTTCCCCCATTTTGAAAATCACTGAAATCTTCGATCTGAAAATTTATATGGGCAGGTAAACCCCCCAAGAATTAAATGGAGTACACTACTAAGAAGGTAACCCCAGGGTGGGCTGGGATTACCAGGTTTTTCTAAGTATCTTTGAGCAGTTCAACTACAAGCATTGTTCTCATTCATGGCTACCGGGGATCTGGAAAAACCTGCCTCTCCATGTGTTAACACAGCTGATTTAATTTTTATGGACAGAGCGGGACTTCGTAGTCTATCTTTTAGTAATCCATGGTCATCTACTCTGAAATGCACATGGCTTATCTTGTGCAAGAAGTTCAGACTAGATTTGAAATTAAGGGGTTTTACCCCCCCAAGAGCCTGCATTGATTTTACGCCTCTCAGGATGGACCTAGGGTTTCGAAGATGGGCTGACCTAGGTCTTCACTTAGTTGGACAATTTTTTGAGGGTAGTACACTAAAGTCATACCAGCAGTTAGCCAGGGAGTTCCACCTCCCCCCCTCGGAACCTTTTTAGATTTTTTTCAGATTAAACATTTTTTATTAGAGAAGGTGAGGGAAGGTCCTTTGGGGAAGGGGAGCAACCTGCTCTCGGAATTTCTGATTTTACTATTCTCCTGAAGAGGGGAGCAGGGTCTAGTATCCAAGATTGTGGCATTTCTTTCAACTTTGGAACCCACTCCCCTAGATTGCTTAAAAGACAAATGGTACTCCAAGGTCAGATTCACTTAGAGGAGGGGGATTGGTTACAAATCTATAAGGGTGTCCACTCCACCACAGCCTCTAGTCTCTGGAGGGAATTCAGATGGAGGGTGGTGATGAGATACTTTTGCACCCCAGTGATTACCAAGCACATGGGCTCAGGGACTTCTGATGTGTGTTGGAGGACATGTCAGGAAGCAGGTATGCATACTCATATACTCTGGAGCTGCCCTAAGCTTATAATTACTGGTATTCGATACTTCTAATGGTAGAGTACATACCTGATATTAAAATACCTCCAGAGCTTCAATATTGGGTGCTGGGGTTATCTCCCCCTGGGATTACCACGAAATCCCAGAAGTACCTATATTATATTTTGGTGGCTGCTGCCCTAAATGCCATTACTCATTTGTGGCTTAACCCGGATCCCCCACTTAGAACTCGTGGTATTCTTTATGCATAACTATAATGGAGATGGAGGAAGTCACTGCCAAGCTGAGACTCTTTAAAGACAAATTTAAGGCACGGTGGCTACCCTTTTTCCATTTTATCGCAGAAAGGGAGACTCAAACTACCCTTGAAATTCTGGCAGAACATTGTCAGATGTGAATACAGTGGTGAGGTGGGGACACATTCACTGTATTTCTTCGAGTGTGGCTCCACCTCCCCATTCAGGAGTGCTCCTTATGTTTTTTCTCTCTCTTTTACCACGAGTTCTTAGTGCCCCCTTCTCTCCTCTCCCCCTTTGCAATTGTCTGTAAGGACTCAGTAGAGCGGTCTTGATTGCTTTAGTGGCAGCACCCTCTTTCGCCTACTCATGCTGGGAAGCACCGTATTGTTAGTTTTGCTTGTTGTGTATTGTTTGTTTCTTTTTCTTTTCACATTGTTCTTGGTGTGTGACACCTGTTAACTTTAGAATAGCATGTGGTTATCTTCATTTCTACAATGGTTTACCCCATGTCAGTATTAACTACAGTTTGAAGGCTTTGACTTGAGTTACTCCAAGGGACTATTTACTCAGAGAAGGTATCTATGTCTTATGTTTTATTTTCCTCCCCGGGGATTGTATACTACATTTTGTTAATTGATGTTGGAGACAAAGAAGTATTCTGTTGTATGGAGAGATGCTTTTTATGCCATTTATGTGCCAGCTGTACTGACTTTGTGTCATAAAACTGCAATACAATTGTGATTTAAAAAAAAAGAAACTAGGGAATATGCAATGAACAATTGCCTACACACTATGACCTTTCATGCTGAGGAGAGGAGAGGAGAGGGGAAAAAAAACATTTTAAGAGGAAGAATAAACCTGTAGGGATCCAAGGCCTAGGTCACCTTCCCTACTGGCTTGGGGTGTTTTATTTAGTGACAGCTCTGCTGCTGCAATTTGCAAATCCAATCTGATGTAAGGAAAATATTCCAGTTTTGGAGGAAAGCTTTCATGATCCCTCCAACGGGAATGCCATGAAGAGTTGTGAGAGACCTCTGCAACAACGGAAGCTCTGAAGGTTCAGCTGGGACCCCCCCAAGGCAGGAGGAGGAGAGCAATGACCACTGAGGCACTCAGCCAGCCAACTGACTAAAACAGACTAGGTGAACCAGAGGCAGTCATGTGGAGAATAGCATAAAAGGCACCACTGAACCAGATTCGGCTAGCTAAAGAAGTTGAAGAGCTCTTGGGAATGAGGGCCCCATCCCCCATAGCTGAAGTCTTAAATTCTACATTGAGAAGCACCATCAATGGCAAAAGTGGCTAAAGCTCTGCCAGGAGTGAGGACATTCCCACTATGGGCCAGATGAGAAGGACCCCTCCACATGCTCAAGATAAGGAATTCAGTGCAGAGCAAGACCATCAGCTGCAGGGAAGCCCTGAGTCAAGAAAGTAATGGTCATGGTTAGCAAGCCTCTGATTTATGAAGGAGCGCAGACAGATTAACTATGAGATCGTACATATGAGGTGGCCAGGTAAAGCCAGCCGCTGTCAATTAGCTGTTAGTATAAGGTATGATTGCCTGAGATGATTGCCTGAAACAATGGACTGATATGACTGGCTGATGAGATTGATGGATAGGAATGCTTAATATGATTGAGTGATATCAGCAGAGCCAGTGAAAGCAAGCCAAATAATTTCACTATGGAAACCAGATTAATGGTGTCATGGAAGGTAGCTGATCAAGTAGTGAGAAGATGTGATCCAGAAATCAATTCAATAAGGTTCAGTAAATTGAATCGATGAGGTTTAGCAGTGATTGCTATGGTTGCAGCATAAATAGAGAATTGATATGGGTGGCATGAATGTCTTCAATGCCTTTAAGACAGAGTTACATTATTCATGTAAGGAGCATCTGCAACATGGTAATGAAATGGAATAAAGATCTTGAAATCCATGTGATGAATATTGTGCAAGCTGTGTCGGTTATGAGAGTAATATATTTATGCATAGATAGCTGAGAAGCCATGTAGGCAAAGGAGCAGGATTAATCTAACTTAGATAATAGCATGCTCCTGCTATCTGGAGTCGCGAAGCCCTATCGTGACATAATAGTCCCCCTCCATGGGAATAACAGGGAAGTCACAAGCTGAGCACCATGAGACCAAACAGCAGCTATAATGTTGGTAGGGTAAACCCCCCCAAAAATAATAGAGTCAATTGAAATGCTGACGTTTCAGTATGGTAGAAGTCAGAAACAGACTGCTGAGGTTGTGGTTAAAATGTGGTCAGGAATGGACTGCAAGGCCTTTGGTAAAAGCATGGTTTGGTAAAATTCTGAGGCTGTAGATGAGGTAGCAGGTTAGTGATGAGGATGGCCTGGGAGAAGTAGGAGGCTATGTTAAAATAACAACATATGAGCCTGAATAACACAAACACAGGAAGTGCAGGGAGCAAACACTGAGTGAGTAAATGCAGAGCTGCAGAACAGACACAGTATAACAGGGAGCCAATACTGAAAGAGGCAGGTGTAAACAATTACAGTGATGAGCACAGGGACTGCATGGAAACAGCCATGGGAACAGAGGGTATACCGGTAACAAGTATGGATAAAAGAGAGATTGTGTAGAGCATAACAAAGCAAACAAGAGTGCTAGAACTAAAAGGTCCAACAGCAAACAGAGCAAACACAAGCACTGTAACAGAAACTACTACACAACTACACAAACTACTGAGAGAGAGAAGCAATACAGACTGCATCCAGAGGCAAAATACTGGTTCAAAAGCAGAAGTATACAAATCAGGCAGAGAGTTCAGCATAGCCAGCAGTTTCCAAACACAAGGGAAGGTAGGAGAAAAATAATACAAAAGGGGGGCAGGGCCCAAGGAAAGGCAGGGCACAGAAGCAGGATGCACAGAGTCTCCAGCTACAAAGAAAAGAGGGTACACAATCTACAGGAGGGACAGGGAGGGAAGAAGAAGAGGAGGAGGAGGAGTAGCTCTCTATGTAAGGGAAGGGATAAAAGCAACAGAACTAAAGGGTAAACAGGGAGGAGAGGAGGCACTGTGGGTCACCCTGGAGACTGGAAATGGCTCCACAATCTGCACAAGGGTTGTATACAGACCCCCATCTCAGGGGGAGGAAATGGACAAGGAAAAGATAGAAGGCATCCTTGGGATGGCAGAGAAAGGGGAGATATTGCTGATGGGGGACCTGAATTTGCCAGATGTTGACTGGAGCACCTTTGCTGCAGCCACATCCAAGAGCAGGGCCATTCTCGATGCTGTACAGGGGGCATGCCGCAGACAGCTAGTTTTGGAACCCACTCGGGAGAGAGCAATCTTAGACCTGGTACTCTCAAATGGGGATGCAGAGAGGATCTCTTATCTTGAAGTGGGTAGCCATCTGGGAACAAGTGACCACCAAACAGTGTGGTTCATGATAAACTTAGCTGTAGAGTCAAGCCACATAAAAGTGAAGGTACTGGACTTCAGTAGGGCTGATTTTGACAAAATGGGAGAGTGCCTCAGAAAAGCACTAGCAAACAGGCAAGAAGGTGGGGGGGAGCAACAATGGGGAAACATCAAAACCGCCATCACAGAGGCAACAAGTCTTTGTGTGAAGCAAATAAACAAATCAAAACAAAAGAAAAACACACTATGATTCTCAAAAGAAGTGGTGGGGAAGGTAAGGGAAAAAAGCTAGCATTCAAGAAGTATAAGGAAACAAAGAAGGAGCAGGACAGAGAACTGTGCCAGTTAAAGCAAAAGGAAGCGGGTAAGGCAGTCAGAATAGCAAAGGCCCAAACTGAGGAAAAGATAGCCAACTCAGTTAAGAATGGGGATAAAACCTTTTATAGGTACATTAGGGAGCAAAGAAAGACTAAGGCAGGGATACTGAGGCTGAACAAAGAGGAAGGTGGTTGGGCAGAGAGCGACAGTGAAAAAGCAGGGATACTGAATGAATACTTCTGCTCAGTATTCACAATGGGAAAGCAGGGGGAAATACCTAATCTGGTCAATAGAAGCACTCTGGATAGGGGGGTTGATATTAGTCCTTTCACAGAAGAAAGGGTTCTGAAAGAACTCTTAAAACTGAAGGTGAATAAAGCAATGGGGCCTGATGGGATTCACCCCAGAATTTTAAAAGAACTAAGGGAAGAACTAGTAACACCACTAACTACCCTTTTTAATAAATCATGGGAGGATGGGGTGGTACCTGAGGAGTGGAGAAGGGCGGATGTGATTCCCCTTCACAAAAGTGGGAGCAAGACAGAAGCAGGAAACTACAGACCTGTCAGTTTGACCTCAGTGGTAGGGAAAATGATGGAATCACTTCTGAAAGAAAGAATTGTTGAGTACCTAGAGGCCAGTGGGGCACAGGACCCAAGGCAGCATGGATTCACAGCGGGAAGGTCATGTCAGACAAATCTAATTGATTTCTTTGACTGGGTGACCAGAGCAGTAGACCAGGGAGGGGCTATGGACATAGCCTACCTAGACTTAGGCAAGGCATTTGACACAGTCCCACACGAAAGATTAATAAACAAATTAGCCAGCCTGGGAGTGGGTCCTAGGGTGGTAGCCTGGGTAAAACACTGGTTGGACAACAGGACACAGAGGGTAATAGTAAATGGAGTCCACAGTGAAGAGAGGAGGGCTACTAGTGGGGTACCGCAGGGTTCAGTACTCCGGCCAGTCCTTTTTAATGTCTTTATAAGTAACATTGCAGAGGGACTGGAAGGAAAGTATGTCTCTTTGAAGATGACACAAAGATCTGCAACAGGGTTGATACACAAGGTGGGGTGGAAAGGATGAAAAGGGACTTGGCAAGGTTGGAGGAATGGTCAAATGTATGGCAGCTCAAATTCAATACAAAGAAGTGCAAAGTAATGCACCTGGGAAATGAAAACCTGGGGGAAGAGTACACAATGGGGGGTGAGCTACTGACAACAACAAAAATGGAAAGGGACGTGGGGGTAGTCATATCAGATGACCTAAAGGTGGGCCAGCAATGTGAGAAGGCAGTAAGGAGGGCTGGGGGGATACTGGGATGCATAGGGAGAGGTATCACCAGTAGAAAACAGGAAGTTGTTGGCCCTCTGTACAGACAATTGGTAAGACCACATCTGGAGTACTGTGTACAGTTCTGGAGACTCCATCTCCGCAAAGACATAGACAGGGTGGAGGCTGTCCAGAGGAGGGCACTCAAATGATGCAGGGTCTGCATCAGAAGACATATGAAGAAAGACTAAAGGAACTAAAGATGTATAGCCTCGAGGAAAGGAGGGAGAGGGGGACATGATAGAAACTTTCAAATACTTCAAGGGAATCAACAAAGTCCAAGAGGGTAGCATCTTTCAGAAAAAGAGATGTGCAAAACAAGGGGGCACAATTTGAAGATAGAGGGGACAGCTCAGAGGTAATGTGAGGAAATATTTCTTCACAGAGAGGGTTGTGGATACATGGAACAGCCTTCCTGAGGAGGTCGAAGAGTCAAAAACGTGGGGGAATTCAAGAATGCATGGGACAGACATAAGGCAATTCTAGTGGGAGGTAGGAGGAAGTAGGCTGTTGGTTAACTAGGATCTGCAGCTTATCCGTTAGGTAGGGAAATGGGCAGACTAGGTGGGCCAAGCAGTCCTTATCTGCTGTCAAATTCTATGTTTCTGAATGAAGCAGGAAGGAAGGCTTTAAATAGGTTAGGCAGTAGGGCGTGGCTGTTGTTTCAGCCATTGAACTACAGGCTTACAGCCTTTCAAGAAGAAAAGCAGGTTGTGGAGAAATCTACAAGAAAACTTGCAAAATCATTTAGGTAGGCTGACACAAGTCTGCTGGTCACAGAGGTGATCACTAACGTTGGCAAGCTGCTTGGGCCTGAGAAAGTCAATGTCCATGAGAGGGACAATATATTGTCCGAAACTGGCAAATAGATTGTGGGAAATGGTGGCCAGCTGAGAACAGTAAAGCAACGTAAACGTAAGTGGGATGACTTGCAGGGGAGGAAGCCCGAAGATGACCTGCTGCAAAGGGAGCCCAAGGTGATCGAGGTACTTGTAGAGGCATTAACCACTAGTCCCAAAAAGGTCCCGGGTGCAAGAGAGTGAAACTGTCAGTAGTAAGTATAATTGTCCTTTTTTTATTTCTTATTCTTAGCAAATATTCCTTTCAAAAAATTACTGTTTTATTTCTTCTCTTTTTATTCTTTATTGGCAACTTAAACTTTCTCAGTCGAGTTACTGCTGGCCAAGTTGGCAACATGAGTTTGGGAGCACACTCCGGTCACACGGATGTTGTAAGGCTGCACAGGATCTAGCGTCAAAGATATTGCTGTCTTGTCCTGAGTAGGGAAGGTTGGTCGAACCATCATAAACTGCAACCATGTGGAAGTGTGGTGGCAGGGCACTGCATTCTGCAAGGAAGGTGTTGTGTTTGTTGGCAGATACGAAAAGCGACCCTTTTGTGGGGCATGTCTTTGACCTGGCACATCCACCCTACTCTCTGTTGGTAAGGGATATGGTAGTCTGTAGTGCTTGGATAATGATGATGTTGGGTCGCAGATGATTTATTTTAAATGTTCTTACATGGTTGTAAAAAGAGTTGTGGATGACTTTGATAAGTGGGTCGATGGTTCTTCACATAATGTTAGAAACCGATAAGTACTGCAAGTAAAGCCACAGTTACTTTACGATGATTACCACAATGAGACAGATTTGCAGAGGGCTGAGAATGCCGTGAGCCCTGGGTGCACCAAACATATTTTTATTTTTTATTTATTTCATACTAGGATTACAATACCTTTGAGCCAAGGCTCTTTTACAAAGGTTCCGCATCAGTTTAAGACATTACATTAGAGAACAAGGCAGAGCAAATTCAGACATGGATGCATATACAAAAAACACAACATTTTTAGAAAACAAAGCATTCATATGGGTACAAACAGGTAGGGTACAGGAGGTTGCAGGGGAGAAATGCTGCCAGAGGTGATTGTCAAGACATAGAGAAGTGCTGTATGAGGGGATTAGATGGAGGGTGGATGAAAGTTGGGGGAGGAGGGAGGAGAGGCAAGGAGAGGGAGTGTAAAGTGCGGTGCTGGGGAGAACAGAACTAGAGGATAGATAGGAGGGGTGGTTAGGTTTGACTGTCACAGGTGTTGGAGGCAGTGAGATATGTTTGGAGCTTTGATTTGAAGAGACCTAGCAAGGGATTGGAGGTGACCTCGATGCTGATGCTATTAAGCCAGCTAGGTGCCTTGTAGGCAAATGATTGTTGACCCAGGGAAGTTCTGCAGCGACGGACTATCAGGCATTGAGATTCAGAGCCCCTAGTGTGGCGGTGGTTACTACTTGCGTTGAGAAGGGTTTGGACCCCAGGGGGGGGCAAGACCCATGGTAATCTTCTTAGCCATGGTACACGTTTCGTATTTTAGGTGATTAGCAAGTTGTAGCCAGCCAGCTTGTGCATATAGGTCACATGTATGAGTTAGTCGATGGGAGCCTGTAATAAGTTAACAGGCTTTGTTGAGTGATGTAGAGATACGTCTAAGGGCAGTTGATGTGGCCGAGCCATAAATGATAAGGCCATAGTCGATGATGGAGATAATGGAGCTTTGAACCGCGATGCACAGGGCTGCTGGGGTTAGGCAGGACCTGTGCCTGTAGAGAAGACTGAGCCGCATCTTAGCTGCCTTTGCGACATTGTCAATGTGGGTCCCGTAGGATAGGTTGCAGACAAGGGTAATCCCAAGATATCTGAATATTTGAACCTCTTCAAGGGTAGATCCAAGTCGGTTTGTGATGGATGGGGGGGGGGAGTCTGTGCTTATTATGAGAGTTGCTGAAGAGCATGGTCTTTGTTTTTTTTGTAGTTTAGAACAAGTCTCCGTTTACTGAACCAGTTCTCCACTGATGCAAAACCAAGCTGGAGATTATTTTGCAGAGCATAGGGGTCCTTATGGGTGGAGTGTATTATGGCATCATCTGCAGAGAGTAAGATTTGTTCAGGGCAGGATTGAGGGAGATTGTTTAGGAAGAGGGAAAAAAGGAGAGGGCCCAGGATGGAGCCCTGGGAAACTCCAGAATGTACTGGCATAGCATTTGAGAGGACACCAGCAATTTTAACCCGTTGCGTTCTGCCCTCCAGGTAACTTTTGAACCAGTCCGTGGAGACAGGGGAGAGCCCAGCAGTTGAAAGCTGATCGAGTAGCAGCCTGTGGTGAACTGTATCGAAGGTCTTGGTTAGATCAGTGAAAACAGATCCAGTTAGGTGGCCATGATCCAGAGAACTGTGGATGGCCTCAGTTAGTTTCAAGAGGGCAGATGTGGTGTTGTGCCCTTTTCTGAAGCAGTGTTGCTGCGCACATAAGATATTGTGGTTGTCTAGGTAGGCAGTGAGTTGGTCAGCGACAAGAGGTTCAAGAGCTTTTGTGAGGGGAGGTAGTATGGAGATTGGTCGGTAGTTTGCGTGGTTGGTCATGTCACCATTTTTGTGAATATGGCGCACAGAGCTTCTGGCATCCTCCCAGGTGGTGATCGGGATGTTTAATCCCATGCGCCAATTGCCGCAATTAAGGCCAACTTTTTCTGATCTAGCTTGTGGCAATCCTGGGTACCCTTTTTACGAGGCTTGGACCAAATATTTGGCGCAAGCTGCCATAAATTGGGCAAAATGTCGTAACTGTGTCTGACCAACAGTACTAAAATCGGGCACAGTTTGCAGCAAAGGTGTTGTTGCAGCCATGCCAATACAAGGGTTTAATGCAGAGCTTGATACAAACCGTGCATCACCCCTTTAAAATCCAGCCTGGTAATTTTAGTATTTAATTGTAGAAGATGATTTTATCTTTTTGTAGTTGCAAAACCTTCCAGTGAGGGTAGCGGTAACCCAGCACCTGAAGAGGGAGCTGATGTGGAACCTAGCAGGGGAGAGAAAGACTATCTAGACACAGGTAATATAAAGTACCAAAGTAGTGTGATGTTGCTATATAGTTTGATTTTATTAGAGAAATATTTACTGATTTCACAGTAATGTCATCACAAGTCCTTTCTGACTTGGTGCAGGATGTCTTTTATCTTTTTTTTTCCCAATTGTTTAACCAGGTGAGACACACTAAGCTGAAAGCTTGTTTACAGGTGCAACCTGGGAGCACAGGGAAGTTAAGCGACTTGCTCAGGGTCACACAGTATGCAAGTGGGGGCTGTGGGATTCAAACCCAGGTCTCCAGATTTGCAGCTCAGAGCCTTAAACCACTGCACTATACTGCCTCCCTTCTTGGCATGACAGTGTTTATACTTCATGTTGAGTCATCAAGTTTAGTTGATGTAAATGAAAATAATGTCTTTCTCCATGGCCCTGATTGGTCTGTGAGTGTTCTGTGGTACTGGTAACAATGATTTGTGAAATGAGTCTGGGACATCAGGCATGGACTCCAGTATGCAGAGTAAAAGAGCTTCTTTGAGGACAACAAGCTGGATTTCAAAGTGTGGTGCAGAGCTTACATCAAGCCCTGTGTCATGACAGGTTCTGGTGGTGGGCTGAACCCTTTGCCTCAACTATGCCCAATTCTCAAATCTCTGGCGTTTTGAACAGTTTCCACAATTTATGGCAGCTTGTGCCAAAAATTTTTTGCAAGCTTAGTAAAAACAGCCCCTGGGACTACCACCAGTTAGACCAGAAAAAGTAGGTCTAACTTGTGGCACATGCTGCACAGGATTAAAAATCCCACTTGCCGGCCAGGTGATTACTACAAGCCCTGCCCTGCATGCCATATCTTTGGTGCACCCGGGGCTTGCAGAAATTGCGGGCTTTGAAAATCAAGCCCACCCAGTGTCTTCCTTGGGGATATGGGGTATGTGCAACATGTGGAAAGCACCACATGACAGTGGTGTGGCCACTGTTGGCCTGTGACACAAAGACACACTGGGCGCTGCCTGCAGACCATTGACATGGTGTATGCTTCAGCCAGAAAGAGTGATGGTCATGCAGAATAGGCAAAAAAAGTCAATTCTGGATGCCTTGCGTGACTTGCTCCATGTGTGCTCCAACACAACATCAAACCCTGAGTGAATGACAGTCCAGAACCCATACCCTCATGTCCACTGCCCATTAACAAAGAAATAATGCATGACAGGGTGTGTGTGTCATGTTGGGATAACATCACTCCTCGGGTGGTTGGGCATGACGCTGCAGGCTGAGTGCATCCAACACCTAAGAAGTGACATTATCCAAGCATGGCACACACCCTGGAGTGGATTATTTCTATTAAATAATGGCTTGTTTTAAAAAAAAAATAGAAAAAAATGTTAAAATCAAGTTGCAGTGTCAGTGGCTCAGTAGGTAGCACACTCGCCTCTGAGGCTGGGAGATCAGAGGGCTGTGGGTTCAGTTCCCACATCTGGCACTTGGGTTAATATCCCAGTACTGACACTGTAGTGCAGCATGAGAGGGGTGCTGCACTTGAGGTGCCGCTTCGGATGAGACGTTAAACCGAGGTCCCATCTGCCTGGATTGGTGGTAGTTCAGGTGGATGTTAAAAATCCCATGGCACTTATCGAAAAGAGTAGGGGAATTTCCCCGGTGTCCTGGCTAAATTTCCCTCATTCAGTAAAAATACCACCAACAGCTTAATCTGGTTCAAGGTCAGTTGGCATTCATCTGTATTCCCCCTCCCCCGGGCCGTGCCTGAAAATAGGCAGGATTTGTCTAGTGCACTTACCCGGTCAACAAAAGCTAAATAAATAAATAAATAAATAAAATGTATTTAAGAACAGATTTTAGTTAATTTTAATAGGGATGTATACATTGTAAAAATAAAATAGTGCGGAATGTAATTTTTTGCCAGCAGATGGAGCTGATGTGCTGCTGGTTTGCTTCTGTCATCTCCCCCCGAATGAGTGATGACTTTAGGCTTTGTCTCCTCCTCCTCAAAGCCTACCTTCAACCAAATGTACCTCTCGACAATTTCATGTCTTCTGTCCCTGTTACTTGCAGATGACAAGCTGCAGATTCCCTTTGGGCAACAGTCTTGTCACTTTCATGCCCTCCCCCAATGCACTGATGGTTACAGTACTCTGTGGCAGTCATTAAGTTCCCACTGTGACCATTGCGGCATTTAGTTTCTCCCAGTGGTTTGGGTGTGTCTTGAGTTTACCCAGTACCGTTGGCAGGTGTTTGTACCATGAGAATGCTGAAATGAAAGACACTGGTGTGCTTTAGAAAACCATGCACTGTTTGGGCTGGGAGCGAGGACTGCACTGTAGGGAAGAAGATAACGGCTTGCTTTCTTTTCCGTTTTATTTAAAAATGGTACAAAGACATTTGCGTTGGTATCTGTACAAATTCAGTTCTCAAAAGTGAGTTGGAATCTGTGGCTGCTTAGCCAAGGATCGCAAGGACTGCGGCAATTGAGCCGATTGATGAGAGCAGCTACCACTGTTTTGCGGGACCAAACATTACAGGTATGATTTTATTTAGGAGCAGGGCAGGGATGAAGGATGTGTGGCAGCTGGAACTCAGAAGATAAACTGAATTTTCATGCCAGCTTTTTACCAAAGAATAAGCAAAAAATTAAAAAAATAAATAACGTTATGCTTACTGATTACGGCACTGTGATTGTCACGTGCTCTTAAGTGACACAGTACAAAATACAGACCAGTTTTGATGAGTACATACATGCATACACACACTGTGCTTTATGAAAGCCATAGACAATGGTGGTTTAAATGTTTAGCAAATATCTGAAAACATGAATCACTGCATCAAAGTGAGAATTCAAACTGTTTTCACATTCAAGGAATGCCGTCAGCTGTATGCGTACCAGTCTTACTATAATGTTGTTTTAATTAACAGGTTTTTAAGCAGTTATTTAATGATATTTTCAGCTTTTATTGTTCAGAAAGCATAGTCAGATAAATTACTATAAAATTTATATGTGAACCACATAGACATTCAAAAATAAAGCACGTTAGACTATTGAACCAAGCAAACAACATGAGTAAAACTATTTTTCTTTTTATTCTCATAACACAGCTGACTCTTCCCAAAGCCAGAGGGACAAAGATGGCTGGGCCCATCACCAAGTGGACTGCAAATCAGATGGCTCACCTGAAGAAAGCTTTTCATAGGCAATGAAGGAGAGAGGAAGGCACAGAGGGTGCAGGAGTTGCTGAAACTATCAGTGCACCAACACAGGAACCATCACCAGGGCCTTCAACAGTGATGCTGAATGGACACAAGAAAGCTGTGCCTGTTATGCACAGACAGGCAAATTAATTTGCTGCTTACAAAAACACGGCTTGTATGGAGAAGGACATATGTACAGTGAGGTGAGACACTGTGGCAATAAAAGACGAGATAGTGGCCCTGAGGATGGTTAACAGCAAGCTGATTAAAGGGTAAGCAGCATGGTCCTTGCAGTTATTGCTGCCGGTACCAAGAAGGACAGAGTGCCATGACGGCCAGGTCAGCATGACTGGTGATGCAGCAAAAGCTGCTGCACTATAATGTGGTGGTTTTACTGCAAGGCCATGTATATATGATGCCAGCCCTATATCTGGTTTGTTAGTCAACCAAAACTCACTACAATAATTTATAAGTAGTATACATCATTTTTTTGATGATGTTTGTTGTGCTATAACTGCTCTAAATATTGTTCTTGTTTCAATTGTTACTGTTTTTGGATGTTGTTATGTATGCAGTTTGGTGCTGTGCTATATGTGTGTGTGTGTGTATATATATATATATATATATATATATATATATACACACACATACACACATATATATATTTATAAAATGGGTGGAAAACATTCTCTCTGCTGGTTGATTGAAACACATCACATGACAATACATATATCAGAGCACGACCGCACACCTGCACTTTCACCCCCCTCCAAAACAATTTTGCCATTTTATAAGATAGATAACCCACTCTAGGGTGTGCAGTTGTGCTCTGATAAATGCATGCCTTAGGTGATTGACGCACACCAAGACATGCATATATCAGACCGTGACTGCACAGACTGCACACCTTAGAGTGGGTTATCTATTACATATACATACACACACACACACACACACACATACATATATATATATATATTTATGGGATACATGATGGGCACGAGTGTGATATGGAAAATATTTTCACTCCTTTAGAGTGACCTTTGGATATTCATGAGTGGCAAAGCCACGAGTGAGTATCCAGAGGTCACTGTGCAGGAGTGAAAATAATTTCAATATTACACGAGTGCACATCATGTATCCTATTTATACAATAGGGGCCCCTACTGTTGCAAAAGTTACCATTTGCACAGGTTTGCGTGGGTGTGATAACTGGAGATGACTCCAGTTATCATACTGTGATGATGTCATCACAGTGTGATAACTGGAGTTGCCACACTGCAGTGAGAATACCTGTTTTTATCTAATCGGTTCACCCCTATTGTATAAATATATATATATTTGTTATACTGGCATGTTACTGGCAGAACAGCTCAGACACAAATGGCAACCCTAGGAGATATGCGCCAAGTGCTGTCCAGCCCCTAGCCTTACTGTCTGCTGAGCTTACTAACATACTAACATACTAAAATGCCAGCAGAATAGGCCTAACGGTCTTTCGTGTCTGCTCATTTGGTCAGCCCCTACCCTGGGTGCTGTCCTTGCTGCCCCCCTCGCCTTCTCTGGCTTCTCCCTTCCCAGTTCCAGATATTCTTGCTGCATTGGATTTTGCTTCCAGAACCCTTCCCCTGTACCTGTCCCACCCCCTCTTGAACCCCTCCACTGTCTCTGCCTCCACCAGCCCCCTAGGCAGCGCATTCCATGGCTCCACCACCCTCTCAGTGAAGAGCACCTCCTCCTTTCTCCCTGAATCTTCCTCCAGCTTCCACCCATGCCTCTAGTGGCCCCCTCCTCCTTCCTTTAAGCACCCTGACTGTTCTCTCCTAGTCACACCCTCTTCATGTACCTGAAGACCTCTATCATGTCCCCCAGTCCCTTCTCTCTTCCAATGTGTACATATTTAGCTCTTCGAGGCTCTCTCTCATAGGTCCTGTCCCCAAGCCCAAATCATTTTGGTTGCCCTCCTCTGGACCCTCTCCAGGAGGTTAATGTCCGCTTAAGTGTGGCCTCCAAAACTGCATGCAGTACTCAAGGTGCGGCCTCACCAAGCAGTTATACAGAGGGAGTACTACTCTCCTCCTTCTGGAGGTGATCCTCCTACGATGCATCCCAGCATCCTGTTGGCCTTGGCTGCTGCCCTCCTACAAGTCTCAGAGTTGTTCATCTTGACATCCACCACCACCCCCAGGTCCCCTCTCAGCCGTCGAGACTTGTAGCATTCCCCCCCCCAGGGTGCACACTTGGCCCGGGTTTCTGGCCCCCAGGTGGAGTACCTTGCATTTCCCTGCATTGAACCTCAGCTTCCACTTTCTAGACCATCTTTCCAGAGCCTCCAGGTCCCCCCGTAGGGCCACCCTCCCTCCTCCCATCCACCACCGCCCCAGTTTCGAGTCATCCGCAAAGAGACTCATCTCACTCCTGATTCCTGTCCTTATGTCAGAGACGTAGGTGTTGAACAGAAGGGGCCCAAGGACTGATCCTGTGGGACCCACTCAATGACCCTCCTTGGGGATGAGACTATCCTGCCAACTACGACCCTCTGGGTCCAGTCCTGGAGCCAATTGCCTATCCATCTGATCATCTGGTCCCCACCCCATTTCTCCCAGCTTATCCAACAGGCCCACATGAGGAACAGAGTCAAATGCCTGCTGAATTCTAGAAAGAGGACGCCCACTGGTCTACCCAGGTCCAAGGCACTCATCACCCAGTCATAGAACTCCACCAGGTTTGTCTGACACGATTTCCCCGGGATGAATCCATGCTGTCTATCGTCCAGACACCCTGACTTATCCAGGTCCCCCCGAGCCTCTCCTTGACAATGCCCTCCATCACCTTGCCCACCACCGATGTCAGGCTGACAGGCCTGTAGTTCCCTGCCACCTCCCTTGATCCCCCCTTGAGGAAAGGCACTATATGTGCCACCTTCCAGTCCTGGGGCACCCACCCTGTCCTCAGAGAGATGGTGAAAAGCTCCACCATGGGTTTTGCCAGGACATCCGCAAGTTCCTTCAGCACTCTGGGGTGTAATTTATCCAGCCCCGGTGCTTCCTCCGTCTTAAGGGAGCTGAGGGCTTCCCTTGCTTTCTCTCTGCTGTAGTTCCACTTCCGGTACCTTTCTCCCTGCTCAGCCCTCCCTCCTCAGCCAGTGATGCCTCCCTCTCCAGACCGACGATCGGTAAGGGTCCTCTCCTCAGTATTCTGTCTCTCCCATGTATGATGCAGCACCCCATTTTCCTTGGTGAAAACTGAGAAGTACTCATTTAGTACCTCAGCCTGCTCCCCCGTGTCTTGTGCCCATCTCTCCCCTGATTTAATCCTGCTAATCTGCCCCTTCACCCTTCGTTTTTCCCCAATGTATCTAAAGAACGCCTTGTTCCCACTCCTAATTTCCCTGGCCAGGTTCTGCTCCTTCCTTGCCTTAGCCGCCCTCACCACCCTAGTGGCCCTTCTAGCCATCAGCTTGTACTCCACTCGATCCCTTTCACTCCTTGAACACTTGAATTGCTTATAGGCGGCCTTCTTTCCCCGCACCACCTCCTGGACCTCCCTGGTCCACCAGCAGGGTTTTTGGGCCCTACCGCATTTTCATCGTACTCTGGCACAGGTGCTGGTAGCATCCTGCACCCCTCTCCTGATGATTTCCCACCTACTATCAGCATCCATGTCTGACCCAATCCCATTCAAATGCTCCTTAAGGATCCTTCCCATTTCCTTAAAATCCGCCCCCTGAAGTCGGTTACTTCTGTCCTTGTGCAGCCTTCTACCCCTCCTAGGTCCAGGCAGAACCAGACCGTGGCATGGTCACTCCCCACCAATGGGTCCCTTACCTCCAGGCCCCCAATCTGGTCACTGTCTGCCAGGACCACATCCAGTACCCGCACCTCCCTGGTCGGTTCCCTCACCTGCTAAGTTAGGAACGCGTCTTGAAAGACATCCAGCAACCTCTGTTCCCTGGTTACAGAGGATGTCATAGTCTCCCAGTCTGTTCCTGGCATGTTTAAGTCCCCCAATACCACCACCGTTCCTCTGCCCAGTCTGCAGTGTCTCCCAACATCTGCCACCAGACTCTCCTCCAGCTCCTCCACCAGGGCAGGGGGTGTATACACCACTCCTATTTTTACTATCTTGCCCCCCCTTGTTATCAAGGTGACCCAAATCGCCTCCACAGTTCCCTCGGCCTCCTTTACTCCCCCTATGCCAATGCAGTTTTTGACTATCATTGCTACCCCTCCTCCCCTTCCCTTCCCTTCCCCTTGTCCCTCCTGAACATAGTGTAACCCTCCAGGTTCAGGTCCCAGTCATGTCCTGCAGTGGCCCAAGTCTCAGTGACCACTGCCATATCCACTGCTCCCTCAGTTAGCATCACCTGGAGCTCAGGCATTTATTGCCCAAGCTCCTGGCATTTAGCAGGACTACCTTCCACCCTTTCCCAATAGTTCCATTTCCCCTGCTCATGTTCCCATGGGGATTCTGTTTTCCCCTGGTCTGCACTTTGCCAGTCGGCCTTTTCCCACAATCCTCCAGCTCCCCAGGGGGGTGGAGACAGAGTCCCTCCTTTATCGGCACCCCTTGACAGCTTTTTCTCCCATCCCTCCCCCCTTCACAAGTTTAAACCCCACTTTTCACCAATGAACCCCTCTATTTTCAACTTAAGGATTCCCCTCCCCTCCAAATTGAGATGGAGTCTATCTCTAGCATACAGCTTCTTATCCTCCCAGGTCTCCCCCCCATCATCACCAACTAGGAGAGAGAGACCTCCTTTCCTCCAGTTTCTAGTTGTGCTATGTGGCAGACTTTAACAAACTGATTGTTTTTTCAGCAGGAAGGAAAAACAAAGGTTCTGCCCCCTCATCCAACCCCCTAATCCCATCCACCCCTGGGTCTTCTTCCTATATAGGTTCTTCCTGTCACTGCCCAGTTCCTGCCTGAACTGACTAGAAGGCAACAAAAAAATCTTAAAAACTTTAGAAAAATGTTTTTTCCCACCTTTCAATTCTCCCCAGCAGAACAGCTCAGGCACAAAAGGCAACCCTAGGATGCATACTCCAAGTGCGGTCCATCCCATAGCCTTAATGTTTGCTGAGCTTCACTGATCTTCACCTGAGGAAAGTGCAAGTAGGAGATTTAAATTCTCCCAAGTTCTTGTTTGCAGATCTGAGAACTGAAGTATTACAAGCAGAACTCGCAGCAGCATAGCAGCATCCAGGTTCCATCTCATCGGCAGCTTCTACTCTCGATGGTGGCTTCTCCTGCAGCAGTTCCTGGGCACTCCATCATTTGAGAAAGGTGGCTATTGTCCTGGAGCCAGTGGATCAGTCCCCTGTCCCTCAAAGCAGCAGGGGAGCTGGGATGCACAGACCACAGGCAAGCAGCGAGGACTCCATAGAGCTGTTCTGAGCCAAAGGACATAACAACTGATCTAGTAACCAGATATCTTCTTACCTTGCAGTAGTACAAGCTAGACCTCATCTGTTCAACAGCTACCTGATTGTTTTCTACAGCATACAGGGAACAGTTGGATATGCCCACCACCTCTCCTAATCCCACCCTCCCCAGAGCTCTTCCTTTATAGTTGTGTAGCGCCACCCACAAAACCTGATAGGAGGTAGTAAGGTACAACCCCCAAAAACCCTCACTGTTCTGTTTTCTTTTTTGCCCACACTTCCTGCCAACAAACAGGAATCAGCACTATCGCTCAACTAAAACAAAAATAAAAAAAAAGACCTTATCAGCTGCAAAAACTGTGGTGCACTGTACAATAGGATCTACAAATGGCAATGAGGACCCGGATATGTGTGTAGCTCCATAGCAGATCTTGCAGCCCAACTACAGGATGCTTGGACTATAATAAATGACCTCCAATTCAGGGAACTCTATAGAACAGCTCCTCAACCCCCTACCACCAGACTCGAGGCAGGGCCCAGAGACTGACAGGTAGTAAGGAAAAATAGGCATTATAGGAGGCCCAGGAAGGAAGCCAAAAATCAGGAGCATTTACCAACCATCCAAACAAAAACCAGGTTTGCTCCATTGCTACCAACCACAGACAAAGTAATACAAGATAAAGAAGTCAAACCACCAGAAAAGGCTAACACACCAATTAAAACCAATACAAATGACAATAAAAACAAAAATACTAATACTCAAAATATAACCAACAACAATACCGAAACCAAATGCAATAACAACAAAAATACTAAAACTCAAAATAAAAACGACATAAATATAAACAAAACCAAAATTCTCATAATTGGGGATTCCATGATCCAAGGAGTGGAACATCACCTAATACAAAATGTTAAAGTGACATTGTGGTAAAGTGCCTACCAGGAGCCTCTGCAAGTAGGGACACTAACCGCATAAAGATAGTTGTGCAGGAAGTAGGGGATGTTACACATATAACAGTTCACCTTGGTACCAATGGCTTGGCAAATAACACAGTTCAGGAGGCCAAGAAACACTTCAAGGACCTGGCCAAGAAACTGTCTTCCCTTCTGTACAAATTAGCCTTCTCAGAAGTGCTGCCAGTGTGTGAAAAGGGAAAAAGCACCAAGCGAGTCAGAGAGATTGAATTAGGTGAATTCAATTCATGGCTGCATGATTGGTGCCAAGACAAGGGATACCACTACACAGGGAACTGGCACAACTTTTGGGAAAGAGTTTTTTTAAATACGATGGATTGCACCTGAACAGAGAAGGTGTGTGAGCACTTGGACAAAAATGTGATGTCTATACAGGTAGTTTAAACTAATTAAAGGGGAGTATAACACAGCTCACACCCCTGCCATCAGTGGGCTGATCATCACTCCCCAAAATGCCAAATGCACGCATACATCCTCAGAAAACAAATCAGAGCCAACATCCACCCAAACAAACAACCTAAATAATCTCTTGGCCAGAAAGAGCAAACTGAAGCAGTCCAGGAAGAGGGTACAACCTTACATAGATACATAGATACATAGATACATAGACAGTGTTGGCAGATAAGGGCCTATGGCCCACCCAGTCTGCCCATTTGAGCTTGTAAGTTCAGTTTGTTTTCCTAGAAGTCTGTTGCCCCTTACCCCTGACCTCCAGAATTCCTTTATGTCTATCCCATGCATTCTTAAATCCCGTGATTGTTTCAGTCCCCACCACTTCCTCTGGCAGGGTGTTCCACTTGTCCACCACCCATTCTGTGAAGAAATTCTTTCTCATGTTTCCTCTGAATCGTCCTCCCTCCAACTTCATCCCATGCCCTCTAGTCCTGGAACATCTTTTTCGCTTAAAAATAGTGTTTTCCTGCATCCTGTTCCTCCCTGTAAGATACTTGTATGTCTCTATCATATCCCCTCTCTCCCTCCTCTCCTCCAGGGAGTACATGTTCAGTTCCTTCAACCTGTCTTCATAGGACTTGTGATGCAATCCATGCACCATATTTGTTGCCCTCCTCTGAACCTTTTCTACCCTGTCTATGTCCTTACGTAGGTATGGTCTCCAGAACTGTACACTGTACTCCAGGTGTGGCCTCACTAGTGTCTTGTATAGCGGAATTATGACCTCCTTTTCCTGCTGGTGATGCCCCTGCTCTATACATCCCAGCATCCTATTTGCTTTACCTGCTGCCTTGTCACACTGTTTCCTACCTTGAGGTCATCAGAGATGATAACCCCAAGATCCCTTTCCTGCTTGGTGCATGCTATATCCTCACCCCCAACTGATATATTGTGCCAGGGTTTTGTGCCCCATATGCATTATCTTGCACTTCTTGCATTGAATTTCAACTGCCAAACCCCTGACCATTCTTCAAGTTTCTGCAGGTCACTTCTCATTCTTTCTACACCCTCTGGTGTGTCCACTCTGTTACAGAGCTTTGTGTCATCAGCGAACAGTGAAATTCTGCCTTCTAGGTCCTGCGCCATGTCACTGATGAAGATTTTGAATAGGACCGGTCCCAGCACTGATCCCTGTGGTACCCCACTGGTCACCTTGCGCCAAAGAAGATGAACATTCCTGGAAAGCAATGGTTGCAAATATTAGGAGCCTAACCAATAAACTTCCCGAACTCACAGCCATCTTGCAAACAGAAAGGTTGGACTGGGTGGCTATAACAGAAACGTGGTTCACAGAAAACCATGGATGGGATATGGCCATTCCAGGTTACAGTCTGTTCAGGAAAGATAGGCAGAGCAAAAAAAAGAGGAGGGATGTAGCCATTTACATTCAGGAGGAAATAAAAGCCATAGAAGTAAAAGGGCAACCTGGGGACTTCAAGTCACTGTGGCTAATAGTAGACATGGGAAAGGGAAAACCCTTCAGAATCGGCATTGTGTGCAGGCCCCCAAATCAAGGATATAAAGAGGACAAAAACCTAATACAGGAAATCCACAAAATGTCGATAAAGGCAAAGTAATACTGGTGGGGGACTTCAACCTACAAGATATTAACTGGAGCACACTAATGGCAGCAACAACAAGAAGTAGGGACTTCTTCTTATCACTACAAGGCACAGGACTGTGCCAACTTGTTAAAACCCAACAAAGGGAGATGCCATTCTCGATCTTGTCCTCACAAACGTGGAAAGGATCAAGGACATCGAAGTGGGTAGCCATATGGGCAGTAGCGACTATCGCATGGTAAGCTTTAAGGTAAACATAACACAGGATGCCAGCCACTCAAAGATAAAGGTGCTAGATTTCAGATAGGCTGACTTCCAAAAAATGAGGGACAACATAAGTAGCCAGTTAATGGAAATAGAGGCTGAGGAGGTGGAGATCATGGGGGCGACTCAAGAGAGCAATAAAGACTGCCCCAGATCAATGTGCCAGATGGGTCAGCAAAGCAAAAAGAAAAATAAATCCTCTATGGTTCTTCAAGAAAATGGCTACCACGGTCAAAGAAAAAAAGAAGGCATACAGCATATACCAGGAAACCAAAACTGAGACACTAGGAGTCGTACAAGGAAAAAATGAGAGTCTAACAAACAAATTAGAAAGCCAAAAGCCCAGAGGAAAAGACAATGAAGAAGGGAAATGCATCAAGCATGACCCAGAGAAAGCCAAAATCCTCAACAAATACTTCTGCTCGATGTTTACCAAAGAGGACCCAGGGCATGGCCTAGCCCTGAAAAAATACAACACCACAGGACGAGGGGTAGACTTGAGTCCCTTTACAGAAGCCGAAGTATGAGAGATGCTAAATAAACTAAAAGCAGACAAAGCCATGGAACTGGACGAGATGCACCCCATAATCCTTAAGGAACTGGGGGCAGAATTAGTAGCCCCTCTGGCACTTCTATTCATGAAATCCTTGAAGAGCAGTGTGGTGCTCAAAGACTGGAAAAAGGCAATAGTGGTTCCACTTCACAAATCAGGCAGTTGCGAAGAGGCTATTAATAACAGACCGGTAAGCCTCACATCTATAGAAGGGAAACTAATGGAGACACTACTCAAACAGAGGATCATATCATTCCACGAAACTAGTGGCCAACAAGATGCCAAACAGCACAGTTTCACAGCAGGCAGGTCATGCCAAACAAATCTGCTTGAGTTTTTTGTCTACGCTACAAAAATAGTGGATGACAGGGGGGCAGTAGATGTGGTCTACTTATACTTTAGTAAGGCCTTCGACTCAGTTCCACACAGAAGGCTGGTAAAGAAGCATGACCACACAGGGGTTGGTCCAGAAGTGGTCAGATGTGTACAAAACCGGTTACAAGGCAGAACCCAGAGGATACAGGTTAATGAAATGCAATCGATTGAAGGTGGGGTGACCAGCAGTTTGCCCCAGGGCTCAGTGCTATGACCTCTGCTGTTCAATGTTTTTATAGCAGACATCACTGACAGACTGGAAGGGAAGGTGTGTCTGTTTGCAGATGGCACCAAGATATGTAACAGGGTGGACACCTCAGAAGGAGTGAGCAAGATGGAAGCTGACCTCAAGAAACTAGAAGAATGTTCTGGAGTGTGGCAGCTGAGATTTAATGCCAAAATGTGCAAGGTCATGCACATAAGAAATAAAAATCCAAGAAAGGATTATTACCTAGGAGGCGAAAGACTGGCAGCCTCAAACCAGGAATGAGATATGGGATCATAATCTCAGATGACTTGAAGGTTAGTAACCAGTGTGAGAAGGCAACATTGAAGGCCAACAGAATGCTGGGCTGTATTGGGAAGGGAATCACGAGCAGGAGATAGGTGGTACTATCACTGTATAGATTGCTGGTCAGGCCTCACCTGGAATACAGAGTCCAATTCTGGAGGCCTCACCTCAGGAAGGACAGACATTGACCGGGTGGAAACAGTACAGAGAAAGCCAACAAAAATGATTCAGGGTCTGCAGTACATGTCTTATGAGGAAAGACATAGGGAAATGAATAGGTACTCCTGGAGCAGAGAAGAGAGTGGGAACATGATTGAAACATTCAAGTACATGAAAGGCATTAACAAGGTACAAGCACAGGAACTTTTTCATTTCAAGAAGGGCTCCAGGACCAAGGGACATGACCTTAGGCTGCAAGGAGGGAGGTTCTCTACCAACACCAGGAAGTTTTTCATCCAGAAAGAGTGGTGGACGCTTGGAACAGCCTGCCCCAACCGGTTGTGGGGTCAACACCGAGGGGAGAATTCAAGAATGCATGGGATAGACACAAGGGAGCCCTGACTACAAAGGGTAACTAGAGTGTCAAAATAGGTTTAAAACAAATGGGCAGACTAGATGGACCTAGCAGTCTCCTTCTGCCATCAACCTCTATGTTTCTATGGTGGCAACAATAAAGTTAGGGTGAAACTGCAATTCTATGTTAAAGTCCAAACTTTGAACCTTAATAACTTTGGAACTGTTCCATGGATGTGCATGACATTTGGCATGCATAGTCTCTCAGGGTAGGTCTCTTGACCTGACAAATCTTGTCAGAATCTTTTAAGTGATTTTTGAGATATAAAGTGTTGAAAAAACATGTATAGTACAGTGACACGGTAGTGCCACTATAGTTAGGGTTGCACTGCCACTTCTATGTTAAATCCAAAATTTTGCACTTTGATAACTTAGCAATCATTCGCCCGATTTGCCTGAAATTTTTCATGCATCTTCTGGTACCATAGCTATCTGGATCTGGCAAGGTTCAATCCAGTGGGTGATCTGAGGAGCTGTGGAATGCCAACAAATTTGAAATTTACCATTTTGGTGCAAATTCTTTGCTCGGGGCTATGGCCAAAACAGTTTGGGAGTCTGGTGTGAAATTTTCAGCGTATATGGGCTGTGGGTCACTGATGCGCCTTTTGGAGGTTTGCTGAAAAAATATTAATTCGTTCAAAAGTTACTAAAGATTTAAGTTTCCAATTATAGCCCATGGGGAAAAATATATATGTGCCATGTGAAAGTACTTCAATGTGTTTGCAAAAGCATGTTTTACTGTCACAAATGGGTCCAATATTGTTGTGCTGCCATCATCTTGTTTTCAGTTAGTGATGGGTAAAAAAATGTTGTAATTCAAAAAATACTGCCCCTTGGTAAACACTAATAGGAGTCAGTGTCTGTTGAGATTAAGCAGACAGATACTTTATTAGAAATAGAAGGGGTCTTATTTAGGGTTAAAAAAAGAAAAAAAAAGAAAAGAAAGTCAGTGTGTGTTCTGTGCTGGGAAGGGTACTGTATCAACTTACTTTGCTAAATCAGTAGGAGGAGAGAGCGCTTAATTGGGATGTGGCTTAGACAATATAAAAGCAGGTGACTCCAATTACAAATACCTGCTGTTAGCCTTTTTTCTTACTAATTGCCCTCCATCCCACCCAACCTAAGCCAGTTCTACTTTTATAGCCACTGGATTTGGCTGACAACAGGTACTTCCTGTTTGGCAGCAGGAAGGGAAGGATCATAGAGAAACATTAGTTTTGTCAACCCTAAAGGAAAAAAGTAGCTCGCTCTCCCCCTCCCCCCAGCTGCTGGTGGTCTGACACTGAACAAGGAAGAAGGAGGCTACTGAAGAATATAGGAAGTTGCTGTCCCAGAACAGGAAGGGTGAGAGTTGTAAGGAGAGGAGAGGAGAGAGTAAGCAAAGAGAGAAACAGGAGAGGGGACACAAAATAAGACATGATAGGAGTGGTGCAGTGCTATGGCTGTGGGGCGGCAGTGTTCCAGGAGACATTCTGGAGGCTGCGATGCTGCCCTATTTGCAGGCACCTCTCTAGTCTGAGGAAGGAGGTTGCCCGTCTCCAGGCTGACCTGGCTAGGATTCGTGAAACCTCCTCCCCCACCCAGGGACCACCAGGGCCAATGCCACTACCCCAGAAGTTGCCAAGAAAGAGGAGAGACTGGACCAGGATGGGCTCAGGGAGGGAGAGGGTGGTGGAACAGAGTTGCATCCCTCCAGCTGTACTTCTCCACAATTCATACACTTTTCTGGTGGATAGTGGTTCCTCTATGGAGGCACCTGCAATGGAGACCAAGGAGGATGCTGGGAACCTTCACAAAGGAGACCTACAGGAGGGTGGCATGGGACCCCACAGGGGAAGGAAACAACCCCTGGTGGGGGACTCAATCATTAGGGGGTAGAAGTGGGGAGAAAGGGAGGGAGGTAAGTGCCTGCCTGGTGCCATGGCTTGAGGGACAGGAAGCTAATCCTCAGGATCATGGAGCAGCTGCACAAGGAGGGAGCTGATGTCATTATCCACCTAGGGACAAATAACCTGGCTAGAAATGGGATCAGAGCAGTACAAGAGGAGTTTGTAGAGTTGGGGATAGGCCTTAGACAAGTAGCGCATACAGTAACCGTCTCGGAGGTGCTGCCTGTATATGGCAAGGGTGATGCTAGGGTACTCCTCAGCAGGGAATTCATTGAATGGTTGAAAAACTGTTGTGGAGCTCAGGATTTTGGCTTCATTGGGGACTGGGGAGCCACCTAGAGGGATGCAGACCTATACTAGCACGATGGTCTGCATCTGTCCGGGGGGGAACCAGGATCCTAGGTAAGAGGTTTAAATGCTTCATTGGCAAGCATTTAAACTAGCCAAGGGGGGGCACTGAAAAGGAGCAGGGAAATCCCAGCCTCCCCCCACAAAACACAGTAATTAGTCAGGTAAACACCAAGGTAGAGAAGTCATTAGGGAGCAGAACAGAGATACATGTAAATAAAATGGAAAGGCAGTAGGGACAGGGATGGGGCTAAAAGGGGTAAGGCCATCAAAAAGTGGAGGGTGATGAGTACTAATGCCCGTAGTCTGTGTAACAAGCTCTCTGAACTAGTGGCCTTGATGGAAGAGGGTTGCCTGGATATTGTGGCAGTCACAGAAACATGGTACACAGAGAACCATGACTGGGATATCAACATACCAGGATACACAATCTAAGGAGGGACAGGAAGGGTAAAAGAGGAGGAGGAGTAGCTCTCTATGTAAAGGAAGGGATCAAAGCAACAGAACTAAAGAGTAAACAGGGAGCAGATGAGGCACTCTGGGTCACCCTGGAGACAGGAAATGGCACCACAAGCCACATGGGGGTTGGATACAGACCCCCATCTCAGGTGGAGGGAATGGACAAGGAAATGATAGAAGGCATCCTTAGAATGGCAGACAAAGGGGAGAAATTGTTGATGGGGGACCTGAACATGCCAAATATTAACTGGAACACCTTTGCTGCAGGCACATTCAAGAGCAGGGTCATTCTTGATGCCCTACAAGGGGCATGCCTCAGACAGCTAGTATTGGAACCCACTTGGGAGGGAGAAACCTTAGACCTGGTTCTCTCAAATGGGGATGGAGAAAGAATCTCAGATTTAGAAGTGGGTAGCCATCTGGGAACAAGCGACCACCAAACAGTGTGGTTCATGATAAACACAGCCATACAATCAAGCCATACAAAAGCAAGAGTATTGGATTTTAGGAGGGCTGACTTTGGGAAAATGAGAGAGTGCCTCAGAAAAGCACTAGCAAACAGGCAAGAAGGAGGGGTGGAGGAACAATGAGGAGTAATCAAAACAGCCATCACAGAGGCAACAAGCCTTTGTGTAAAGCAAATCAGCAAAACACAATGAAGGAAAAAACTGCTATGGTTCTCAAAAGAGGTGGCAGGGAAGGTTAAGGAGAAAAGGATAGCATTCATAAAATATAAGGAAACACAGAAGGAGCAGGACAGAGGACTTTATCAGATAAAGCAGAAAGAGGCAAAGAAGGCAGTCAGAATAGCAAAGGCCCAAACCGAGGAAAGGATAGCAAACTCTGTTAAGAAGGGGGATAAGACCATTTATAGGTACATTAGGGAGTGAAGAAAGATCAAAGGAAGAATACTGAGGCTTAAAAAAGGGGAGGGAATTTGGGCAGAGGGTAACAGTGAAAAAGCAGGGATACTGAATGAATATTTCTGCTTAGTGTTCACAAAGGAAGAGGAGGGGAAGGTACCTAAACCAAACAAGAGAAACACTCTGAAGATGGTGGTCGATACCAGTCCATTTACAGAAGAAAGTGTTCTGATAGAACTAATAAAATTGAAGGTGAACAAAGCAATTGGATCTGTGGGATTCACCCAAGAATTCTAAAAGAACTAAGGGTAGAACTAGTGACACCGCTGACTACTCTCTTTAACAAATCATGGGAGGAATGGGTGGTACCTGAGGACTGGAGGAGGGCGAATGTAATTCCTCTCCACAAAAGTGGGAGCAGGACAGAGGAAGGAAACTACAGACCAGCTAGTTTGACCTCAGTGGTAGGGAAAATGATGGAATCACTTCTGTAGGAAAGAATTGTTGAGTACCTAGAGGCCAGTGAGGCACAGGACCCAAGGCAGCATGGATTCACGATGGGAAGGTTGTGTCAGACGAATCTAATAGATTTCTTTGACTGGGTTACCAAAGTAGTAGACCAGGGAGGGGCTGTGGACATGGCCTACCTAGACTTTAGCAAGGCATTTGATACAGTCCCACACAAGAGATTAATAATAAGTTAGCCAGCCTTGGAGGTCCCAAGGTGGTAGCCTGGATAAAAATTGGCTAGACAACAGGATACAAAGGGTAGTAGTAAACAGAGTCCACAGAGAAAGGAGGGTTATAGTGGGTACCGAGGGTTCGGCACTGGGACCGTCCTTTTAATGTCTTTATAAGTGACATTGCAGAGGAACTGGAAGGAAAAGTATGTCTCTTTGCAGACGACACAAAGATCTGCAACAGGGTTGATACATAAGATGGAGAGGGAAAGGATGAGAAGGGACTTGGCAAGGTTGGAGGAATGGTCAAATGTATGGCAGCTCAGATTCAATGCAAAGAAGTACAAGGTAATGCACCTGGGAAACAAAAAACCCAGGGGAAGAGCACACAATGGGGGGTGAGATACTGAAAACAGTAAAAATGGTTAGGGATCTGAAGGTAATTATATCAGATGACCTAAAGGTGGGCAAGCAATGTGAGAAGGCAGTAAAGAAGGCTAGGGGGATACTGGGATGCATAGGGAGAGGCATTAATAGTAGAAAACAGGAAGTTGTTATCCCTCTGTACAGACAGTTGGTGAGACCCCATCTGGAGTACTGTGTGCAGTTCTGGAGACCCCATCTCCACAAAGACATAGACAGAGTGGAGGCTGTCCCGAGGAGGGCAACCAAAATGGTGCAGGATCTGCCTATATCTCGAAAACGGTTCTAGATACAGATTTTTCACTAAGCACAGCTTAGTAGGTGTACTAAGCATGCATGCAAGTTACCAGGTCTTGATTACAACTGCTGTGGAATTTTTTCCAAACTTCCTATGGTTACTGAGATATTGTCGCATTTGCAGCACAAGGGTTACTTGGAAAGTCTCTAGGCATGCGCTATGTCTCTATACTTATGGATAAATAGGAGTGCAGGGCTCAGAGGGCCTTGTGCTCCCACATATGGATACCATTATGCAATAATGTGATCTTAATCTGATCTCCCTCCTAGCACTTACTACTCCTACCCCCCTCTCTCCCTCATCCTACAGCAAACCCTCCCCTCTTATTTTCCCCCCACCCCCATGCACTTTCTTGAAACCTGACAAATGCCCATGGCTGCACCTCTCTTTTTGTGTCCTTTCCAAGACTCAGCTACCTCTGTCTACCCTGTCCCCTCTGGTACCCACTTTCTCTAAATGTAATGTATTTCAGCTGCTTAAAAATGTCTGTACACCATTTCTGCATTGTTACTCAACTCTATGAGATGTTTGTATTGTACCTCAATTGATGTGGAACCTTTGTAAAAGAGCCTTGGCTCAAAGGTATTTGTAACCCTAGACTCTAATAAATAAATAAATAAATAAATAATGTGAGCACAGAGCTCTCTATTATGCAGTACTGGGAGGGCAGGGCCCTCTGGGCCCTGCAATCCCACAGGAAGATGAGAGTTCATTAGAATGTCTCTACACCTATGTATAGATGGGAGTGCAGGGCCCACAGGGCCCTGTGCTCTCACATGAAAACCAGACACAATTACAATATGCATGCATGATGGGAGCGCAGAGCCCAGAAGACCCTGTGCTCCCACAACCACATATGAGTAACATTACACTTTCTCAGAAAGAAGGGAAATTCATTGCAAAAAAACTCCATTAATGCATCAGTTAGGCTTTCTATTACAGTGACAAGAGTTTTGAAATGTGATGTTAGGGTTACCGACATTACCACCCCACCCCACACCACCGCCTCCACACACCAACAGGTGTCGTGGTGTGTCTTGGGGACATCGGGTCTAACTCTCACCCCATTCTCCTATACTGTACCATCTCAACTTCCTTAAAAATGGTAAATGATAGGTAAGTGTGGTATATAGGGATATAATTCCATTAAGGGGTCCTAATATGGTCAATAAGCCATGAGCCCGAAGGGTCCCATCCACGTAATATGTATGTGTGTATTATATATATATTATAGTGGCACTTATAGTTAGGGTTGGGTAGAGTGTTCAGTGTTAAACCCCTAACTTTACACATTAATATCCTTGGCATTGTTTAACAAAATGAGCTGACATTTTCCATGTGTTGTCTAGGAGGTGAGGTCTTGATCTGCATAAAGTTTTGTGATGGCAGTTTGTCTGGTTTCTGAGATCCGTATATGTCATTTTTCAGAAAAGGGCTAACTTTTTTTCCCATACTTAACATGGGTTTTTTTTTTTTTCTCACCTACAGCCTGCATGGAATGGAATTTCCTTCCCAAACTTGCAGGGGACATGTGTCATCTTCTAAGGTAGTGCCTTTGATAGGTCTGGTGAAAACGTTTTAAACAGTTCCAGAGTTAAAAGGTTTTAAAATGCAGTGTTTTCCAACCTGTACAGTACATGTGCAGTAGGGTTTCTGAGATAATGTATTGGTACAAAATAAAAACTTTGAGTACCCATCATGCGTTCATGCCCAGGTCTGATTATGTATAAAAATTACAGCTGACATGGCCCAGAGTGTACAATGTATCATCCATCTAATAGCCATATGTATGGTTGGCATATACCAAAACAATTCAGCAATATAAAAACAAAAGTAACACTTGTATTTACCTGTCAAATGGAGATATGAAATCTGTGCTGGATAGGTGGCCATCAGTCATCATCAGTGCATTCGTCATGTCCCACAATAAGTAAAGTTCAACTTTCTCAATGCCTGTGCTGATATTATGAAAGTGTGGGTGGTGATATTGGCACATTGTGTCTGTGAGTGTCTCCTTCCCCGCACAGAGTCTATTTCAGGTGGGTTTGCAAGATTTGTACCAAACAGTAGCATATTAGCACAGTACATGATTTATTCTTCCCAGAAGGTGTACATACAGTATCTGGTTTCACAATGCCTGTGCTGATATTCTGAAATTTTGTGCAGTGGTATTAAAGATGAACAGCCAACAGTAAGACAAACAGCCAAGTGTGGGGCTGCGGGTCTCAAGTTGCAATTTGTGTGTAGAAATTTATTTTTTATATTTACTATTTACTGCAGCATAGTTGGTTGTATCCGGCAGATTTTGTGGACTACTTTGATTCCATTTGCTGTAAACAGAAGTCCAGGAATCCCCTGCATCTGTCAGGACTGGGCTGCAGTGCTGGGAGATTCAATAGCGTGCAGCGCACGTTGATATTCATATGAGCGCTGATATTTTGTTTACTGATCCCACTGCCCTGGGCCAAGGAGAACAGCAGGAAGAACAAACATCTGATCTATGCTTATAAAAACTGTAGCATGTAGAGAAGGCTGTTGAATATCTCAATTCTACAGCCCAGCACTCACATTAGCTAATGGGGAATTAGGGATTTGTGGTTACAGCAAATATTAGCTCGGTAGTCACCAGAATCAGCATAAAACAATCTATACTCCTGCAGTAAACAGTAAGCAAAAATGTCTTTGTTGCATGCAAACTGAATGTTGTAGTGGTGGGGGTGGTGGTGACAGCCATGGTAGTGGTGCTAAAGGCATTAAACTGCCCATGGAAACGTGCCTTTCTGATGTATCCTCACTATCAGAATACATACCATTAGTATCTTCTTCATCCATATCTTCTTCACCCTCGTTCTGTAGGCCTGTGGCAGCAGCAACAGAGCAGTGAGGTGGAATATACACAATAATTAGCCCACCTTTATTGAGAACAAGCAGATTTTCAACACTGAGTTAGATCGGTGACATCAGTGGCACGAGTGCGAAGCTTGAGTGCCATTCTGATGTCAGCGATATAACGAGGAGTTGAGAATATTCGAATTCCCACATGATGGTCAGCTTGCCAGACCAGGGACTGGGTAAGTCCAGTGGTACTCTTGCTCAGTGCCTCTTTAAAGTTTGGTTGTCTCAAACTTCAAAGCTGTTTAGCAACGGTAACGTTTGTGTAGCTGAGACAACCAGCCTTGGTGACACATTACTCTGTCGATAAAATTCAGAAAAGGAGGTGCAGATGAAGCAGAGGATGACGAGTAACTGAAGCCGAATTGAACTCATACGGGGGATCAGTTGAACATAATGGCATAATTCCTCTCCTGTGGGAACCAAACTGTGTGGAACATTTGAAGACTGCTGTTTATGCTGCTGCCAGCAGAAGGTACGCTTGGTCTGCACATGTAAATGCATGCCAGTTGTACCTAAGTGCAATGTTGTTTTTCCCATGTGATCTATCAATTTGTAGACCTCGGAAACTGCTGTGCTGCCAATTGCATCTTCTGCTACAAATAAATCCCGCACTACAGATTTCTTCATTCGGTGGGGTTTCTCTGCTGGGGTGCAGCCGCTGGATTGGGGCAGACTGACTCCTACTGCTACTGCAGCTGAACACCCACATCAATAATAGCTGCATGTACAAGGCATGCAGGTTGCTGTTCATGTAGTGCTTTTGTAATGGGCTCTGTAACTGCTTTAAACTTCAGGGCAGTAGCAGGGGTAATATTTACTGGAACACGGGGAGGATGGTAATCGGGGTTGATAACGGAATCGTCATCCCACCACCAACTTCCTCAACACTGACGGTATCACTCATTACCTCACTGCGTGTCATGTAATCTGTGTCTCTGTTGTCAAAATCCATTACCAGTAGCCCTTCATTAAATTTACCACTAGTTCCTGTAGACAAAAAGGAGTCACTCAGCAGGAAAATGTGTCTAATAGTTTAATTTGTTTTATCCATGAAGTAACAATATTGTATGTTAAGCAGCTAACATTTTGAGGAATTATTCTCTTCTTCAGGGCTTTACAGTTACTATAAATTAAAATGATAAAAACTTAAATCTGCATTTTAATATTTATACATTTTTTAAATTTTTATCTTTTTAGTACTTACATTAACTTTGATATTTTTTCTACATAGAACTACTAGCCTTATCATTGTGTACTGAATATAACAGCTTAGACGTTATCTAAAATCATGTTTAACTTTATGGGCCCGGTTTTTAAAAGCCCTCAGAATGTTGTAAGTCCCTGGTGTGCCAAACATGTGGCACAGGGGACTTGCAGCATTCTCTCAGCACGAATTGGGATTTTCAATCCTGTGTGCCAAATGCCACAAGTTAGACCAGCCCCCGGGTCTAACTTGCACCATTTGGGGACCCTGTTACAGGGTTTACGCCAAATATTTGGCGCAAGCTGCCATAAAGTGTGGAAACTATCACAACTGCACCTAATTTACTAAACTTGCATACAGCGGTGGCAAAGGAGTTTGGCGCAGTTGTGCCAAACACTGGGACTGACACAGGCCTTAATGCAAGCCCTGCGTTAACCTTTGAAAATCGGGCCCTATGTCTTTAAACAACAACATAATCTAGTTTCTTTTTTACAACCTTTAATGTTCTTTATATTTTTAAATCATTTTTATGCAAAATACTTTATTCAGAACTCCTACCTGCACACGTGGATTCTTTTAGGCTCCCATGCAAAAAAATGTTTCTTTTGACCTTTTTTAAGGGAAAATATTAATGCCAGATGTTCCTACATCCTGTTGTCTTAAACCATGATCATATAGTCAAATGATGAATCCAGTTGCTTTCTTAAATTAATTCAGTTTCTTACTAGAGCATGTCTTATGTCATATATTTATGCTCAGTGGAGAGACATTATGTCATGGATTCCTCCCTTATACTTGATACAAAAAATATATGTGAACCAATATATGTAGTAAATGTGTCTTAACAGCAAACTGTTTAGGCTTTGTTTGGCATTTCTTGTAGCAACGTTCCTGGTTAGTGGACAGCCTGAATTTGTAGATATAATCAGTAAATAATATTTTAAATTTGCCATGTGTACTAAACAGGTTTTAGATTTCTTCAGCTGTCTGGTGCATTGCAAGGTACTTACCCTCTCTCAACAGGGCTTCTGCACAGTCCTTGTCTGCCAAACTAGCAAGGAACATTGCAGTTTTTAAGTTTTCTTGTGTGTGCAAGCAACATTTTGTGGCAGTAGGAGAAATGCAGAGGTGTGTCAGTTTTGGCGAAGGCAGGGCACATTTAGAAGGTGTGTCCCTCATTTGCCAACTAGCAAGCATGCTGGCAGTGACAGAAGTTTTATGCAGTGCCACCAACTTGAAACAAACTTGCCGCTGCAATCAGAGACAAGCTCATCATGCAGCAGCACAGATGACATGCCTCCCTACGTGCCTTACCTGGTGAAACATTTCAATAAACATGGCTGCAGCTCGCGCCTTCCACCTCTCTAACTATCCCTAGAAAGCCAACTTTGGGGTACCCAATCACCCTGTCGGCTGTTTAATACCCCCGAAGATTGTGTGGCACAGGGGGAGCCCCCCCCAGTGTGCCTCTGTGGTGTTCAGCAGCCAACCACATCGGCATGTTCCTGCCCCCCAACCCCCGGTGTGGCCAGCATCAACTCCGCCAAAGTCATGGGGCAAACTGGGAGCCCACCCCAGTCTGTGCAACATTTGTTTTCCTACACCTGTAAAGAAAGAAAACCATCCGTAGTGTTAGTTTTTTTTTAAGTATCTGAAACAAAAAAAAAGGTCCCTCACTGTTGGCGGTGCCCTTCCCCCAACCCGCACCCACCTCTCTGCATACCCCACCTCCCTGCACCCACTCACCCCATACTTACTTCTGGAGGTTGGCGTTGTGATCTTCGGTGGTGTGAGAACACGTCTGCACTCTTCAAAGCCGACTGTGAACTGAAGATATGCCGGTAGGCTGTATAATGGCATCAATGGGGGAGGTTTCAACTTAGGTGGATATCTCGGCCATTCTTTTAACTTTTGGCTCCAAATTTTCCACATGGAGTTCTTGGGACCCCGCTTCATGAAATCAATCACTGTCATTTCATTATTCGGTCCTGAAAGGTGATTTCACGGTCACTGCACGGAATCACCTTTTAGGACCGATTAACGGAACGATAGTGCCACTGTTCATGAGGTAGGCTCCCAAAAAGCCTATGTTGCAAATTCAGTGAAAAAAATTCCAAAAAATGACTGTGTTATGAGCGTCCATTGCGAAGTTTCCACAAATGCTTGTAACTTTGAGAATTTTTTATATTTTCACTCTAGATTTTCAACATTGCCATTTCTTCACACCTCCTTGTGAACGGTACAGCTGTCATTTTTCACATCCTGCCCAAAATGTGTTTTCACACATCTGGCGCAGAACGGTATGGTCACTGTGGGAAATCAACATTCAGGACAGATTAACAAAATCACAGTTCCACTGTTCATGAGCAGAGGTCCCAAAATGCCTATGTTTAAAATCTGGTAAAAAAAATCTCCAAAACAATTGCGTTATGGGCGTATGTTGCGTAGTTTCTACGTACGCTCATGACTTCACCAATTTTTCATATTTTCACTCCAGATTTTCAACATTACCATTTTATTACACCTCCTCATGAACAGTACAGCTGTCTTTTTTCACATCCTGCCCAAAATGTGTTTTCGCACCTTTGGCGCCAAATGGCACAATTGCTTTTGAAAATCACCTTTTGGCTAACAAACTGATAGTGCAACTGTTCATGAGGTGGGATCACAAAAAAGCCCATGTTGTAAATTTGGAATGAAAATACCAACAAATGCCTTTAGCATTAGGGTTTCCAACTGTAACACCACACCTTGTAGAGACTGACTGGTGTCAGGGGTGTGACTTGGGATTTTCTGCTGTAATGCTCACGCCATTCCACCCCAACCCCCAGCCTGCAGCCACTGACAGGAATCGAGGTGTGCCTTGGACTCTTCAGCCCCAAAATTCACCCCGTCTCCTGTTCTACACCCATCTCAGCATATTTCCTTATGGAATGGGGTGAGCGTAAGGCCCGAAGACCCAAAGGCACATCACTACACTTGTCGGTGTCTGCAGGGTAGGGTGAGGTGAAATGGCATGAGTGTTATTGCCAAAAACCCAAAGGCACACCTCAGTGCCTGTCAGTCTCTGCAGAGTGGGGGTGGGGTTGGCTTTAATTTTAATATGTCACTGCCATTCTTATTATGCATCTCTCTAACTTCTGCACTACCAATGCCAGCAGGACAACATTCGGCATTGACAAATGCTTGTTTATCAGCTGCCTTTATAGTCCCCACAGGCTGTTGGAGCTTGTGGCTGCACAAATACTACGCATCATGATGCCAAATGTCATGATGTCATCAATGCAGACTATAAATACAGCTAATAAAAAAACTGCAATGTTCCTTGCTAGTTTGGCTGGCAAGGACTATGCAGAAGGCCTGTTGAGACAGGGTACATACTTTCCAAGGCACCAGAAAGCTGAAGAACACAGTGCAAACTTTAAATATGATTTTACTGATTATATTTTCAGGTTTAGGCTCCATACTAACTAGGAAAGTTGCTACAAGAAATGCCAAACAAAGCCTAAGCGGTCTGCTGTTAAAGGAGTAGTACAGTCAAAATTTTCAAAAACATATGTTGAGCAGAGAGTTTTGATTTGTGTGTGTAGTCCTGGTGTGTCCTTCCCTTTGTTTGCTAGTAAGAGTTTTTTTCTAAATTAGTAAATTAGTCTGCTAGTTATATGGTAGTTTTATGGCCCCTGAGTATTTCCATCTTAGCATGGGTTATTGCTCTTACCTGCACACATGGATTCTTTTAGGGTCCCATGCAAAAAATGTTTCTTTTTATCTTCTTTAAGGGAAAAATATTAATGCCAGATGTTTCCTACATCTTGTTGTCTTAATCCATGATCATATAGTCAAATGATGAATTAAGTTGCCTTCTTAAATTAATTCAGTTTCTTACTAGGGCATGTTGTATGTCATATATTTATGTTCTGTGGAGAAGCATGTCATGGATTCCTCCAGTATACTTGATACAAAAAATATACATGAACCAATTTATGTAGTAAATGTGCCTTAACAACAAACTGTTAAGGCTTTGTTTGACATTTCTTGCAACAACGTTCCTGGTTAGTAGTAGAGAACCTGAATCTGTAGATATAATCAGTTATATAATATTTCAAGTTTGCCCTGTGTACTAAACAGGTTTTAGATTTCTTCAGGGTTGCTCAGAGATAATGTGAGGAAGTATTTCTTTACAGAGGGGGTTGTGGATCCATGGAACAGTCTTCCAGAGGAGGTCGTAGAATCAAAAACAATGGGGGAATTCAAGAATGCATGGGACAGACATAAGGCAATTCTAGTGGGGGGTAGGAGGAAGTGGGCTGTTGGTTAACTAGGATCTGCAGCTTATTTGTTAGGTAGGGAAATGGGCAGACTGGGTGGGCCAAGCGGTCCTTATCTGCCGTCAGATTCAGTGTTTCTATGTTTCAGCTTTCTGGTGCATTGGAAGGTACCTACCCTGTCTCAACAGAGCGTCTGCACAGTAATTTTCTGCCAAACTAGCAAGGAACATTGCAGTTTTTTTATCAGCTGTATTTACAGTCCCCACGGGCTGTCAGAGCTTGTGGCTGCGCAAATACTAAGCGTCATGACGCCAGATGTCATGATGTCATTGATGCAGAGTACAAATACAGCTAATAAAAAAATCTGCAATCTTCCTTGCTAATTTGGCAGACAAGGACTGTGCAGAAGCTCTGTTGAGACAGGATACCTACGTTCCAATTCACCAGAAAGCTGAAGAAATCTAAACCTGTTTAGTACACAGGGCAAACTTTAAATATGATTTTACTGATTATATTTACAGATTCAGGCTCCATACTAACTAGGAAAGTTGCTACAAGAAATGCCAAACAGAGCCTAAGCAGTCTGCGGTTAAAGGAGTAGTACACTCAAAATTGTCAAAAACATATGTTGAGCAGAGTTTTGATTTGTATGTGTGGTCCTGTGTGTCCTTCCCTTTGTTTTCTATTAAAAGTTTTTTTCTAAATTAGTCTGCTAGTTATGTGGTAGTTTTGTGGCCCCTGGGGATCTCCATATTAGTAAGGTTTATTGCTCTTCTTTTTCCCACCATGCCTCCTGTCCCATGTGACAGTGACATATAGGGACCACTGATTCAGCAAGAACTAGAGATACAGTAGGAGCCTGATGCTCTACCCTCCACTAAATAGCTCTAATTCAATATAATTGTTTTTATTGTGTGTGTCGGGTCTAGCCAGCAGAAGTAAATGTTTTGCTTTTCAAACTTTTCATTTCATCAAACTACACACAGCCATAAAATGCACACAAATCACCCTAGATCATCAATGTTATAATTAATAAATACTCAAGCTGTTTTCTTACAGAATAACCCACTCAATTAACTCTCAGATATTTGCTAAACTGTAAATGTAGCCATTAGTGCTCACTGGATAGGGAAAGTTACTCAATGTCACAGCTCTACTGTTGTTTATTTATTTGTTTAGCTTTTGTTGATCAGGTAAGTACACTAGAAAAGTTAAAAGACAAAGAACCTCTGTGTGCAAGCACTGAGACAATGGTTACACCAAAGGGCATTTGGCCGGGAAGCCAAGTTTCAAAGAAATACAAAATCACACATGTTCCCACAATGCAAAGCATCATGGGCTGCATATGCAAATCACCACATAATATTATGCTGGTTCAACTTTAAGCAGAAATGCATGGTGCCAAAAGGCCTCTCACACGGTTTGCAAAGGGTGCCAATAGAAGACCTTGACACATATTTTGTCCTACCAGGACTCATCAGTATGCCTCATCTGTTTGACACACCAGTGGAATGAACAAGCTACCCTAAGATGGTCTATCTGGGTTATATTGTGGTGAACCCAATTAAAATGAAAAACAATTTAAAAGACAAAGAACCTCTGTGTGCAAGCACTGAGGCAATGGTTGCCCCAGACAAGTTATATGCCTATTTTCAGGTACGACCCGGGATAGTACTATGAGATACAGATACAGTGAGATACAGGTTCATACAGAGGACAACATGACACAAGTTAGGTAGTATACAGAGTCAAAATAGAACCATGTGAACATAGCTGGTAGACAGTAAGCACAGTTAAGATATGTACAGGAATATATATACATAGAGACACCAAGGCTAAGAACAGTACAATTTTACAAGGTATACATGACTCTGAGCCATAACCAGAACCACAGTCTGAGTATCTCTTGAAACAGAGAAAAAATACATTTTTTTTTGTTGTAAACTGACTCTACGCCACTGCTTGTTGAATTCATGGTCCCGGATATATCACTGTCACATGGGACAGGAGGCATTGTAGGAGGGTACAGTTAGCAGCATTCCCATCCATCCCTCTTCTGGGCTATGGACACATTGGGCTTACACATCCCAGGGATCAGTAACACTGGGCTTGCCCCATTCCCAAAATCCTGAAGTTCACAGTCTTTTAAAGGACAGTGCATGTCCTCCAAACTGTGTTAAACAGTTCCACAGAAACTCCATCCCAAATGAGAAAACTTTCTCATCATAATCCAGTTAGAAGCAAGTTAGTTCCAAACTCAGGATAGAGAGAAGCATCTCTTTTCCAAAACAGATTCATGACCGTGAAGGTACCATCTGAATGTTTTAAACAGTCCTCCAACCATCCACGAAGTAAACTTTATCCCAAAAGGCAGGAATTCTCTGAGAGAGATAGGGAAAAACCAGGCCTTAACCAAACACTGGGCAGTATTTTTCCATTTAAAATGTTCCTCAGAAGTGGGGGATGTCCCCAAAATTACTCACGGTTACAGGAACCACATCCATTCAGGATTCTTCACCCCCTGAGGGGTGCTGCAGTACAGAAGGCCACCACCGTGACTCAACACAGTCTCTCTTTAGGCTGACTGGGTACTGGAAGGGTCAGGAGAGAGGTGGCACTTCTCCTAAGTCTCCCCCTCAGTCAACAGCTCAAACTGACTGTCTGCTCTGAGGCAGAAAATTGACTCACAGCAACATTCTAATGTGGCTTAAGCTGCTGCAAGAGCCACTCCCACTTGGAACCTCTGCCAGTGTGATTGGTAGAAGCTGCAGTCCCAAAAGGTTAACGATGTGTTGCATAGCATAAATACCTAGCTAGCCTACTAACTACTAGGGCCCTAGTAACCCTAGGGGAAACCTGGGGGTTACACTCATCATCACCAGGAAACCCTGGTGTCCACAGCAAGGGCTTTGGACTGCAACAGGACTTCCTTCCCCCTGGGTGCCCTATGGGGAGGGTCACGGTCCCCTCCCCTATCTACGACCAGCATAGGCAGGTCACCACAGAGGACGTGGGAGCCATACAACAGCTACCTACAGCTGCTTCTATGTGGTTCTTCCTTTGTAACACATCTGGCTACCAAAGGTGCCTTCCTGATGGAATGGAACTGACCTCTCACAACCATTGGCAGGGTCCCCAGCCTGCCATCTATCAGACACTCACCTGGTTCCACCAACACATGCTTACTAGGGTACCCTCTATTTAGGCACGATCTACTGCTACATAACAGGGCCACCTAAACCATATTCTTTCCCAAACCTGGAAAGTAAAATACTTCAGCACCTGTTAGGCTGTGCACATGGATTACTATGCATGTCCTAACACTAACAATTAGTATCTTCACACCTGTAAAAACACTTCATAGCAGTACATATTAAGAACAGTTTAAAACCACTTGGTAGAACAATTCTAGAACTAGTCCCTGAAGCACTCTCCATGCTTTAGGAGAGTCCTCAGGTTCTCCTTCTTCTTCAGCTTCACCAGCAAAAGAACATGCAAAAGCATACAACTACATACCACTTGGCCCTAAAACTTTTTTGAAAGGGTTTTTCTGTAAAAAGTTTGTAATTGTTTTTCTTTTTTGTGTTTTAGTGCAAAAGCAGTAACAAACATTAAACATGGGGAAAAGGTAACCATACTAGTATATCTAAGAAGAAATGTCCTTGGAGCTGGGGCTTCCCAGATCAAAGTATCTCTGGAGAAAAGGGCAAAAAGTTCCAAAGTTCTCAGAAAGGGCACACCATCTTCTAGAAGTGTCCAGGCTAAGTGTCCAATTGGATGAAGGTGGAAATGCTGTTCACAACACTCCTCGGTGAATTACCAGATGTTGGTGTAACAGGCATAAACAATCAAAAAATAACAAAAATGTGGCTGTATCAGTTCTGACTTGAAGGAAAATCTAGGACTCATGACTGCTGCCAGCTGGTACCGCCTCCTGAAGCCAGAACTGATATCTGCAGACTTTGTGATTCCACTTCCTCTCAGCCTCTGGAGCTAACTGGTGAAGTCTCATTCCTCTTCTCCTTGAGTGATGAGGATGCAGTGGCAGTCATCCTTTTCTTTGGCCAATGCCCTGCAGAAAGTGTGGCCCTCCAACCACAACTTACAATCTTTGCCAATCTTCACCAACATGACAACTTTGTACATTAGGCTTCGATGAGGCCCCAGTCTAGACTGTCCAGGGAATTTCCTCAAGAATAACAGTCAGGATGAGGCCGGTACACAATGGTGCTGTCTGGGCATTGCATAGCTATTGAGTGCTGTCTGCTCCCCTCTTTGTCTGTACAAATCACTGCATCCATGCATAGAGTGTGTCTGATCCACCACATGTTAATGCACTCGTCATACCTCCTCTGCAATTCAGCTGTACCTGAAAGGGCTAAAGGTATCTTTGGCCCACAACTGTTCTCGTGGCCTCCTCCATCAGCCATGTCTCATGGTAGTCCTCTATTTCATACCAGGCCCACCATGGCAGATATGGCTACTTCTCTCCAAAGATTTGCTCCAGTTTTCTTCAGATCACTCTTTCCTCTTTACTGGTTTTGGGCAGATTTACTTATTTATTTAAAATTTGATAACTGGGAAGCAGTTTTATTATGAAGGGGGCTCCCGTGGAGCTGGAAACTTAGCTAAAAGAGTTCAGGCTTTTAAACATATGAGCACTGTCACCAAAATCTGAGATTTAAATACCGGAGAGGTGAAGTATCAGAGTGCAGATATAATGAATGTTTTCCAAACCTTTTATAAAAGATTATATGCTGAGAGGTCCCCCCCTTCTCCTGAAGTTATTAAGGCATTCCTGTCTCCTCTGACTTTCTGACCTTTCCAAAGCTCACAGATTCTCAAAGAGCTTGTTTGCTGAGTCCCATTATGGATGCCGAAATGTGATCAGCAATAGGCAGGGCTAAGACCTTAAAATCCCCAGGCCTTGATGGGTTTGTTGTTGAGTGGTACAAAGCTCTAGCCCCTACATTACTGTCTCCCCTCTGTCAAGCATTGTTGCAGTTCTTGCAGCAACACCCCTGGTTAGCTCTACAGTTCTGGGGAAAAGGATTTCTTTTTAACTATTGTGTTTGTTTGTGTTCAGTCACTGTGGAGCCCTGTCCTGTACAACAGGAAACAGGAAGAGAGCCTGTAGTTCTTGGAGGCAGCACCCAAAACTACAAAAGCTCTATTTAAACTGATATTTTAAGTGAAAGTTCCTGGAAACCCTTTGCCTGTGCCACGAATGAGTGGTAGACACTGAGTGGATAATTTTAAGCTTAAATTGACTTAAAAAACGTTGCGAGTGCCCCGTGACCTTTTGAACACTCCTGGATCACTTAAAATACTTAAAACTCACCCTGCAGCAAGTAAAATCACTAAATTTGAGGCACTTCTTGCAGCAACACCCCTGGGTTGCTTTATAGTTCTGGGGAAAAGGATTTCTTTTTAACTATTGTGTTTGTTTGTGTTCAGTCATTGTGGAGCCCTGTCCTGTACAACAGAAAACAGGAAGAGAGCCTGTAGTTCTTGGAGGCAGCATCCAAAACTACAAAAGCTGTATTTAAACTGATATTTTAAGTGAAAGTTCTTGGAAACCCTTTGCCTGTGCCACAAATGAGTGGTAGACACTGAGTGGATAATTTTAAGCTTAAATTGACTTAAAAAATGTTGCGAGTGCCCCGTGACCTTTTGAACACTTCCAGGTCATTAGAACATTTAAAACTCACCCCTGCAATGAGCAGGGCGAAATGCAGAGCACGCAGTGAAGTGCGGCGGAGACAAGAGACACGAGCGCTGCGGTTCGCTGTGTCCGCTGGGATAGCAGGGATTCTGAACTCTAAACAAATTCATAAGGTACAGTAACTCAGTGTGTTAAAAATGAGGCTGTGTACTAGATGTTTGATGTCTACTGAGGATGGGCCCAGTGATGGGTTTATCTGTGACAAATGCAAACTCATTGATATTCTACAAACCGAAATACTGGTGTTAAAACAGAGGGCTCAAGTACAGATTGATATTAGTAATCTGGAACAATACATTGATTCTGCTGTGGATGCAACAATATTGTCATGTGAACTTAGCCACCAGAATGAAACACATGTGATTGAGAAGGACTGGAGTCTCGTAACAAACATTACTATTAAAAACAGGAAAAAGGGTAGAAGGAACATAGGAGGTTCCTCAAATATCTTAACACCTAACAGGTTCTCCATTTTTAATCAAAATGCAGTGTGCAATACATCTGCAAAAGGTGAATCTCCCCCCCATGCCAGGAGAACCATTTCCATTACAGAATATTGCACCTAACAATAGAATAAATACTACACAATCTCCGCGCTCATACACAAATATGAAAACTAATAAATTATTATCGCACACACCAATAGAAAAAAGCAACACACAACTGATAATCTAGCAGGAAATGAAGAGACCAATTTAAGAGACATCTTGGTTTTGGGTGACTCCGTACTGAAATACACAGACCACATTATTTGTAAAAATCGTAAACTAACAACCACAGTACATGCATTCCCAGGAGCAGGCATAAAATACATTAAAAATCTTCTCCTTGGTCTGAGAGAAAATACCCAGCAACCTCTGGTCCTACTACATGTGGGATCAAATGAGGCAGGTAAAAGAAGGCTCCTAGAAATTCAGAGAGAGTTTGAGGAGGTAGGAAGAACCCTTACAGGGGATGGATGTGATCTTATTATCTCTAGGATCCTACCAATACCTAGGGCAACACGTACGGTAAATAATGATATATTACAGTTAAATGGATGGCTGAAAAGATGGTGCATTAGAGAGGGTCATACCTTTTTTGAACACAGGACAAAATTCAGGGACCCAATGTTATACGCATAGGATGGACTTCATCTAAACAGAAGGGGAAACGAGTTTTTGCCCACCACCTTAGACATACTTCAGAAGTAAATTTAAACTTGGCATGGGGGGAGGGAAGGCCAATTGCTTCCCTTCTAAATAAAGATACACACGATTGTACCCCATATAATTTCCTTTCGTTAAACGCCAGGAGCTTAAATAATAAAATGGATGAATTAAAATTAACCCTTGAACAATTGAACATAAGATTATGTGCCATAACCGAGACCTGGTGGAACCCAAATGATTCATGGGATAAACAAATTAATGAGTTTAATTTGTACCATAAGGACAGGAAGGACCAAAAAGGTGGGGGAGTGGCTTTATTCATTTCTGACAAAATAGATTCTGAAGAAATTGATACATCTAAATGGGACAAAATAGAAGTTCTATGGGTCAAAATATCTCCTTGCTACTCACATGTCATTAACATTGGAGTAATATATAGAGCCCCATCCGTAACAACAGGTCAAGATGAATAACTTCTGGATTTTCTGGATACGATAGGTAGAACAAAGAATAATGTGGTAGTTGGAGATTTCAATCTACCAGGTATAAACTGGACAACCCTACAGACAAGTAATACCATAGAAGCACGATATTTGGAATCATGTTTACTATCAGGGATGAACCAATGGGTTAACTCAAATAACAGAAATAACCACATATTAGACCTAGTATTAAGTAACTTAGAGGGTATTATATCATCCTGTAAAGTTATAGCCCCTCTTGGATCCAGTGACCATTCCATGGTTTATTTTTCCCTTGACATGCTATCTGATAATAATAAAAGTAGGACTAGCAAATTTAACTATAATAAAGCTGACTTTACTAGCATGAGATTATTTCTAAAAAAATTGGAATTGGGTTGAGGACTTCCAGAACAAAACACTTGAGTCTATGTGGGATCTTTTTGTGGGTAAAATAACCCTTGCCACCCAAACCTACACCCCCCTAATAAAGAAAACGGATATTACCAATAAAAGTAAACCCAAATGGATGTCCAAATCAATACAACTTTTGATAAAGAAAAAAAATCGAGCTTTTTACAAGGCCAAAAAATCAGGAAATAACATATGGTGGAATACTTACAAAGCCCTGCTAAAAAAGTCCAAAAAATGTATTAAAGAAGCTAAATCAAAATTTGAATTAAAATTAGCAACGAAAGTCCAGGATAATTACAAATCATTTTACACATATATTAATACTAAAAAGGGAACTTATAGATCTATTGGCCCATTGCACACAAATGATGGTAAAACAATTACAGACCAGTCCCACACAGCCTAGTTGTACAATGACTTCTTTATATCAGTATTCAACAACAAATCGTCCCCTAAACTTGAACATCTGCCAACTATATTAGATATAGAATCACTGATAACTAGTGAAGATATACTCAAAAGGCTACTTAAAATCAATCAAAATAAATCCCAAGGTCCAGATGGAATTCATCCAAGAATAATTAAAGAACTGGCAGACCTTTTGGTGGAACCCCTGACAGTAATCTTTCAAACTTCACTGAGAAAAGGGACGGTTTTGGAGGCTTGGAGACAGGCAAGTGTGGTTCCATATGTAAGAAGGGGAATAAACATGATGTATCCAACTACAGACCCATTAGCCTGACGTCAGTCCTGGGAAAAATATTTGAAGGTATCCTAAAAGAGTATATTATAGAACACATCAAGGAGACAGACTTGGTAGACCCCATCCAACATGGTTTTACCACTGGAAGGTCCTGCCAGACCAACCTCCTGGAGTTCTATGGAAGGGTCAGCAGGGCATTGAGAGAGGGGCAGCCTGTGGATGTGGTATATCTTGACTTCTCAAAGGCTTTTGATAAGGTCCCCCGTGGTGAGCTCATCAATGCATTAATATTGCATGGCCTACCAGGAACAATAACAAAATGGGCAGATGCACGGCTTATCTCCAGGAAACAATCAGTCAACATAAATGGGACCAACTCAGCATGGCCGAAGTGACAAGCGGGATTCCCCAGGGATCTGTCCTGGGGTCTTGCTTATTCAATACATACATTGCCTCACTGAAGGTCAATAATGGGGTTTGGGTTTCCAAGTTTGCTGATGACACCAGGGTTGGATTCCCAATTAATAACCAAAATGACGCTATAGCACTACAAGAAGCATTGGATACATTGGAACTTTGGGCAGTAGAGGAAAAAACTAATGTTTAATGTAGACAAGTGTTGTGTTATGCATTTTGGGAAGGCAAACAAGCAGATACCCTATATACTTGGTGGTAAAATATTAAGTATTGTCGAACAACAGAGTGACTTGGGAATTATGATTATGAATGACTTATCATTTAAAACGCACTATAATGCAGTTATTAAAAAATCGAGCAGTATTCTACACTGTATCAATAAGCATATTACATCAAGAAGTAGGGATGTTCTACTGCCCCTATATACGTCCTTGGTGAGGCCTCACCTGGATTACTGTGTGGAGTTCTGGTCACCCATGGGTAAGACTGAAATAGTGGCACTCGAGAGAATCCAAAGGAGAGCCACCAGATAAATACAAGAGGTCAAAGGCTTAGAGTATACAAAAAGGTTAAACACTTTAGGTCTGTACTCCTTGGAATATAGACGCTTAAGAGGAGATATGTGTTTAATATATAAATCAACTATCGATCCAGATTTATGGGAACTACTTGGCTTGAAATACAGGGAACCTATGTATAATACCAGATCTCACCCACTACAACTATTTGTCGAATGTCCAAAAACGAACAAAAGGAAATCCTGGCTCACACTGAGGGCCACCAATATTTGGAATAAATTACCCTTAGAAGTAGTAGCTAGCGATACTGTGAATACATTTAAAAACAGATTAGATAGCTTCCTATTTAAACATAATAGTCGAGGTTACTAACTAAATGGTGAGCAAAAGGATTAACGTCTATATGGCTCTGTATCTACCTATGAGACCTAAGCAAGGTGCCTCCCCTAGCCTCATGGGCATATGCAGTCATAACTGCCATACTGAAATCTGGTAAAAACCCCATAACAACAGACTCTTATAGACCCATTTTAGTCCTTAATTGTGATTATAAACTCTGCATGTCCGTATGGGCCCATAGACTGGAGGACATCCTGACAGGTCTGATCCACTCAGACCAGGTCAGCTTCTTAAGGATAAGACAAACTGCTGACAATGTCCAACAAACCATACATTTAATGGAACACATGTCCCGGAGACCTTCCCCTTCCATATTGATTAGTCTAGATGCCTATTAAGCCTTTGATAGGGTCTCCTGGGGATTCCTCTGGGAGGTCCTGACAGCATTTGGTTTCTCTGATGTGGTGATTAAGTGGCTGAAGGGGATGTACACCTCTCCAAAAACCTATATTAGACTTAACGGGGAGATTTCTACTCTGACACCCCTTGAGAGGGATGTCCACTTTCTCCACTTCTGTTAGCTGTTTACATTGGGATTTTGGCTATGACAATTCGAGATTCCCAGGCTCTTTCAGGAATTGCAGCTGGACAGAGGGTATGGAGACTGGCTCTCTATGCGGATGACATTCTTCTCTCCTTACTTGGCCCTTTTAAGTCTCTCCAAGCTGTTTGGCATATTTTGGAAAATTTCTCCAAGGTCTCGGGACATAGCATAAATTTCTCAAAAAATGAAGTTATTTCTTTTCACTATACCCCCCAATCATATAAAAGGCCAGTTTCCTTTTAGATGGAGGAGTACAAAACTTAATTATTTAGGAGTGACTGTCCCACAAGATGTCCAAAATATACTTCTTTTGAATTATGAGCCACTTACCCAACTAATAGAAAGGGACATTCATGAATGGTCCCATCTCCATCTCCCATTCTATCTTAAGATTGATCTTATTTGCATGAACATTTTGCCCAGGTTGTTTTATCTATTTCAGATTACCCCTATATTCCATACCCCTTCCTACTTTACCTCCTGGAACCGTACCTTGGCCAGATTTGTCTGGGGAGGTAAGATACTTCAGATTAATTGGACTATTTTACAGCTTCCTAAGGCCAGGGGGCACTTGGCTCTCCTTAACTTATTTAAATATGCTCAGGCCACTGTCCTGGTTTGGGTAATGCAGTGAGGTAACCCAGCCTATACTCTCCCATGGAAAACTCTAGACCAAACCCTCAATCAAATCCAGGACTTCATTCCAGTTATCTTTTCCTCAAGCCCACCTTTTGCTGGTCCCCCTAACTATTTTCAAGGCATGCATTCTAATCTAGAAACATGGTACAAACTGAGGACTTTCGGAGATTGGGAGCTGATTTCTTATTTCTTGAAGCTAGTCAAGTCAGAGATGTCTCCCCTTTTCCTCCAAGCACTGCAGACATTTGAGCAGTCAGATGAGAGGGGCCTATAGTTCTTGTTCCAAGTGATGGACCCCGAAGGTCCTCTTCCCTTTCAGAAGGTTCAGAAAATATATGGGATTCACCAAGCAGACCTTCAGATATATGTTTCACCAAAAGACCTCCTAACTCAGAGGGGCTCTCGTAGGAGTGCTCTGCCAAAACCACTTCCTATGTTATTACAGCTTTTCATTGCAGCCCTTAAGGGGCAGCAATGGCCACACCTCATTGGGGTGACCTATGGGGGACTACAGGAGCTCTCCCGGGAATCCACAGTCTCAATTTTGAAGGCATGGAATAGGGAACTAGAGGTACCGGTCTCTGAAAAAGACTGGAGTAAATATACAAAGCTTTCACTGTGGGTCCCTCTGGCCCCCTGCTGGAGGGAATTTTCTTGGAAAATGAGGAATAGATTTTTTAATACCCCGGCTAAGGTGGCCAGAATAATAGGGGATCCATATGGGAAATGCTGGAGGAACTGTGAGGAGGGGAAGGCTGGCCACTGCCATGTCTTTTGGTCTTGCCCTGGTATTAGGAGGTTTTGGCAGGATATAGCATCCACCCTAGCTGATTAGGTGGGAGAAGAGGCAGTGCTAACCCCTGAGTTGGTCCTTTTGACACACACCCCCCCCAAGGGACTTCATCTCCAAAAGGGATCTCTTCTGGTAACATACATCCTGGCTGCCAAAAAGGTGATTACCCACCTTTGGGGTAGTAGTGCCCCACCATTACTTAGTGTTTAAAATCATGAGAGACCTTTATGTATTAGAGAAGCTTAATTCCAGGGGACCAAAACCAGATACTGCATTTGAAATTAGATGGAGAAAATGGGTCATGTATGCAACTCAGCAAGATCCTCTCTTCTTGCCATGATGTGTAGAGATAGGAATAAAGCCTTTTGTGGGGAGGACCCAGAGGACTTACCAGTCAAGTTAATGCCTTCCCATGAGATCTACCTGCTTAGCTCTAGACTGGACACCTTTAACCCTCTAATGTATGCCTTAACATGGTATTTATGTCATATTATGTGCTTTTATTTATGGACTTTTAAAATCCAGAGAGTACCAGAGCTGTCTTTTCTATACCTATTGTCCACCTGTATGATTAACTTTGTATTGCACCAACTATGTCTCACTTACACTGCTGTATGGATACCTATGAGAAAAAAAAATCAATAAAAACTAAAGTTTAAAAAAAATAACATTTAATGACTGGGAAAGGTACACTGAGCTGAGGCTTGTTTCCAGGTGCAACCCAGGGGAGAGAGTAATGGGATTTATAGATGCCACTCACCAGACCGGCTAGGTGGTGGCCAGATCTGGTCATCCCAGGCTTCACTGTCCCAAGGTAGCAGAACACTGCTGTAGTCCACCTCCTCCTCTTCTTCTTCCTCAGCTATCGAGGACTCTTCTGGAAAGGCAATGGCACTAGTGGCAGTAGTGGCAATAGGTGGGACAGCATCTCGGGGTTGATCTCTGGATCCCAGATCTTCTGTTGGCTCTTCCAGTTTCTCATGGACACTGGGCTCTGCTTGAGCTCATCTGTTTCTCCTGCAGCTTGAAATGGATCGGTCTGAGCTCCAGGGCCACACACCTCACCCTCACGTCCAGGTATCCAACCTTCAGGGTGATGTGATAGCCAGTACCCAGCTGTGACACTGTCCAGCTGATCCCTCAGACTGTCTGCTGGCTTCTCCCCCCAGGCTGTTCCTCACCTGGTAGGCCAGCTCCTAACCTAGAGGTGTTTGCTTGACTACACAGCTGCTGTAGCCACTCCTCACAGAATTTCTCTGAGTCCTCGTCTTCTTCCTCAGATGATACAGCATTTTCACCTCATCTGGCTACCAGTTGGGCACAGCTGGCTGGTGCCTAAACAAGCCTTGATGATTGGCTCAGTCCAAAAGTTTATTTATAGGCCAGACAGTGAAGTATGGCAGGATGTCCCTCCCATGATGGTAGCACACCACACACATGTCTACTGGCCACTCAGGTAATGCCACATTGTCTGGAGCCCCAGCACATCCACGTTCTTCCTCTAACTTCCTGAGTTCCTCTTCCTCCTGGCTAACCCAGGAAATCATGTGTGGAGGGTAGTGCCTCTGTTCACTGCCATCCATTTCTTTCCCTGGATGCTGAAAAATACTCAAACAGTTTAGGCTGTAGTTTGTTGTACTTAAACTGACTTCCACAATGACTTGGCTAGATATGGGGGGCAGTGCGGCTGGTTACTGCTCCCCACTCCTATCCTTTACCACTTACTTTGCACTGGCTCTAATTTTTTCCACAGTCCACATTACCTAAAGGCTTCACAGTGAATTGCTACTTCAATATTCTTTGGCTCAATATGCTTAACTGCGCATCAGAGCTTTGCACACTGAGCTTCCATTCAAATCACACCACAACTAGACCTTTCAGACGCTGTCCCTGAGTCCTTGCCTGCCGCTGCATGCTAAACAAATTTCCACAGTTTCTCACTCCATTTGAAATTCTGTACCTCTGCAAACTGCATTTTACAACGTGATTTTCTTTTCATTCCCTGCCCTGAGCCCATTTTGCAAAATTACGAATTTGTATCGAGGCACACTTGCCTTTACCAGTGGTTGCTTCTATTACACTTTTTAAGCTGTTTGAAGCATTTCTGAACTGCATTTTTGATCCAGAATACTTACAGTTAAGCTATTCTTTCCAAACTTTTTCTCCTTCTGTTTTGGCTGAACAGACCATGATTGCTCAATGCCAAGCACTCTTTACTTCTCAGGTGGTCGCAACTGCAGTGACCGAACTCCGAGGATTTGTTACACCCACAAAACTGACTGATGACTTCCAGTGAATCGGGGTTTTGCCAATCGTCCACTCCATGTGAACTTGACCTAGTCCAAACATTTAAAGAAATCTCCACAAGGTCTGAAATCAAACACCTGCTGCTGCTCCGTGAGCTCTGCTTCCAACAACACTCTGCTCGTCCTCTCACACAGAGTACACAGTCCAAGAGGTGGGACTTTCTAGCTCAGCCAATCATGCGACACCATGAAAATTAGGGCAGGGGCACACTCTCTCTCTCTCTTTCCTTTCAAGTGTGTTCCAAGGCTCTCTGGGAAGGATTTTAAACTGCAGTTGAACACACTTTTTTTTTTCTCTTCGCTGCTCGAACAGCGGCTTGAAACCACTTGTCTTTACAGTTAGTACTTCTTCTTGTGGGTGCACCACCACCAAATTTACTACCACAGGTAATTCGTTGAGGCAACCTAACCCCCAATATCCCTGCATGAACCCTCATTTTGTGTAAACCCCAACTCTCTCCAGGGGTCAGAACCCCTCTTTCTTCACCTTGGCAACAGCTGGCATTAGCATCTGGGCACCAGACAATCCACAAACTTCTTTGTCTAGGGTATTTTCTTGGCTAGGACCACAGAGAAAGGGGTCGCACAAAACATTTTTGTATTTTTACCAGGAACCCAGGTGTGCCATGGCACTGGGGGCACCAAGAAATCACAAAGTCTACTCACAGAAAAATGTCCACAAGCAGAAAGTAGGACCAAGTAGTAAGTTTTAGTCTGACTCGTAGGATTGACAGGAAACATTTGCCCACTGGGGTTGCAGGTACAGAAACAGGTACAACAAAGTCCACAAATCAACAGCAGTGCTTTACTACCACTTAACTTGTTCAAATCCCCCTGGCATAGGGGGTACAGTGAGCAACATTCCTGTCCATCCCTCTTCTGGGCTATGGAACATCAGGCTTACACATTCCAGGGGTGGGCAAAACCGGGCTTTCCCCATTACCAAAATCCTAAAGTTCACACAATCTTTTACAGGACAGTGCACATCCTCCAAATTGCATGAAACGGTTCCACAAAAAATCCATCCCAAATGAGAAAACGTTCTCATCATAATTCAGTTAGAAGCGAGTTAATTCCAAAGTCTGGAGAGAGGGGGGGCTTCTCTTTTCCAAAACAGATTCATGACCGTGAAGGTACCATTTGAGTGTTTTAAACAATTCTCTGGCAGGCCATGAAGTAAACTTTATCCCAAAAGGCAGGAATTCCCTGAGAGAGATAGGGTAAAACCAGGCCTTAACCAGACTCTGGACAGCATTTTCTCATTCAAAATTTCTTCAGAAGTGCGCGATGTCCCAAGAATGACTCACGGTTACAGGTACCACATCCGTTCAGGATTCTTTACCTCCTTAGGAGCACTGCAGTAGAGAAGGCGACCACCATGACTCAACACAGTCTCTCTCTCTCTCTCTCTCGTTAGGCCAATTGGGGGTTGGAAGGGTCAGGAGAGAGGTGTCACTTCTCTGAGGCTCCCCCTCATTCAGCACCTCTAGCTGACTGTCTGCTCAGAGACAGAAAAGTGACTCACAGCAAAAATGTATTTTTTTAAACTTTTTTTTATTGATCATAAAGTCCGATTACAACATATCATTGGTTAACAAAGTCACATATGGTACAGGGTTATGCAGGTTTCAAGAACTTTTCAGGGTAAATATTCATTTCGGTAGTTACATTTTTTTCCCCACTGATTTCCCCCCAGAATTCTTATATTTTGCCTTTATCTTCCCCCCCTGTTTTATTCCATTCTTGGTTTGTCCTCCTCAGGATATATCGATGAACATGGAGCAAAGGTTTGCCTTACCTTCCAGCAGTCTTCCTGCAACTCCACCAAGCCCCAGTGTTAGACCTCCATAAGGATCCCAGCGTCTGGTCCACTACCTCTGCCTCCTCTGGTATTCATGGCATCACCAGCCTAGAATCAGATTTATGAGGGTTACTGCTTTAGTAAAGAATAAAAGTGTTTGCATCTAAGGAGGATTTTGCAGTATGATATTGTGGTCAAAGTGGAATTCCTTTTTTTTTTCAAATTGAATATGCTTTATTGAATTTTAACACCAAATTAAAAAAAGGAATACAACACATTTGGAACAACAGTTGAAACCGATTCCAAGAACTTAAGTATATATAATACAGGTGAGAACGTATGGAATAGAATAAAGTAGAGCACCAAGATTGTGCACCACCTGGAACTGAAGAAGACAATATCAGTCACATATAATATATTTGTACAAGAACTGGTAAAAGTGTATTTCCACCACAAGACCATTGAGGACTGCTGAAGATTTGTTCGGACTTATGTCCACTACTTCATACCAATCTGTTACAAAAAAACATTTTCATATTGAACTTGTAACTTTATACAATAAATGTCATAACTAAATACACCAATGTGTCTGTGTGTCTATTACATTTTAAGTCTTTTTTGTTTTATTTAATCCTAAAACACCTGTGCCCATTGTGGTTTCCCTTAAGTGGATGTCACCCTCTGATATAGAGCTATATGACCCTCATCTCCCCCCACTCCTAGATACCTGAACCTATCTCTGGCATTGTGTATCTGGTCCAACTCTCCTAGTGTTCTCTGAATTTTTCTGTTGTGAGGCATAGAGTGGCTGTTATCTGTTCCATATTATAAATGGCTGACACACTAGAATTCCAGTCTTCTGTGCTTGGGGCCTCTAGGTCTAGCCAGCGTGCTGTTAGTGCTTTGAGGGCTGCCAGAGTCATGCACTGCAAAACTTCTCTATTCTTTCTGCTCCTAATTCTGGGGACTAGGAAGCCTATTACATAATGTGTGAATGTATCTGGCATGGGTGCTCCCCATGATCTGTGACAGCTCCCCCGATCTAGTTCCAAAACTTGCTGATCTTAGGGCAGGACCACAGTATGTGATGATGTGTGCCCCTGCTTCCTCAGTTCTACCAGCATAGGTCTGTGGATGGAGATCCAAAGTGTCTGGTAACTGTGGGGACATAGAAGAACCTGTTGAGTATTTTCCACCTGAACTGCTTCCAATTTTGAGATGCTGTGACCCACCAACCCCTCAGACACTACTCCCACTGTTTCTCCGATATCTGAGTCCCTGAGTCTTCCTGCCATTTTAAGCTAACATCTTGCAGGGTGGTACCCCTGGCTTGTACTAGGATTTTATACATTGCTGAAATACAATCAGAACATTCTGCCAATCTTGTACTCCAGTGTAGAAATTCCTCCCATACTGTTTTGTCTCTGGTGATTCTATGGCCTGCTCCCGATCTAAAAAGGTAGCTCCTAACCTGCAGGAATCTATAAAAGTCCTCTTTGTCTAGATGATGTCAAATTTTGATAGTCTGAAACATTATACAGTGGTCCCCCTCTACCAGTTGTTCGTATCTACTTAGGGCTTTGCTATTCCACTTTCTAAACCCAGTATCCTGATGTGCCGGTTTAAAGTCTAGATCACTCACTGTGAGGGTCAAGGGGTCTATGTCATTCAGTGTGTTTGTTAATACTCTAATTTTTTTTTTGTAATGGAAAGCAAATGTCTGGTCCAGGGCTTAAGAATCTGTTTTTTCAAAGTTGCACTAATCTTAGTTGTTGGCAGGGCATAGAGTGGGATGGGTAGGTCAGGCCCATTTTCCATATCGTACCACCTGGAATGCTTTGTTTGCTTAGCCCATGTGATAATATAAGGGGTCTGGGCAGCAACATAGTAGAGTTTGAAGTCTGGGAGACCCAACACCCCCCTTCCCGTGGTAGCACCAGTTTATTCCTTTCCACTCTCAGCTTCTCCCGCCCCAACACACACACAAAGCATTTAATATATTTTTCTAGTTGCCACCAGAACCTGCCAGGGATGCCCAATGGGAGTGTCTGAAAGAGGAATAGGTACCTTGGCAAAATATTCATTTTCAAAATGCCTATTCTACCTAGAAGTGAGAAAGGGAGCAGGCACCATCTCTCCATGTCAGCTTAGCATTCCTTGGCTAGTTTATCATAGTTCAATTTGAACAGATCCCTAACATTTGTAGTGATGTTGATCCCCAAGTATCTTATCTCATTCTGTTTAGCCCAAGCAAAAGGGAATTGCATTCTGTCTTCCTGTATTAGTATCCAACTGATATGTATTGCTTCTGTCTTTGTGTCATTGACCCTATATCTGGACACCCTCCCATATTCTTCTAGGACTTTCTGGACTTTCTGGATTTTCTTCAATCCCTTATGAATATTAGGGTGACATCTGCATATGGGGAGATTTTGCGTTGTCTACCTGCCACTTCTATACCTTGGATGATTGGACCATCCCTAATCTTTACCACCAGGGGCTTTATGCAGAGTGCAAACAATAGAGGGAAAAAGGGGGCATCCCTGTCTGGTTCCTCGAGCTAAAGGGAATCAGTTTGAGTTTACCCCATTTACTTTAACAACTGCCTCCGGTTTCCTATATAATGCTTTAATGCATGAACTGAAGCCCTGGCCGAACTTCATTATAGCCATAACCCCTTTCAGATAGCCCCATCTGACCCAGTCAAACACCTTCTCTGCATCTAATAACAGGGCCAGTTGAGCATTGTTTGGATGCCTTCTGGGAGGTAAAGATGTTCAGGAGCCATTGGACATCTTGTAATAGTCTTCCCTTTATAAAGCCTGTCTGGTCTGGATTTACTAGGTTCCGGATGTATGTTTGCAGTCTGTTCGCCATTATGTAGGGGAATATCTTCATATCTACAGGCAATAGAGAGATGGGCCTGTAAGAGCTGCAAAGGTGTGGCTCTTTTCCTGGTTTTGGGATCACAGTTATTTGTGTCTGCCTCCATGAATCTGGTGCACTCTCCCCTTTTAATATTTTGTTGAAGATCTTTTGCAGTATGGGGTTTACTTCTCCAGCAAATGTTTTGTAGAATTCTGAGGGGAGTCAGTCTGTTCCAGGGGCCTTACAACATTTTAACTTTTGATTGTTGTGGCTATCTCTGTGTGTGAGATAGGGGCATCTTAGGAGTCCCTCTTCTCATCCTGCAACTGGGGCAGGTTTACAGAGCCCAGGAATTCCCACAACCCTAGCTCATCCTCTGCACCCCGTTGATCTGAGTATAACTGCTTATAGTACTCTGCAAATACCTCTAATATTTATGCCGATTTTCTGTGATTACTGGTGTCATTGGCTCTTTTCTTCATTTTTATGTTGCTTGCACACATGTGCAAGAAACATAGTGCCATCATCCGAGTTTTCAAAGGTGTGGCACCCATCTTCCAATTCAGTCAGTGTATTTGCAGGCGCAGCCCCAGTTCACCAATCACTGCTGCAGCTGTCTATGACAGCAGTTGAAAATGCAGTGGTCGTACAGTTGAAAGGGAGAGCTCTGCTTCAGTGAACAGAGCTCCCCCCTCCACACACACACACACACACACACGCACACACACACACACACGCACCACACTGCATGCTCATGCACTTCCACGCACACACTGCACGGCCGACGGAGGTGCCCAAACCCCCATCAGCTCCACACCCCCCCAAAGCATCCAGGTGCCACGCTGGGAGCTCAGCCCAGCATGGCAAAATGTGTTATGGCCGATGGGGGTGCCCAATCCCCCATTGACTCCAGCTCCCCCAAACAGCCTTCCAGCTGCCACACTGGGAGCCCACCCCAGCATGGCAAACATCTCTCGTCGTCCCACAAAAAAAAACCTGTAAATACAAAAACTGTCCCCCGGTGCTTCTCCCTGCCCCATCCCACAACCCACGCTCACCCACTGCATACCCTGCCTCCCAACACAGCCCCACCCCATACTTACCTCCGGATCTTGGCGTGATGATCTTCAGTGGACCAGGAACACATCTGTACCCTTCAAAGCCTACCTCGAACTGAGGAAATGCTGGTAAGCTGTATAATGGGATAGATAGGGTTTTTTCAACTTTGCTGCATATCTCAGGCATTTTTTGGAATTTTGGCACCAAATTTTCAACATGGGTTTTTTGAGACCCATCCTCATGAATTCTGTCACTGTCATGGTGTTAATCGGGCCCGATTAACAAAATGACAGTGCTTGTGTTCATAAGGTGGGCTCTCAAAAGTCTATGTTGCAAATTTGGTGAAAACATTTCTAACAAGCATTTGTCAATGCCGAATGTTTGCTTGCTGGCATTGGCAGTGGTAGTGTAGAAGTTACAGAGCTGCGTAATAGGAATGGCAGTGAAGTATTGAACTGAAGCCAACCCCACCACCACCCTGCAGAGAGTGACAGGCATTGGGGTTGTGCGTTTGGGTCGTCAGGCATAATGGCCATGCCATTTCAGTACACCCCACCGTGCAGACACTGACAAGTGTCACGGTGTTCCTTGGGGTCTTTGGCCCTTATGCGCACCCCATTTCATTAGGAAATATAGTGAGAAGGGTGTGATATAGGAGAATGGGGTGAACTTTGGGGCCGAAGAGACAAGGCATACCTCAATGCTTCTCAGTGGCTGCAGGGTGTGGTAGGTATGAGCATTACAGACGGAATCCCAAGTCACACCCCTGATGCTGTCATTCTCTACAGGTTGGGCATTATGGTTGAAACCTTATACCTCAGGTATCTGCTGGTATTTTCACCCAAATGTTCAACATGTTTTTTTTGTGACCCACCTCATGAACAGGGGGAATATCAGTTTCAATGGAAGCTTATGTACAGCCACTGCATTTTAGCATCACAGGTGCAAAACATTCCAAACAGGATGTAAAATGACAGCTGTACTGTTCATGGGGAACAGTAAAAAGTGGCAATGTTGTAAATCTGCAGTAAAAATATTTAAAAAAATGGTGAAGTCACGAGCTTACATAGAAACTGTGCAACGCACACCCATAATATAATTAGGTTGGGGATTTTTTACAGCAGATTGTCAACTCAGGCATTTTGGTGCCTCCGATCATGAACAGTGTCACTGTGATTTTTTTTATCTGTCCCTAACAATTTCCCACAGCGATAACGCATCTATGCACTGAAAGTGTGAAACACACTAAGCCATGTTGTGGAAAATGACAGTTGTACTGTAACAAGGCAGTGTGTGAAAAATGCCACTAGTGAAAATCTGACTTAAAATATATTACAAAGTCATGAACTTCATTTAGGTGCGTGGAAACTGCTCAATGCTCACTCATAACACAAGTCATTTTATTGACTTTTGCCACCACATTTTAACATAGCCATTTTAAGACCTCTGCTCATGAACAGTGTAATCTGCATTTTCTTAATTGTCCAACATTGCTTTCACACACCAACAGCACCACTGTGCGCTACATGTGTGAAAACACATTTTGGGCGGCATATGAAAAAATGGCAGCTGTACTGTTCATAAGGAGTAATAAAATGGCAATGTTGAAAAATCTGGGAGGAAATATTAAATTAAACTTATGAGCATGCATAGGAACTGCACAATGTACGCCAGAAACAGTCATTTTTAGAATTTTTTCACCAAATTTCAACATAGCCATTTTAAGACCTCTGCTCATGAACAGTGTCACTGTGATTTTCTTAATTTGTCCTGTACATTGATTTAGCACACCGATCGCGCCATTGTGCGCTCATATGGTCAGAATCACGCTTTGGTGAGATGTGAAAATGACAGCTGTACTGCTTATAAGAAGGTGTGGTAAAATGGCACGTTGAAAATCTGGAGTGAAAATATTGAAAATTTATGAACCATTTAACGTAAGTAGAACTGCACAACGACGCCGTAGAAACAGTGGTTTTTTTTAATTTTTCACAATTTTCAAAATAGGTTTTTGAGAGCCCACCTTATGAACACTGGCAGGTCATTTCATTAATCGGTTCTGAAAGTTGATTTTGCGAGTAGTGACTGTGAAATCACCTTTGGGCCTGAATAATGCCATGACAGTGACATCATTCATGAGAAGGGGTCCCAAAACCTCATGTTGAAAATTTGGTGCAAAATTCTGAAAATGTCTGAGATATGCAACAAAGTTGAAAACCCCTATCTAGCCCATTATACAGCTAACTGGCATTTCCTCAGTTCGCAGTCGGCTTTGAAGAGTGCAGACATGTTCCCAACCACCCAAGATCGCGCAGGAGGTCCGGAGGCATGGGTGAGGGGCTGGGAGTCAGGGTGCGAGTGGTGGGTGCGGGTTGTGGGAGGGGGCCCAGAGACTACGTGGGACCGTTGTTTCTTTACAGGTGTTCTTTTTGTTTCCATGATGATGTGAGATATCTCACACTGGGGTGAGCTCTCCATGCGGCACACGGACGGTTGGTTGGGGTATTCAGATGATGGGGGATTGGGCACCCTGTCGCCAAAGCATCGATTGCCATGCTGGGGTGGGCTCCTGTGGCACCCAGTACTCGGGGTGAGGAGTGGAGCCGACGGGGATTGGGGCACCCCTCGAGAGAGCATGAGTTGCCAGCTGGGTGGGCACCAGCATGGCATTTGGAAGGCTTTGGGGGTGGGGAGCTCAGCACAGCCGACGGGGGATTGGGCACCCCCGTCAGCTAAACAGTGTGTGCGTGCATGCAGGGGGCACGCACGCCTGCATGTGCATGTGTGTGTGTGGGGGGTGAGCTGCACATGAGCAAGTGATATCTTACCGCTGCTCACTGAAGCTTAGCTCCTGCTTTGAACTGTATGCCACTGCATTTTGGAGCTTGTCATAGACAGCTCCAGCATGCATTGGCTTGCTGGCAATGCTACCAACACACTGATTGAATTGGAAGAGCTGGTGACACACCTCCCAAACTGATGATGGCACTATGTTTCTTGCACATGCATGCAAGCAAACATGAACAAATATAATAAATGCAACTTAATTTTGAAGACCTTTTTTTTTGTATGCATATGTGACGGATAATGAGGGGATCCACTAACTGTAGATCAAGGAGGATGTGAAATGGTGCAGGTACATGGGGGTGGAACAAAGTGTAGACAATAAGTCTCTCAGAGCTTCAGGCTGATGTAGGCACAGCTGAACTAAGGCAGGAGGATGTGAAATGGCAGCAGGTACATGGGGGGTGAACAAAGTGGTAGACAGTAAGCCCTACCTGAGCTTCAGGCTGATGTTGTGCCACCTGACCATGCGCACAAGCACCCACGGCATGTTCTTCTTATAGTCCCATTTATATGTCCATTTATGTTCTTACAGCGCTGATTGCCTAACTGAGCCAAGATGTAAACAGATACTAAATGTTAGGTTTATTTCAGGTGACCATGTTCTTATAGTCTCCTATTTATATGTCCGCTTATGTTCTTACAGCTGCTGATTGCCCAATTGAGCCAAGATGTAAAACAGATACTAAAAAGTCAGGCTTATTTCAGGTGACCAGGATCGTGGTGGGAGAGGGGAAATGAAACAATGTCCTGAGAATGTTCTTACACTTATTAATCTGTTGCTGTGCCACGGAGTGATACACATCGTCCAGAATCCCTTATATTGCTCAAATTATGTTTGCAGCCTAAAGGTGCTTAGGTGGATTGGCATTTACTCAGCGGCAAATCTTTTTTTCATATTTTTTGTAGATCATCTGTGCTAAGCATATAACCACCATTCACTGATTAGACACTTGGGGCATGGAATCTGTGTTACAAGCAAAGTTGCATTTGCACAGTCTCCTGAATATTTATCTGTTGATAATGAAATGAAAACCGTCAGCTGATAACATTCAGTCACAGTCCATTGCACAGGTATAGGCATCTCACTGATAGATCTGAGCAAAGGGACATGCACTCTGCCAATAACACCACTTACAGCTCCAGACACTGAAGAAAGAAATTCATGCATTTTCATGACTGTTAACTTTTTCAGCATTTTAAAACAGTTACTTTAGCATCTGCGCTTAAGATGTTACACGCTGAACTGATTGTGACACCAGAATCCCTGTGATCAACATTTGTCAGCAAAAGTGAATTGTAAAATCAATAGATGTTTAAAATGGTAAGTGACATGAGCAATAACAACATATCTGCATGTAATATTTGGTTTAAAATTTGAGCACCACCATATTCGTCTCATAATGCGTCAAACAGGGATGCCATTTATAATTCAACTAATGTCAAGCAGTTTTGAGCCATGAAAAGTATTATTGTATCAGTATGGTGGCAGCAACGGATCAGGAAATTATGAAATAAAATGCAACAGCACTCTGTCGGTCCATATGTTGTGCGGGTGGGAGGAGTGCATGAGCACTTCCAGGGTGGGCTGTTAGGCAGCCTCAGATTCATTTGGAGAAAAGGGTGGATTCGATTAGAGCACGGTTGAATTTTGTTTTGTTTTTTCAATACCTAGTTTTTGCTATTTTGTTGAAAGGATATGTCCAACCCTAAGATGTTTAGGGTCACAAGGTGGTGTGACTTCATTGAGCATCTGATTTGAGAAAGCTGTGCGATTCTATCTAAATGCCAACTCACGGCAATTCAGAGAAAAAATATTTTGAAGCTGCATTACCAGACTAAGTGTGCAGTTTAGTGAATTACCAACAGGGGTGTGTATATGACACAGCACTAAAAGGGCGATAAAGTGTTTCAGTCATGAAAACCTCCCCACTGGCTGCTATTGAAATGTATAGCAGTATGTTCTCCTTTGTGCATTCTGGATGTTCTTTGCTTCAGCTGCAGGTAGTACAGCACGCTCAAGTTCATTTGCATAGGTTTTAGCAGCGGAGTTCACATTGACAGAGTCTAGTAAGAGAAAACGCTGAATTACAGCTACGCAACTTAAGTCTGAGTTTTCACATCAAATACTAACATACTATTTGCCAGCAGATTAGGCCTACGGTCTACTCCAGTCTGCTTTCGAACCTTAAATCCTTAGTTGGATGCTGAGATCCTCCATCCCTTGTGCTCCAGAAACCCCTATCATCCATCCCACCCTGAACAGGCTATCATCTGATACATCCACTTTCTGTGTCTGTCCCACCCTCTCTTGAAGCTCTCCACTGTGGATCTCTGAACCAGCTCACCAGGCAGTGCATTCCAAGGGTCCACCACCCTCTCAGTGAAAAACCTCCTCCTCTTTCCCCTCACCTTCCACCTTCCAACCACGCACTCTGGTGATACCTCCTGCTTTAGCTCTAAAGATCCCTCCATGTTTATCCTATTTATTCTCTAGAGGTACTTGAAGCTCAATCATGTCCCCCTGTCTCTCCTCTCTCCACGTAGAAAACAGGCAGAGCACCTCAAGTCTGTCCTCATACGTCAAATCCCTAGCCCTCAGATCATCTTTGTGTTGCCTCCTCTGTACCCACTTCAGGAGCTGTATGTCCCTCTTCAAGTGTGGTCTCCAGTACTGTACACAGTACTTGTGTGTGGTCTAACCAGTCCATTGTACAGCGTAGAATCACTTCCTTGCTCCCAGAGGTGATCCCCCTCTATGATGCATCCCAACATCCTGTTTGCCTTGCTAGCTGCTCTCCCCACTGCTCAGAGTTATTCATACATGCATCCACCATGACCCTGGGTCTTTTTCCCTATTGAGGCCTCCAGTGCTCCCTCCCAGAGTGTACCTGTGTTTAGGTTTCCCGACCAAGATGCAACACCCTGCACTTGGTGATATTGAAATTTAATTTCCATGTGAATCCAGCTTTCCAGGGTGTCCAGGTCCCCTTGCAGGGCCAACCTCCCCTCTTCTCCCTCAACTACTGCTCCCATCTTGGAGTCATCCGTGAAGAGACTCATTTCACATCCTATACCCTCCCTGATGTCCGATATGTATGCATTAAACAGGATCAGACCCAGGACCGAGCCCTGTGGTACCCCACTACCAACCTCTCTAGGGTTCGAGAGCTCCCCACAGACCACTACTCTCTGAGTGCATCCAGCTAGCCAGTTTTCAATCCATCGGACCATCAAAGGGCCTACTCCTAACCCCATCAGTTTCTCCACCAGACCATTGTGGGGACAGAGTCAACGCCTTGCTGAAGTCCAAAAATAATACATCCACAAACACCCCTGTGTCCAGTTCTGCAGTGTTACCCATTCATGGAACTCCACAGGGTTGGTTTGACGCTGATCTACTCATACAAACCCATGTTGCCGACTATCCAGACCTCCCACCTCCTCCAAGTACACCTCCAATCGTTCCTTTAGTATACTCTCCATTAATTTTCCCACCACGAGGTCAAACTGATGGGTCTATAGTTACCTAGTACTTCCTCGTCTCCCTTTATGGATTGTTACTACATGTGCCTCTCGCATAGTCTCTAGGTGCCCTCCCGTCTCAAGTGACCTGCTGAAAAGCTCTGCAGGGGTGCAGCCAGTATGTCTGCCAATTCCCATAGTACTCTCGGATGAATGCCATCCGGCCCAGGAGATTTGTCTTTCTTTAGGGCCTTGAGGGCTAACCACACCCTTTTGGCGGAGATAGCATCATCTGTCCCCTCCACCTTACTGGCCTTTTTATCCTTACTCAGATGTGACACCCCTGGGGTACCTCTCCCTCCCTCTTGCTCCATTTCTGTTGCTCTCCTGATCCCACTAACTGACACTTCTATCCCCTTCGTGCCTTGCTTTGCAGATATCCCATCCCCTTCCCTAGTGAACACAGAGGCAAAGTACTCGTTAAATACCTCTGCCTGGTCCCTCACCTCTTCCACCCACCCTCCCTCCTTCTGTTCTGATCTCAATCTGCTGAGATGGCCCTTAGTTTTTCTCCGCTCCCCAATGTACCGGAAGAACCCCTTTTCCCTTCCATGTATCCCCTGTGCCAGCCGCTGCTCTTTACTGGACTTTGCTCCCCTCACCATACGGTTGACTTTGACTTTTCTAGTTGCAAGCTGGTACATTTCCTTATGCCTATCCCCTCTTGTTGTTTTATATTTTTTGTAGACCGCCTTCTTTTCTCTGACTGCTACCTGTACCTCACTGGACCGCCAGCATGGTTTATGTGACCTTGCCCTTCACGTTTCAACTTAGTGCAGATCCTGACTGCCCTGACGTAGTCCCCTGCTTATGACCTCCCATCTCCTTTCCACACTTGTCGTTGAGGTAATCCCTTCATGTGATCCTTGGAGAATATTTCCATGCCCATACAGTCTGCCCCCTGAAGTCCACTGCCAGTGTCCTATATCTCCCCTCCCCCATGCTTATTTGAAACCAGACAGTATTGTGGTCGCCCCAGTCAGGGGGTCCTGTACAACCATGTCCCTTACCAGATCCCCATCTGCCAGAACCACATCCAGGACATGCCCTCCCTTGTGGACTCCATCACATGCTGTGTTAAGAACACATCCTGGAAGCCATCCAGCAGCCTCTGCTCCTTGGCCACCTTAGAGGACATGGTTCCCCAGTTTGTACCTGGCATGTTAAAGTTGCCCCATCAGCACCCTCCTTCCCCTTTTGTTGCACAAACGTGATGTTGTCCAGCAAACCCATCCTCTAGAACATCACTCATCCCGGGGGGCCTATATGCTACACCCAGCTTGACCTTATCTCCTGCTGGGGATTGTAAGGTGACCCATAAGGCCTCCACGTTTCCCTCTGCCTCTTCTACCCTAGCAATTTCCATGTCATCTCTAATGAACATAGCCACTCCACCCCCTCTGCCCTCCTTTCTATCCTTCCTAAGCATAGTGTACCCCCGTTACGTTTAGGTCCAAGTCATGGTTTTTGTTGGCCCACGCCTCTGTGACCACCGCCACATCCAATTCCCGAACAGCATGGCCTGAACTCCGCAACTTGAAGCTCCTGGCATTTACTAAACACCAACCCCCCTTATCCCCTGGATCTTCTTGTCGAACCCCACTCAGATTCTTTATACTTCCATCCTCCCTCTGCTCCTCCTGAAACCTCCACCTCCAGTCTGTTTCCCCTTCCCCTAGGCTTGGGCTACTCCCTCATCTGGAGGAGAGGCTTCTGGTCAGCCTCCCTTTATCTCTTCCCCTTACAAGTTTAAACCCCACCTTTCTTGTATGTAGTCAGCCATCCCTGTTTAAGGACTTCCTTCCCTAATGGGGCAAGATGAAACCTGTCCTTGGCATATAGTCCTTATCCTCCCAAACTCCATTCCAGTTCCTAACACCCAACCAACTCTCTGCACCCCACTTCCTGAGCCAGTCCTTAACCTCTGTGAGCTTCATTTATTTCTCCACTGAGGCCTTTGGTACTGGAAATATCTCCAAAAAGGAAATGTTGCATCCATTATCCCGACAGACTCTAGCAAGTTCTTGGAACCTTGCTTGGATTTCCAAAACGCTATCTCCCTCTAGATCATTAGTTCCCAAATGCACCAGGAAATCCAGTTTCCCTCCACAATCCCTAACCATTTCATACACCATGAACTTTGCTCTGTGCACTGTCAGCCCAGAGATACTCACTACCTTCACCTGGCTATGCATCCACCCCCGTCCCTCCCACTGGATACCCCTAATCATAGAGTCTCCCAATAACAGAATCTTAACACCGCCATCATCCCTATGGTTACCTCCACTATGCCCTCTCTCAGCCCCTTCCCCTTTATTCACATGATCTCAATTTCATGGGAGTCTTCCTGCCTTATTAGAGACCCCTTGTCACCCTCCCTTTTCTGCCTCCCTTGCTATTTTGCCCACTTAACTCAAACCCCCTCTGAATAGGTGTCCCCTTTAACCCTCTCTTATCCAAACCATTTATCCTGGCCCTGATGGTTTCCCCTTCCCCCACACTGTTATCCTCCCCCCTTGTAATAGTACCCCTGCCTCCAGAGGCTCTCTGTGGGTCCCCTTTAGCTAGGGCCCCATCCTTGCTACTGACCCCCCTGCTGAAGGGGGGCTCCTCTCCCACCTCCTTGTCTCCCAGTTTCTCTCCAATCATGCTCTCCTCCCTCATGTCTGGAATATGTTGCATCTCCCCCATTTGCTTAACATATATGTTTCCCCTTCTCCCTCTGGGACTATTTCTATCCTTTCCATAGCCGGTCTGTGATGCCCTAAGGGTATCCGACTCCCTCCCCCCGGCCTCTGTATAAGTTTCCTCATTTCCACCAACCCCTTCCTCCCCCTCTAGGTTGCTTAGTAGCTCAAATTTATTGTGACAGTCTATGTCAGCCTCCATCAAGTAACCCGAGTTTCCCCTGACTGCATCTCTAAACTGTCCCTCTTCTTCCTCTCTTGCTCTGTTCACCTTAGGAGCTCCCTTCCCACAGTCTGCTGTTTTAGGCTTCCACACAACAGCCCCTCCTGACTCTTCCCCCTCCACTCTCTTTGTATTCAGAATGTTCACCCCGTACGCTTTCCCCTTAGCATCAACTTCCCTATCTAAGGGTCCTCTGTCCCTAATATCCCCCCTCCTGCTTGCTGTAACATAACGTCCTGTAATTTCAGAGCATTGCCCCAGCCTCCCCTCAGCCCCACCCTTCTGCTGCCCATATCTACACCCCTTATCCTTGGACACCCCCCCCAGCTTACTCCTTAACCAATATACCTCACTCCTGATACAAGATAGCTGTCTACAGAGTGGGCAGCCTCCCTCTCTCCAGGCCCAATTTAGAATTATTGCCATCCCACAGCCTGTGCAGCCTACAACCCTTCCGAAGATGCCTGCCACGGTGGAATATGGCCACCCTGTTTATCTCCCTCTGTTTATAATGGCACACCCCCTTTTCTCAGTCCCTTTTCCCTGGAATACAGTTTCTCTCTATACTGACTGTAGTTATTTACAAACCCAATTTCAACCCCACCAATAAAGTTCCCAAGTCTCACAAACACATATAGTCCAGTGTGTGTTCGGTCCCACTAACAGTGTGTGTAAGCAGACATCAGGTACCGTATGATGTCACGGGCCCACCAGCTCCTGTTGCTTCGGAATTTCAGTCCCAAACAGAAATACTCAGCCCTTCAATCCCAACCCCCCAGTGGCTTTTCAGTATTTAAGAAAGCCTACAAAACAGGATGGGTGGGAGGGCTCTTACCAAACACCAGGCAAACAACACATTTAAATTTCCCTCTAATTAACCCTGCCAAACAACTGTCCCAAAGCCTCCAAAGTTACAATATCACAGCCCAAGTAACAGTTCTAATTCAAGATAATAATTTTTAACACATATAACTAATTTCACTTACAAACTATTCAAATATTTCAGTTAAAACAGAATATAACCCCAGACCTCTGTCCTAACAGCCTGCTGCTTAAGTTCCCAAGAAATACTGAGGTATTTTTTTTCTGGAGGATTAGAACCCATGGAGTCCATGAAGGTGTGCTTTGGAGAGCTGGCGTGTGTAAGGACTGTTAGGCACCCACACATTTTGGTGGTCCTGCTTTGGCAGGGAACAGTTTATTAAAGTAATGATGTGTGGCTTGTCTCTCTAAGCTAGACAAGACTACAGCAATCTATCAGGCAACTGACACAGTTGATCTGTGTGTGTGTGTGGGGGGGGGCTGCTCACTGAAGCATAGCTCCCTCTTTCAACTGTATGCCACTGCATTTTCAACTGCTGTCATAGACAGCTTCAGCAGTGATTGGAGAACTGTGACCACACCTGCAAACACACTGACTGAATTGGAAGATGCTGACACACCTCTGAAAAACTCAGATCATGGCACTATGTTTCTTGCACATGCATGCAAGCAAACATAAAAATGACTGTTTTACAAGCGTGCATTGCGCAGTTCCTACGCCCGCTCGTAAGTTTGCGGGTTTTTAATATTTTCACTCTGGATTTCCAACATTGCCATTTTACCACACCTCCTTATTAGCAGTACAGCAGTAATATTTCACATCTCGCCCAAAATATGTTTCCGTGCATGTAGCGCACAATGGTGCAGTCGGTGTGCAAAATCAATGTTCGGGACAGATTAAGAAAATCGCAGTCACACTGTTCATGAGCAGAAGTATTAAAATGGCTATGTTAAAAATTTGGTTAAAAAATTCCCAAAATTTACTGTTTTACGAGCATTGGTTGTGCTGATCCTACGGACGCTTGTAAGTTCACTAATTTTCAATACTTTCAATCCAGATTTTCAACATTGCCATTTTACCACACCTTCTTATGAGCAGTACAGATGACATTTTTCACATAAAGTCAAATGTCAAAGTCAAATTTATTTAAAAAGACGCCCAATCCCACAGGCTCTGGGCGCCGCACAGAAATATCTTGCCCAAAACATGTTTCCACCCATGTAGTGCACAATGGCGCAGTTAGTGTGCGAAATCAATGTATGGGACACATTAAGAAAATCACAGTGACACTGTTCATGAGCAGAGGTCTTAAAATGGCTGTTTTGAAAATTTAGTGAAAAATTTCCTAAAAATGACTGTTTTACAAGTGTGCATTGTACAGTTCCTATGCATGCTCGTAAGTTTGCAAATTTTTAATATTTGCACTCCAGATTTTCAACATTGCCATTTTACCACACCTTCTTATGAGCAGTACAGCTGTCATTTTTCACATCTTGCCCAAAATGTGTTTCAGTGCATGTAATGTACAATGGCTATCTGTGCGCAATCAATGTTTGGGACAGATTAAGAAAATCACAGTGACACTGTTCATGAGCAGAGGTCTTAAAATGGCTATGTTGAAAATTTGGTGAAAAAATTCCCTTCAGACATTCTGCAATGTTACTAATGAAGACATTGAATAGGACTGGCCCCAGGACCGATCCCTGAAGCACCCCACTAGTCACCCACTCTCCCTAGACTGCACACTATTTACTACCAATCTCTGCCTCCTGTCTGTTAGCCAGTTTCTAACCCAGTTTACCACCCTTTCCCCCATGCTCAGCCTACCCAGCTAGCTTATCAGCCTCCTATATGGGATGGTGTCAAAGGCTTTGCTGAAATCAAGGTAAGCGTTGTCCACTGCCCCACCATGATTCACTTCCTTTGTCACCCAATCAAAGAAATCAACCAGATTCTAGATGCCCCACTATCCTTTCTTTAAGCAATGTCTCCATGATCTTCCCCATTACTGAAGTGAGGCTGAATGGCCTATTGTTCCCTGCCTCCTTGCTGCCGGACTTGTGTAGAGGGACCACATGTGTCCTCCTCCAATTCACTCGTGTTGAATGACTCAGTGAACACGGCTGCCAGAGGTACTGCTATCTCTCTTCGCAGTTCTCTTAATATTCTTGGGCGTATGCCATCTGGTTCCATCGCTTTGTCCACCTTCAATTTAGTGAGCTCCTGCAGGACTCTTTTGGCTTTGAATGGACTATTGTCCACCTCTTCACCCCTTTGGCAACTGCTGTACTGCTGTGGCCCTTGCCCCCCACTCTTCTCTGAATACTGAACGGAAAGACACAGTTGATGTCTTGGGAGGAAGGCATGGAACTATCACTTCCAAATACCTAAACAGCACATACAAGCAAGCAACATTTGGCATTGACAAATGCTTGTTACTACCATCCTATTAATCATCTGTTTTCTTAATTGCCAGGCCAGTAGTTTTCCTGCCCTATTTCTGGCCTCATGGTAGCATTGTTGTGTGTAACGTACACCCCCCTCTATTTTCTTTTATAGCTATCTCATTAGTTTATCTCTGCATTCTTGGAGGTGTTGTTTCATGGCTGGGTTCAGTGTAATTTTATGTTCTGCCTCCAGGTCAAAAAGCTGTTCCACTAGTTTCAGTCTTTGTCTACTATTTTCCCCTTTTTTACCCAAGGCAAATCGAATACACACTGCACTTAATGTGGCTTTCAAGCCCTCCACCTGTCAGCCTCCGAGGTCTCTCCCTTTCTGTTGTTCTGGAGGTAGTCTTTAGTTTCCCCTTGTATTAATTTACAAAAGTGTATATTGTCTAAATGTGAGACACTGAGCCTCCAAAATGTGTTTTTGTGAATTGGGGTCACCGTCAGTTCCAGTATTACTTGTGCGTGGCCGGAAGTTGTGATCTGTTTAATATCACATCTGTCTACAAAGTGTAACCACTCAGTGGACATCAGGAAGTAATCTATCCTGGAGTACTGCCCTTGTGGATGTGAAAAAAAGGTGTAGTTCCTACAGTATCCCTACCGTGAGTATGTCTCCAAATGGTTCTATGTCATAACAGTAACAATCATTTTCGGCGATGTGACTCCCCAGCGCACAGTAAAATGGTGCCAGGGACTTAAAATTATTATGCTTTATGTGGGGAGCTTGCTTTATCCTCACATGGCTATCTGAACAAGTGATGTTAAAGGAAAAGTATCCTGTCCTTAGCTTTGTTTGGGGCGTATATGTTGGATCAGTACACAGGGAATGCCCCAATATTGGCCCGTAAGTTTAATGAACTGCCCCTCCTTATCCTCCTCCACTTTTTTCACCATCAGGGGGGTGTTCTTCCTAACTACCCCTCGTCTATGTGTATGGTTTTCATATGCAGAGGAGTACACTGCCCCTACCCAACTTCTTTTAAATTTTTAATGTTCAGGTTGGGAAAGGAGAGTCTCCTGTAAAAAAAAAGCCACTGATGTGTCCCATCTGTTCAATTCTTGAAGGATTCATGTTCATTTTATGGGTGAGTTAATCCCCTTAATGTTGTAAGACACAATTACTAAATCAGCCATGGTAATTCATTTCTCTCATAGTTTATCGTTTGCATTTATGACACATTTTCTGTGATGCAACACTTAACTTTGAAAACAGTACCATTAACAAAACGATATACAGTGGTTCACAAGTAACACCTACTGTGAATCAAACTGGGAGTCGCAAGCCTGGGATTCCCATAACCTGTGTTCCTGTCCTTGACTTCAATATTTCAGAATTCCAGCCACTCTGGGGTTGACTAACATTGTTGGTTCCAGAGCGCTGTGGCCTGATGAATCTAGCTTACACCCTTGTGGATAGTACGATGCAGGGGTCCAGCATGGTCTTGCCTCGGCCTTCTCTGCCCTGTGCTTGAACATCTGTGTTGAATGAACTGATGGGCTCAGCACCTCGTCCCCATCCCCCACAGCCAGCTGTCTTCAAGGGCAGCCTATCTATATATAATATCATTTTGTTTCTTTCTCCCACTTCTGCTATTTCTAACAATCCCCTTTGCTGTCTTTACTGCTAGTACAATATTCCCTTGCCCCAATGCTCCAGCAGGTTTCTATGTTCCAAGCCATCCCCTTTTTATTTTCCAGGGTCATCTCTCTATTAATATTGGCTCTTCAGCACCAAATTCTTACCCCACTCCCCTAGAAATGAGACAGTTAGAACAAGCTACCCTGCTTTTTGGCAAGACAAGGTAATATTGGGCTTCATTGTTCCCTGGGAAGTCGTAGTCCCACTGACCCTCCGACCCCCCTCCCCTTGGATTGGTACTTCCTTCAGTACAAAACGGCTAAATAATTCTCCACAGATCAAGCATTGCCACATTTAACATTGATCTTCAGCAGTTTGAAACAGGTTTAACCCACTTTAGTCCCCATTAATCAATAGTCCAGCTTACCCTCCTCTCCTTCTTTCAGTACAAATTATCTAAACAACTCACTACAAAGTCAAGTGTTTAAACACATTACATTAATTTTCAGCAATCTGGGAGAGCTTTGTAACTTCCTTGTAGTCCCATTGAAGCTGTGATCCAGCTTACCATCCAGTCCCCTCCCCATTAACAACTGTTCTTCCTACAGTGCAAGATTTACAAACCTTCAAAACTTTTCCCCTCACAGTAAAGCATTTAAGCATTTCACTACATTGTTCAGCAGTCCAAGATAGTTTTTACTTAGTAAGACCTAACTTACTGACTGGGTTTATCAACCAGCCTGCTTTGAAGTCTGCAAGTCTCCTTCTCATCGGTTCATCAATTGGTTGTTTGCTATGGCCTCCCAATGCCTTGTTGCTGCACAGCTCACTTACATTGAAGCAAGCGGTGTGGTGCTGCACTGTTAAAGTAAATGGAGCTGCACGTGGTTCACCATATTTCCTGTTCGTGGACTTTACCAAATAAAAATAAAGTAAGTGCCGGTTACAAAAAAAGGGGGAGGTGGTGTAAAAAGCTTAATCGGGAGGATAAGCCTTTCAGGGGTGGGGAGCGTAGTATGTGCACAGTTCTCCTTTTTAATAGAATAATCCACAAACCTCACCACAGTGGATCTCGGCCTGGCGTTTGGGTCAGTGGGTTAGGGGGCAAGAGAATGATGGACTGTCTCAGTTTGTAGTGGGACTGCTTCATCTAGACCCAGCAGTTCTTTTAAAAATGAGGCGAGGAACTATTTCATCACTCTTGTCTCCGTCCCCTCTGGGACCCCATGGGTCCGTAAATTGTTTTGGCACAATCTCTGCTCTAAATCATTCAGTTTCCATGTGGTCTCCTGCTCCTTTAGGTACAGGAATAGTAGAGCTGCATTGTGGTGCATTCCCTATTGGCTGTCTTTCATGAGGCTCGTTTTCAGCTCCCCTGTCTTAAGGCTCAGTTCTTTTAACTCCTGCCATGTGTCGGGGACATCCGACTGCATTTTGCTAAGTGTCGTGCTGATTTTCTGCAGCTCTAGGATTAGCTTTTTAGATGTAATCATACAGTTAGCCTTATCTTCCTTCTGCTCTCCGCTCTGCTTGGCAAACTCGAGGTCCATAGCTGCAGGGCCCGTTGTTTCTTCTTTTTGATTTCGAAGTGTCTGCCTGCACTGTAGGCTATCCGGTCCAAAATCTTTGAGCCTTTGCTTAGCTGACATTCGGATCTGCTGTATTTTATCAATTTTTGAGGAGAAAAGCATTCCGTTGATGGGGATTTTATCAGATTAGGATGGCCAAGGTGTGGAGCCATAATTCTTTGGATGCTCATCCTCAGGTGACGTCACCGGAAGTTCCTCACAGCAACATTCTAATGTGGCTTGTGCTGCTGTCAGAGGCATTCCCACTTGGAACCTCTGCCAGAGTAATTGGCAGAAGCTTCCAAGGAAAACATAGAAACACAGAAACATAGACTTTGATGGCAGATAAGGACCGCTTTGCCCACCTTGTCTGCCCATTTCCCTACCTATTGGATAAGCTGCAGATCCTAGTTAACCAACAGCCTACTTCCTTCTACCCCCATAATAATTGCCTTATGTCTGTCTCATGCATTCTTGAATTCCCCCATTGTTTTTGACCCCACAACCTCCTCATGGAGGCCATTCCATGCATCCACCACCTTCTCTGTGAAAAATTACTTCCTCACATTGCCCCTGAATCATACTCCTGTGTCTTCAGATTGTGCCCCCTTGTTCTTGCACATCTCTTTTTCTGAAAGTTGCTACTCTTTTGTATTTTATTGATTCCCTTGAGATACTTGAAAGTTTCTGTTATGTCCCCCCTCACCCTCCTTTCTCAAGGGTATACATATTAAGCTTTTTTAGTTTCTCTTTGTATGGTTTCTAGTGCAGACCCTGCACCATTTTAGTTGTCCTCCTCTGGACTGCCTCCATCCTGTCTATGTCCTTGCGGAGATAGGGTCTCCAGAACTGCATGCAGTACTCCAGATGGGGTCTCACCAACTGTCTGTACAGAGGGATGACAATTTCCTGTCTTCTACTGGTGATGGCTCTCCCTATGCATCCCAATATACCCCAGCCCTCCTTACTGCCTTCTCACATTGCTTGCCTTCCTTTAGGTCATCTTATATGACTACCCCAGGTCCCTTTCCATTTTTGTTGTTGTTAGTACCTCCCACCCATTCTGTACTCTTCCCCTAGGTTTTTATTTCCTAGGTGCATTACTTTGCACTTCTTTGCATTGAATCTAAGCTGCCATACTTTTACCATTCCTCCAAACTTGCCAAGTCCCTTCTCATCCTTTTCACCCCCTCCTTGTGCATCAACCCTGTTGCAGACCTTTGTGTCATTTGCAAAGAGGCATACTTTTCCTTCCAGTCCCACTACAATGTGACTTATAAAGACATTAAAGAGGACCGATCCCAGTACTGAACCATGCGGTACCCTGCTAGTAACCCCTCTTTCTTCAGAGTGAACTCTGTTTACTATTACCCTTTGTGTCCTGTTGTCCAGCCATTTTTTTTTACCCAGGTTACCACCCTGGGACCCACTCCCAGGCTGGCTAATTTGTATATTAATCTTTTGTGTGGGATTGTGTGAAATGCCTTGCTGAAGTCTAGGTAGGCCATGTCCACAGCCCCTCCCTGATCTACTACTTTGGTCACCCAGTCAAAGAAATCTATTAGATTCATCTGACATGACCTTCCCGCTGTGAATCCATGCTGCCTTGGGTCCTGTGCCACGCTGACCTCTAGGTACTCAACAATTCTTTCTTTCAGAAGTGATTCCATCACTTTCCCTACCACTAAGGTCAAACTAACAGGTCTGTAGTTTCCTGCCTCTGCTTTGCTCCCACTTTTGTTTTGTTTTTTATACTTTCTTTATTTTCATTTTCAGTATTACAATTCAATTACATTTACATATTTTTCAGCTGTAAAATGCATTTTACATACAATTCTTGTTGTTTTTTCTTACTTGCTCTGTTTTACATTGCAGTCCTGATTTTTCTTCTATTTGTGCTATCCTTTATTTCTATTCTGTTATACCTTATCCTTCTATATCATCAATGTTTTTTGTTTTTTTTTACCAATGATTTTACCAGGTGAGACACACTAAGCTGAAAGCTTGTTTGCAGGTGCAACCTGGGAGTATGAGGAAGTTAAGTGACTTGCTCAGGGTCACACAGTATGCACCTAGGGGGCTGTGGGATTCAAACCCAGATCTCCAGATTTGCAGCTCAGAGCCTTAACCCACTGCACCATACTGCCTCCTGTAGCACTTCAACAGCGCTAGTGCCAACATCCCCTACCATGACAGCTACAATGCCAACTGTCGGCATTGTAGCCATGGGATGTTGGCACTCACAATCCGGGGGCTGTGCCCTGCAAACCCCGCCTTTCGGGGGGCTCTGCCACCCAAACCCCCCAGTCTCTAGGATTCTAACTACAGGTCAGAGTTGGATGGGCAATCACCCAGTGAAGCAGTCCCGATCACTGCACAAACCACCACAGCGACGGGCAGATTTTGTCCAATTTCTGGTGCTGTGGTGGTCTTCACAGCCGGTGAGTCGCTGCAATGATGGTATACGATCATCCATGCTATTGTTACAAGTATTTTGTTTAACTCTCACTTTTCTTAATCTTTTCTTCAATTTCCTTTTACTACTAACACTCTAATCTAATAAAACTCTTAACTTCGGTCACTTCTTAATTGCAAATTACATTTTCTGTACTCTCAATTCTGTGCACTGTGTTTAATCCAGGCTCCCCACCTTTTTTCCTGAGGCGTTCTTCATGCATGTGGGGTGGGGGGGCACGGTTATTTATTTGCTCTCTCTTACCTTCTATTTTCCTACTGGATTATGTCTTAATGAGCCAACTTTCTCTTCTCTGCCTCCCTTTTTTCATATCCACCTGTTCTAATGGAATATCGTTTCCCCTCGTTGTGTCAGTCCATCTCCATTATCCATTTTGTCCATCTATCCTTACATCCTGAGTGAGGCGTTCCAGCCTCTCCATTTCCTGTATTTCATTTACAATGTTCCATCGGTCCTGTAGGGTAGGGGGTTCTGCATTCAACCATTTTCTGGTAATTGATTTTCCTATTGCCCCTACACGTATCTGCCACAGGTACCTCTCATTAAGGCCTTTCACTTCTGGTGGTGGTAGGCCCAGTACATAGTGTTGTATTTTTATTTCTCCTTGTACCTGAAACAATTCTATTAATTTTATCTGGAGTTCAGTTATATATTGGTTTAATACCAAGCACTGATAAAATATGAGTTTGTGTGACACTTTCTGTTCCCCACATTTACGCCAGCAGGATGCATCTTCCTCTCCATTCCTACTTTGCTCTCATTAGTGGTGTTACAAAGAAATGCGTAGTTACCTTCCAGGGAAATTCCCTCCCGTTTGGGGCTGAGGTTGTTCTGAATGCACCCTCCCATATGTTAGTCCATTCCTTTTTTGTTAGATGAAACCCCCCTCCTCCCATTTTCTTTTCATGGACTCCATCACTGATTCCCTTTGAAACATTAAGAATTGATAAATGTGTGTCATTGCTCCCTTGGTGTCTTGCTTACTTATTAGTTGGTCCGGGCTTACTGTCCCCTCCCTTTTTCTTAGTTTATTTTCATGCTTTTTCTTCTGTACTTGTATATAGTTGTTTATTTGATAGTATCTGATCATGCTTGCCCTAACCCAACTGAACTTCTGGCCACTTTCTTCAAAAGTAAGCATATTTTCTCCCCTCATAATATCTGCAGGGTTTCTAGGTCCTTTTGGTGTTTGCATCACATACCACCCATCTAAAGTCCCTGGCCTAAATTCCATGTTATGTTTAAACCATCTATGCTTCCAGCCTTACTTTCGGATTTCTAGAATATTTCTGTGACCTTTATAGTGCCTGTCCCATTGTTCTTATTGCTATATTTTTTATCTGTCCTACCTTCTCCTTCAACTTTGGGTGGAACATAAGTTCCCCTAAATCCCCCCTCCCAGCTTCTATTTTTTCTAACTCTTTCCACTTAGCATTTATAGTTATGCTTCCCCATTGGAATGCCCATTTTAGTTGCGTTGCTGTCCAGTATTCTTCTATATTAGGAATTTCCCAGCCCCCTCCTTGTTTCTTTGCTTCCATTATTTTATGTCTCCCTCTTGCTTTTTTCCCATTCCATACACATTTGTATATCCCACTCTGTAGTTCCCTGAACTGCTGTTGTTTAATATTTATGGGGACACATTGGAAAATATATATAGCAGTCTCAATAGTACATTCATTTTTACTGTCTGTATTCATGCATCGAGAGGACATGGCAGAAAATTCCATCTTTTGTAATCGTCTCTTATCTGCCGGAGCAAGGGTTCTAAATTATCTTGCTGTAAGTGCTTACTGGTATTGCATAACGTTATCCCTAAGTATTTAAGAGAGCCCAGCCTACATTTCATTAGATAGATTTCCAGCAACTTCTGTGAAGGTTTGAAGTTAAATTTCAAAATCTGTTTTGCTTGAGTTTAGTGCATATCTGGCTATCTCTGAGAACTCTTCCACCTTTTTCATTAGTTTGGGTATGGAGACCTCTGGGTCTGTAATATACATGAGGACATCATCTGTATATAATGCTTTTTTTTTTTTATCTAGATCTCCCATCACTATTTCCTTAATATCCGGGTCCTGCCTTATCCATTGTGCCAGTGGTTTAGGTATAAAGGAAACAAGAGTGGCGATAGTGGGCATCCCTGCCTTGTCCCCCTACCCAAAGTGAACCTGTCTGAGAGATTGCCATTTGTTCTGATGTATGCCTGTGGTTTTGCATACAGTCTCTGTATTACCTCTATAAAGGTGTTAGAAAAGTCAAATTCTGCAAGGACCTTAAATAAGTACCTCCAATCCACCCTATCAAAGGCTTTCTCTGCATCCATGATCATTAAGACTGCTGGTTGCTTGTATTTTTCTAGACCTTCTACAATGTGGATTGTACGCCTAATATTATCTGTGGCCTGCCTCCCTGCCACAAATCCTGTCTGATCATTTTTAACTAAGTGGGATACCAAATCTTCTATTCTTTTGGCTAATATCGATGTCATGTATTTATAATTCACATTTAAATTGGACTGTATGAACTGCAATTTAGTGGGTCCTTACCTGGTTTGGAATTACTGATATTATTGCCATGGCCCAGGAAGGTGGTGGCACTCCCTTCTCCTCTATGACTCCCTGAAATGTTCCTTGCAGTAGGGGAATTCTTTTTTGTTTAAACCTTTTTTATAAAATTTGGCTGGGAGACCATCTGTTCCTGGACATTTACCTGTTTTAATGCATTCTATTACCTGTTTAATTTATATCTGGGAAATGGGCCTTATCAGGTATTCATTTTGTTCCTTACTTCACTTGAGCATTTTGAATGTGTTCATAGTTCCATATATTTTTTTCTATCAGTGCCTCTTTTTGTGGGTGTATATAAGTCTTTATAATAATATGTGAAAACCTCCATTATTTCTTCCACTTTACACACCTGTTGTTTTGTTCTAGGATTAAGTCTCTCAGTTATTTGAGCCCTAGCTCTTCTAGCCCTCAGCTACTGGCTAAGAGTTTTATTGCCCTAGGTCCTCCCTCATAGTACCTCTGATGCATATACAACAGATTCTGTTCCACCTTATATGCCAGTAAATCGTTCATTTCCTTCTTTAGTTTCTTTAGTTCTTTCTCCTCTGCCTCTATCTAGCTTTCCCTGTTGTTGCAAATCTAAAGTCTTGATCTTCAGTTCCAGTTCTGCTTGTTTTGCTATCCTCTCTGTCTTCCTAGCTGCCCCTATGGCTACTAACTTTCCTCTTACTACTGCTTTTAGGGTGTCCCAAAACATTCCCTCACTTACCCCATACCCTTATGATCCTCTATTGTTTGGTCTATCAACTTTGGAATTTGTGTTAGGACTTCTTGATCCCTCAGGAGTGCCAGATTCAGCCTCCAGAATGTTCGCTTTGGTTTCTCTTTTATCTCTATGTATATTATAAGTGGGGCATGATCAGAAATTCCCAATGTTCCCACCTTGCATCTCACCAGGTGTGTCAGTTGTGTCCTTGGTATCAGGAACCAAACTATTCAGGAGTATATCTGGTGTACCTGTGAATAGTAGGCATATCCCTTCTTTGATCCTTCCATATATCTCCATGCATCCTTGTCATCAAGGCACAGGTCAGGAAGCATAGGAAAACCAGGAGCAGTTGTAAAATTCACAACAAGTGATTTATTACTAATAACAGTAAAATAAAAAAATAAAATTGTTCAGTATAACTATGTACAAAGGCAGAATAAACAGAAAAAGCCCATCTGGGTTTCTTCTTAATTTCCAATCTCAGTCTCTGTGATTCTGTCTTGCAAGAAATTGCAGCTCTGTTTTTATAAGTCTTTGCAACCCCTGCTCATTAAAGGTATGCCCCATCTCGTACGGTGACACCAACACAGCGAACTACGCTCCTATCAGCAAAAATTGACACTTTGCCATCAAGTCGCTGTGATAGTGGACCTGAGACAGGAGCATGCTGTCTCCCGGTCCTGCACCCCCACCCCGAGTTAACTCTGACTGGAGCTAACAATCCTTTAGTTGGGGGGTGTGGGGACAGAGCCCCCCCATAGAAATACAGGACCTGGAGTCTGCAAGGAACCATGCCGACCGAGAGTTGCGGTTGACATGATTCCTGTTGCTGTAATTCCAGTCAACATTAGAGATGTCGAACCAGTGTGGTAGAGCCCTCATTAAGAAAACAGCTTGCTTCTCACAAAGTGTTCTTGTAAGTTTCAAAAAGTTCAGCAAAAAGAACATAGTAATCCAGAACTGACCTCTTGCTTACAGCTTCTCAAAGAGTTTGCAAACAAGTTAACCCCTTGTGTGCCAAACAACTTTTTGCAATCAATTCAACAGTATAACTATATACATTTCAACAGTAAAACTGTAGACATTTCTAAACAAAGGGATCCCAGTATCAGTTACATTTCCATATAATGATTCACATATATTTTTATACCAGCAGATATGCAAAGGGGGAGAAAAGACAGAACAGCAAGGGAAGGTAGAGAGATAGTGAGAGGCAGAGAATTGCAAGACCATCGGGTGATCAAGTCCTAGGTCACACTAGAAAATTTGGTTGCGCAACCAGACAGAGAAGAGACAGAAAAGGAGAGAATAGAACAGTTCCTTGCATTTAAACTCTTTCTCCATAACAACTGGGACAGGACCGCATTCAACCCTGTCACATACCCCCCTCTCCTTAAGAGGGAACCTGTTTTACTGAAAGAGGTTTCCAAAACTTTCTAGTAATTCTAATCTAACATAAGCATATAACTTTTACAGTTCTGTGCATGTGCAGCATAGCAAACAGAGAAGTTTCAAATCACATTTTTTCAACCTTTGGAATTTTCAATTCCAGATCCATATCTAGACAGAAAAATCAGCATTGCTATTCTCTGTCCCAGATTTGTGCATCACTTTAAATTTAAATGGCTGTAGTGTCAGGTACCACTGTATGATTCTAGAATTTGTATCCTTCATTTGGTTAAGCCAACAGAGAGGATTGTGATCTGTTACATGTACAAAGTCAGCTCCTAGTAAGTAAAACTTAAGGGACTCCATGACCCACTTTGCTGCAAGGCATTCCTTTTCAATGGAGGAGTACCCCTTATCTCTGTTGTGCAATTTTCTACTCATGTATAGAATAGGATGTTCCGTCCTATCTATATTTTGACTCAGGACTGCACCTAGGCCTACCTATGATGCATCTGTTAGTAACAAAAATTGTTTCTCAAAGTCTGGGCTTCTTAAAACAGGGGCTGAACATAATGCATCCTTAATTGCTCGAAAAGCCTCGTCATGCTCTGGGAACCATTTCACATTATTCAGGTACTGGTTTTTTTGTGAGTTCTGTGAGGTAGTAGCTAACTCTGTAAAGCTGGGAAATCTCCAGTAATAACCAGCCAGCCTTAAAAATTACCTCATATGTTTTTTGATTTTAGGAAGAGGGCTGTTAGCTACAGCTTCTATCTTGGAAACCTCTGTTTGACTTCTCCATGTCCCAAAACATAGCCCAGATATCTGATTTCCTGCATGCCCTATGCACACCTGGTAGGATTAATTGTCAGACCTGCTTTTTTGATTGATTGGATAACAGCTTGTAGGTGTTCCAGGTGGCATTTCCAGTTTGGACTATACATCATGACATCATCCAGGTATGCAGCACAATAACCAGTGTGAGAGGACAAAATTACATCCATGTACCGCTGGAATGTAGCAGGTGCACCTTGTAACCCAAAAGGCATGGTGGTGAACTGATAGAATCCTGTAGGAGTGGTAAATGCAGTTTTATCTCTGGATTCTTTAGCTAGGGGGATTTGCCAGTAACCCTTGGTAAGATCGAGTGTACTGATATACTTACCACTTCCCAGTCTGTCCAACAAATCATCTATTCTGGCCAATGGATAACTGTCAAATTCTGACACTTGATTAAGTTTCCTAAAATCAAGGCAGATTCTTACACCCCCTTCTTTTTTGTTTACAGTTATCATTGGTGATGACCAAGCACATCTCAACTCTTCTATGATAACCAATTCTTTCATTTTTTATATTTCCTTAACCACGTCAGCTCTTAACCGCTCTGGCAATCTGTATGTCTTTTGTCTAATAGGGCGAGCATTCCTTGTCACTATTACGTGCGCAACCCCTTTTGCTTGCCTGGTACTGTGTCCAAAGCAGTTAAATGTCTTTAGCAAGTTACAAATTTCTGCAGTTTGTTCTGAGGTTAAGGAAACATTCACCTTTACAGTATCAGCAGTTACAGTTTGCTCCAGTCTGTCATAAGCGATATCGATACAGTCTTTATCATTTTCTGGTAAAACTAGCAAAGTAGCCAGCGGTGTTTTTTCAACCTATTCCTTGAGGAGGTTAGTATGGTATGTCTTAGTGGGATTTTTCCTATCAGGGGTCTCAGTCACATAGTTAACTGTTCCAGAATGTCTAAGCACTTTATAAAGCCCTTACCACTTCATTAACAGTTTATTTTCTGTAGTGGGTAACAGTAAGAAGACCTTTTCACCTGGCTCAAAAACTTTTTCTTTTACCCCCTGGTCACAACACACATTCTGCTGGTTTTTAGTAACAAAGATTGATAGAATGCATATGTGGATCCTGGCGGGGTGTACACAGCCACCAGGGTCATCATCTCTCCCTGCAGTGTTCCCTTTATGATAACGAACCTTCCTTCTTTATCTATTTGTTTATATGTGCATTCAAAGGGAATTGTCCTCGGTATTAGTATTCCCACTCCTCTTCTTCTGCCTATCTTATAAGAAGATGCATAAACCTCCCCATACCCAAACTGCTTCAACTTTTGATGTTCCCTGTCTACCAAGTGTGTTTCCTGTATAAATACTATCTCAGCTTTTTGCTGCTTAATATATGTCATCACCTTCTTCCTTTTTATAGGGTTTGTTAGCCCATTTACATTAAATGTTAAAATCTTAGTCATCTTTGGAGCTATCATTATATAACTGTTAGGGTGCTTCCCCCCCCCAGAGGCTCCTGTACAATATCCGTTCCCTTCCCCTGAACCCCTCTTAGCCTGGACATAGTACGCACTCAGTGACAGTTCAGTCAGTGGCCAGCTGCAGAGATGAGAGAAGGGCTGTGCCAGTCACCAGCTCTGTTTTGGGATGGGGAGCAGGGTGGCGGGCACTACCTGTTGGAGTGGGGGTCTACTAGACCACCAGGGAAGGGGATGTATAAATATTTATCACCTGCAGCATCAGAGATTGGAGAGGGGAGCCACTAGACCACCAGGGACATGAATAAATGTATTTTATCAGGGGATTAGGGATGGGTGAACCGCTAGCCTTTGCCGTACAGAGCCTGCACCAAACCCCCCATGCACCTTGTGTTTTTCACACAGGAGAGGTTGTGGTGAGTGTGGGAACTTAGGCACTGGGACCCTTCTATGTCAGAATCTGGTGCAGGGTCTCTGGCACACAGGGCATCACCACAAGCTGCTGTTTGCCACAGCTTGGGCTGATCTAAGCCCTCTTTAAGAATTGAGCCATTTTTGTGTACAGAAACTTCAAAAGAAGCAGAGCAGCAGATTTTGTCCGCTTTGACACCCTCTGAAGAACTGCACAGAGCAGTAGGAGAAGCAGTTACTAGACAGAGAGAGGGAGTGGGGTTGCTATAGCAACATAGAGAATAATGGATGGGCAACAGTAAACAACAATGCTGTGTTCACTTTGAGAGGTTGTCATGACAACCAAGTAGACCTCGAGAGTAAAGCTTGAGAGGGCTACCTTGCCATAATAACCTCGAGAAGTGAACTCAGTGTTGTTATTTACTGTAGCCCATCCATTGTCTTTTGTAGTGTATGGGCAACAGTTAAACAATAACAAAGCATTTCTTGAGCTTGACTCTCCAAGCATTTTAGTGTGCAACAGAAGAGGACTGATTGTCAGCAGGTCTTACTGTGAATCAATGGTGTGCCTATTTGCTCCTGTCCCTCCACTGTCCTGAATCACCTGTCCCGAGTCTCCACCTTGACATTAATAAACTGCCACAGTTTCATTTAAAAAGTCCAGGACTGCTGCTTGGTAATCTGCACCACAATTTCTATCAGAATTTCTTTGAAAGTGCAGTTTTTGAACAGCAGCACGTGCCGACGTTTGAAGTGGTACCATCGTAGTGACATATTCAAGTCACTACAATGGTACAACATTAGGAATTCACTGCATTCCATTGTTAACTGCACTTTCTCATACACTATAAACCCTTTGACACATGGATTACCCCCTGTACAAAAGACCTCATGTGACAGCATTGCTAGAGGAATATTTTTTGTTTTGTTTTGTGGAATATTATAGCAAATGGCAGGATCTGTGGATGCACCACATACTTTCTGACAAAATTATGGCAAAATAAAAATTGGAATTATACATGATAAAAATGAAGTTTTGCCAAATTGTACAGTATCACTAAAGAAAGAGAGTGGAACAGTAAGAAACAGCACTTTGACAGTTCAATTCCCACCTAAATTAAGGTAATCACCATGACATGACTACATTGCTCACGGCATATATTTCCACAAATTATACTGCAAATTACTTTTTTTTTTACTTTATACTTACTTTCCACAGTTCATAACAAATATTCCACAGTACACAGAATTATTCCATGAAACAAAGCGGAATTCCACGGAAAGTGTAATTTTTGCAAAAGATGATTTGTTGTGGAATTTCATGAAAATTACAGAATTCTGCAAAAGTTTTGCAGAATCCAAATCCACAATTTTCACACAGCCCTACCCCATGGGGTAGGTTGGGCTAGTGGCCACCATGAAAATAGGGCAATAGAGAGTTACATTCTTCCGGCTTCTGGAAACCAAGCCTCATAGTGAAGGTGGGACTTGTGGGCTTCAAGAAAAATGGGACAGTTGAGAGATATGTTCTTCAGACTGTCAGGGGCCACACCTCACAGTGGAGGGGAGAATGTGTGGTCTCCAGGAAAAGGCTCTGTGACTGTCAATTGGCTGGTGATTGGAGGGGCTTCTAGAAACAAATATTGAGTTTATAACAAAGGGAGGAAGAAGGAGCACACCTTCACCTGCTGAAACCTGTGTAAGTAGCTGAATCCCTGGGAATAGCACATCTGCAGTGTCAGCAGCTCAGTAGGTAGCATGTTTACCCTTGGGGCCAGAACACTGGACTGTCATAGGTTCTAGTCCCTCATCAGGAACATGGGTGAATACTCAATTGTCACTGCACCCCAGTGGACAACTGGCTTAATATACTTCTCCAGTGCTGCAACCAGCCTGTTGCAAATGTAGTACAGTTCAAGCCACTTCATCGGGATGTGGCTAATCGGGATTTCTGCTTTACTGGGACGTCCCACTGGGAACCGATTAAGTGGCTATCTTACTCTATGCCAGCCAAAACTGCTTAAAGGGGGTGTCCCTGCTTGTTTCAGCCACTTAGTTTGGAGGATCTTGCCTGATTTTGCCAAGGCATGTCCCACTCTAACTGCCCCACTAATCCTTTGTTCACACCTAAGACGGAGTGAATCTCTTCCTCCCCCCGCCTTCCCCGCTCAGCACTGTTTATGATTATGTGCTAATCCATACCTAATTCCACATTTTACCAGGCAGTCACTGGATGTCTCCCTTGCACAAAGCCACAGACTTTCCACAAACCATCCAGCTAAGTATAGTGTGACAGAGGAAAGGTTTGGGAGGCTTCAGAGCAATTCGCACAGTAAGTGATGTTCCTTTCTACCTTTCAATCTTTGCCGGTGTCAGGCTGCTGTACTAAGCTGTTCACTTCTCATTTCAAGTTCATTCTCCCATTCAGCTTATACAAGAGCTAGGGCTCGCCACACCCTGTTGCCAAACAAGAGATTAAAGTGAGAGAACTATATTGACATCTGAGGTACTTCCCAATAAGCAAATAAAAGATGGTTTAAATACTTACCCCAATCCCCTCCCAGTTTGGTCTATAAATACTTGCAGCATTATTTTAAGTGTCTCATTAAAACATTTGACTAAACCCTTAGTTTTTGTGTGGTATGGGGCAGCTTGGCGCTGGACCCAAAGGCAGTAATGTGGGTACAAAACTGGCTGAGTAACAAGCCAGAAGGTGGTGGTAAATGGAGTACACACGGAGGAAGGAAAGGTAACCATCGGGGTGCCACGGGGATCAGTTCTGGGACCAGTACTTTTCAATGTCTTCATTAGCAACATCGCAGAAGGCCTGGAAGAGAAAGTATGCCTGTTCACAGAAGACACAAAAATCTACAACAGAGTAAACACACCTTGGGGGGGTAGACAGAATGAGGAATGACCTGAAAACACTGGAAGAATGGTCAAGGATATGGCAACTAGGTTTCAATGCCAAAAAGTGAAAAATTATGCACACAGGGCACAGAACCCCAAAGGTAATTTACCAGTTTTGAGGGTGACAACAACAAACCAGGTAAGGGACCTGGGGGTCATCATATCTGATGACCCTAACATGGCAAGGCCGTGTGAAACGCAGTAGGAAAGGCTAGTAGAATGCTGGGTGTATAGGGAGGGGTATCACAAGCATAAAGAGGGAGGTGGTGTTGCCCCTGTATAGATAGATGGTAAGGCCCCAACTGGAGTACTGTGTCCAGTTTTAGAGAACCCATCTCAGGAAGGACATAGAATGGGTGGAGGTGGTACAGTGGAGGGCAACCAAAATGGTGCAGGACCTGCATCAGAAGCAGTACGAGGAAAGACTCAAGGAATAAAATATGCACTCTCTAGAGGATAGGAGGGAAAGGGAAGCCATAATAGAAACATTCAAATACCTCAAGGGTATCAATAAGGTACAAGAGGGTGGCATATTTTATAGGAAGTGATGCTCAAGGACAAGGGGACATGACGTGAAGCTGGAAGAGGGGAGGATCAGAGAGGATGTGAGGAAGTACTTCTTCATGGAATGGGTGGTGGACACCTGGAACAGACTACCAGCAGAGGTGGTGGGTAATAAAACAGTAGCAGGATCCAAGCATGCATGGGATAGACACAGGGGGACCTTAGTAAGAGGGTTGGTGGAGGGGGGTAAGGCTGCAGCTCAAGTAGGGTCTGTGGTGATACAGTAGGTAGGATATTTTTAGTGCAGTCTAAATGGGCCAAGGGGTCCTTTTCTGCTGAGTACTTCTATGTTTCTATGTTATTATGGGGAGGCCCTAAGTTGCAGCATCCTACACTTCTCCCACAAATTCACAATAAGGGCTGAAGTATAGTTCGTGCTCTGGTCAGACATAATCTCAGGGGGAAATTTACTCAGATAAATATCCCACTAAGTTTATATGCCACATTTCCCACCTGCATGAAGGACATGGCCACAGCCCCTGTGTACAATACCTGGTCATGCAATCCACAACCACCAATATGTACATCTTTTGTGTGACTCAGGGTGCTCAGTGGCCCTAAGAGGTACATGGCTGCCCACTGAAAGGATTCCTCAATTATAGGGTGGGAACCACAGCTGCTTTAAACTTGTTCAGAACCATCCCTATCCATCAACATTGTAAGCATTTCCAGCAGTAGTCTAACACCTTCTGAAAATACTGGACCAGAAAAAAGTTATCCTTAAGCTGCCTTTTAGTTTTGCTAACTCCTAGGTATCCTGAGAAAGTTATGTCATAGGCTAGGAGCTTCTTCCTGTATTTACAATGGACCACTAATGCCCTTTCCTCTGATCCTCTGCTAGGTGCCCAATTGAAAGGCTATGCCTGTGGTTCAATGGGTAAGCTACCAGCCACACCCCCTTTCTGAGCTATGTAAGCAGTTCCTCCCAGTTTCCTTCTGAAGCATTATTTTCTTTTGCCAGCTGGAGGCTCTGTTGGTCTGTCTTCTCACTTGGGCTTGCGTGGCCATTGCCTGGGGCCTGCTGGGGCCTTGCCCCCCCCCTCCAGTTTGTGATCTGGACTCTGCTTGGTTTCTGCTGAAAGTATTTGTGTTTCTCCTGCTTTTGTTAGTATTTGTTTTGCTTCCAGCTGCTGTGTGTTTGTTTTTCTGCTTTCCTGTGTTTCTGATTTTGGTTTATGTTTTCTTTTTAGGGTTTCTGATTTTCTTCAGCATATTCTTGCTCCTTGTTTGCACTGTGTGTCTCCTGTGCCTGTGCTCAGGCCCCTACCAAATCTCAGTTTTCCTGAATTTGTTATTGCTTGTTTCAGCTCCCCATGCAACTGCTGTCTCTTGTGCTTCACTAATTGCTTACAACTGGTCCTGGCTCTGCTGCTCAGCTAGCTGCTATACTTTATTTTACCTTAACCTGCTGCAATTTGTGCAAGGCCCATTTTACCTCAGCAGCACTGCATTCCCATACAGTTACTTTCCTGCTTCCTTGCCTCAGTATTTCTTTATTTACTGTGCTTTTCCTTCTGTAAGCCCTCGGTTTTCATACAGACCTTTTGAGAATTTAAATCTGTTCTAACATATTTATTAGCATTCGGTGTAAATCAAACCAGAGTCTCCTGCAATTCTATATAACTTTCTCCATGGGACTCAAGCCTGCTTAAATGCAATTGTACGAAGAAATTACTATAGATAGGTGTACCAGCCTAATCTTTCAATTTACGATGCAGAGGTTTGTATCTCTGCAGATTACTGTGAAGATAGACCTCACCTTTCAGAATTTGCTTTTTTACCTCTGAGAAAATTGGCGGATGGCCCCTTGGGGGGCGTATTTCTGATTTTGGACATTGTGGCCCTCCGAGCCCCATAGCTTGGCCTAGAAATGCCCGATTTACAATTCCAAGGTGTCATTTTCTACATTTATTGCCATGCCAAGATGGATGGAACAACTTAGAAAATCCAAAATGGCCACCAAAATCCAACATGGCCACCATATCGCTACTAAATACTTGATTTGCTAATAATTTCCAAATCCCAAGCTTCCAAGATACCGATTATCAATGACTCATGAACGGGGGAGTTTATTATTATTATGTTTAACATAAACACATATTAAATTATTATAATAGAACATAAATATAAATAAATAATTCATAATGCATCAATCTGCTTGTTTGTGCCATTGACCCAAAATTGCATCCACTCTGTGACTATTTGCTACTTTGTTCACAGGATTTCATGTATGTTGTATGCATGTTTAGTTTGTATTTCTAGGTTTTAGTTTTACATTTTAGTTTCAGTTTCAGAAAAATGGCTAGCCCTCTAGCTGCACCTGCTGGATTGGTCAATCCATCCAATTTGCCTACCTGTGTTCTTTGTGAGAACCAAATTAGAGTTATGGAACTGCAACAAATATTAGGAGATAATGGGCTGAATATCATCAAGGCTTTTGCAGAGAAATGGTCAGACACAAAACCAACTTCCGAGTACACCAGAAACTTCAACCTCACATGGAATAATATCCATGATCAACTTCCCCCGGCCCTGGAGAAACAGGCCTACCTGTTCATACAAGGTGTCACCAAAATCTCACCAGTGAAAGGAAATTAAACACCAACTCAATGAAACAACTTTCTTCGGATCAATCTTCTGAAGCTGAATTCTCCGGCATACCCAGCCCACAGACGTCCAGTAGCAGTGAAGCGGTCCATGTAACTCGATGTAAAAGGAAATCATTGGAATTTAAGAAGGATGAGACCTGCTTCTTCTGTGATAAGAAAAGGAAAAAGAGAGGAAATATGGAAGAAAAACTCCAAAGAGTTGAACTTGAAGATGGAAAGATTACATTACACGAAAGCATATTACGCAATGAAAATTCCAATGATGCTCTTTTGTCTGGTGCAGCCAAACATTTGAAGGTCACTACTGCCAATGTTGATGTCTTTGCTGCAGACGTCAAATATCATCAAAGTTGTTACAACACTTTCGTCTATGTCAGCAAATGAGAGAGACAAACACCAGGCAGATTGGAAAGCATTCACACAAAGAGTGCTGAAACACAGTTTCTTCAAATCATGACAAAAAAGGTTGTTGAGCAGAAATGTTGCTATTTACTCCCAGAGTTACTGGAGGTTCTTCATAATCTCTATGAGTTCCATAGATCAGAACAAGATGCTGGAATAAATCACACATTTTAGTTGAAGAATCTTATCAGCAATGAATTCAGAGATGAGATAGGTATCACTGCGGGGAAGGGGATACATGGGAATCCTCTCATTCTTCACTCAACAAAGTAAATCCACTTGATTATTCTTTGGCAACCTTGAGAGGAGCTGGGCTTAGAGATAGTGACATCACCAAGGCATTTGCAAAGATGATCAGTCGGAAATTAAAAGATAGAGAAATTGACTCACCACAGTTTCCTATGGCATACAAAGACTTGCTTTCTGAGCTTGATAATTATGAACCCATTCCAGAAATCTTCACTGTGATAGCTCTCTCTATAAGTCCTTCTAAGAAGATTAATGCTCTAGGTTATGCGACCATCCCAACAGAAATTCAAGCTACCAAGATATGGTCCATTGCTGGTGACTGGCAATGCCTCATTACCGGAGAACATTCTCCAAAGTTGATAGTTCTATCCATGGTTATTCATCGTCTCACCAGAAGTAAAGAAGCAGTCAATCTTCTACATCATTTGGGGGCTGGTATTTCTTGCACAGATGTCAGAAGACAAAACAAGAAATTGGCCCATGCTAGTAAATCTGAGAAACAAAAAGCACTGCACGCGATTCAGCCTGGACAGCCAACTCATGTCACAGTTGATAACTCAGATGGTAAGCAACAGACATTAACACGAGTCTCAACAACACATACCACTAACTCAACGATTTACCTACCCCGAATTTTGCGTGCTGCTGTCATCTGCGATTTGCCAGTACAAGAACAGAACATTCCAAGCAGCTCACCAAGATAAGTCCAGGAAACCTTTGACAGCTCAGAACCTATTGACTATGGGGATTATAAAGTAGGAAAGAGAAACCCCTCAGCAATCATCCCATCCTATGATGAGGATGAAAGAAGGGCTGAGCTTGATCTTCGTCTGAGCAAAGATTGTATTTGTGCTCTGCCAGCAAGCATAGGATCTTCCAGAGAAGATGAATCTCTTCCAGTCCTAGGGTCATGGACAGCTTTTAATGAAAAAGCAACTTCGACCACTACCTTCAAATCCAAAACTAATTTCTTGCCCATTATACCAAGTGAACCAGATGATGCAGTTTGCAAATATTACCTTGACTTTCTCATGGATCTAATGGATGACCTACAAATTGACTACATCTTCAGCCATAGCGATCATGCAGTTTTCTACAAGATTGCACAAATAATGTGGAAAGAAGAAAAATGTATAAAAGTGGTTAATTTTATGGAAGGATTTCATGAACTGATGGTGAGGTAGAAGATCCTCTACAAGCAATACGGTGCTATGGGACTTCGTGACTGGTGGGTTCAGTTGGGGAAAATAGCGGATGGATCTGTTGACCAGGCCTTGGAAGGATGCCACTATTCTAGATTGATAAGGTTACATAAACAGTCCCTCAAGGCTCTCCAATGATTCATGGAATCCAAGATTCATGGCTCACTAACCAAAGGACTATGAGAAAAGCTCATCAACATGAGAAGATCTATATCAGCAGAATCCCTGAATCTTGTCTTCTTGGATGAATCTTTCCCTCAAGTGCAGTCATGAATGCTGGAAACCTCTGGCACCATGGGACAGTGGGTGACAGGCTACATTGGTGACACCAGCTCTCTTCTCACCCAGGTCACCGCATGCAAAGACAAGAATCTGAACTTGCATCTGCAGGCTCAATGAGATATTCTACCTTTACTGTTTGCAGTCAACCATCAAAACTACTCTTGGTATTTGACATGGCATCATGTAGACCTCATCAATCTGAAAACCATCAGGGAGAATGCATACAATGAACTGCAGGAATATGGCATTGGGGCTAGTCTGTCCAGTGAGGCATTCTCCATGAAACCTGGTGACCAAGTGACTGAGGTCTCAATCAACAGAGAGGTCAAGGTGAGGGGTGGACCAATGAGAGGTGGTTACAGTACATCTGAGGAAGCTGCTGGTGACTTTGTTTTGAATTCCCACAAGGTCGGTAAAATTCATTTGTCACTGAAGGAGAAGATCCTTCTGAAAACATCAGCCACACACAATGAGTTGACATATGGTGCTACAAAGAAACATGATGGTCAAGTGAAAGAGCTAGTGAAGAAACTTCATATTCAGATCCATGTCAAGGTGTAGCACGACACATCACAATGGGCACTGAAATACTGCCAGCAATAGTAGAGGGCATTTTGAAGGAAAGGGCTACAGGGGAAGTTATGTTAAGTGCATTTATAAATGACCGCCTCCTATTAAGGAAAGTTGGTTTCTTCGAGCCCATTAAATGTGTGAATTTCCACAGGAATGGACAAGAAGAAAAAGAAACCCAAAGCAGAATCAGTCTTGAAAGAAGACTTTCAGGCTCTTGGTATCATTGTTGCAAAGTGCCCCGACAAGAAAGATGCATTTTCCCATCCACTCACAACATATCCTCTTGCAATAGCAACTCTGGACTGAAACCTTTACAAACCTAATACCAAACATGTCTTAAGAAATTATCTCATCAATAAAGCAGTAGCTTGAAGTTCGTCCCCTCTTCCGTTACGCACAGGGTACATATACAATGCCATGGCGATGGTCAGAGAAGTTCCTGCACAATGTACATGGGACAGCCTTTGGAGAGCACTTCTTGTTGCATTCACACCTCCATCTACAGCACACCCAGTGGAAGTCATCATCGTTTTTGATAATTATAAGCATGAGTTCTCGGTGAAACAGCAAGAAAGAGCAGAGCGAGTGGTAGGAACAGGAGGAATGCGACTTCACAAGGGATCAGATTTGCAAGAGATGCCACAAGGAAAGATATATCAGCAGTACCTTCACAACAACAACAACAAAACAGATCTCATACAGCACTTCAATGAGTATGTTAGACAAGAGGATGTCAGAAGAAACTTACGATACCCGCTTACTATCAGCAATGGCCAAAGCATGTATACTGTATACTGAGTTTCAGAAGATTTCCTGCTTTCCTAGAACCATGAAGAGGCAGATATGAAGATAGAGCTGCATGGTGCTCTTGCGAAAGGCCCAGTTGTCATCTGAGCCAAAGATACAGACATCCTCGTCCTGATAGTTTACGCTTTCACAAAGACCCTTCCAGATTCACCATAGATGCTCCAAATTGATCCAGACATATTTGTAAACATAGGATCTATGTATGATCACATTGGACATGCTGCAAGTCTCAATTTGCCAGCATACCACGCTGTCTCTGGATGCGATGCAGCCAGTTACTTCTACAAGGTATCAAAGAAATTAGTCTTTCAATGTTCGCACAGGGTTGAAGAAAGATTAAATCTCCTTTTAGGGCTTGGGGAAAGCACATATGCTTCACAAGACACTGAACAAAACATCAAGACCTTCATTCAACACTGCGTGTACAATGATACAGGAGGAGAGGATCTGGTAGACACACGAGTAAGGCAATACAATAACCTGAAAATGAAGACTACGCAAATGTGGTACATCAACAAACAGGGGGGCACTCGGTCTTCGGCCTTGTGCACCGAGGCAATGCAGTTGTGGTCTCTGGCCTATTCCCTGAACACTTCCCTCATAGCAGTTCATCTTCCAGGGAAGGACAATGTCCTAGCGGATGCCCTCAGCAGGATTTCCCAGGGCCATCACGAATGGTCCCTAGATCCTCAAGTGCTGGGGATAGTTTTTGCCAGGTGGGACATCCCTCAAATAGATCTTTTTGCAGCCCCAGACAATCACAAACTTCCTCTGTTCTGTTGCAGGCCTCCAGTGCTGGGCTCAGTTCCCCTGGATGCCCTTCTTCTGGATTGGGAGGGGAGGTTCCTCTATGCTTTCCCCCCTTTCCTCTCCTATTCAAAGTACTAGTCAAAATCAGATCTCAGCCTTGCAGGGTGATTCTGATTGCCCCGGATTGGGCCAGGCAGCCCTGGTACCCACTCCTTCTGTCTCTGACAGTCCATCTTCCCCTGTGCCTCCCCAGGAATCACAATCTGTTGACTTGTGCCCAGGGAAGGGTTAGGTATCCGGACCTCAAATCCCTCAACCTCAAGGCCTGGCTCTTGAGGAGTTAGAGTTTGCTGATTTACACCTCTCTCAGGGTGTTCTTGAGATCCTAAAGGCTTCCAGAAAGCCTTCCACTAGGGCTACTTATAGTTCTAAATGGAAAAGGTTTTCCATTTGGTGTGCTGGGAAAAATATTTCCCCAGACTCTGCTGAATTGCCCATTTTGTTAGATCACATGGTACATCTTAATTCCTTGGTCTCAGACCAGCTACCCTGAGAGTTCATTTGGCAGCTGTGTCTGCTTTTGTGTCAGCAGGAAAGTCGTCCCTCTTTCCTCTCATCCTGTGTTTTCCAAGTTTTTAAGGGATTACTCCATACTAATCCTCCCTTTCGGGAACGGCCCTGCTTGGGACCTTAACGTTTGCATTGCCCAGTTAATGCAACCCCTTTTGAACCTCTGTCTTCTGCAGAGCTTAAGTTCCTAACTTGGAAAACTGTTTTTCTAGTGGCTATCACTTCTGCCAGATGCATAAGTGAATTGTAAGCCTTGTCAGTGGAGACTGACTTTATTTCTTTCCACAGGGATAAGGTAGTCCTTAGGACTAATAGGAAGCTTTTGCCTAAGGTGGTTTCAGATTTCCAACTTAATCAATCTATCTCCCTTCCAGTATTTTTCACTGATCTCTCCTCTTCGGGTGAGAGGAGGTTGCACAGCCTGGATGTTAAGAGAGCTCTTAGTTATTATATAGAGCGTACCAAAGGTCACAGGTTCAAATCCCTCCAACTTTTCCTTACCTATGGTGAAGTTGGGAAAGGCAAACCTGCCACTAAGAGATCAATAGCCAGGTGGATTGTCTCTTGTATCCAATTTTATCAGAAAGTGGGCAGAGCCCCGGTTTGAGGGCTCATTCTACCAGGGGTACAGCTGCGTCTCTAGCTGCTGCCAGAGATATCCCTTTATTAGAGATTTGCCAGGCTGCTACTTGGAAAACGGTACACACTTTTACCAAGCATTACTCCCTGGATGTCCAGGCCAGAAGAGATGCTCGGTTTGACACAGCTGTTCTTCAGAGCCTATTCCCTAAGTAGGTTCTGCCCCTCCTCCATGGAGGTACTGCTGTGTATTCTGCTAATAATATCAGACCCAGCGAGCCTATGTCAGCACATAAAGAGAGCAAATCTCATAGCCTATTATTGGCGCCACTGCACAGAGTCAGAAACCCTGAAAGTTGACCCTTGTTTGTCAGCATGGAAACGAGAGGATGAAACGCTGAAACCTGTGAGGTTCACTGGGTTTCAGTTACCTGATGTCCTATGTCATAGAAGAAAGGGTGGAAGGTAAGCCAGCCGATGATGTGCAGCTGATGGAGATGAGGCAGATGACAAAGGTGAGTCAACACCTCAAAGACACACACAGAAGACCAAACAAAAACCTTCGACCACAGTGCAAATGACTGATTGTACAGGAGATGATGACACTGAAAACGACACATTGGCAACCAGTGAACAAACTTCTGTGGATGAATCTTCAAGCTTCGGGAGAAAATGTGACAGTTCAGATCCAGAGTGGATTCCAATATAATGACTTCAAAACTGGACATTACAACCAAGGTGTACTGTTGACCCAAAATATTCATGTTGCTGAGTCAAATCATTAATAAAATGACTTAATTTTAAACAACAAATCAGCACATACAACATTTGGATTTTAAGCATTACTGTACATACTTCAAACCTTTTATCAGTAAATTGCCTGGTGAATTCAATTGTTTTATGTAGTATTAATGTGTGCATTTTGTCCTGTGTCTAACAGGGACCCTCAAAGCAATATATAGATGTCATAAATGTTCATGAATAAATGTTCAATATATAGATGTTCATGAATCATTGATAATTGGTATCTTGGAAGATAGGGATTTGGAAATTATTAGCGAATCAAGTATTTACTAGGATATGGTGATCATATTGGATTTTGGTGACCATTTTGGATTTTCTAAGTTGTTCCATCCAACTTGGCATGGCAATAAATGTAGAAAATGACACCTTGGAATTGTGAATCGGGCATTTCTAGGCTGAGCTATGGGGCCCAGACGGCCCACCATGTCCAAAATCAGAAATAGGTCCCCCAAGGGGCCATCCACCAATTTTCTTGGGGGTAACAAGCAAATTCTGAAAGGTGAGGTCTATTTACACAGGAATCTGCAGAGATACCAACCTCTGCATCGTAAATCAAAAGATTAGGCTAGCACACCTTTCTACTACTGTTGTTTTTCTGTGCATTATTGTCTATACCTACAGTGTCTATGTTTGTTTAGTTGTTCAGCTCATCTACTTTTGGAAGCTATAACTAATTACTGCCCAGGTTTGAATATGTCTTTCTGGTATTGAGAATACCTCAGTTTTGAATACTTCTTTCTTGTATTGAGAATACCCCAGTTCTGAATACTTTTTTTTCTGGTTTTGAAAATACCCCAGTTTTGAATACTTCCTTCTGGTATTGAGAATACCCCAGTTTTTAATACTTCTTTCTAGTATTGAGAATACCCCAGTTTTGAATTCTTTTTTCTGGTATTGAAAATACTCAAGTTTTGAATACCTCCTTCTGGTATTGAAAATACTCCCATTTTGAATACTTCCTTCTAGTATTGAAAATACACCAGTTTTAAATACTTCTTTCTGGTATTGCAAATACCCCAGTTATGAATTCTTCTTTCTGGTATTGCAAATACCCCCGTTTTGAATACTTATTCCTGGTATTCAGCATACCCCAGTTTGGCATTCCTTTTTCTGGTATTGAGAATACATTTCATTCTATGTTTCTCCCTGCATTCTGCCTACAGCTCAATCACTCCTGATACTGCTGGTTCATGCTTCCATATGTTGCCTCTATTTTGGGGGGGGATTCCTACCCTATCAACATTATGTTTCTTGTTTGGTCCCATAGTGCTCAGCTTGTGGCTTCCCAGTTATTCCCATGGCAGAGGCATGTGTTGTCTCAGTGGGCATTGTGGTTTCAAGTGGCAGGAGAATGCTTTAATGTAAACTATGATTTAGCCTGCTCTTTAACCTCAGCAGTTTTTCAGTCATCCATGCCTAACCCCTTGGCACTTATTTTGTTTTGTTTCCCATATTTCCCTTGTCTGTAGAAAATTGTTTTTCCTCCAGGGTCAGAGCTGCTGTATGTCAATTTTTTCTTTGAATTTGTGACTATGTATCTCTGAGTTATACCTTGTATTTTGCAACAATACAGTTTTACTGCCAATGTGCCTCATCCCAATGCTATAACTGTAAATATATGTCCTGTAACCTGCTCTCAATACCTTGTATCTTGTTTATGGTGCATAACCTGCTGTACAATACCACTGTGTATACCTTGCTGTATCTACCCTCTGTTGTATTCCCTGTAATGTTACCCTGTTGTATTCTCTGCAATGTTACCCTGTAACCTACTGAGTCATGCCTGAAAATAGTCATCTCTATGGCTAGCGCACCTACCCAGTAAACAAAAACTAAATAAATAAATTAATTACTTTAACCTCACAACCTACATGGCTTCAATATATCCATTGCATTCCATTACTGCAGTTCAAATGTTCCTTACTGAACTAACCTAACTCCACCTTAATGGCAAGTAAAGTGTTTATGCTAATCTTCTCAATTTACTTTTCATGCTGACACCATACTAATCAGCTGCTTTGTGTAAACTATGTGATTTTGCTCCTTTATCCTATCAAGAGTTTCTATGTTCACTTCATGCCTTGACCAGCAAGAAACCTTTATTTTAACCACTTGTGCTACCTGCCTAATAAAGGACTACCTACATTGTAATGCTGGCATTCCGTAAGTTACAGTACCTTCTCCTTCAGTATAAGGAGGCGTTCCCTTTTCCTGCAGAGAGGAGGCTTTTGATTTTGAAAATGTCACTAAACAGAAAATACCCCAATCCTTGAGGGAAGGTGACCAATGCCTTGGAACCCTAGAGATTTCTTCTTCAAAGGGTTTTTGTTCTCTCCTCCATGCTGAAAGTCATAATACTTAGGTTTAGTAGTATTCCCTAGTTTACTCAAGTAGGTTCTGCCATTGAATAGAGGTGGATGGTGACTCTGCTGGCTGTTCCCTCTCTCCTTAGAAAGCCCCCCACTGTTATAAAAGTAATCCATTTATCCATGCTATTCTGCTGACTTGAACTTCTCATTAATGTTCTATCAAGCTGCCTCTTGCTTCAGTCTGCTTCTCTACCCTATCGCCAATGATTGCTATTAACATTTTTTGTGAGCTCCTTCATAAGGTGTCTTTAGCCAAGGGATCCTTCCTGCAGCACCTCTAAGGGTTAAACCCTCTTCCAGGGTTCCTTGTCTTTGGTACCCTTATGGGGGGGGTAATTCCTCATGGAACAGAGAGTGTGAATAGCCACAATAGAGTACCACAGTTGCATAAGCATAACACTATTCTGGTTTCATAGGCCACTGAATTGAAAGGCTATGACTGTGGTTCAATGGGTAAGCAACCAGCCATGCCCCCTCTCTGAGCTATATAAGCAGTTCCTCCCAACCTCCTTCTTAAGCATTTTTTCTTTGCCCTACCATCCACCCCTCCTTCTCCTTCAGCTCACCTCTCTTCTTGAAGGGGTTCCTTCCTAAGGTAATTTTAGCCAAATGAACTTTTCCATGGCACCTCTAGGGGCTGAATCCTCCTTCAGGGTTCCTTGCCTTTGGTACCCCTACAGGGAGGTAATTTCTCATGGAATAGAGAGTGTGAACAGCAACAACAGAGTAACACAGTTGCACAAGCATAACACTATTTTGTTTTTGCTTAAATTCTTTATTAAGAGATAGTGGTAGCAGGTACATCAGTAACATTCTAATAGCACAAATGCATCATTGACTTTTCAATTAATCCTTCCAACTCACAATTAATGTAAGGAGTATAAAGATCATCATATATTACATTCTCTTTTCTTTTCTATACAAAGTTTTGCAAAAGGAGTCCAGATTTTTTCCCAGAGCTGTCTTTTATTTCTAATATAATAATGAATTTTCTCTGTTTTAGAAAGATCAATCATAGAATTTATCCAACGTTGACTTTCTGGGGGGAGGGGTTACTATTTTCCAGTTTAATAATATGAGTTTATTAGCTGCAATTAGTGCTAGTTGGACACATTTTTGTTGCTATAAGAGTAGAAAACTAATCAGATACTTACCAAACAGTATACATTTTGTGTCAATGTGTGGTCTTATACCTGTTATTTGAGAAAAGATTGACAAAATGTCTTGATAATATTTTATATGACTATGGCAATTTATAAACATATGTTGAAGTGTAGCCAGGGATTGCTTACACCTGGGGCATGCACTGGATATGTCAGCATTCATTTTATTTAATCTAGCAGGTGTATAATATGCACGGTGTAAAATATTATATTGAATCTGTTGTAACTTACTCAAAATAAGTTTTTTAAAGGGAACATCTAACATCTCTTGCCATCTTACTTCTGAAGTTGATTTATTTAAATCATGTTCCAGTTTAGTTTTTAGAGATATTATTTTTCTATTGAGGAGAGCAAAATTTAATTAATTCTGGATATTAATTTCTTAGTTGGTGCCCCAGAATCATTAAATTTAGAATAATCAAATTGTCTGGTACCTTTAAATTTTGATTCAGTTTGAGTACCATATTCCTTAATTGTAGGTACCTAAAAAATTCTGTCATGGAATTTCACATTTTTCTTGAATAGATATAAAAGACATGAAATTTCCCTGACTATAACATTGTTCTAAATGGGTCAATACCAGATTTTGCCGTCTAGCAAAATCCATACAATTTGTTACTGGGGATAAATTATAATTACCAACCAAGGGTGAATATACTGAAATTTTATCATGCCATTTTATTAATCTATGTGTTTTGTTCCATATCCGATTAGAAGAGACTGTGGAGGGTAATGAATTTGAATAGTTATGTGGAGGAATAGCTACATATAAAATATGTGGCAAGTCTTCATATTTGACTTTATCAAATTCCATTTGACAACAAGCAGTTTACTGTATTTCTAAACCAACTTTGTAGCTGGCTTAGTTGCCAGGCATAATAATATAACTTAAAGTCCGGTAATCCAAGACCTCTGTTAAACTTAGGTAGTATCAATTTATGTGCCATAATTCTGTTTTTTTTTTCTTTCCACAGAAATTTACTTATTGCTTTGTTTAATGAATTTAAAATAAATTCAAAATGAGATATGCCTGGTATAACATATAAATATGAAAACTGGTTTTACAAACATTGTAGACAGGAAAAGAAAAAAATAAATAAACAGTTAAAAATTACTAAAAAAGAACCCACCAAACAAAATACAATTACTCTTAATCAGATTAGGAAAGAATACAAAGCACATGAAAAATTAAAGAAATCTGAGCATCAGCAATATCTATGGGAAACCATGTACAATGTGGTTAGAAACAAAGATGATAAAAAGTTTTGGTGTCTGGGTACCACCAGTATGAAAGCTTGTAAAATAAGATTAGACATCTATATTACCCCAGACAAATGGTAAATTACTTCTCTAAAGTATTTTTGGATAATAATGTACAAAATTGTCAAGAAAAATTTGAGATTATTGGAGACTTTAAATGGTTTGCAACAGATTAACTGCATAGTGCTATCAGTAGCTTTAAAAGAAATACTGTAAATCTCTAGGCCCAGATAATTTTTACACAGGTTTTTGTAAACTAAATGTGGACCGGTGGGCAAATACACTTACATATTTTTTCAATAAAATAATTATGCACACTTATTTTCCCCCCGGCATGGTGTGGAAGTTACATATTACCTTTATATAAGAAAGGTTCTAATCTGGATCCCAGTAATTACAGACTAGTCAGTCTGTTGGATAATCTTGCTAAGCTTTTCACCAAGGTGTTGTTGGATAGACTAACTGCCTGGTTGGAACAAACTCAAGTACTATCACAGTTACAGGCAGGATTTACAAAGAACAGAAGTACAATAACTCAAATTTTCCTGCTAAATCGCATTATAGAAAAATATTGTACTATAAGAAAGCAGCCTCTTTTTGTTGCATACGTAGACTTTTCTTCTGCATTTGATTCCCTCAAGAGACAATTATTGTGGGATAAAATGCAGGAACTAGGTATAGAACTAAATTTAATCAACCTATTCAAAAGACTTTATACAGCTACATGGGTACAAATAAAATATATAAAACAAGGTGATTTGACAGGGAAAATGAAGACCAACCTTGGTGTTTGCCAAGGTTGTGTATTAGCGCCAGTTCTACTAAGCAATAGGGTAAAGTGAACATCTCCCTCCAAAGACTGATAATACTAAAATCCCAATATTAGCTTACGTGGATGATCTTGCAATAATATCTACCAGTAGACCTGGATTGCAAAAAGCCTTATACAGTATGTGTTGGAAAAAATGTGCCTAGAAAGAAACTTAAAACCCAATATACAAAAATCAAAAAAGGTAGTCATATTTGGTAGCAAAAAAAAAAAGGAATATTTTTCTTAACAACAAAACATTTAAATATGTAAAGGAATACCAGTACTAGGGGGTGTGGTTCTCAAGTAACCTAAAATGGAATAAACTTATACATTACATCCTTAAGAAAACAAAAAATACATTAGTGATCTTGAATCAATTTAATTATTTGTATGGTGGCCACTCGACCATTCCCTTACCAAAACTCTAAATGCAAAAGTTATTTTGCAAATTTTATATTCAAATGCCTAAGAATACCAATTGGTATACCAAATTCTTTGGTAAGGTCTCAGATTGGACAGCCAAGTCTGGAACATATGGTACACGTTAAATTAATTAACTATTTGGGTTAAGACTAAAACAGATATAATTGATCCATTGACTAAAATATGTCTGAGAGAAAAAGAAAGATTATTATCATTTAACAGAAATACCTGGCTCTACAGAACTGAATCTTTGTTGGATACAAATGGGTTAACATATCTCAAAATTGGCATAAATGAAACATAACTATCGGTAAAAAAATATACAATCTTTATAACAAAAAGAAATATGAACTCTCTTGACAGAAAGATTTACAAGAGCTGAAATGTATAATAATGTCCCCATGGTTGGCAAGCAATACGGTAGAACATAACTTAAAACCATATCTCAATCTTGTTAGAAATAAGGAGCATAGAGAAATCCTAACTAGGTACAGATCTGAAATTTTTGCAAGCAGTGTACTCATGGCTAGATATAATAAAGATCAAGTGATTTCTGTATTGTGCAACTGCCCCTTTAGGAAATTGAAGATCTGAAGCATGTAACCGTGCGCTGTCCATGGTACAATAAACCAAGGAGAAAATTTCTTAGTAAACATCTAAAGATGTGTAATATCCCTGAAAGGTACCTATTAGATCTGCTATTCAATGCAGAAAATGTAAACATTTTTTACAAATTTGGCACTTTATTTATCACTATTGGTGAGATTCAGGGAAAAAAGAATGTGAATGCTAAGTGCAGATTAAAACATGGGACCTGGATCTATATAATTCTAAGGTTGCACCTGACTGTGTAAATGGAGATGAGATATTGTTTGCAAAAACATTTTAAACGGTATACAGGAAAATTTGAAACATAATTCAAAATATGGGTTATTTGCACATTACCTCTTCACATGAATATAATTTATAAAATATGCTATGTATTATATTTTACTCATTTGTCTAGGAAATGTTCTTCCTATTAACATTTTATTTGTACTTTGTACCATGTTGTTCTCTGTATATGCATTTCTGTATTGTATTATTTGTAACCATGAAATGGCCATGGTCAATCAATAAATTATTATGTATGTATGAATTAAAAAATGAGTCTGAAATGTTAGTTTGTGTAGTCTGAAAATGAAAAAGCAGTTTATGAAGCACATACATTTTGATCACATGTATTCTTCCTGCTAATGTCAATGGAAGTGGAGTCCACTTTATTAAATCATGTTTAATTTTATTTAACAGTGGGATAAAGTTTACATTATACATTTTTTTGTGTAGTTTTAGATATATTAACCCCAAATAATTCATTTCATTTGCAGGTAGTATGTTATTGTTCAGTCTTAGTACTGTATTTGGATTAGCTCCTAATGATATAAATACATTTTTTTGCCAATTTATTTTATACCCTGATGCCACTCCAAATTTAATGATTATTTCTTGTATCCGTTGCATTGATTTCCCTGAATTAGATGATAAGTAATATATCATCTACATATAGGCTAATCTGGATGTTCGGTATGTCTCTGAGAGCTTAAACTAGGGGTTCAGTTGCTAATGCAAATATGAGAGGGGATAGCAGACATCCTTGTCTTGTTCCCCTATATAACTTCAACTTTGGGGAAACATCTGTGTTGGTTTTAATATAAGCCGTAGGAGAGTCATAAAGCAGTTGGATCTATTTTCTACATTTTTTTTTACCAAATTGTAACTTTGTAAATAGAGCATGTATATTGTCCCGTTTGACTCTGTAGAACACTTTCTCAGCATCTAATGTTAGTATAATAGAATTTGAATTTTGCACATAGAATGTGTAATTAATTGCTTGTCTGATATTATTAGCCGAAAGTCTACCCTTGATGAAACCTGTCTGGTCCTGATGTATGATTAATGGCAGTATAGTCTCCAGCTTTATTGCTAAAATGTTTTGCTAATATGTTGTAATCACTACTGAGAAGAGATATTAGTCTATATGATGTACACAGGAGAGGATTTTTATCTTTTTTAATAAATAATTGAATGTTGGACTCATAAAATGTTTGAGGCAGTTTCTGTAACTTAAATACTTCCAATTATGTGTTAAGGAGCTGGTGAGATAGTCATTAATTTTTTTATAAAAATCTGCTGGTTTACCATCCAGCCCTGGAGCTTCACCTGTGGCTTAACTTTTAATTGCTGACTGAAACTCCTCCAGGAAAATATCCTCTTCTAATTTCTGAATTAAATGTGGAGGTGGCTGCACTACATTAATCGTACCAAGAAACTCATTCACTACTGTAGGATATAAAATTCTCTGAGGTATAAAGGTCTAAATAATATTGAAAAAATCTGTTGTTTATCTGTTCAGGATGGGTTAATAAAGACCCATTTGTATATATATATATATAACAGCATTTATACAGTTTGAAGTTGCTTGTTGCTTTAAATGCATGGCAAGTAAGTTATCCAGCTTGTTACTCGATGCATAATGTGAGGCTCTTGTTTTTAGTATTGCATTTTCCACCTTAATTGATAATATATTTTTGTATTCCAGTCTGGTTTGATTAAGGGTAGCTATATCAGGTTAGTTAATTTTGATTCTTGATTCCAAATTTTTAATAAAATTTTTCTAAATTATTCAATTTTACATTAATTTTATTATATTTATTAGCTGAATATGCAATGCTGATTCCATGAATATATGCCTTAAAACAATCCCATATAATTTGAGATGACACTGATTGTATCTGATTGGTGGAAAAATAAAATCAATCGACTTCTAATTTTTCAACCAATTTGTCGTCATTAATTAAAGCTGGCTGTAAGCACCAGGGTCTTATAGTCCTTTTGTTAGGTAATTTAACATTCATTTATACCAAAGCATAATCAGAGATTATTATGTTGTTATATTCCAAATGAGTTCTAGCATAACTTAATGTTTGTGAAATTAAGAAGAGATCAAACTGTTGTGACTCAGAGAATAGTATGAATATTGTATTGCCACTGGGTTTAAAAGTCTCCAGATATCAATCATGCCCAAATCTTGCATTACATTTTTTAACGTTTTTGCTGCTTTTCTTTCTACTTTAGCATTAGGTAGATTTATATCTAAAATATTATTTGAAGTGATATTGAAGTTCCCTCCCACAATATACTATGGGGTAAATGTGGATAATTCTAGAATAAATTTACAAACAATTGAGGATCACCCTCATTTGGGGCATATACATTTATTAGCATAAACCTAAACCCAGGTAGCAATATTTCAGTAATCAAAACGTCCTCATGATTCTGAATAAGAATTCTCAAATTTAATAAATGAGTTTTTTCTAATCAATGTCGCAACACCCCTTGAATTTTTCTTAAAACAAGAACCAATTCTCTCACCCCACTAATATAGGCCAAGTCTTTTGATTCGAAATATGTTTCTTGTAATAATAAGATTTGGACCTATTTTCTATCCACACAATCTCAAACCTTCCCTAATTTAGTCTGATCTTCCAATCCTTTAACTTTCCAACTTAATATTTTAATCTTCCCCATTTTTGGTTTTTTATTATTACCTTACTGTACTCCTTAATTCTAGCACAATTCATGTATTGATGACATAAATACCCTTTATCTCTATCTTTAGATCTCTTTATGAAGTTCAAAGCATATTTTTCTATTTTCACCCTATTACTCCCTAATCCATCCTCCTTCCCACAATTCCTCTTAGTATACTCAATAATTACACATAATATAAAATCTTCTAAATTACCATTTCTCTCCCACTTTCCTAACTTAGAAAGTCCACCCTTAATTAACAAAAATAGCCCAAGAAACAGAAAGTCCCCATTAACTCGATCACCTAAAAAAGAAAACAGAAAAAAATATGAATATTCAAGAATACTTAAATGAAGACTAAACGAGAGAAAAAATAAAAAACAAGAAGAGAAGAAAAATGTTATATACATATATATATATATATATATATATATATATATATATATATATATATATGTACAATGGGTGAGTGATAAATGAGTGAGATAAAACACTGTATCATCCACTGCAGTGTGATATTTTTACCCTCTGCTCTACTGTGATGATATCAGCCATTTACACACACAGGTCACTAAAGGTCACCGATATCATCACTCTAGGCAGCTTTCCCCTCAGCATGCAAGAAACACCTGTGCTGTTACCATAGACACAAATGCAGAACTACATGAGAGGTCTCACTTCTGCCTACAGCTAACTCAGTGAGCATTACAAAACACACCTATTCCCCACTCTAACTTCCAGCTCATTACTGTGATACTCTCGGCTTGACTGCAGCCAGAATTCTAAAGAGCACAGCTTCACAAAACAGTCTGTTCCTCACTGCTGCCTGCAGCTAACTCAATTACCACTGAAACACACTCTCACTTGTTCCTCAAACTCTGACTCTCAGCCCATTACAATTATTGTGATACTCTCAGCTTGACTGCAGCCAGAATCCTAAAGAGCACAATTTCACAGAACACTCTGTACTCTGCCTGCAGCAAACTTAATTACCACTAAAAACAGTATCAGCTGTTCTGACACTCTGCCTCTCAGTCCATTACAATTACTGTGTTGCTCTCAGCTTCACTGCAGCCAGACTTCTAAAGAATACAGCTTCACAAAAGTATGTTTCCCACTCCTACCTAAAACTAACTCATTTAGCATTGCAAAATACACTCATGTGTCTCCCAGAGTTTATAACACTGCCAGCCCATTCAGAAAAGCTCACACACAGATTGAGCAAACACATAAACAGGAACAGAACACAAGACAGCATAACAAAACTTCTGAAACTCTTGGCCCTATTGTATATATTGAATACATGATGTGCAGATCATGTGCTATGGCAAATATTGTCACTCCTGCATTGTGAGCTCTGGATATCTCACTCTGCAGGAGTGACAATACTTGCCATATCACACCCATGCCCATCATGTATCCCATATATATATATATATATATATATATATATATATATATATATATGCAATAGGCGTGGACTCAGAAGCCATTGAATAAATCCATTTATCTTCACAGCCATTGAATAAATATAATTTTATCCATATAGTGCTGCAGGCACATCCAAGAGCAGGGTAATACTTGATGCCCTACAGGGAGCATGCCTTAGACAACTAGTATTGGAGCCCACTTGAGAGGGAGCAATCTTAGACCTGGTACTCTCAAATGGGGAAGGAGAAAGGATCTCAGATTTAGAAGTGGGTAGCCATCTGGGAGCAAGTGACCACCAAACATTGTGGTTCACAATAAACACAGCCATAGAGTCAAGCCATACAAAAACAAGAGTATTGGACTTTAGAAATGCTGACTTTGGGAAAATGAGAGCGTGCCTCAGAAAAGCACTAGCAAATGGGCAAGAAGGAGGGGTGGAGGAACAATGGGGAATAATCAAAACAGCCATCACAGAGGCAACAAGCCTTTATGTGAAGCAAATCAATAAAACAAAACAAAGGAAAAAAACACTATGGTTCTCAAAAGAGGTGGCAGGGATGGCTAAGGAGAAAAGGATAGCATTCAGGAAATATAATTAAACACAGAAGAAGCAGGACAGAGAACTTTATCAGTTAAAGCAGAAGGAGGCAGGGGAAGGCAGTCAGAATAGCAAAGGCACAAACTGAGGAAAAGATAGCCAACTCTGTTAAGAAGGGGTATAAAACCTTTTATAGGTACATTAGGGAGCGAAGAAAGACCAAGAGAGGGATACAGAGACTTAATAAAGGGGAGGGAATGTGGGCAGAGGGTTACAGTGAAAAATCAGGGCTACTGAACGAATATTTCTGCTCAGTATCCACAATGGATGAGGAGGGGAGGTATCTAAACCAAACAAGTGAGAAACTCTAAATAGGGGGGGTCGATACCAGTCCATTCACAGAAGAAAGGGTTTTGAAAGAACTCTTGAAACTGAGAGTGGACAAAGCAATGGGGCCTGATGGTATTCACCCAAGAATACTAAAAGAACTAAGGGTAGAACTAGTAACACCACTGACTACTCTCTTTAACAAATCATGGGAGGATGGAGTGGTACCTGAGAACTGGAGGAGGGCAAATGTGATTCCAATTCACAAAAGTGGGAGCAGGGCAGAGGCAGGAAACTACAGACCAGTTAGTTTGACTTCAGTGGTAGGGAAAATGATGGAATCACTTCTGAAGGAAAGAATTGTTGAGTACCTAGAGGCCAGTGGGGCACAGGACCCAAGAAAGCATGGTTTCACAGCAGGAAGGTCATGTCAGATGAACCTAATAGATTTATTTGACTGGGTGACCAAAGTAGTAGACCAGGGAGGGGCTGTGGATATGGCCTACCTAGATTTTAGCAAGGCATTTGACACAGTCTCACACAAAAGATTAATATACAAGTTAGCCAGCCTTGGAGTGGGTCCCAAGGTGGTAGTCTGGATAAAAAACTGGCTGGACAACAGGGCGCAAAGGATAATAGTAAGCAGAGTCTACAGTGAAGAAAGGAGGGTAACTAGTGGGGTACCACAGGGTTCGGTACATCAGACCGGTCCTCTTTAATATCTTTATAAGTGACATTGGAGAGCACCTGAAGGAAAGGTATGTCTCTTTGCAGATGACACAAAGATCTGCAACAGGGTTGATACACAAGGTGGGATGGAAAGAATGAAAAGGACTTGCAAGGTTGGAGGAATGGTCAAATATGTGGCAGCTCAGATTCAATGCAAAGAAGTGCAAGGTAATGCATCTGGGAAACAAAAAACCCAGGGGAAGAGTACACAATGGGGGGTGAGTTAATAACAACAGCAAAAATTGAAAGAGGCCTAGGAGTAATTATATCAGATGACCTAAAGGTGGGCAAACACTGTGAGAAGGCAGTAAGGAGGGCTGGGGGATACTGGGATGCATAGGGAGAGGCATCAACAGTAGAAAACAGGAAGTTGTTATCCCTCTGTACAGACAGTTAGTGAGACCCCATGTGGAGTACTGCATGCATTTCTGGAGACCCCATCTCCGCAAAGACATAGACAGAGTGGAGGCTGTTCAGAGGAGGGCAACCAAAATGGTGCAAGGTCTGCACCAGAAGACATACAAGGAGAGAGACTAAAGCAGCTTGATATGTATACCCTTGAGGAAAGGAGGGAGAGGGGGGGACATGATAGAAACTTTCAAGTATCTCAAGGGAATTAACAAAGTACAAGAGGGTAGCATCTTTCAGAAAAAGAGATGTGCAAGAACAAGGGGGCACAATTTGAAGATAGAGGGGGACAGCTCAGAGGTAATGTTAGAAAGTATTTTTTCACAGAGAGGGTTGTGGATGCATGGAACAGCCTTCCTGAGGAGGTTGTGGAGTTAGGAACAGTGGGAGAATTCAAGAATGCGTGGGACAGGCATAAGGCAATTCTAGTGGGGGTAGGAGGAAGTAAGCTGTTGCTTAACTAGAATCTGCAGCTTATCCATCAGGTAGGGAAATGGGCAGACTGGGTGGGCCAAGCGGTCCTTATCTGCCATCAAATTCTATGTTTCTATGTTTCTATGTTAGTAGCTATGTCACAATCGCTCCGGAACTCATTTAGAATGTTCAGCCTCAGTAGCAGTACTACCCATATTCAAATGTGAATAACTTTAAAATGAAGAAAGATAACATGATACTGTGAGCATGAAAGTTGTTCAGCACAAAATTATCTACAAAATGAGTGGTGTTTCATTTATAGATACCTTATAGATTTTTTTATAATTACTGTAGCAAGAAAGAGCAGAAAATGCAATTTTTTGTTCACTTTTGTGACAAACATATTCAAAACAAGATAAGCAATCAAAAGCAAATGTCCCTGCACTGACAGAAAGCATCCCCATTGCATAAATGAAATATACAATTGTGAGCCATCAGATAAATGATTTATCTACACTTGTGCTGTTTGATCTTGGACACCTCACTTGTGGCATACGCCACTCGTGAGGTTACCCGAGGTCAAACAGCACTTGTATAGACACATCATTTATCTGACAGCTCTCCATTGTATATCCCATATATATATATATATATATGTATATATATATATATTCCCCTCTTCTTCTTTTCCATCTATGATTTTCTATTCTTCCTTCCCTTTCCCTCTGTCTCCTCCTATATTACCAAAATATTAAGCTTATATATTTTTTCTTCTTTTTTTCTTCCATCTCCTGTCTTCTCCCCCCCATTTTAGTCATTTCCATTTCCTTCCCTCCACTCCATTCTCCTTTTTCTCGTGTTTACTCCAGTTTCCTTATTCTATTTTGTTAATCCAGTTCTTCATACTCCTTCCTTGGTTATTTCAGATAGTCTGTCATAAAGATTTTCTCAGTTAGTAGACATTTCAAGTTTGTCAATAGTGGTAGAAACTCTTGTACTGCAGTAGCCTCATTTATCATGATGTCCTCAGTTCCTGATTGCAATATTTGCTGATTGGGGCTCAAAGGAGCATATCTGTTAGTCAATGTAGTTTGATTTTGTTGCTGTGCGTGTTGTAATCCTTTCTGAAAAGCTTGTTCTCTAAGATCTGATGGATGTATATCAGCCAGCTCTATTGCTTTTATGACATCCTGTGAAGACGTAAAATATCAAATCCTTCCATTTAAATAGAATTGTAGTTTAGCTGGAGGTAGAAGAGTATATTTAATTCCTTTTTTCCTAAGAGTTTCCATGACTTGATTGAACAATCTCATTGGTGACATGGTGGCTTGACTAAAATCTGGATAGACAGAAAATGTATTTCCTTCATATGATAGTCCCTTTTCCATCCTTGCCTTATGTAAAATAGCTTCCCCGTCTGGATAGTGATGTGGTTTCATAAATACTGTTCTTGGAGAGTCGAATTTAGTACTTTGTGAAGCCAGTCATTTCTTGTTGAGCAGCCCGATGGGTCCTGTCGAATGAGATGACCTATTAATTTCTACCCATTGCTTTAGTTATTAAAAAAAAATAGCACAGTATTCCCTGAGCCTTCCAATCCTTCAGGAATCTGTATCGGTTTTAAGTTGTCTCTTTGTGCTCGGTCCTCTTGGTCCTGTGAATTGTTCGTAAGTAGCTTAAGCTGATCCATGTGTGTGGCTTCTATATCAGCCAGGGGGCTACCGTTTCTTCTATGGTCTCCATTCTGGTCTCTGAATTAGTCGTTTTCCCAGTGAGGGCCTCTCATTTTGAGTGTAATTGTGAAAAAGCTTGTGTGGGGGGATTTAATGATTGATTGATGCTGATGAGCCCTGATTGCATATCAGTTCAGAAAGTAAAGATGTCCTTCCTTAAATCCCGTGCCCATCCAGGAGTATTTAGATTTTGTTCAACGTTCCCCCCATCACTGTTATTATGGGATTTTCTTGTTATCTCAGATTCTATTTCCAGCCTGTCCTGTTTTTCCAGAATGTTCTCCTTGGTTGTATTGGGATTTTTAAATTCTGGAAGGGAGGATATCATATCTGGTAACTTTGTAATACCTTGTAACGCTTGCTCCACTAGTAGGTTTTTTGTCAGCATTACATCCAGTGTATTGGTAGAGCCGAAAACAATTTCTTCCTCTAAGGTATTTTTTTGGCTATAATAGATTGTCCCCATTTTTCTTTTGTTGCTTATCCACTCTTCCCAGTAATGGCTCCTCCACTACAGCCTTCACTGAATTCCCCCCATCAGCCGGAATGTACCCTACCATAGGAAGCTCCCTTTCTCCCACTGCATGAGAGATACCAGAAGTGCAGTTACCTGTGATAGGGCTCTGTTTCTCCATCTGACTTTCCTCTGGGGATTGAACTTTCAGCACATCAGTCTCGATTGGAGGATTATTGCCAAGTTTGGCATCTGTTGCTGTTGATTCATCCTGCTGTTCTTTCTCAGTGGATGGTTCACCCCCGGGTCTCCCCCCAGCACAGCCTCCTCTGCATCCTTTACAGTCAACTCTTCCTGTCCCCAGGTACCCTCCAAGCTTTCCCTTTGTCTGGAAAATTTAGTTGCCGTGTCATGTATACCTGAATTTGGAGCATCCGCTTCTCCTCCTCGAAGGCCTGCAATCAAAGGAATTGACTCCTCAGGTAAAGGATTTTTCTTTGCTATTTTCTCCTCCATATTTGGTATCCATAAGAGAGCAGCTAATTGTTTCTGTTCAGTTGAATGACCCAATTGTATTAGTAACTGAAATCCGCTGAGTCAGTGTTTTTTGCCGGGTTGTCTTTTTCGAGACGTGTTGAGTTTTCTCTGGGTGTAGAAATTCAGAGATATCTTTTGCCTTCCTGAAACACTTGGACATCCTGAATTTTCAGCCATTGTATCAATCGTTTTTCTTGTGATAATCCACACCATTCCATTTTCGTTTTCAAAAAACATAAAGAGCACCAGCCAACATTTTGTTAAGAGCACTCTAGCAGCTTCAGACTCTGCTACAGCATGGTGTTGGCCTTCTTGGATCTCATCTCTCTCTCTCTCTCTGACTCAAGCATAACACTATTCTAGTTGCATAGGCCATTGAATCCCTATAAAGTAACCCATTTTCCCAGTAGTCCACCTTTTAGGCTTCTCCCTGAGAGACACATTTAGCCCCGGTTGCTATTTCCCTCAACTTTCATAGGGATGGGTCAGCCTGATGAGCCCTGCTATCTCAACACCCCCTTCAAAGAGTAGTCTCTCCCTCAGTGTGAAACCCAATCACTGCTGGAATTACTACTGCTTGTATCTGTGTGAGTAAACTGCCACTCCTGGCTAGTCCAACAGCCATGCAGGGTACTTCCTCTGCTGCTGAGGTGGTGGGGCCTCAAGCTGCACCGCCTTTTGTCTCACATCAGTAGCTTCCTTTTTCATCTGGCTGTGGGTGAAGATGCAGACAGCAGGCTCTCTGCTGTCAAAGTCCTTCTCCATACTTACCTTGAAAGGGAGGTCCAGTATCATCTTCACATCCCTTGCCCCATGACCACCTTCCCAGCTCAGGAAGACCTATGCTGTCAGCACTGTATCAGCACTAAGACCACAGGGCTAGTTTCTAAAGTCCGGTAAATGTTATTTATTTATTTTGGTTTTGTTAACTGGGTAGGTGCACAAGACATAGAAATGCCTATTTTCAGACACAACCCAGTGGACACAGGTTGGAATACAAAACATCAGCAGTGTATACAGTACAATGAACAGAGGTTACAAATCAAATACAATTCATCTGTGGGGAGAAATGCCAGGTGAGATAAAAGGACATAACTAGCAAGTTCAAAATTCACCAAGGTCAAATATAAAGTCAGTTTGAGAGATAGTATTTCAAATACATAAATTGAGAAAAGTACATTAAATTAAACAAAAGGAAATATAATAATTCAAATAGGGAAAACCCAGAGGGCTACAGGGTGCAAGACACAGTAGCTGAGTAGCAGATAAAAGAAATACAGTAGCTGATACCAATTAGGAGGGAGACATGAAACATAGCCATATAAGTGCCAGGTTTTGAGTCTAATGCAGAGGGAAGGGAGACGAGGTGACACCTAGAACTGGACAAGGGAAAGTCGTGAGACAGGGGAGTCAAGGAAGAAGGCTGAAGGCCTAGGCAAGGAAAGTTGCTTGTGAGCAGAGAAAGTGCAGTAGGGGTAGGAGGCTTGGTGGCCAGGAGGTAGAGGATGGAGGGTCTAAGGTAGGAGAAAGCATTTGCAGGGGGCTGAAACAAGCAGATGACTATGGTGTTGCCTTTTAAAGCGAACATGTTTTGGAGCACATTGGATGGCTAGGGGAAGAGAGTTCCAGTAGTGAGGGGCAGCATAGGAGAAAGCACGAACACCCATTGAAGTTTTGCATCTAGGGATGTTGAGGGTAGTTTGATCAATAGATCTAAGCCTATAGGAAGAGGATTGTGGATGCAGCAAGGAGGCTAGGGATTGGTGAGTTTTTGATCTGACCATGCCACCTATAAGAGAACCAAATGAATAGAGTTGGTAGGTGGTTGGGGAGGGCCATTTAAGGTCAGAATAAAGCTGACAGTGGTGCTTGTAGCATGGGGATGCTGAAGCATAGTGGCAAATATTGTTATAGGTCGTGTCCCACTTGTGGAGAGTGGCTTTAAATGCACCTACATATGTGACCTAACCGTAGGCCAGGACTAGGAGCAGAATGCCTTGAGCAATGGCTAGTATAGCTGATGGGGCTAGGGCATAGCTTGTTCTGTAGGTGATCCCAGTTTTGGCATTAACTGACTTACAAGTCACAGTGATGTGCTGATCAAAGTCTAGGGATGTGTCAAGCAAGATGCCCAGGTACTTGAAAGAACTAACACTGACTAATGGGGAGCCATCAATGCAGGAGATTTTAAGGTCACAGTTTTCTCTAAGCCTGGCAGGAGAACCGAAAAGCATGGAGTAGGTTTTACCCACATTAAAAATAAGTTTGTTGTTGGATAGCCAGGATTGAATGTGGAGGAAGTCAGAGAAAAGAGAGTGATTGATGTCTGAGATATTCCTAGTGCTGAAAGAAAGAACCAGGTCATCCGTGTACAGCAGGGATGAGCAAACAGGAGTGAGCGAAGAGATATTGTTACCCAAAATGGAGAAAAGGAGGTCACCCAGTATAGATCCCTGGGAAACTCCAATATTTATTGTAGAAAGATCAGATTTGACAGAGCTGAAATTCACAGCCTGCTTCCTGTTTGACAAGCACTGTAGCTGTTGAACCAGGTCATGGCATCTGAAGAGAAACCAAGAGACCGTAGCTTGGTAAGGAGACGGGAGTGGTCAACAAGGTCAAATGCCTTGGCTAGGTCAATAAAGACTGCACCTGTCAGAAGTCCATTGTCCATGGCAGTATGAGTATCATTAGTGAATTTAAGGAGGGCCGTGGCAGTGCTGTGGTCTTTGCAGAAACCATGCTGGGAGTCAGAGAGGAGGTTATATTTATGGAGAAATTAGATGGTTTGTTTTGCTAAGAATGGAGAGGATGGCTATTGGCCAGTAGTTAGCAATATCTTTGGGATTGCCTTTTTGAAAGATAGGAGTGATCCTGGCAATCTTCTAGTTGCTAGGGACTGTGCAGTGGCATAGAGACAGGTTACATATTCTTGCCAGTAGGGAGGCAATAAGAGGGGTGGTAAGTTTCAGGAGCCTAGGTGCAAGACCATCTGAGCCAGTGCTAGTACAGTCAAAGACAGCGAATAGCATATTTATGACATCAAGTCTAGTTATAACTAGAAACTGGAAGGGTGGATATATGTACAGGGATTCAGCTTCAGCGAGGGGGGAAATGGACTGAACTGAAAGGAAAGAAGATGAGTACCTGGATAAATCAGAGAAGTGGAGGTTAAAGGCATTCACAATGGTGGCTGTATTCTTACAGTGCACACCATTTAGTATCATATCATTAGTAGTCTGAGGGTGTTTGGCTTTAAGGAAGGTCTTAATATGGACCAAACTTTCCTTTAGTGTCCTGCGGCATCTATTAATAGACCTTTACAAAAAGAGCTCTTTGCTAAGTGAATATTTTTTTGCAAGCATTCCTCCATGTCCTATAGTCATTGTAATCAGATGGAAGACCAGAGATCCTGAAACGCCTCCAACTTTTGTCCCTAGCCCTAATTTGGGTAAGTAAGTCTTTATTGAGCCACCTAGTTTGTGTGCCACATATGCAACATTTGATTAGGGGTGTGTGCATGTCTTGGAGTGATTCTAACATGTTTATAAAGTAGTCAAGGGCAACTTGAGCATCAATGGCAGAATAGATGCAGGACCAGTCAACCATAGAGAGGTCATTCAGGAACCGAATCTGGTCAAGGTTGGCAAAGTTGCTGAAGGTAATGAGTTTATGGGGTCGAGAGGACTGTCCAGTGGAACGCAAAGTACAATATTTATTTATTTATTTATTGAAATGTTTCACCAGGAAAATTACACTGAGCAACAAATACTCATCTCACGGTATGTCCTGGGGGAAGGGGAGTGGGAACTTATATAAAACAAACAGGATACATAAATCAGGTAATAGCTTAACAGCATATAAACAGACAGTACAGGATTACAACCATCAAGAGTTAGTAACATTTCTAGACTAGAATACATAGAGGGAGACTGGCAGGAAGGACAGTAATTAGGTACTCAGGAAGGGGGTAATACAGGAGAGGTAACAGAAAGTGCTAGGTTGCAGAAAGTGATAGGTTGCAAGAGGGGTTAGGATAGGGGAGACATATTTGGCCCAGCTGGAGTAAGGAGGAGGAGGTATAGACCAACAGCTTGACAGGGGCCCAGAGGGGCTAGGTACAGTTGTAGTTCATCACTAGGTAGTTTGTTAGGGATGTAGAGAAAGAGAAGGCTGAAGAGGAGTGGTGGATTTGGGTCGGTAGTTGATTCAAGAGCTTAGGTAGGTGATGGGAGAATGCCATTTGGCCTGACGTAGTGTTTCTGTATGGTATATTCAGAGAACAAAAGTTATCAGATCGGAGGGTGTATTTGGAGGGGTGAGGGGCAGATAAGGAGGTGAAGAGGTAGGGGGGAAGCGAACCTAGCCAGAATTTTGAGGTAAATTTTGCAGCGTGCAAGGTTCTTCTGTCTACAAGTGAGGGAAAATTTAGAGAACGGTAGAGAGTGCAGTGGTGGGTCAGAGCAGAGGCATCCAAGGCAAACCGGCAGAAGAAGTTAAAGAGAGATTCCAGCCTGGATAAGGAGGATTGAGGGGCAGCACCGTAAACTACGTCACAATAGTCAAATGTTGGCAGTATCATTTTATGTACCAGTTCACACCTTGCCGGACGAAGGATACTACCTCTGTTATGGTAGAGGGCCCCTAGCTTAGGCCGGAGTTTCTTTAGAATGGCATCGATGTGGACGAAGAAGTTTAGGTACCTGTCCAGCCAAACTCCGATGTAGCGGAAGGAATAGGTGTCTTCTAATACAGTCCCATCGATGGTGTAAAAAGTGGGTAATGGGGGAGACTTGCCAACCTCTGCCTAGTACTGAAAGCCATGGAGACTGTTTTTTTGAGTTTAGGAAGAGGTGATGCTCACTAAGCCAGCATTGTACATTGTTGAAATCCTGCTGGAGCCTAGCGGTGACATCAGGAACCGATTTGCCAGTTGTGAACAGTACACTGTCATCGGCATACGTGTGTATGTTAGTCAATATGCAAAACAGAGGGAGATCATTGAGGAAGATTGAAAAAAGGAGTGGCCCAAGTAGCGATCCCTGAGGGAGTCCCATGGTAATGGGGAGTGGTGTGGAGATGGCATCGGCCATACGGACAGATTGTGATCTGCCTGACAGATAAGACTTGAACCATTCAATGGCATTAGGGGAGAGACCAGCTGACCTGAGGCAGGACAGGAGTATAGGGTGGGAGACTGTATCGAAGGCCTTGGCCAGGTCAATAAAAATAGCTGAGGTTATGAGGCCATTGTCCATGCCTGTGGCAATAGTGTCAGTCAGCTGTAACAGGGAAGTGGCAGTGGAGTGGTGTTTTCTAAAGCCAGAATGGAATGGAGTGAGAAAGGAGGAGTCAGTAAGATAGGAGGAGAGTTATTCAAGTACTATGTGCTCCTAGAGCTTAGCCAGAGTAGGAAGGAAAGAGATAAGGCAGTAGTTGCTAGGGGAGGAGGGATCTTCCCCTTTAGGGAGAGGCAGAACTGTAGCATGTTTCCAAGCTGTAGGGACAGTGGAAGAGACAAAGGAGAGGTTTAGCAAGAGGGATATAGGATAGGCGATGGCAGGAGCAGACAGAGAGAGGAGCTTAGGGTCCAGGCCATCTGGAGAGGAGCCTTTGGCAGGGTTAATGGACTGAAGGGCTTGTAAGGCAGCAGCAGAGGAAATGTAGGTGAAGAAGAATGGAGTAGAAAGAGAGGGAGCTGGAGGAGTAGAGGAAGGGGAAGCAGAGAGAGCAGGTGGGCCGGTGTCATCCAAGGAGGGGGGGGGACTGGAGAGCCGCATGAGTGTCAGGGGGTCCGCTTAGAGCATTGCGGCACAGGACATGAAATGGGAGTTAAAGCACTCTGCAACAGCCATAGGTTCTGTGTAATATATATATATATAATATATTATATTGGGGAGTGGTCAATTATAGCATCGACGAGGGTTACAGCAGAGACAATTCTGTCAATATGATTATTCAGAGTCCAATCAATTAGGATATTGAATCTAGGGGGAGACATGACCCTAGTGGGATCAGTCATTAGCTGGTGAAGGCTGTAGCCTTGGACAACTGTGTGGAGGTTTTTTTTTGGCCTTGTCAAGCCAATTTAGGTTAAGGTCACCTAGAATAAGAAACCCCATTGCATCCAACAGCTGAATCTACCTGTGAGAGGAGTTCATCCGGGCCAGTTGTGCCACCTAGGGGAGGGTTGTAGGCACACACTATATGAGGTTTCTTGGCACCTAGTAGGAGGGTAGCATGCATAGATTCACATGTGGAGAGGACAGGTGAGGTAAGGGCAGTGAAGTTTAGGTGGGATTTATAGAATACTGCGACACCACCACCCCAATTAGCGGGGCGTCTGTCACATCTGATTAGGTTATAGTTGTGTAGACAGCAGGCAGTATCAGGGGATAGAGGGTTTAAGCCATGTCTCAGATAGATAAATGATAACAGGTTGATATAGTGCAACCCATGCCTCAAGTTCTGCCAGATTACAGAGGAGGCTTTTAATGTTTAGGTGTACAACTCAAAGTCCCCCAGTGTCATTCCAGTTAACATCAGTGAATGATAGGTGAGCAGATGGGCCAGGGTTTAGCTCAATATCTTTTGTAATGATAAAAGCAAGCAGGAGAAGGTACCAAGGTTTGGGGGAGGCAAGATTGGATGGGAGAAAAGGCACTTCTTATACGCATAAGCTACATAATAGAAGTAGCAGTATGGGATAAGTATGAGGTAAGATCATGGTGAGTGCAGGGCATTACAAGCATATTAGAGAAGGTGAAATCATTTGGATCTGAGGTGGAGGCTTCGTTGGAGAGGGGCCAAAACACCAATGGGAGCCACAGAAGAAGACAGAGTGTTACGCTGGTCAACAAGGATATGGAAGGTTGGGGAGCCATGGAATCAGCGTAGGACAGTGATAACTAGAATAGTAAGCTAGATAGGATAATGCTCAGGGAATGCACTTTAGGAGCTAACTGCAACTAATTCCATAAAACAGACTAGTATTGCTTGGAAAGGCAGTAGTAGATATCAGGTACCCTCTACAGGTGCTTTAGTATAAGCTGCTAATGGGAAAGTGTGGAGTTAGTCACATGACTCCAAAGTGCTATATAAGAGCGACCAGCCAAGGCTGGGTGGGGAGCAGCCACACAGCGGCTGTGGGAAGAGATAGACAGCAGTAGTTCAAGTTTAGAAGACTCCAAGTAAGTTTTCAGATAAATTAACAAATTAACAGCTTCTAAAGCTGAAAAGTCTAAATTAAAATAAAGCTGTTTAGGGCTCCAACTGAAATGACTTAATTAAATAAAGTTGCGGCTACTGAAGGTGCAGGTGAAAGTTTTAAATTAATTCTGGCTCCCAAACACTCTGGGTGCAGCAAGCTGGAGTAACACAAAAGGGATTTATAGCTCCTTGTGTTCTGGGTGCAGCCGGCTGTAATTTAACCATTTAAATGAAATTCAGCTTCTAAAAAACTCTATGCAGCACGGCAGCATGGTGGGTTACAGCTATTTACCTGGTGGAATCTGTTCCTCCTTAATCAAAACCTGCTTCACCACTGAAATGGAAGCCCTTGTATTCCTTAAACCTGACGTGATTTTCCCATTCACAAAAAAGGGTGTGTAGGAATAGTGAACTCAGCGGGGACTACATTTCCTGCACAGATCACTGGCTGCTGCTCACACAGAGTTAATCTCGCTCTCTCAGCACTCTGACCAATATTCTTTCTGGACAGTCGTACAATAAATGCCAACATTTTTGGGATACATGACACCTCCACTCCAGTGACCCTGAGGTGTACCTTCAACACTTCCTGCTGTGCCTCCCAAATTATGTTTGCACTAGATGTATGTCCTGCTGGACAAAAATTAAACAGCCCTCTTGGAAGCTTCCTTAATGGTACTGGGAGTCCTATCCAGTGGCCTTGAATGTAATTCTTCCGGTACAATTTAGAGAACTTGTCCTGATAAAAGCACATCTTTAACCTCATTAGCAGCATTGACCTTATTACCCTTTTGCCATTGTTCTTACATATTGCTCTGTTAAACACACGTTTCAGAATAACTTTTCCCGGTGCCTTTCTTAGCTCCTAAATCTGAGCCTGCGTGCATCATGAGTCAATTCAAAACATTTCACCTAAACATTTTTTACTTTTAAATACCTTGCAAAATCAGCATTCTTCATTCTGGTGAAGGCCTTTAAGGTCTTGCCCATGAGTAATGGCATGAGGTGACTCACCCAAGAAGCCCTATTGAATTTAAATTGTCACCATAATCTTCCAAAACCCCTCAGAAAAGGTTAAGGCCATTGTCCTCCTTGTAATGCAGAAATATTTTAGAGTTTACTTTGGTTGCTTGCAGGAGGGGGATCCCCCATATCATTACTTACATTTCTTGGCTGTGCCCTCTGTCATGGTTTCTGTATCGCTCTCTCCCTCTTCTCTCTCCTGTGTTCCCATTTCTCTCTCCCCCTCATGTTCTCATTTTCTCTGTTTCTCTCACTCTAGTGGCTCTTTCATATGTGCCTCACGCATCTGGATCTGGTGCTAGTACTCTTTCTCTTGCTCCTTCTTTTTCATATCGTATGGCTAATCATGCACTTTAATAAAATTCAAATTTAAGCAGCAGCAACTTTCTCCTAAAGTGCCTTTTTCCTTGGTTTTGTACTCTGTAAATGGACTTGACAGTACTAACTGGCACTAGGGCTGTGCGAGTCGGCAAATTTGGCTTGACAGGCCAATCACGAGCCGGGCCGGGCAAAACTTGTATTGGACCAATTTGGCCTGAAATTAAAAGAAGGGTTTTGAGGGTCAAAAATGCTTTTGTTTTAAATGGATTATTGTGCTCTACTCCTGCCATGCTATTTTTGATCTCTCAGACACACACACAAATCTGCTTGTTGCCCACAGCCCAGTACCACACCTATTAGCCTGCAGAACTAGACATTTTGAAACTTTCTTTTTCATTTTTAAATAAATTTGCTTCTGACTAAGATCAGGCACACTGCACAGCTGGCCCTCTTGGCTTCCCCAGGCTCCAGCCCTCACCCAGACTTGCCCCTCCAAACTGGGACTACTGCTCTCTTTGTCTCTTTTTTAAGCCAGTTAAAAAAAATAAGGAGAATTATTATTCAGTGACTGAGAATGATGCCTGATAAACAAACAAAAAAAAAAAAGAACTGAAGAGATTCAAGTTTTTTGAAGCTCCACGAGGAACAACATGCTTACTACACTGCTCGACTGACACACATCATGCTGCCTGTCCAAATCCTGCTGCTGTCTGGCTGCTGCATGATGTGAGGGGGTTTATATTGCCTCTCAACATCACTATAATTGTTTCAATCAATTGGCAGCACACAGCAGCAAGGTGGAAACAACATAAAGACAGCAGCTACTGGTTTCACTGGCGCTAGCAGTGAAGGATGTGAGGTTTAGGAGGGGGGACTAACATGCAGTGGCTGTCAGTCACACATCACCACATTCTTCCGACTGTAAGTAAAAGCACTGTATGGTTAGAAGTCGAAGATTGAATGCCACTCCCTACACTGTGCAGCGTACTCCACCAGGTCCCCCCACTGTGCGCCTGTGTGGCACGATCGACGACCTCAGCAGCGCATGCGCCCCCTGCCTGCGTTGGAGTGCTGCAGGAGCATCTGGCCGCTTCCAATGATGTTTCTGGCATTTTTCTGCTGCTGCTTGATTTTTGAGTTTCCTGTTTTGGGTTTGGCAGTGTGAAACCCAATTCGGACATTTAATTCTGAACACTGCCAAACCCGAACGTCCCGAACTTGTGACCCGACCCGATGCCCAGCCCTAATTGACACCAGCCTGAGCTGTCCATGAATGCATTTCACATTGCTTATCTTTTCATCATCTTTTGCCTGCAGCTTTTCTTTTTGCAGCTCTGCCTCCACTTTTGCATTTATCAAGGAAAAGCTCTAGTCTCAGCCTCAGTGTGTCAGTCTGGTCTGGTGGTTCAGTCACCTTGCCTCTATTTTCTAACTCACTACCTCTCACTGTGACCTTAGTCTCACAATTATGGCCAGCCTTCTCTGTGGCCTGCTCTCCACATTCTCCTTGTCACATTCCTCAATGGACTGTATGGGTTGCAACCTTGTCTGCTCTTCAAAGGTGAGCCCACTTCTTTGGCGCAGTTCCTGCAGTTGTGCCAAGGTACTCATTTTATATACTCCAGGCACAGTGCTAACACTATTATTATAGTCTCACTAGAAACATTAAAAATGGTAAACAAACAAAACAGCAGTGTATACAGTATCCCCATTGTACATCTTGCTCTGTGACTGGGCAGGTATTTGTTTACTAGCTCTGAATATTTTTGAGTGTCAGGTAACTGCTTACTTTTCTGCACACTATACTTCATGATCCCCACCTTTTTGCCACTAGTATGATGTGGTGCCTCTGACTGACAACTAGCAGGTAGCAGGGAGCAGGTACTGCTGGACACATTCCAGAGTGGATTCCTGACACAGGGTGTCATGGAGCCCACTGTGGAGAGGACCATGTAGGACCTGATCCTGCCCAACAATGGACATGTCCCAGATGTAAAGGTGGCAGCACCACTTGCAGGGAGCAGTCACCACACAGTGTGGTTCTACCAGGACATGGGCAGGGGGATGGTCAGGACCAAGACAAGGGTTTTGGATTTCAGGAAGACTGACTTTAATATGATGAGAAAAATTCTGGTGCTGCATTTTGCTGGGATCAGTAAGGAGATGGAGGTGGAACAGAAATGGGGCATAATAAAAGAGGTACTGATGGATGCCACTAGTCTAGAACATAGAATTTGACGGCAGATAAGGACCGCTTGGCCCACCCAGTCTGCCCATTTCCCTACCTAATGGATAAGCTGCAGACCCTAGTTAACCAGCAGCCTACTTCTTCCTACCCCCACCCCCTAGAATTGCCTTATGACTGTCCCATGCATGCTTGAATTCCACCACTGTTTTTGACTCTGTGTGCCAAAATCAAAAGCATGAAGTCCTAGGCCCAAAAAAACCCAACTGTTTCAGAAAGGAAGTGGCAAATGCAGTAAGGGAACAGCAGTCAGCCTTCTGGAAGTACAAAACTACTCAGAAGGTGGAGGATAGGGAGGTCTATAATGATAAATCAAGGGTGGTGTACAGAGCAGTTAGAGAGGCAAAGACTGCTATGGAAGTATGGCTTGCACAGGGAGTAAAATTGAGCAAGAAAGGCTTCTTCAAATATATAAGAGAGAAGAGGGATATTAAAGATGAAATTGTCAAGTTAAAGAAGGAGTGGGGTTGGGCAGAAGGAAGTGGAGGGAAAGCAGAGGTACTTAACAAGTACAGTAACTGGGGCAGAGCTTGCCATCAAACATGGTGGCATTGTAAATCCATAATGGGACCACCACTGGAGTCATCCAGCAACCATCCAGCATTTGCACTAATGGGGGAGAAACTGCCAAACACAGAAAAAGAAACCAGAACTCATGATCTAATCACTGAGACCAAAAATGGGTCTTCAGGATCACAGTGACAGAAGTTACAGGATAGCATAGTCATCACAGTGCCACAAGGCATAACAGCCGCTCCCGATGGGTAAGCTACATTAATTGTTACCTGCTCTCGTAGACAGGTGTACTGGCCTAATCTTTTAATTTACGATGCAGAGGTTGGTATCTCTGTAGATTCCTGTGTAGATAGACCTCACCTTTCAGAATTTGCTTGTTACTCCTGAGAAAATTGGTGGATGGCCCCTCGAGGGGCCTATTTCTGATTTTGGACATTGTGGGCCTTCCAGGTCCCATAGCTCGGCCTAGGAATGCCTGATTTACAATTCCAAGGTGTTATTTTCTACATTTATTGCCATGCCAAGTTGGATGGACACTTAGAAAATCCAAAATGGCCACCAAAATCCAATATGGCCACCATATCACTGCTAAAAACTTGATTCGCTAATAATTTCCAAATCCCTAGCTTCCAAGATACCGATTATCAATGATTCATGAACGGGGAGTTTATTATTATTACATTTAATATAAACACATATTAAATTAATATAATAGAACATAAATATAAATAAACGGTGCACAACGCATCGATCTGCTTGTTTGTGCCATTGACCCAAAATTGCATCCACTCTGTGAGAATTTGCCACTTTGTTCACAGAATTGCGTGGCATGTTCATGTACATTGTATGCCTGTTTAGTTTGTATTTCTAGTTTACAGTTTTTAATTTTAGTTTCTATTTCTGTTTCAGAGACATGGATAGCCCTCTAGCTGTACCTGTTGGATTGGTCAATCCATCCGATTTGCCTACCTGTGTTCTTTGTGAGAACTAAATTAGAGATACGGAACTGCAACAAATATTAGGAGAAAATGGGCTGAATACCATCAAGGCTGTTGCAGAGAAATGGTCAGTCACAAAACCAACTGCCGAGTACGCCAGAAACTTCAACCTTGTATGGAATAAAATCTGTGACCAACTTCCCCCCAGCCCTGGAGAAACAGGCCTATCTGTTCGTGCAAGGTGTCACCGAAATTTCACCAGTGAAAGGAAATTAAACACCAGCTCAATGAAACAACTTTCTTCAGATCAATCTTCTGTAGCTAAATTCTCTGGCATACCCGACCCACAAACATCCAATAGCAGTGAAGCAGTCCATGTAACTCGATGTAAAAGGAAATCGTTGGAATTTAAGAAGGATGAGAACTGCTGCATCTGTGATAAGAAAAGGAAAGAGAGAGAGGAAATACAGAAGAAAAACTCCAAAGAGTTGAACTTGAAGATGGAAAGATTACATTGCACGAAAGCATGTTATGCAATGAAAATTCTGATGATGCTATTTTGTCTGGTGCAGCCAAACATTTGAAGGTCGCTACTGCCAATGTTGATGTCTTTGCTGCACACGTCAAATACCATCAAAGATGTTACAACACCTTCGTCTACATCGGCATATGAGAGAGACAAACACCAGGTGGATTGCAAAGCATTCACACAAAGAGTGCTGAAACAGAGTTTCTTCAAATCATGAGAAGAAAGGTTGTTCAGCAGAAATGTTGCTATTTACTCCCAGAGTTACTGGGGGATCTTCATAACCTCTACGAGTTCCATGGATGTGAGCAAGATGCTGGAATAAATCACACATTTCAGCTGAAGAATCTTATCAGCAATGAATTTGGAGATGAGATAGGTTTTACTGTGGGAAAGGGGATACACGGGAATCCTTTCATTCTTCACTCGACAAAAGTAAACCCACTTGATTATTCTTTGGCAACCTTGACAGGAGCTGGGCTCAGAGATAGTGACATCACCAAGGCATCTGCAAAGATGATAAATCAGAAATTAAAAGATAGACAAATTGAGTCATGGCAGTTTCCTATGGCATATGAAGACTTCCTTTCTGAGCTTGATAATTATGAACCCATTCCAGAATCTTAAAATGCAATAGCTCTCTCTATAAGCCCTTCTAAGAAGATTAATGCTCTAGGTTATGCGACCATCCCAACGGAAATTCAAGCTACCAAGATATGGTCCATTGCTAGTGACTGGCAATGCCTCATTACCGGAGAACATTCTCCAAAGTCAATAGTTCTATCCATGGTTATTCATCGTCTTACCGGAAGTAAAGAAGCAGTCAATCTTCTACATCGTTCGGGGGGCTGGTATTTCGTACACAGACATCCAAAGACAAACCAAAAAATTAGCCCATGATAGTAAATCTGAGAAAAAAAAGCACCACACATGATTCCACCTGGACAGCCAACCCTTATCACAATTGATAACTCAGATGGTAAGCAACAGACAGTAACAGGAGTCTCAACAACACATGACACTAACTCAACAATTTACATACCCCGAATTTCACGTCCTGCTGTCATCTGTGATTTGCCAGTACAAGAACAGAAAATTCCAAGCAGCTCAACAAGAGCAGTCCAGGAAACCTTTGAGAGCTCAGAACCTATTTACTATGAGGATTATAAAATAGGAAAGAGAAAACCCCCACTGATCATCCCATCCAACAATGAGGATGAAAGAAGGACCGAGCTTGATCTTCATTTGACCAAAGATTGTATTTGGGTTCTGACAGTAAGCATGGAATCTTCCAGAGAAGATTAATCTCTTCCAGACCTAGGATCATGGACAACTTTCGATAAAAAAGCAACATCCACCACTACCTTCAAATCCAAAACTGATTTCCTGCCCATTATACCACGTGAACCAGATGATGCAGTTTGCAAATATTACCTTGACTTTCTCATGGATCTAACTGATGACCTACAAATTGAACACATCTTCAGCCATAGTGATCATGCAGTTTTCTACAAGATTGCACAAATAATGTGGAAAGAAAAATATACAGACGTGGTTAATTTGATGGGAGGATTTCATGAACTGATGGTGAGGCAGAAGATCCTCTACAAGCGATACAGTGATATGGGACTTCATGACTGGTGGAGTCAGGCAGGGATAATAGTGGATGGATCTGTTGACCAGGCCTCGGAAGGATGCCACTATCCTAGATCGATGAGGTTACATAAACAGTCCCTTGAGGGTCTCCTACAATTCATGGGATTCAAGATTCATGACTCACTAACCGATAGGGCAAAAGGGAGCACCCGTGTGGCCCCCCCACATGAGGATGTGGCAACAAACATGGAGGTCACACAAGAGAGGGAGCATTGAGCATACATCCACCCAGCAGGGGAACCTGTGTCAATACCACTTTGACAGCAAGTCACAGGTGGGTGACCCAGGAAAAAGACCAAGGCAGATCAGGAGTCAAAGCTTCTCAACAGAAGGCAAACACCCCGGAGAAGGCAAAGAAGGTTCATCCCATCAGACCAGCAGCTGTTCACCAGAGGTCACCCAGAACAAAACATCCAATAGATATGAGCCCCAAAGGGAGCTGGTCCCTGCGGCACTGGATTTAACCACAACAGAGACCAAGAGGAAGGAGAGCCCAGGCAGAACTGGAAAGGGGGTGGTGACTTGTTCCCCTTACCAGAAGACTGGGTGGACTGCTTACAAGAAGAACAGGAGGCGAAGACACAATAGAATAGCTGATGGACCTGCTGAATGCCTCTGAAGACATCATTCAGTCCAGATGAAGCACTGGAATAAGGGCTCTGGACTAAGCATAATATAACAAGGAGGGTGCCCACCTCCTTTTGGTGCCCCTATGGTGAGCGCAGATGAGGTAATAATATGGGTAAGCCCAACAAGGTGAGGAGGGGGGTGAACCTATGTAAGGAGGGTAAGCAGTGAAAACACTGAGACAGTGAGTACTGTATAGCTTTGTCACTGTCAATACCCCACCACACCCTTTGTGTGACTCCCCTGGCAAAGCTGCCAGTGGAATCCAGGGGAGGATCTTCTGTCCATTCACCTGCGATTGAAAATAAAAATATGCATCAAGTTATACAAAAGATGGGATAGCCAGAATTATGGCATTTTTGAGGCTACTGCCTTGCCTCCATGTAGAACACTAGGGAGAATGGATAGCTTCTGACTTGTTTTGCATTGCAGCACCAAATGGTATTGTGGTCATCAAGGGTAAGACACCTTGATATTCCGGACGCAGGTTCAGTGGTCTAAGCATCAGCTCCACACCCCGAATTCTGTAGGGGAATGGAAGCATGGTTATTTCAATATTAAAGTTTTTTAACAGAATGTTAGTATTACAGATTTTGAATGTTGAGCAGTGGTTTAAACCCACGTTGATGGTTAAGTCTGAGAACAGAGTGATTACCTAGACAAACAGGAAGTGAGTGGGCCTATGGTGACATCACCTCAGAAGGGGACTATTGGGAGGAGGGAGCCCTTTACGCTACGTTACAAATGGGGAATGTTAGGGCCAACAGTCCCTGCCGCCTCCTAGCAAGGACGCATGGAAGCTTTGCCCACCTCAGCCACCACTTTCATATGCTACGCTTGCAAATTATGCTGATGCAGGACAAGGGGAAAGAGTGGCAATATGTCCCTCCACAAATATATTATCTCCCATGGTGATCAGAAGTAGCCCGTTGCCTAAACTGATAGTGGTCACCACATTTTAAGAAATATGGCATCTCTAAAAGAAAATGCCCCAGGGAAATCCCCCACTGCCATTGGTGGAGAAATAGGCTGGTTCCACTGGGCTAATGATGGGGACCAAGCTCCCAAACATTATGAGAGCTATGAGGCCATTACCCCTAATGATGAGGTTGCTCCCCTGACTCATGAAGACCAATGGTGTTGATACTTACGAAGGGTTTAAGATGTAGGGGAGAAAAAGTGGGAATCCACCAAGCATATCAAGGAATACTCAACCCACATGAGATACAGAGAGAACACCGTAAGGAGGGAGCGTAAACAAGGGGATATCTTAGGACAATATGGAAGTCCAGGGGGTTGTTTACAAATCAAATCAAATCAAATCTGCTTTATTTATAAAAAGGCGCCTTTCTAAAACCAAGGCACCTGTACAATAAAATATATAAAATAAAATAATTATGAAACAAAACATATAAATTACAACAGAATACAGTATGATAGCAGCATAATAGCAGCAGTACTAATCCCCAAATGCCAAACTAAAATGATGAGTTTTCAAGGCATTCTTAAAACTCTGGACAGTTAGGCAATTTCGTACCTGATGAGGTAGAGAATTCCACAGGGACAGGGCAGCAAAACTAAATGCCCTTGCTCCAGATGTTTGCAAATGAACCCTGGGAATCTCTAGCAATCCCTCATCAGTGGATCAGAGAGGGCGGTGGGGATAGTAGGGGCAAAAGAAATCTATTAGGTAACCCGGTCCCTGGTTGTGTAGGGCCTTATTGGTTAACAAAGCAACCTTGAAGGTGATCCGCCACTGTATCGGCAGCCAGTGTAGACCGCGGAGCACAGGCATTATATGACTGGTTCTTAAAGCACCAGTCAACAGCCTGGCTGCTGCGTTCTGCACCAGCTGTAAGCAGCAGATATCAACCCCCAGTAGCCCTAGGTAAAGGGCATTGCAGTAGTCAAGGCGGGAGGTAATGAAGGCATGAACCAATGTTGGATTATCATCGGGAGGAACCAGGTATTTCACCCGGGTGATATTTCTTAGATGGTAAAAAGAAGTTTTAACAACTGCTGACACCTGTAACTTTAGGGTCAAACAGTCATCAAACATAACGTCCAGGTTCTGCACCCAGTCTGAGGTAGTTAGCTGGACACCTCCAAGCCATAGTCCGAAGGAGAACCTGCCAACATACCCGCCTCGGGATGACCCTGGTCCACTACCAACACCTCATTTTTTTTAGGGTTCAACCTTAGACAGCTTACATTCATCCAGGCCTGAATTTCAGCCAGACAGCTGTTTAGGACCGAGACAGCATCATCTTGTTCAGGCACAAAAGCCATGTATAGCGGAGTATCATCTGCATAGCAATGAAAACTCAAGCCATACCATCTAATAATCGCTCCCAACAACAGCATATACACTGCAAACAACATGGGCACTAAAATGGATCCCTGTGGCACCCCACAAGATAGGGGGAATGGAGCTGAGGTACAAACCCCAGACACCACTCTCTGAGTCCTACCCATGAGGAAACTTCGAAACTATCTGAGGACAACTCCTGAGAGTCCACAGATAAGTTGCAGGCAATCCAACAGCACACCACGGTCCACAGTATCAAATGCCACAGAGAGATCAAGAAGGACCAAGATGGAACGAGTCCTTCGATCTCTCGCTATCAGGAGGTCATTTAGTACCCGAAAAAGAGCCATCTCAGTACTATGTCTCTTTCTGAAACCGGACTGGAGAGAGTCATAGATATTGTGGCTGGTCAAATGGTCCTCCAGCTATAATGCCACCACCTTCTCAATAACCTTACCCAAAAAGGGAAGGTTAGAGACCGGCCTGTAGTTTGCTAGACAGTCGGGATCCAAGGAGGACTTCTTAGAAGGGCCAAACCACGGCCTACTTGAGGAAGTCTGGAAAGATTCCCCTTCCAAGGATAACCAGACTATCTCAGCAAGGATCCGGCCGATGACATCAATGCAGCCAACAAGCAAGTGCGTGGGGCCCGGATCCAAACTGCAGTTGGTAGGACGTAATGACTGGATAACCATCACAATATCACTGATTGTGGGCCGGCCAAAGTCGTACCACACAAACTGGGAGTCCAACATCTCCTGCCGACCACTGCTACTCCCTTGAGAAAAGGTTAGGCGGATATCGGACCTGATCGTGGCAACCTTATCTGCGAAGAATCGAGCAATCTCCTCACACCACTCTTGAGAAAAAGCATTTCTGGGCTGAAGACAGAGTGGACTGCACAGTCTGTCCATGGTCCGGAAAAGCTGAGCTGGTCGATTCTGAGTGGCAGCAATTTCCCTGGACAGGAATTTTGACTTCTTATGGGAAATTGTTGATTGATAGACCACATAGTGGTCCATCAAACTAAGCCTGTCACATACCAGGCCAAACCTCCACCATTGCCTCTCTAGCCTTCGTCCAACTCTCCTCAACTCCCTCAGAGTCTCATCAAACCATGGAGACCTGGGAAACTACCTAGGGAACAGCGAGGTAGGGATAAAATGGAAGAAGGGTAGGAGGTTAGTTATATAATCATACCATGGTTACACTGACACTGGTGATGTTTACCTCATGGAATGTGAGGGGCATGAATGACCCAATTCAAAGGAAAAAGGTTATGTCCAGACTCAAAAAGCTGAAAACGCAAGTCGCCTTTTTACAGGAGACTAAGATCAAACAGGGGGAAGCAAAGAAGTCGGTGCAAGAATGGGTAGGATAGGAAGTGCATAGCATGTCTGAGAAAGCCAAAAGGGGGGTATCAATCTTGTACCACAAACATCTCAAGTGGCAACTGTTGGAGCAAGCTGGAGACAAAGAGGGGAGGTGGATACTGGCTAGAGTCAACAAAAACTGATGCCCTTTACTTATGGGCAACATTTATGCCCCAAATGAGGACAATCCGAAGATTTTTAATGGGATCTCCCAAAAATTTTTAGAAATGTTGGCTGACAACCCTGATATCATACTCAGGAGGGACTTCAACATGGCCCTAGACCTCCTGATGCTAGGCCCGAACCACACAGAAAAGCCTTAAAAACCTTATCTGATCTGCTGTCCTTGCACAGACTTACTGACACATGGAGGACATTTAACCCAGCTGAAAAATATTACACTTTTTTCCCTCATCATAGAGCAATGGCAAGCAGGTTAGACTACTGGTTTACCTCTATGGCATTAAATCAAGTCGTGGCAGATGTGACTATTGCCCCCATGTACATATCTGACCATGCCATGATACAACTCCGAACCTATATAAAATCAAATAAAGCAAGGTCGGTGACATAGAGGCTTGACCCACTTCTGCTAGGGAACTTTGAGTTTCAACAGTGGTTAAAAATGGAGGTTCCCAAATACTTAATGGACAACCCCAAATACTGTGTTTCCCCCGGCATGATATGGGAGGCCTTCAAAGCTAAATTCACAGGCCAGATCATAGGATATGCGACATATAAAATGAAGCAAAGCGATGCAGAGGCCAAACAGTTAGAATCCCAACTCAGAAAGATTTATAAAAAAGATCCCAAGCAATTAGAAAATCAAACCCTAAGATACAGACTCACTGCTCTGAGGATAAAGTTAAATACATTGGCCACTAGAAAGGTGGAGCTGCATATCACAAGGCTAAGACACAAATATTGGGACCAGAGGGAAAAGTCAAGGAAGCTGGTCTCATAGAGGCTCAGAAAACAACAAGCAAAGAGGCATATAGAAAAACTTAGGGAGAATTCAGGGCGGATAGCTATAACCCCTAAAGCCATAAATCGTATAATGACTACATTTTTTTTTTTATTTAAAGTTTATTACAAATTTTTAACATTTTAGAGACAGAACCATACAAGGTAAAACATTACATCTGTTATAGTAAGGTGTTACAATGGTGTTGTCCCCCCCACCCTGTCTCTCCCTACCCCCACGGTCCAAGTTTTCATGAGTACAATGTATATTGTTGACATCAAGAGACAGAGTTAGAGGGAATACAAAGTGTGAAAGGGGTCCCATATTTTCCGATACTTAGGCAGTCGATTACACAGACTTGTTATCATTTTTTTCAGTTCTGAGATTTGATAGTAATTCATTTAGCCATTCAGAATATGTGATAAGTGTATCCTCTTTCCACTATTTTAAAACAAGTTTTTTGACAGACAGTGAAATCATTGACATATAATATCTTCTGTTTCGTATTTGTATTCTGGAGTAGTCCCCCAGTACACAGATTTCGGGCTTGAAATACTCCGACAGTCCCAGCATTGGATCTGCTTTGGTTTGAATACTGGTCCATAAAGAAGCTATTTTGGGGCATTCTCAAAAAACGTGGAGAAGGTTACCTTCACCCAAGGAACATTGGGAGCATTGACTAGAAGGGAGTAAACCCCACTTACTAAGTTTTTAAGGGGAATAATATAAATTGTCCAAATGTGAAATTGCATGAGGTGTAGCCTGTCCTGTGTCACATATTTGTGACAGCACTGCCAAAGGGGGGGGGGGCATGCTATGATATGCTGGGAAAATAACTTGGACCAATATTCTGAAGGACAAAAGCAGTCTTCAAAGCGACAGTCATATAAAGCTGAGTATAATTTGGATACCGCCCTGGTCGAGTTTGCTAATGGTATCAGGATTTCCTGCAAGTTGTATTTAAGCTCCGGAGGAGGAACTTCCCCAACGCTTTAAGAATGAGGTGTCTCAGCTGGAAAACCTTAAAGTAACATTGTTTCAGGATGTTGAATTTGGTTAAGATTTCTTCACTGGAACACCAGGTACCATTCTCTGTCACTAACTGGGATATCCTACCTTCACCCAATTGAGGCAGCCATTTAGATGTGAACACCTTATTATTAATTAGAAATCTTGGGTTATTCCATACTGATTGTGAGAGATCTGTGTGTTGCTTGTATTTTCAAAACATGCAAAGCTGGGAATGAATCTTCAATGAAACTGCAACCACTCTTGATTTTAAACATGATGGTAAGAAAGACGGTTTTAGTCTTAACAACATGTCAGGTGCCAAGTTACAAGAACACATAATGGCTAGTTCAATTTTTAACCAGAGTGGGGAAGAAGCAGAGGGAGGACCTGAGAACCACTGTAAATATTTGGCAGCGTGACTGGCCCAATAATAAAGTTTTAGGTGGGGTAACTGTAAGCCCCCCCTTTAATTTTGGAGCAGCTAACTTGTGGTAGGCCAGCCTCAGATGTTTTCCTGAAAGATAAATTTGGTAAAAAGCTTATGAGTTTTAGTGAACCATTTTCCAGGTAAAAATATATTGGGCATGTTCAAAGGGTAAAATAGACGGGGAAAAATATTCATTTTAATAAGGTTTATCCTTTCCCATATTGAAATTGGGAGTTTCGCCCTTCGGTCTAGATCACAGCTAATCGTGTGTAGCAAGGAATCTAAATTCTTTTTTATTCTAAGAGCTGTGTTTCTGGTAAGGTCAATTTCCAAATATTTGAGAGATTCCTGTTTCCAGGAAAGACCCAAGGAGCTGACTGAGCCCTTGAATACTTTATAATTAAGAGGAAAGATTATTGATTTATCTATGTTCAGTTTGTAATTTGACAGCTTGCTATAATCTTCTATGACACTTAGCACAGCAGGAATAGACATTTCTGGATGGGACATTTGTAACAAGAGATCATTCGTATATGTGGATACCTTTATTTCGGAATCATGTATGGAAATGCCTTGTATATCCTGGCATGCTGTCATTCTACGAAGAAGGGGTTCGAGATATAAATTAAATAATAAGGGAGAAAGTGGTCAGCCCTGTCTGGTACCAGAATATAGAGGAAATGATTCCGAAATCACTCCATTACCCAATATTCTGTCCGAGGGGGAATTATATAGAGATTGTATCCAGTTCTGAAATTCAGGAAGGAAGCCAAATACCTCTAAGGTTTGATACAGAAACTGCCAATTTACTCTGTCAAACGCCTTCTTGGCGTCCAGAGACACCAGTGCTAATGGTTCTGGGAAATCTCCGGACACCGAGAAGATGTGTGAAAGTGTTCGGAGATGGTCATTCGATGATCTTCCCCTCATAAAACCCACTTGTTGAGGACCTATCAGGTCTGGTAGTACCAAACTAAGCCTATCCGCTAACAGTTTAGTTAAAATTTGGATGTCCTGGTTAAGGAGTGAAATGGGTCTGTAATTATTTACTAATTCCAAATCTCTGTTTGGTTTAGGTAGCAGGACAATAAGGGCCTGAATAAGGTTGAGTCTATCTTCTTTCCAGATAATATATGCTGGTATAGTGGGAGAAGGAACGGTATAATCTGTTCCTTGAATTTCCTGTAGAAAGCAGCTGAAAAACCATCTGGGCCAGGGGTTTTATCTATTGGAAGATTTCGGATTATCTTGTCAATTTCTAAGGCTGATATAGATTTAATTAGTATTACTTTGTGGGCCTCTGAGAGAGTAGATAAATGGGAATCCTTCAAATAAGAGAATACCGTAAGAGGCGGAGGATCAACCATTGGCCCATATAGTTGTTTATAATAGGTGGTAAATTCCTGTACAATTTCTACAAGTGATTTTTAAGGAACTGTCACTCTGGGCTCGAATAAGAGGGATAAATCGGGATGATTCCTGCTGTTTAATACGTAAACCTAGCAGTTTTTCTACTTTTTATCCCTGATCCGTGTAAGAGGCTTTAGTACGTAGGATTGCAAATTCAACCTTCTCCCTAAGTAGGTCCAAATAAGAGTTTTTCAGTATTGCTAAATTTTGTTTAGTGTCTTCTGAGGAATGAGGACTCAGATTCTTTTCCATAGTTCGAATTTGGGATAATAAGAACTTTAATTTGGATGCTTGGGCTTTTTTCCTCTGAGAGGACAGTCCTATTAGTACACCTCTAAGGTATGTTTTCAAGGCACACCAGGTAATATCAGGACTAGTATTAGAACTGGAGTTGGTGATAGAGAATAACTCAATATGTTCCCTAATATTATCTATGGTTTTGTGGTCCTTGAGCAATTGGTCATTTATTTTCCAGCGTGCATTTTGTTTGGGTAGAAAAGCTAGAAAAATCTTACATAGTACTAGGGAGTGGTCCGACGAAGGCCCAGGTTGGATTGAAGATTTACCCCTGGTATAAGTGATTGGGAGAGCAATACATAGTCAATACGGGATGACGAGCCATGAACCGGTGAAGTAAATGTGTACTCTCTGCCCTTGGGGTTCAAGACCCTCCAGACGTCACATAAACCCAATTGGTCTAGTAAATCCCTAAATGCCCTCTGAGCTGGAGAGAGTTCCCGCTTTACCGTACCAGACCAGTCCGTGGATGAATCAAAGACCAGATTTAGGTCACCTCCTACGATCATGGGCATAGGCAGAAAATGCAAAGAAATTCTAATAAGCTGCATAAAGTAACCGGGATCATCTACATTTGGGCCATATATACTACCGAGCAAGAGTTCTGTGGTATATATGGTACCCCTGACTATGATATGCCTGCCATGTGGGTCTTTGATAATTTGTGATACTTTAAACGGGACATTCTTGTGGATTAAAATCATAACCCCACAGCTTTTAGTTGTACCCTGTGCTGCAAAGACCTGCCCCACCAGTTGACATTTCAATAACAAAGCATCTGAATCCAACATATGGGATTCTTGGATAAATGTGATCTGTAATTGTAAAATATCTAGATGTTTTAATACCTTGTATTGCTTAAGCTTACTCCTTACCCCCTTCACATTCCATGTTGAAAATGTTGAATCACTAACCATAAATTAACCTGCAGATCACATATTAATGTAACTATTGAATTGACAAGCTTTCTTGATATCCAATGAATTCTGAGGACCTTGTTCTGAGTTTTCCTCCCCCACCCCATCCCCCCTTGTATCCTTTATTAGAACCCTAGTCCCCAACACCCCTTTCTACAACACCCCAACCCATCCCTCCCTCAACTGCTCCGTGCTTCATTCTGCAGAGCTCTTACTCTGCTCCTCCTCCAGCGACCCTAAATTACAGAAATAAACTATTTAACCTTAACCATCTACTAAAACTTGTATTATACCCTATTCATATCAACTACATTGTGATGTTTCCTGATATAAAAAATGCCCCATATTTTTAACCAACAAAATTTGGGTGATACTGTCCCTCCAGATATAGTTATAGTCAATATGCTCTGAAAATTGCCAAGTATCAAGAGGATTAAACTACTATATAAGACTATCTAAATTTTTAAACTTGAAAGCTCCAGAGACCTTCTTTTAAAGTCAAAGGAACCACATGTCTACTATCAACTGTATAACATTTGCTGAATACAGCTTTAATGTACCAATTTCCCCCATAGAGTCTTTTACTAACAAACAAATTTAACAGGTAAAATACCTGAGGAGGAGAACAGTGTCAGAACCGCTAATAGCACCCTGTGCGCTCTATTTCTACTCGGTGAGAGAAAACACAAAATAAAGGTTAAATTGAGACCTTCCCTATGTTCCAGGTCTTGCAATTATTCAGACCTGAATATGTTTTATTCAACCTCAAGTGAGCTCGGAAATTAAAAGCTTCCAGGTGAGTCTATAGGTTAATGCCTAACCGTGTAGAAGTCTTGAATTACATGCAAAATTTTTAAGGGAGGGCTCCTGACGATGTAACTTTCCGGAGCCCATTTTCAGACTTCAATTCAAACCATTCTTACGCTCAAATATTCACCCAGAATATACAAATTGCCCCAGGTCTTTTGAACCTAGACTTATCAGTACCGTTGTTATACTGCCACTCTGTGGTTGATTGCGTGCAGGACACTCGTCGAAACAACAAATAACTTCTCTGTGAAGATGTCCATTTACCTCTGGAAACCTACTTAAATGGCAGGAGGCTCCGGGTTTCTACTTTAAACGTTATGACAGTTTCAAACCTCTAGCTTAAAATGCAGGTTTCCCATTTAAAGATTTTCATTACAAGCAAATCTCACAGACTTATAAGAAAGGAACCCAGGAAAAGCCACTAATATAGCTCCGGTTGAGTTATATCTAACCTGCTAAAGAAAACAACCAAATAAGGAGTATAATAGGAAGGTCATGCCCTAGACCAAACTTACACAGTCCTTCAATCCTGAATGTACTGCTCACATCTACGAGTGGACACAAAGTTAGAAATAGTCAGAAGTGATGAAGCGCCGAGGCTTTGCCTGGTAAAAGTTCTAGGTTGCAGATGAGGTCTTGAGGGGGGCTGGCACTGCACTAAATTTGCCAAGCACTTCTTGCAGAAATTCAACCAAGTGCCACCTTCATGCACCGAATCCTCGCTAGCTTTCACAAAATGAAATGATCCGATTTCATTTCAGGTACCTCTGAACAGATTTGGCAGGATGGATTTAAGGCAGAGATGATCAGATGCTTAATCTTCATAAGAATGCCAAGTACCAGAAATTAGTACCTGGAGCTTTGCTGGATATTGCATCCTGAATTTTAAACCAGCTGCCATGATTTTAGTTACCAACGGATGGAAAGCCGATCTCTGCTGTCTCACAGATAGGGGCAGGTCTTGAGCAATCCGAACTTTCTTTCCCTCCCATTGTATCTCCTGAGCTTCTTTTACTTTCAGCAGAAAATGTTGCCATTCTAAGTAATTAAGGAAACGAAGTATCAGAGGACGAGGAGGAGCCCCTGCCAGAAGAATGGGTCAGAAAGCCCTGTGCTCTCTTTCTATTACATAGTGGGCTCCAAAGGGTGAGGGTCCTGCTATTTTTTTGGCAAACCTCTGTATAAACAGAACAGTAACCTGCCCTTCCTCTCTTTAGGGAAGCCCAATGAGAACTGCATTGTTGTAGTGGCTACGGCCTTCCAAATCCTCAATTTTAAGTTCCATTTTTGAGAGCCTTTGTCTTACAGCTGCAATTTCTAGGTCTACATTATTCACTTATTTCTCCAGTGAAAAGATACATGCTTTACTATCTGACGTGCATGTTGTAATGTCTTCCAGGACTTGTGAGAGGTTTTTAAATTTGACAGCCATGCCTCTCAATTCTTCCTTGAAGGGCCGAAATTCTGCCAGAAAACCGACCAGGGTGAGTGGTTCTTGATCCATTTTAAGGTGCCCGTGATTCTGGGAGACATTGGTGTTAGCAGCCCGAGGCTTTTTGGGGGCCTTCTCAGGCATTACTGGAGACGTATGCCGTGGTGGCGTTTTTTTCATTTCTGTATCCATCCCTGGTGATTTTCTAGCTCCTCCACTTTATGAAACTGAACCTAATGTTCTCTGTTCTCTTCTGAGAAGCAGTGGAAGTATTTACTCTTAATTTTTTTGTGAAATGAAGTGCAAATTCTGTAGCGAGTAGCTGGATTGGAATAAAGGAGCTGTCTTCAGCCGCGCTGCATAACCGAAAGTCCATAATGACTACGTTTCATGAAAACCTATACAAGGCCCAAGCCCCCCCTCCATAAGCCTAATTTCCTGAAATTTATGGCCCAGAACATGTTACCAAACCTAACTGACAACCAAAGAGCAACCCTGGAAGCCTCCACTGAAGCAGAAGAAATACTTGATGCCATTAATGGGATGGCCCTGCAATAAATCACCAGGTAGCGATGGCTTCCCAGTAGACTTTTTATCAGGTAACCAAAGAAAGGATTGTTAGACCAATGCTGCAGATGCTGAGGGAAACTCATGCTTGTAAGGTGCTTCCAGGATCCCTCAAAGAAGCAGTAATTACAGTCCTCCCCAAAGAAGGTAAGGACCCATTGTCGCCAGTGAACTTTAGGCCCATCTCTCTGATCAATGCTGATGCCAAAATTCTGATCAAAATACTGGCATCCAGATTGGAGGTGGTCCTACACTCGTTGATACACCCCTCACAAGTGGGCTTTATCAAGGGAAGATCCAGTGTGGATCACCTGAGAGCTCTGGTCACCCTCTTTCAGAAAGCCGCCACACTCCCCTCTCCAGCAGCAGCAATTGCCATAGATTTTGAGAAGACCTTCAACTCGGTAGAGTGGGAGTACCTACATGCGGTGCTGGAACAATTTAATATAGGCCCAGAATTTCGGGGATAGGTTAGCACCATATACAATGGCCTCTCAGCCAGAGTCCTCACCTACGTTCTCCTCTCAGATCCCTTTACCCTGCAAAGTGGCACCAGGCAGGGATGCCCCCTATCCCCACTGCTCTTTGTGTTGACCATTGAACCTCTAGTATCAGCAATAAGATCACAAAACAACATATTGGTGATAAAAATAGGACATAGGGAGTACCGCACCAAGTTTTATGCAGATGACTGCCTTATATCAAGCCACCTCCCACACCCTTTTTAAAAAAGCCCCCACAGGACCTCTGCCCACATCCCAGATCCCTCACCCCCAACTCTCTACATCAATTCCATTACGTAGATGGATTTACTGTAGCTCCCTGGCTACTGAAGATTATACCTTTGTGCCTAGCCTTTGGCTGTTGTAAATTATACCTGTGTACCTGACAATGTTTGTCCTTGTCATGTTTCTTTGCACTTACCAGATAGTTTATGTCTCTGTTAGTAATGTTTCACCCTTTTAATTTGCTTACACTGGGGTGCCACCCTCCTTTGTTTTCTTGTTCTCAGTTGTTCACACTTTGTTGTACCTGACATGGAACCTTTGTAAAAGAGTTTTTGCTCAAAGGTAATGTCCGAATCTTGAAATAAATAAATAAATACTTGTGAGTAATATTCAAATGGACTTAAACCCATTATTGGGTACATTAACTCAGTTTGAGGGACTACCAGGACTGAAGATAGGAGGAAATCAGAAATTCTCCCTCTTAACAAACATGCCACTCCAGGCATGGGAAAAGACTCAGACGTAGCGTGGGTGGAAACAAATATCAAATACTTGGGGGTTATGGCTACACTAGCCCTGCACAAGCTGATACCTTTGAAACTACTCCCAGTAATAACAACCTTCCAAACTGAATTAAACAGATGGAAACACCTAAACCTGTCTCTCCCGGGGAAAATCAACTCAGTTAAGATGATGCCAAGACTGCAATACCTTTTGGCTCAGATATCTGTCATAATATCAGACAAATGGTTCCAGAAGATAGATTCACTCATAGGGCTATATTTGTGGGGTATAGCCCTACCTATATTTAGCAGAGCAAAGCTGAGAGCCCACTGGAGTCAAGAGGGTTGGAATCGTCCACATTTTAAGCAATATAGGTATGCATTCATTACTACCAGAACCCTTCCAAGCATTTCAGAATCCAAGCCCTAGGCTAACAGCCTGGATTCAAATAGAAATGGACATAATTGGAAAATTGCACCCCTCTTGTACCCTAGGGACCCCTCTGATGTCCAAGCTTGCTCAATGGTCCACTATAAAATTGGTGCACACCGCTTTGGAAGAGGGTAGCCACCATCTCCAAGAGGTTCGTGGAAATCGGGAGGTTCACATATCTATGGGGTAACCCTGATATATGCATAGGGGAGTCACTCGTAAGTGACCTAGTTGGTAAAGCAGAATGATATGGAGGCTCATGGACCTCCTCACCCCGGATAAGCAGAACTTGTAATCCGTCAATAACCTACAATCTAAATTTGGCCTACCCAAAACTGACTGCTAGTAGTATCTCCAACTCAGGTCAGTGTACAATCAATGGCATATAAAGAAATGTAGCTGTGCTTCCTGCAGAGTCAGCGAGATGGGTAGAGTGAACCTACTCCCCATTAAAAGATGGCTAAGCCCAAACCATTCCAGAGCAGGGAAAATGAACAAGCTGCTGACGGATGCAGCACTCGACTCAACGGAGAAGGCAAGGCTCAAATGGCAGGCCACATCATTGATGACAGCTCCTGAGGTAGAATGGCAAAAATGCTGGAGGCTTGTGCACCAAGCATGTATAGACAAAAAGAGACACCTTATACAACATAAAGCCCTGCAGTACTGGTATCGCACCCTGAACCAGCTTAAGACAACTGCTGGTGGTGCGATGCCTCAGGAGCTGACCTGCTTCACATATTGTGGGCCTGCCCTTTACTCGTCCCCTTTTGAAAACAAGTCAGTGAACAGTGTACCTCCATTCTGGGCCTGAACATAATAATGACACCCCAAACTCTCCTGCCGGGGTACAATGCCCCAAAGTCTGGTTTGGATAGGATGAGCCTACAGTGGTTTATTGCAGCCTCAGTAGAAGCCAAGAGGCTAATCCTAACCAAATAGAGAACTCTAAACATTACAACAGTCCAGAAATGGTGCAAAGTATAGAGAATCTATCACTGCACTCTAGGTTAACATATAGAGTACCGAAACAGGAAGAGAAATTTCACAAACTGTAGGCCCAATGCATAAAAAATGTTGAGTCACAACTGAAGGGTAAGTCACCAGAAACAACCAGAGTGCGCTGGAACCCTCCATAGACCCCCCCCCAGGCACTACCTCTGGGTAGCAGCTAGAAGTGCCTATGTAACAATACCCTCCCGCATATGACTGAAGTCAGGAATGTCTTACACAAAGACTTGGACAAAAATTTAATGGAAATTTGAAATTTGAGGCCTAGCTTACTAAACAGTTGTTTAGATACTAGCATGTGTCTGTATTAGTAAGGACCTAGAAACAGATAAGTTTGGTTGAATGTCCCTACATGATGTCGAGTCAGTGATGAATGTACTGCAAAGATTTCCAATAAAAGGATTAACTGCCAGAAAAAACAAGTACAGTAACCTCTCACTATAACAAAAAAGTTCAGAGCCATAACAACCTTTCATTATAGTAACTTGTTCATTATATCGAGGGACAATATTTAGTATAGCCAACTGAACAGGTTAAAATCTCTTGTACAAGATGAGTGATGAAAGTTATCTAGCTCCTCGCAACATCTGCCCACAAAAATAGATCTATAGCATATTTTATGAACAGCAACATTCATTTCGAAAGAAAATAGTGACAACTGTAGTTACCTTGGCCACCTGTGACCGCTACCACTAGGTCCCTCTGCTCTGATCCCTATTGGATCCTTGAGTCAGCCACTCTATCTCCTGCATGACTCTACCTGCCTATTTATAGCACTTACTCACACTCTTTGCCATTGCTTTGCCTCCCCTCACCCTCCCTTTCCCTCTTTCCCAGCACATTCTGCCTCTTTCCCCCTTCTTCTCTCTGCACTCACCTCCTCCTCCTCCATCCTTCCTTCCATTCCTTCTCTCTTTCCCCCTACCAAGGCCACACAGGCTCTTCCCATTCTCTCTCTAGTTCACCTCCTCTCATTACCTACCCTTCCTCTGCCTCCATTGCTCCCATCCAGATTGTGCCTTGAATTTATTATCCCCTCCTTTCCTAGGCTTCCTGCTATTCCTAATGTATGTAGTTAGGTAGTAATCAACTGATGCTGGCATACTGTGTACAATGCCTACCTACTATTGTCTTGTCCTCCCTTTGTTATCTGTGAAAGTTCTTGTCTTTTATAGTGTCATTTACTCCCCAGGTTATATGTGTTCACTACCTGCTTTGTAATACTTTAAATGCTGACTGCCTGGAGACACTTGCAATGTAAACTGTTACTTGTTTTGTTTCCTGACTATGTTATCTTCTGACGTGGAACCTATGTAAAGAGCTTCTGCTCAAAGGCATTAATCCAAGATTTCAATAAATAAATAAAATGAACAATTCACCCCTGGAAATAAGGTATATAAAATACCAGTATTCATAACTGTGTTTATGGATACAAGTTCATGATACAGCTCCCCTGCATTCATCCCCCCCCAACAAATACACAGCCATAACTGACACATCGATCTTCAGATCACATTCTAGAGTATAAATACTGGCATACAGCATGTCCAGCAGAGGTTACTTTGTTCACATGCAGTATTTTCAAAAAAAAAAAAAAATAATAATAATAATCAAAGCACATGCTGTTCACCCAGCACGCAAGAGACACACAGTTCAAATTCAGCTGATCCTAAGGCTAATTGAAACCGAATCGGCAAACATCATGTAAAAAAAGGATAATATTACTGACTTACAGTATATGCCAAAGTCTTGGTTCTATCAGTCAAATGTTTCTCTGCAGTCAAAGGAGCATCTTCATTTGTCTGTGCTTGCTGCCTTACAATGCCTTTTAATGTGCGACTGAAAATTCTTCGGTCGCACTTTATGTGCAACCAATTAAATGTGCGTTAAACTCTTTGTTAAACAAAAAGTCCTTAAAAAGAAGAAGTGAAACTGCAGGCAGCTCTTTTACCAGCTCCAAATGGGGCTCACGCTATATGTCGTTCACTCCAGCTCAGTCTCTCTGTTGCAGCAGCTGTTCAACTGTTCACCCCAAACAATCCTCTCTAAATGCTGCTTCTAAATAGCTCTTGAAGTTTTTTAAAAAGAAAAAAAGTGAAACCACTGGCAACTTCATTTCCGAATGTGGTTCAGGCTATGAATGAAACAGGTGATAGCTTCGGGAGCCATGGTAGCTGTTCATCATACCTGGGATTTCACTGAACAGGGGGTCGCTATAGTGAGGAGTTACTGTAATTCTGCTCCATTTTCACTAGAGAGAAGGAAGGACCAGTGCTACAAGGGAGCAGGGAGGGTAGGGGTGGGGAAGAGGGATGTCATCAATGGGGTATTAGAGGTGGACAGGGTGCAAAACGGCCTAAAGGCCCTGAAGGTAGACAAATACCCAGGACCAGATGCAGTACATCTGGGAGTCCTGAGGGAACTGGCTGAGGTTCTGGTGGGACCCCTGACAGGCCTATTTAACACTTCTCTGGAGTCTAGAAGTGTGCCCCGGGACTGGAGAATGATGCATGTGGTGCCTCTCCATAAAAGCAGTCTAAGGGATGAACCAAGGTATTACTGGCCTGTCAGTCTGACCGTAATAGTGGGGAAACTGATGAAGACTATCCTGAAGGAGAGACTGGTGGGTTTTCTTTTGGAATACATGCTGCAAGATTAGAGGCAGAATGGGTTTGTGTTGGGAAGGTTCTGCCTTTTGACCGGGTGGCCAACAAAGTGGACAGAGGCCAAGCAGTTGATGTCCTCTGTCTATTTCAGCAAGGTCTTTGACTCTGTACCTCATAGGAGATTGGTCAGGAAGCTGGAAGATCTGGATGTGGGGGGTCAAGGTTGTTGGTTGGGCCAAAAACTGGTTAAATCAAAATTAAACATATTTAATTAAAGGAGGAAGGGGACATAATATCCAAAATGCTCATGAGGTAATTAATAAATGTAAAGACAAAAATGCACTGGTGGTGTCCCTGGATGCTTAAAAAGAGTTTGATCATGTAGAGTGGCCATATTCATTTAAAGTAATGGAAGCGGTAGGCTTTGGGAGAAGCTTGCAGTGCTAGATAAAACAAATATATATATAAAAACCCTACAGCATGGATACTTACAAATTAAACAGTTTCATGCCTATAAAGCTAACTAGAGGCATACCCCCTCTTATTTGCCCTTGCATTAGAACCTTTCGTGAATAAAATACATAAATCATGAAACATAACAGGATTTCAAATAAGACAAGAAACAATAAAACTATTATATGCTGACATTTTATTACACATTATAAACTCAATACAAGAAATCCCACTATTGTTATCAATAATAACAGAATATGGTAATAGAATATACAATAATGTATGGGAGTGAGTGTATCATTTCTCATTTATTCACTCACCCCCATGCATTGTTTTATGTAATTGCTGGGGAGTGTTTTCCCAGCATCACTTTGTTAAAAGTAGTAGGAGTGTGACTTGTGTGCAGCTGCTGTTTAAAAATAATCAGTTTGCTGTTCTGAGCCCCAGGAGCTAGATGCATTTTATTATTTTTTTACTTTCACCAATACAAAAAAAGAAAAAATAAACAGCTTTCACGGCTTGCTACCTGATGTGAGGGATTGGGAATAAGAGGGCAATGTCTGTGCTGTCGCGATGATCATCGTTCATTTTTTGAAGATGACTGGGGAAGGCAGCTATCTTTGAAATTCACTCCTGATGGCAAATGTTAGTGTATGACTGGGAATTTGCTACAAATTGAACTGTTTAGTCCATGCTGATTTTGCTGTGTTGTGTGCTGCAGTCATAGTTCATGAAGCGGCAGTTCCGGGATCGGCGAGCGGGGAAAAAGAGCGTAGGCATGCGCAGTATGTGAGAAAACGTGCGCGTGTTCACCGTTATAACTCGTGGGTTATCATGGCGAATTATAACCCGGTTTCTTAATGGGAGAAAACACTCCCCAGTTATTACTATACAGTATTGGATGGGGAAGTGTGCTTAATGAGAAATTAATTGTTGCCTGAGGTGTAGGATGCTACATAAACCCCGAGGGCAACCATTAATTTTGAATTTATACACACTTCCCCTTGTTTTATTATTTATAATTGCTGGGCAGCAATTTTTCTAGTCTTCCTTTAGTGCCTATGACTCCCTGACTTTCTCTGTCACACACACACACACACACACACACACACACACACACACACACACAATATATGAGGCAGTCTGTTTTTCTCTGGTTTAGTTTTTTTTTATTTTAAGTAATGATTTGTTTGGGAGAATAGATCATACTTTAGATCACGCTGGCGATCACTACTTACCCGACGCAATGCGACTGGAGCCATTTCCCGGTGGTAGTTTTTGTCGGTTGTGGCCACTGGGATGAACCAGATGCTTTGTTTTTAAATTGTAAGTGGAGGAACTGGTTATTTTGAATTTAAAAAAAAATGAAAATACCATGAAGAACCTTGGCATGGCGGCTCCTCGCTGCTCAGGGAAAGGGAGCTGCCATGTTTCGAAATTCAATTAGCCCACCCACAAGGAGGTCAACAGCCAGTAAGGGAGGGAATGTTTTTGACTGACTGGGCGCGTGTTTGCCATTATAACCTGTGGGTTATAATGGCAAATTATAGCTCGGTCAGGCAATGGGAAAAATTGCTGTCCAGTTATTATAACAGACTTAAAAATAAATTGGTCAAAAACTATCAATTAATCCAAAAGAAAGGGGTAAATTACAACAGCACATGCCTTTTTTTAATATCAGACATAAAAATTAAATACCTTGCTATCCAACTTACAAATAATCTACAAAACATAACACAAACAAATCTTAGCCCATTAATAAAAATAAATATCTAGAGCAATCTGACTAAATGGATTCACCTACCCCTTACCCTTTTAGGAAGAGTTCAATTAATAACAAGCATTTGTCAATGCTGAATGTTGTCTTGCTGGTGTTGGCATTGGTAGTGCAGGAGTTAGAGAGATGCATAATAGGAATGGCAGTAAAGTAGTGAACTTACGTCAACCACACCCCACCCTGCAGAGACTAACAGGCATTGAGGTGTGCCTTTGGGTCATCGGCCATAACGCTCATGCCATTTCACCTCACCTTACTCTGCAGACTCCGACAAGTGTTGCATTGTGCCTTGGGGTCATTGGACCTTATGCTGACCCCATTCCATAAGGAAATACATTGAGATGGGTGCAGTATAGGAGAATTGGGTGAACTTTGGAGCCGAAGAGTCCAAGGTACACCTTGATGCCTGTCACTGGCTGCAGGGTGGGGGTAGGAGTGGAATGACATGAGCATTACAGCCGAGAATCCAAAGGCACACCCCTGATGCCTGTCAGTTTCTACAGGGTGGGACATTATGGTTAGAAACCCTAACACCCTGGGCTTTTGTTGGTATTTGCACTCCAACACCTCATGAAAGCATTTGGGACCTCCGCTCATGAACAGTGGCACTGTGATTTTGTTAATCTGTCCCGAACGTTGATTTCCCACAGCGACCATGCCATTCTGCACCAGATGTGTGAAAACACATTTTGGGCAGGATGTGAAAAATGACAGCTGTACCATTCATAAGGAGGTGTGAAGAAATGGCAATGTTGAAAATCTGGAGTGAAAATATAAAAGATTCTCGCAGTTACGAGCATGTGTGGAAACTGCACAATGCACGCTTGTAACACAGTCATTTTGTGGAATTCTTTCACCAAATTTTCAACATAGGCATTTTGGGATCTCTGCTCATGAACATTGTCACTAAAATTTCTTAATCTGTCCCAAACATTGATTTCCAACAGCAACCGTGCCATTGTGCGCCACATATGCAAAAATAATTGGGCAGGATGTGAAAAATGACAGCTGTACTGTTCATAAGAAGGTGTGCAAAAATGGCAATGTTGAAAATCTGGAGTGAAAATATTAAAAATTCTCAAAGTTACAAGCGTGCATGGAAACTGCGCAACACACACTCGTAACATAGTCATTTTGTTGAATTTTGTCACCAAATTTTCAACATAGGCATTTTGGGACCTCAGCTCATGAACAGTGTCACTGTGTTTTTCTTACTCTGTCATGAACATTGATTTCCCATAGCGGCCGTGCCATTGTGCGCCAGATGTATGAAAACACATTTCAGCCAGGATGTGAAAAATGACAGCTGTACTGTTCATAAGGAGGTGTGGAAAAATGGCAATGTTGAAAATCTGGAGTGAAAATATAAAAAAATTACTGAACTTAAAAGCATGCGTGGGAACTGTGCAATGCATGCTTGTATCACAGTCATTTTTTGGAATTTTTTCACCAAATTTGCAGCATAGGCTTTTTGGAAGCCCGCCTCATGAACAGTGACACTGTCATTTTGTTAATCAGTCCCAGAAGGAGATTCTGCGCAGTGAGTATGAAATCACCTTTTGGGACCGAATAACGACATGACAGTAACTGATTTCATGAGTGGGGTCCCAGGAAGCCCATGTCGAAAATTTGAAACTAAAAGTCACAAAAATGGCTGAGATATCCACCTAAATTGAAACCCCCCACTGATGCCATTATACAGCTTACCAGCATTTCTGCAGTTCGCAGTCAGCTTTGAAGAGTGCAGATGTGTCCCCACTCTACTAAAGATTGTTGCGCTGCACTCTGGAGATAAGTACAGAGTGAGGGGTGTGGGGAGGTGGGGTGCACAGAGGGTGGGTGCAGGTTGGGGAAGGGGGCACCTGAGACAATGAGGGATTGTTTTCTCTTTTACAGGTTAAAAAAAAACAAAAAGACATTGCGGAAAGTTTTTTTTTTTCAGGTTTGTCTTGACACGCTGGGGTGGGCTCCCAGTGTGCCATCTGTGTTTTTTGGGGAGGATGACTGAAGCCGATGGGGATTGAGAGCCCCGTTGGCACAGAAAATGTGTCTGTGTTTGGGGGGGTGCATGATGCCGAGGGGGACTGGACACTCCCCTCGGCAGACAAATTAAAATAGGGGGACATTATGCTGATGGGAAATGGGCATCCCCATCTGCAAATGAACTGATGAGGGGGCATGCAGACAGGGGGATTGGGCACCCCCGACATTGGCTTTCAGGCGGGACTGTTAGAGGCAGATGGTGACAGCCACCACCATGTTTATTGAAATGTTACACCAGGCAAGACATGCCCTGCAATGATGGGTCGCTCCCTCATTGCATTGGTGAAATTGTTTCAAGTTGGTGTCACACTTTTGCAGTGCTGTCATAGACAGTGTGCTATTTATTGGTACCACAAAGCCCAGCCAGAAGAAACACTGGCACCATTCGCCAGAACATAACTGCACCACCAAAACCTTCTATTCCAAGCTACCACAATATGTTGTTTGCACTTGCATGCAGGACAACATAAAAATGAATGTACTACCAGTATTCATTTACATGTTCCAGGCATTACCCTTGAAAATGCATGATTCAGTCTTTAGAGACATTGATGAGATAGCATGTAAATTTTGGTGGAAAAATAAACATTCACATTTGAATGTTAAAAAAATGAATGCTTCTTATATAAAAGTAGGATTAGAGTTACCCCCACTTTAAATGGCATCATTTAACTCCATCACTGAATATATGAATGGTTCTCAAATGATCCACCTTTCTGGGTGATATTGAAAACTGAGACATAATTCACAAAAAGATATCTGAACTCTCAGACAGCTCAAAAATTATATCAAAAAGAGTATACATTCAGAATACACATATAAAATGTGGACTACATTCATCAGATATTAGGATATACAGTGCTCTCCACTTACAATGAACAGTGTTACAATGGCCAGTCCATTATAGTAGAAAGAAAATGATTTCCCAAACCAAATGTGTTAAACCCAATGCATTTTTCTCTGGCTATAATGGATAGAAATATATTGCTTATAATGGCACCATGAAGCTTGTATGGGCATTTTAAGTGCTTTCTTTTTTTTTGGGGGGGGGGGCGAGTGAGGAGATTTGGCAGATGTAGAATTAAGATGGAGGAGTTGCAGAGATTAAATGTCAAACAAAATATTTCTCCACAAGGTGCATAAACTTTTATTAGTTCATTTCATTAAAGGGAAATTATTTTATATTTCAACAAAACCCTTGCAGTACAATTTCCTTTATTTTTACTGTCCTAGAATCCCAATACCTAGCCATTAGAGTTGCTATCTTCTTAACTTCGGCAATAAAGTTCCTTAAACAAATTCATGTTTTCTTGCAGTTCAATAGCTTTAAATAAACATACAGCATACAGAACAAACTCTGGTCAGAGCCAATACGGCTGTGGTGAGCTTTTATGAGTGCTGCCGCCGGAGAATGCCAAGATCTTTTATGAGCGCCACCACCACCAGAGAATGCCATGCACAAGATGGAGGCAATGACAGAACTGCTCGTATGTGAGTACAGTGGTCCAGTCATGTGCTTCCACAGTGCTAGTAGCCGATGATGATCATATAACAACTGCGGAGCTCCATCCACAGAGTCATAAAAATGGGCTAGGCAGGATTTTGAGTAATCTGTGAAATGTTATACTAAGTTCTCATTCACTCTAAGCTCATTCTCACACACATAAACACACCTAGCACATAGGCTCCACCTCCTCTGGATATAATGGACACTGGCTATAGTGGACAACAGTTATGGTACAGATGCATACGTTATAACAGGGTTGCACTGTATCAAATAAATTTCAACCTACATACCCTAAAGAAATAATGGATTCAGTTCTATATTCCAAGAAAATGTTTTGAGAGCTTGGGAACAAAAGGGAATTATAATTGTAGGACATGTGTTTCGTCAAAGGAAGATGATATCATTCAACCAACTAAGAGAAACATATGACATAGGCAGGTCTTTTTTGTTATTTACAGATCATATCTGTGCTAACTGTATTAACCCTTAGGCTGCTAGAAGAGTTAGAACGCATAGGTTTTTAGGACAAGATATTGGGTATGAATTAATAATACCAAAATCTTCAGAGATATATAACACACTAGAAAATCATATACTAGAAAAAAATCTCTGAAATGTATAGTATATTAAATCATATACAGTGGGATCAAATTAAATTAAAAAATAGTTGGCTAACAAAAGTGAAAACAGGCATTATGAGGTGAACAATGGGCTGGAATTTGTGCATCTTGGAGAGTTACACAGAATAATTGACTTAATAAAATACGGTATTATAATACATGGATGGGAATGTTTCCTCTTAGAAAAGGCCAATGTTTCTTCCCCTGTATACCTGTGACTAATCTATCAATTAAAAGTGTATATCTGCAGTTATCAGACAATTACAGATATACCCCTGCCCTAATCAATCATAGCTTTATACCTACACTAATCAAACAAGTAATGGGACAATACTGATAACATAATTAACACATCATTAGGAAGCTAGCCAAACCAGTTAACAAGCTGCAAAAGAACCAGGAAAGAAAAAACACACAAAACCCTTCTAAACAAAAAATTCCCCCAAACTCATACTTGTACTCATTATACACCATTCTCTCCTTACTGTAAGACACCTTCAGGTGCCATAACATGATCACAAATGTGAGCTCCATAACAATAACCATCCTAATATATTATATTCAACAAACAATGGGTAAGGGTGGAACACTCATGAGTATATCCATCTTGGGGGTAATGAGGGCAATAAAGCCACTTGCTCTTTGGGCTCGTGGCCTTATAGACTTAATTAGCCCCCTCCATGGGTATACATCCTTGTATATCAACTTTATCTATTATGTATTTTATATATACACTTCATAAAATATACTATACACCATACTTGCTCAATAAATTTAACTCAAAGCTATCACCATACCGTAATAGGTGCTTGGATCAAATCGGCAATCTAGTCCACATTATGGTTGAATGTAAATACAGTAGATTCATACATTCTGTCGATGCATGCTTGAGTCACTAAAAGAGTCATTAAAAACTAATCTTAAAATAGAACCTATGCTATGCTTACTTGACATCTCTATAACTCAAACATTACCAACAGGACCAGAAAAGAAATTACTGGACTTGGCATTAATTAATGCTAAATGATGTATTGCATGTTTATGGAAAGATCCTACACCACCCAGATATGAACTTTGGAAATGATTATTACAGGAATGTATGATTATTGAAAAACATTATTATAAAACCATGGAGAATAACTTAAATGCTTTGAGTTGGGAACCTTTAGAGAAAGTTTTGGAAAATACAGTATGCACCACTTACAATGTACATGGCTATGCCTGACAGCCAGTTTTAACGGTTAGAGTCCATTTTCCAAAAGCCATTTTATATGTTGCAATTTAAAAATCTTAACAATGTGCCAAACTTGGGCTGCCACCTATACCAGCTGACAGAGGGCACATTAAAACACTAATCTGACAAAGCGCTTAGCAGCTGACAACAGTTTTGAAGGTGATAATTAATCTACATTGTGTGGCAGAACCATTTAAAAGCCCTAATCAGGAAGCAGTTTGCTTCCTTTGTTTGCTTTTGTATTCTTACCACCATAGGTGGTAGTATAGCGCAGTGGTTTAAGGTTCTGAGCTGCAAACCTGGAGACCTGGGTTTGAATCCCACAGCCCCCACTTGCATACTGTGTCAACCTGAGCAAGTCACTTAACTTCCTTGTGCTCCCAGGTCACACCTGTAAACAAGTTTTCAGCTTAGTGTGGCACTCCTGGTAAAAAAAGAAAAAAAATGTCTGTGAAGAGGACTGGGCTTATCCTGGTACGTAAAGTATCCATTCTTGATGAGATGGAAAAGCTGCCCAGCTTCAGCCTTCAGGGTATGTCAGTGCACTTTGGGATCCCAAAGTCCACACTAAGTGATTTAATTAAAGCTAAGGATCGCATACCTCTGGAGTGGCATTCGAACCAGAATCCAGACTGAAAGAGAAAGCGAGAGGGCAAGGACAATGACATTGGGGAGGCTCTCTTACGCTGGTTCTCAAATGTTTAGGCCAAAAAGACCTTAATCAGTGGACTCTTACTTTTCCAAAAGTCACAGCAACTAGCAATAGCACTTGACAAGCCTGATTACAAGCTGACTGATGGTTGTCTAACCCAATGGAAACATTGTCATAACACTGCCTATAAAAAAAAAATCATGGTGAGAAGTAAAACACAAATGCAGAAGGGGCTGTAGCTTGGCTCTGTGTGGTGTTGTCATCACTTTTAGAAGATTATCCCCCCACATACAACATATTTAACACAGAAGAAACTGGTATTTTCTTCCATTGTGTCAGCTATGGGATCCTTTCATTTAAAGCTGGCAACCCTATTGGTCTGAAAAAAGAAAACAAGCATATTTCTGTGCTCCTGACATACAATGTATCAGGAACTGAAAAGAAAGGCCTCATTGTCATTGACAAATTCTCCTGGGCTAGACGTTTCTGTGGCAATAAAAATCTGCCTCATCTATAAATCTAATCAAACTACATGGATGACAGGTAACATATTCATGGAATGCTTGCGGGAATGGGATAGGAAACTGTGGTCCTAGAAGATCTGCCTTAGCCATGACAACATTAGCCACCATCCCAGTGTGTGCGGTCTAAGAAACATAAAACTAGTTTTCTTGTTTCCAAACATAATGTGCATTGTTGAACCATTAGATCAAGGGATTATTGATAGCTTTAAAAGGCATTACATATAGTACACGAGGGAACGGATGCTGGAGTTGCTTGACTTGGAAAAGGATTTAACTGCAACAGATTGTGTTACAAAAATTAACCTCCAGGATGCGGTAGGCAGGATGAGCCACGCGTGGCAATGTGTGTCCAGGAAGACCATTTATATATACTTCATTAAAGGTAGGTTTGCACCAGAGCAAGATGAGACAACCCATGACCTGGATGCCAGTAAAGACACAGCCCCCCTTCCGTGCAGGTCTAAACTAGAAGAATTAGGTGCCCTTTGCAATCTGGGAAGTGCAAATCAACCACAGTCAGAAGAGGACAATATTGAAGCTGCAGTGCAAGGTGTCAGACAGAACACCAAAGATCTTTATGTGGTATGTGGTGATGACGAAGAGGAGGATGCGTTGCAGGAGATCACAGTGTTCACCTTAGATGTCCATAATGCCATCCTGACATCGAGATGAGCAGTGGCGCAATGGGATGGGATGACTTACCGTCAGATTGGGAAAATGGAAAACAAGTGGGAGAGACACATACAGAAACAAAAAGTCAGACAACGATCACTGTGTACATAAGCCAGACCAAGTAAAAGGTCAGTAATCAAGCTTTTCATTTCTTCTACTAACTTTTTAATTGATTTTATTACCATTAAATAAAGTGCAGTGAAGTAACCCAAGGCAAATAAAAAAGCAATTTCAACAGAAGAGTTGTAATAACTTACAGTACAGTATTCTGATGAAGTGCAGTAATCACTTTTCTTTGTAGTTTTTTTTGGGGGGGGGCTGAAAATGTTTAAATGGACACTGACTATGATGAACAAATTACTGTAAGCCACTTTTTTTGGGGGGGTTACTGGTTAAGGACCACTAGGCACAAGTGCCTGTTTTCAGGAGTGACACAGGAGCACTAGGTGGTTAAGTGACTTGCTCAGAGTTACACAGTATGCAAGTAAAGGTTGTGGGAATCAAACCCAGGTCTGCTGGATGTACCAATCTCATTCACAGATTATTATTCTAACCTCTAGGCTAAATGGCCAGCCTTTTGTCTGTTATAAGTAGCATGCACTGTATTTTTAATTCAGTCATAATGGGGAAACAGTAGTAATTATTATTAAATTATTTTTAGGTATAATGTTTTCAGATTCAGAATGTAAACATTAATTGTATCACTGAATTAAAGAAAAAAAACTGGTTAAAGGTCAGAAGCCATAAGGTGGTGGTCAGAGCGGGATACTTAGAAGCTAGGCCAATGACCAGTGGGGTCTGACAGGGCTCAGCGCTTGGCCCAGGCATTGTTCAACACCTTTACCAGGCAGCAGCATGGCAGTTATGGTTTACTTTGGCCTGAGTGATACACTCGAGTATCATCTGGCCCAAGCATATAGATGTTGTTTTCCCTCCCTCCCTTTCCTTGCCTCAGTGGGTCAAACCCATGCAGCGGAGGTCCCATGTTCGAGCTTTCTACTGGGATGTAAGCTGTCTAAGGCAGTCTCTTACCATCCTATTTTGGCAGCCACACTACAAGCCTGGAGTAAATGTATGTCCCTTACTGTATTACCCAAGTCTGCTAGAGTCCCCCCCCCCCGGACACTATATGTATTTATGGCATAACCCTAATATAAGGATAGATGGCAAACCACGCTGGTGGCCTGCTTGGGTGGGTTTACATACTATTGCAGATGTATCTCTTCCCTAAACCAGCATGCTCTTATCCTTTCAACATTTACAGGCTAATGCAAACCTCCTACATGCCAACTTTTAGCACTACTTACAACTTAGGGCAGCAATCCATTCTTTTGAAAAAACTCATCTCCTTCAGTCCTCCTGGTTTTGCCATCCTGCACTACTGGCCTCTCAGGGTACTTGTGGATGGACTGGCAGAACTTATGCCACTATCTGAGATACCAGAATGGACATCCTTACCTCAGGTAAGAAGGGGTGAAAAATGGAACTATGGTATTTCTTACACCCCTCTCAGTGGTCCATTATGATTCACTTTGCCCATATGGCTTATAGTTATGTCAAGAGTTGTCTTATCCAATTTAAAATACTGCATCTATATTATAGGACCCCCATGATTTAAGGTCAGTGGACATTGTTCCTCACTCTTGCTTCTGGCATTGCCTTCCAACTGGATGCGGGCCTTCTACATATACTGTACTCTGGAGTTGCCCGAAGCTTTCCACATGATGGCAAAATATCCTGCCACACTGCTTCAAAACCCTGAATACACCACTCCCATCCTCACCTGAGTGTTACATGTTACGTATTCCAACCCAGGTGACCATACTGTCTAAACCTTTACAATGCTGGCTTCTCACTGGCTTAATGGAGGCCAAATGACTTCTATTAATGTAGTGGCACCGTCCTACCCTCCCATGCTGCTCTCCTGGCACTCAGCTATAGCAAAACTTGCCCTCTTGGACAGATTATCCTTTACCACAACTGGGAAGCAGAGCATTTACCATAAAAAATGGAACCTGTTTCTTCAATCACATCTTTGTTCATTCCCTATTCCACAACCTTGCAACCCACCTCCTGATTCTGCTTAAATACCCATCGGATTCCTTTCATTTTCCTTATTACTTACTAGAGACTGACATTTCCTCCACTATACTGCAACTTACTTACTTACTTACTACTTGCCAGCGGATACAGGCCACACGGTCTAGCAAGTCTGCTCGAGTATGCAGCTAGCACCCCACTTTGCAGCTATCCCCCCACACGCAGATGAATGCCCAGTGAGACTGAACCAGATTAAGCTGTTCGTGGCATTTCCAGTGAATGGGGAGAAATTTGGCCAGGACACTGGGGAAATTCCCCTACTCGCCTGTAGGGGAACATCTGGTCTGAGAGATGGTCACTTGTGTTGAGCCGGCGGAGAAGATGGAGATGATTGAGCTGGAAGAACAAGCTACTTTGACCAAGGATACTAATGCTGAACCTGAATTGTTAATTTGATGCCAATGGAACGGATGCGGGTATGGATATTAACCCTATGTTAGAGGATGTTACACTGGTAAATACAGAGGTTGTGGTACAAGATGAACTTTCTGGTAAAGTTTTGAATGGCACAGAGAGGTCTGCTATGGAGGGTTTACATGCAGATACATCGAAAGAACTACAGTTAATATTGCTGGAAGAAGAGGCTCACTTTAAAGCGAGACAAATAGAGCTCCATATGGCTATTGCAGCAGCCCAACAATGGCCTACAGTGATACAGGCCAAGAAGCCTGAGGTGACAGTACAGCTGTCAGATGCTGACGTGGCAGCTCCTGGATCGGCAAAGAGGCAGGTGCTTTTGAGCGCAGGCGCAAGCGGCAGTCGGTGCGCTGCAAAAGAACTTCAACAGCAGTTCCATTTCGATGCAGGTACGAGACATTCCCCTTTATTTGTGTTTGCAGGTAATTTTTTTACTCTGAATGAGGGATCCTCATTAGGATGGGTTAATTTGGCTACTACGGAACCTAGCCCACAATGAGATGCTGTGCAGGAGGATGTGGGGGAATAATCTACGAAGAAAGAAAACCCAGCAACATGGTCTGTGGACAAGGCTTTGACTGAAGCTGGCTGGGAAAAATCTATGGAAACAGGTACTTGGGTCTCAGGCCCTACAAACATTTCCATGACTGTACCACATGGATCAAAGTGTACTGAACTATCTGTCCCTCTGGCTAGTGGGTCTAAGTTGATGGATTGGAGAACAGAAACGGATGTGGCTTCCTCACTTCATATTCCGGAGGATTTGGATTTAACGCAAAACCCGGTTCTTTCAATGGTTAATGGACTGGTGTCTGGGCCTAGGGATAGAAGACAAGCTGCAAACCCCACACAGGTGAGGGGGTACGGGCAAAGTGGGCAAGCATTAGGGATGCAATACTTGAAACGACATCCCATTGTGTTAGACAGAAAAGGAAGTGCAAAAGAAGAAGGAAACCACTTTAGTTCTCAAATACAGTAGCAGAAAAGGTCAGATCCAAAATGCTGGCCTTCAGGAAATATAAGGGAACACAGCTGGATGAAGATAGGCAGGCATACCAAACTGACTTAAGGGAAGCGGGGAAGGCAGTAAGGCAGGCAAAGTCCCAAACTGAGGAAACACTAGCACAAACAGTAAAAGAAGGTGACAAGACTTTCTATAGATACATTAGTGAAAGGAAAAAGTCCAGAGGGGTATTGCTAAACTCAAAGGAGAAAAGGGGGTGTGTGAGGAGGAGGACCCTGTAAAAGCATCTATCCTAAATAGATGCTTTTGCTCAGTATTTACTGAAGAGAAGGTAGGGCAGGGCCCACAGCTCAACACCATGGACACAGGGGGGAGGGAGGTGAGCACTACTCCCTTCTCAAACGAAAGGGTCCTACAAGTAGAGATGCAGCGAATTATAAATCCGCCCGTGAAGTGGACGCAAAGTGACTACTTCGCATCCGCGGAGCACAACGCGAAGTGGACTTCATAAAGTGCTCACTTCGCCTTATCATTACCATGCCACTTTGCATTCTCATTATGCCTTAACTCGAAGTAAGGCAAAGTAAGAAGAAAATAGGCACATCACAGGGCCTGCAGTACTGTAAGTCACATGCTTTAGCCAGGCAGGAAGTAAGTGAGTCAGAGAAGTAGTTTCACTTTCTCCTTTGCATTTGTACTGGGAGAAAGCAGAACTGTGAGGTAAGAGGAGTTTGCTTGGCTCTCGGAGTCGTTCTTGTTACTGCTATTTCAAACAGCTTTTTTAAAAGCTATTTTATTTAGTGTTTGTATTGTGTTAGTGTTTTTTTGGTTAGTGAATTTTTTTGTATAAGTTTTGTTTTTGTTTTGTGTGTGTGACTGACTGTGTGTGCGTGTGTGTGCGTGTGTGTGTCATCCTATGGACCCAGAAGGATGGAGGGTCAGGTTGGAGTCGGGGAAGGTGATTCGCTGGTACGTGGGAGCGTTAGGAGGGGAGGAGTGCAGACCTGTGGAGGGTGGGGCAGTCATGTTATGTTGGACTGCTCCAGACTCCTGGCCAGTGTTGCTTCCCCCACCGCGGAAGCAACAGGAGCAGCAACAGCAGCACCAATGCCACCGGTGGCTGTTGCTCGTCCACCTTCTCCACCACCACCACTAGCAGAAGCTGTTGGGGCTCCAGCAGCACCCCCTCCATCACCTCCACAGCCACAGGAGGTGGCCCCAGCAATAGTGGGTGGTGGTGGTACTCGTGCCTGCCAAGTGCATACTGTGTCTGGTCCCCCGCAGCTCCCCAATGTGAGAGTTTTTTAATTGTGTGCAGGGAGACAGCACAGTGGTACAGTGCCATGTGTGTGGTGTGCTGGTGCGCCGTGGGCCCCATGGGACACATTTGAGGAATGGCGGCCAGCGCACCCACATGATGAATCACCAGGGGACAGAGTGGCAGGCTGCCATGGAGGGGGCCATGCATCCACCTGCTGGCCCTTCCGTGGCAGTGGCCGAGGGTGCTGCTGAGGTGGGAGATGTGCCTCACAGCAGTCATTGCCATAACAGGAGGAGGAGGGCTACATCAGGTGCTCCACCACCACCACCACTACCACTGTCACCACAGCCACCAGCACCACCCTGTCCACCACCAGCCCCACTACCTGGATTACCTGATGCAGTGGACCCCAGCACAGTCCCTGTTAGCCAGTCTGACCTCCTCCTGGTGTGGGCAGCACTGGAGAAAAACAACAAGCGTTTAATTAATTCGGAGCAGCAGGTTGCCAGAGTGGAAGGACAGCAGCAGCAAATACTTTCAGTGCTGTACCTGCTGCTGGACCACCACGGCATCCCACAGCCATAGTAAGTCCAGGTATTGTTTTCGCCCCCACACCCACCCCACCCCTCTGACCCCACCCCACTACTGTTTTGTACTTTTGTTGTGTGTTTTTGTTTGTTATTATTAAATCATACACATTTTCCTTCCAGGGGAATCTTTCTTGCACCACATAGTGCAATCAATTTTTTTGAAAACAATGCGAAAAGGCATTACAGTGAGTCATGTGACAGAGGCATTCCCATTCTGAAAATCTGCCCACATTCTGCTTCCCTTTTCTGCATTATTAGTACATGATGGCAGGGACAGCGTGTGTGTGTGCTCCGCTCCTTACAGTGAATATCGGAATGTGCAGGTTTGCGAATGTTTCTTTATGTTAATGGTCAGTTTGTTGTGAAATGTGTGGCCACGTTTCCAGTAAGAAGAGCCTTGGTAGTGGAAACATCCCACATTTCACCACAAAGTGAACCTTATAACATTAGAAAACATTGCTTGGGATAGCTGCTGGACATTCAGTATAGCGGAGCATACACCTGCGCTCCCCCTGCCATCACGTCTTAACGTTGCTGAGGAAGTGTGGCACAAATGTGATTGCTTTTCAGATTGTTAATTCCTCTGTCATGTGACTCACTGTAAGGAAATTATGGTTGGTTTTCACAGACATATATTGCACTCTGTGGAGCAAGAAATATTCCAGTGGTAGTAATGCCCCCACATATTAGTTTATGTGCATCACTATAACTAAGTAATGTGGTGACTGTCTGTAAAGCAGCAGCACAACAATCTGTTGATAACTCTAACCTATATTTTTTAATGCTATGTTACAGCTTCCTTTACTTACTTCCCGACTGACTGGAATGATATGATAATTTGCAGTAGTTGAATGTGCTGTACTACCTTTTTTCATGTGTGAAATAATGAAAGGAGCATTCCTTTTCAATTGGTGCTGCTGACAGTGAGTGTGACCAGGTCTTTGCCATTGTTTTCCTCTGCTTTTCTCCATCACATCAAGTAGTTGTCATATATAACTTCTGTTGTTAACTAACAGTTATGCATCAGTCAGTGTTTTATATGACACCACGGAACAATAATTAGTGAAAAGCAGCTGCAAATAAATGCAAAGCTGGTCGGAACAATATTGGAAGATGCACTCATTTTGTTTTCATACATGAAAAAAAGTAGGAGTAAGAGAAGCAGACATGAACTGTGAGAAGAATCGTATCATTCAAGTCACTGACAACTCACGCGTAAGTAGTGGTTGCTGTGGCAATTTAAAGTAGCATAAAAAAGCACAGTTCAGAACTGTGAGGACATTCTTGCAATGCTGCTTTAACTGTAAAAATGTCACTATGACATCATGACTATGAGCTCACAGCAACAATCACAGAACACACAAAAGTGGCACAGAGTCCCCAGATTTTTTCTGCAGGCTCACAATGCGTCCTCCTTGTGTGCAGAAAATTGACAAGTGGTAACCAAGTGAAAAGAGACTGTTTCAGCACATACAAAGTCCCCCAGAATTAATGGCGCACTCAGTCATGCGTGCAGTGGTGGCACAGAGTCCCCAGATTTTTTCTGCAGGCCCACAATGCATCCTCCTTCTGTGCAGAAAATTGACAAGTGGTAACCAAGTGAAAAGAGACTGTTTCAGCACATACAAAGTCCCCCAGAATTAATGGCGCACTCAGTCATGCGCGCAGTGGTGGCACAGAGTCCCTAGGTTTTTTCTGCAGGCCCACAATGCGTCCTCCTTGTGTGCAGAAAAGTGAAAAGTAATCATCTCAACTGGATTAAAAGGTGCCCTTTGGATGTACACTAATAGTAGCCTTGGTGAGTAGATATATGTATAGACTTCTGATTGTGTATTTTGTAGGTGCTGATGAGGGGTGTTGAACTTGACATGGACATGTACTCATGCTATTGTTCTGCATCACACAGGTGACTCCGAACTGTTGCCGTGCACCTTCCAATGCTCAATGAGAATTTTTTGCACTTAAATGGAAATGGATAATTCTCAAGCACATGAAGGTAAGTATTTTTTTTTTGGTGGGGGGGGGATCATATTTTCAGTTTTGTCTGTAATGGTTTCTTATTTTGTTACTTCTTCACAGATTTCATCAGCATCCCTCTGGAGTCCGGTTGTTAATGATGGTCATGGTCGTCAAATGAAACGACTTCTGCATGTTGCATGTCTGCCCAAGCTCGGGTTGGGGGAGGGGTGTACCTGATGTTGACAAACTTTTTGGGATAAGGCCACTTTGACAGAACAACAAAGTATCGCGAATTTTCCTAAAAAAAGAAATGAATGACTTCTTAAAAGTTACAACTTCATTGTTATGTGTCCCTCCCTGGTTCTCAAATCTCAATCCCTATTGTCAAGTTACATTTCAGAGAGACATCTTGTCAACTACTAAGACAACCTGTTATGTGCAATATTTGCAGCAGTCTTTACAAAGCAATGAAATGGATGAAATAAAATCTTCATACTTACCAGAATGGATTTCACATGGACATTACATCGGTTCCTCTCTGTACGGTATAGCTACAGCATCTTTCCCAACGAGTAATAGCGATGGAGCCTGTTTTTGTTCTCCTGTAAAAGAAACTAAAGAAGTGTACTGTATGTGTTTTGCCGCTGTGGCTCTGAAAAGCTACAGAAAATAAAACAGACAACTTAAGGAAGTGAGGCAGCATAACAAACATGAGTGCACATACTCACTTTATGGTTTAAATATTAAGAAGCTGGTGGTGGTGGTGCACTGGTGGCAGCAGAGTTGGATAACATCAGTCCCAGTGGTGGTGGTCTGGGGTGGGCAGACAGACTCGTGGTGGCAGCAGACTTGGATAACATCAGTCCCGGTGGTGGTGGTGGTGGTGGTCCATGGGGGGCAGACAGACTCATGGTGGCAGCAGACTTGGATAACTTCAGTCCCGGTGGTGGTGGTGGTCTGTGGGGGGCAGACAGACTCATGGTGGCAGCAGAGTTAGATAACTTCAGTCCGTGGTGGTGGTGGTCCGGGGTGGGCAGACAGACTCATGGTGGCAACAGAGTTGGATAACATCAGTCCCGGTGGTGGTAGTGGTCCGTAGGGAGCAGACAGACTCATGGTGGCAGCAGAGTTGGATAACTTCAGTCCTGGTGGTGGTGGTCCAGGGGGGGCAGACAGACTCATGGTGGCAGCAGACTTGGATAACATCAGTCCCGGTGGTGGTGGTCTGTGGGGGCAGACAGACTCATGGTGGCAGCAGACTTGGATAACATCAGTCCCGGTGGTGGTGGTCTGGGGTGGGCAGACAGACTCATGGTGGCAGCAGACTTGGATAACATCAGTCCCAGTGGTGGTGGTGGTCCGTGGGGGGCAGACAGACTCATGGTGGCAGCAGAGTTGCATAACATCAGTACCGGTGGTGGTGGTCCGGGGTGGGCAGACAGACTCATGGTGGCAGCAGACTTGGATAACATCAGTCCTGGTGGTGGTGGTGGTCTGTGGGGGGCAGACAGACTCATGGTGGCAGCAGAGTTGCATAACATCAGTCCCAGTGGTGGTGGTGGTCCGTGGGAGGCAGACAGACTCATGGTGGCAGCAGAGTTGGATAACATCAGTCCCGATGGTGGTGGTCCAGGGTGGAGGGGGCACACCGCCTTTTAAATACTGCAGTTAAAACCTGCCAACATTAACCACATCAACATCCTCATAAAGAAAACTGCCCTCACAGTCATCGATGTCTGAAGTCTGACCACTGGGAAATTCTTTCTCCATTGTGTCATCATCTATGTCAGTGGTGGGCCGTTTCAGGCAGCCACTGCCAGTGCCACCAGGATGCTCCATTTCCACATCAGCAAGACCACCATGACTAGGCCGGGTATGAATACCGAGGTTGCAGTCTGTGCTGGTATGTGCCTCTCATTCATTTTAATGAATGTTAGCAAACTAACATTTGCAGGAGACAGGTTTGTCCGACGATCCCTGACTATTGCACCTGCTGAGCTGAATACCCTCTCAACACTTACACTGGAGGGTGGGCATGTGAGGTACTTCAGTGCCACTGCAGTCAGCTCTGGCCATTCACTGACTTTTCCACTCCAGTACAAAGAGGATCTTCATTATTGTCAGATGCCTGTTTTCAGACAAATATGACTCAACCATTCTCTGTGCCGCACTAAGTCCGATTGTTGATGCATCAGCCTGTTCCCCGGAATCATTGATTTCACAAATACCCACTTGGAACAAAGCCTCCCAAAGCGGGTTGACACCAACCACTTTGAATGACAGACCACCAGGAACTACGGTCCCCTTACCCTTGCATGATATGCTTGCTGGTCCTCCAGCTACACCTTCAGCTGGATTATGCTGCTGAGGTTTGCAAACCTTGGCACGTGACTTCTGTGCCCCATGAACCAAGCGAACCAGTTGAGCACTGATATTTTTTACCTGTTCAGGCCCTCACTCCAGTACTGATGCAATTCCACGTTTGTATCGTGGGTCCAGCATTGTTGCTATGGCAAAGTTGTCACTACGCTGAATGCTCACAATGTGATGATTGTGGTCGAATACTGTCAGCATGTGTTGCAGCAACATACTGCTACCACTGTCTCCGTCAACATCAAGGCTAAGCTGTACATTCACCAATGTCTGCCTTAGCACCAGCAGCAATGGAATTGATTGGCTAATGGAGGCAGACTCGCCACTCACTGCCTGTGTGGCATGTTCAAAAGGCCACAAAATTGTTATTACAGAGTCCATGAGGCACCACTGTTCAGTAGTCATAGACATGGATGCCCCAGAACTGTCACGGCTAGTGTGCATAACAAAATATTCTGTGATGGCTTTGTATTGTTCTTACAACCTCTCTACCATGTATAACGTGGAGTTCCATTGGGTGACAACTTCCAGCTTCAAGCGGTGCTGAGGCAGGCTGTTTTGTATCTGCAACTGCCACAGTTGGTCATGGGCCTTTCCAGATCTTGAAAAGTGAGAGCAGATACGTCGTGCAATGGTCAGCATTTTCTTTATGTCAGGGTGCTGCAGAAACTCCTGAACCACAAGATTTTAACAGTGGGCCATGCATGGAACATGAAAAAACCACCATTTGTGATGCATTTCACCACATTTGACTCACTGTCACTTGCTATGAACCCAGCTCTCAGGGACAGAGGGTTTAGCCATCTGTCAATTTCAGTCAGTACCATGTCCAACATGTTCTCACCAGTGTGTGAACAGGTCACGCTGCACATAGCAATTGTTGCATGCTGGCGAATTCCCGGAAGATTGCTACCGTGACAATCCACTTTCCTGCACTGATTATTCACACTACCAGCATCACAAACAACCCCCGCACCTGCGCCCAGTGTGCAGTTATACATATATGAACTCCCCGCTGTTTTACACTTGTCCACATATCCATACTTAAATGGATGAATGGAGAGGAGGAATGTTGAAGGACATGTCTTACTGAGTCTGAGACAGTGCAGAACAACTCGGGAACAGCACAGGTAGAAAAGTATGTCCTGGATGGGACTTTCCATTTTGACAGGCACGGCAGCAAACCGCGGAACCCAGAATTCTCCACAAAGGAGAAGAGCAAAGATTGATTGCCAGCATTTCTGCTACAGCAGCATTAAGTTCACGTGACACTGTATGATTGGGGGGTACTTGAGCTTATGCACAAAAACACTCTGTAACGTGGGCTGACTTTACACGGGGTGTGTTTTTGGTCACAAACGGTTGTGCTCTGTGATGAATGGCATTGGCAGGGGGTGGAGTGTGGACATTTGATGAAGACAGTTGCACAAGTGATGATGACAAACCCAGAAATGTTGTTATTTTGCCAGATTTGCCAACCGGGGTTGATGTACCACTTGCATTAGACATACTGCATTCACCACCACCACCACAAAAACTGCTACTCTCACCAGCACTGGACAACATTTCAAAGTCATTATGGTCCTCCACCTCATCATGCCTGTAGTAATCCTCTGCTCTTATTACCGCACTACTGCACACGTTTAATTTCCTACTGGGCTTAACAGTCATGGAAGGGGATAACATGTTGGCTATGGTTGCTGGTGATATGGGTGAACGCCCCACTGTGGTATTAGCTGCCAGCTTGTGCTGGGTCCACAGAGTCAAGTGCCTATTCTTAAGATGCGTATGCTGTCCTCCTGTCCCAAGATGGCTCCCCTTTTTACCTCGACTCACACACACACATGGCAAACCTGGCAGATTGCAACTGAATTATCATTTGCATCTTGAACAAAAAAATCCCAAACAAGGGACTGTGATGTTCTGCTTTTAACATGTCCATGATGATGTGGCTTATTTAAGTCTGTTATTTCAAGCACTAAAGTGTGTGGGGGGGCACGTGATGTTTCTGGCACTGCACACTTGGACTGCAACTGACCACTACGACTACCCATCATATTGAGTACTGGGTTGTCATCATCATCATCATCCACTAAAACCGGTAAATCACACATTTTTACGGGGGATTCCTGTGAACAGATTCAGACATAGCCACTTTTAATTTCTTTTTTCTCCGGTTCCCAACTGGGGTCAATTACATCATCACCATATTCATCAACGTCACTGTCACACACATCCACATCTTCTGCTTGGATGCTAACATGTGGACTGCATGTTGCAACAACAGCATCATCATCATCATCAGCGTCATCACATTCATCATCAGCATCTACACCACCATCACCTGATATTGTTTCACCACACTGTGAATCACTGCATAGACAATGAGTGACGTTAAGTGCCACAGTGGATGGAATATCACATTGTATGCTATCGTTGACATGATCATCAGAATCAGGTTCAGTTAATGGGATGTTACTGGGAGGTATGACATCATCTACGCTATCACTCACTTGCACTGCTTCACACTCAATATGTTTGGATACGGTACACTGGTCGGAATTAGAACTTGACGCAACAATGCTAATACTACCTCCATTACCACTAACACCACTGGCTGGGAAACATCATCTCCTCCAACTATCAGTGAAGCTACTGATTGGGCTGTAAAAAACATTGCAGGAGAAATACCTTTCCTCACATCAGCAATGCATTTCTCCGTCCACGCCCACAGACCCTCTTACTGCCAACATTGCCATGGCCAGAAACAGCTTTACTTGCACGTCTCTTTGCAGGCATTTTGGGAGATCAACCACAGATATTATTACCAAATTCAGATTTTGATACATTCACTTTCTGACTGGAGGGTTGCTAGCTGGATATGAAGCAAAATAAAAAACTGTGGCTTCAGCAACAGATAAGAGACTACTGTGTTGTAACACTGTCATGGAATTAAAACAACTTCAGTAACCAGTGGTGCTGATGGGGTCACAAAAACAATCCAGTCTGGTAAAAAAATACCTTTTCAATGTGGGGGTGGGGGGGGGCACTGAATACAGACAGTGCTGATTTTTATGGCACTACAAGCAGCAAAACTAAGAACAGAGAACATGATCGCAGTACAAAATCAGGCAGCTGCAGTGGATGGCAGGTTCACACTGCTGCACTTACTTGCATTTACACTGATCTGTGTCACAAATTTTAAAAGGTGTATTATATTTGATGCATGCAACACTGCATACACAACACAGAACACTTTGTGTACAATGTTGAATGAGGAATGCGATGCAAATGCAAAAGTTCAGTGTACTCAGTGCCACGTAATGTACATTTGTAATTTAAACAACCTGACCTTATGAAATGCTGCACCACATTCACACAACAAGCAGCAAAAAATTTGTACTATTACTGATAATTTTACTATGTGTACAGTAACACAGTCAGTTATATAACAAAAAATATTACCAAAACACAAAGAAATCACTAGTTCTCCAACTTAAATCTACCTACACACAGATACGCCCCCCTCCACACAGCACACTTCAGTGTCTTTCACCACACACACTCAATGTTGTAAATTTACATTCAAAATCCACACACAAACAAAAACGCTTGATGATGTGAGCACAGGAGGGTTTCCTACAATCGATGAACTACAGTTGGATCCCCCCAAAAAAAACAAAAATGCTTTCTGAACAGTTTTTAAAAGATTCCTACAGACAGCTATCAGAGCACACTGTCTCCTACTTCTTCCTACTCATAATACCTCGAACTGAGGCTGTGCAGATCAACATAGAGCCCATGTGACCTGAACTCCCATGAATCACTGCAAAATCCACCTTCGGAGCTCAAAAACAAGGCGAAGTGAACTGCCACCAATGTACTTCGCCTTAAAAATTGAAAGAGAAGTGACCAGTGGAGGCGGAGTAACCTGAAGTAGCTGTTTCTAATGCACTTTGCATTCCTCATTATAGCGAAGTACTCGACCGCATTGTGGGCTGCTCACGATCCGCTTTTGCCTTACTCTAATCACTTCGAGGAGCGGATTGAGTCCACTTCGCCCACCACTACCGACAAGAGCTAGCTAAGCTCAGGGTGGACAAGGTAATGGGACCTGATGGCATACATCCCAGTGTACTAAAGGAGCTAAGGGTGGAACTAGCAGAGCCATTAGCAGAACTGTTTAGTGAGTCTCTGAGCACAGAAGAAGTCCCAGAAGACTGGAGAAGGGTTCATGTGATCCCGCTCCACAAGAGTGGTAGCAGGGGGGAGGCAGGGAACTACAGACCAGTGAGTCTTACCTCAGTAGTGGGCAAGATTATGGAGGCACTCTTAAGGAAAGGATAGTGCAACACCTGGAATCCATAGGGCACAGGATCCAAGACAGCATGGGTTTACAAAGGAAGGTCCTGTCAAACTAATCTCATAGATTTCTTTGACTGGGTAACCAGAGTGGTGGACCAAGGGGGAGCAGTTGATGTCGCCTACCTTGACTTCAGCAAAGCTTTCGACACTGTTCCACATAGAAGATTGATAAACAAGCTGGGTAGGCTCGGGGTGGGTCAGAAGTTGGTCAACTGGGTGGCAAACTGGTTGACAGGCAGAAAACAGAGAGTGGTGGTAAATGGTATGCAGTCAGAAGAGATGCAAGTCACAAGTGGGGTACCTCGGGAATCAGTCCTGGGGCCAGTCCTCTTCAATATCTTCATCCTTGACATTGCAGATGGACTAGAGGGTAAGCCTTGTCTGTTTGCAGATGACACCAAGATCTGCAACAGAATAGGTGATCCAGATGGGGTGGGCAGAATGAGAAGAGATCTGGATAAACTAGCAAAATGGTCGGAAGAGTGGCAACTGGGATTTAATGCAAAGAAGTGCAAGATCAGTCACATAGGGAAGAGAAACCCTGAAGCCACCTATAGGTTGGGAGGGGAGTTGCTGGCAGTCACAAAGAAAGAAAGAGACTTGGGCATCATCATCACCGATGACCTGAAATCATCCAAGCAGACCTCTAAAGCAGTAGGTAAGGCTAGGGGGATGTTAGGGTGTATTGGTAGGGGTATCACAAGTCGTAAGAGGGAGGTAATAATCCCTCTTTACAAGACACTGGTTAGGCCCCATCTGGAGTACTGCATGCAGTACTGGAGGCCACACCTTCACAAGGACATTAACCAAATTGAGGCAGTCCAGAGAACGGCAACTAAAATGGCGCAGGGACTGCATCAGAAGACATATGAGAACAGATTAACGGAGCTCAGTATGCATACCCTAGAGCAAAGGAGGGAGAGAGGTGATATGATCGAAACATTCAAACACCTTAAGGGCATTAACAAGGTGAAAGAGTCTAACATGTTTCAATATAAGAAAAATAGAAGAACAAGAGGACACAGCATGAGATTAGAGGGAGGCCGATTAAGGGGTAATGTGAGGAAGTTCTTTTTCACAGAAAGGGTGGTTGATGCATGGAACTGCCTACCTCAGGAAGTGGTGGCTATGAATACAGTGCAGGGCTTCAAACAGGCATGGGATAGGCATAAGGGAGCAATACAGATGAGTATGAATAGATAGGCCACTGACAGCAAAGGACGAAGGCACATTTATAAGGTAGAAAAAGAAATGAGCAGACTGGTTGGGCCTTGCGGTCCTCATCTGCCATCAACTTCTATGTTTCTATGTAACTCAGCCTGTTGGGTCTTGTGTACGTTCTGTGGACAGAGATGAAGCACACAGCTCTGAAACGACTAGAACCTATGCATCTTTATTTCATGCCCCACTTTTTCCTGCTAAATGCCACAATGCTATCAGGCTGATATATAAAGGAAGTTTGGATAAATTTCCAGACTGCAAGTATGTGGTTAGAGTTTTATTAAAAGGATCCATGCACTTTACCCCAGTGGAAATTTATGCATTGACACATGTTTCAGGGGAGCCTGTTTTTGATATCAGCTTTAAGCAGGGGAGCAGTTTATAGAAGTTTTGGCCCTTATATCTTACTCTGAAATCATCATCTTTATGGTCCCCCTTTGAAATTGTACCTCTAATGAAACCAGCACATAGGATAATAACAGTACTGTTCATCAATGAGGGGGTGAGTGTGACGGACTTGCTATACTGGCTAAAGCAAAAACGTACAGTCCAGGGGAACTCAGAGCCCATCTTCGATGAAGATCATATTTGGACAGGTGGCTGGAGAGTTCAAGTGATTCTCAACACCTCGGACACTGGGCTGATTCATTTGCCCAACAGTTTTTTTCTAGGGAAGGGTAGAGGGGTTTTGTTTTATTCAGGCCAGCCGAAGGCCTGTTATCGTTGTGGGGCTACTGGACATCTAAGCAGTATGTGTGACAGACTAAAGTGTATGAGTTGCAATGAACTGGGTCATACTTCAGGGTTGTGTAGAAATGATCAAGTTTGTAACCTGTGTGAGTTAAAGGAGCACACGTGCCACTCTTGTCCTTCGGCTGTTGACTAAGCGGATTGGGACAAACATAAAGTCACCATAGCTTTGGCGCAGCATACTAATGCTCAACAAGCAGCAACTAGGCCCAAGGGTACATCCTCAGTTGCTCCTGACACAGCTGCTCAGGCCCCAATTGAATCAGTGACTAGTTTGGCTTCCCAGGAGGTTCCCTCAAGACTGCATTACTTCAGAATGAGCTTCCCATTTGGATACCACAGCTACAAATGGATGTAACAGTTCTTGCTGATGTGCCTACAGGAAATGGGGGTATGCCCCCTCCGCAGCCTGACCCTCAGCCACCCAGACAGAAGGTTGTAAGGGCTTCTAGATGCAGGCAGAATTGGCAACAATCTGTATCAAAGATTTCCAAGATCTCTGAAACTCCTACAAAAAATAGGTTTGCCCCCTTGCCAATAGAAGATGTAGGATCTGCCGATGAGACTGATGGTTCACCAATTATCTCATCATTACAGGACCCATGTTTGGATTGGAGGATCCTCTGCAGGACCCTGTGGACCCCCCCTGCCCCATGGAAACATACTGCTAAATGTAAAAATGTTAGGAGCACAAGAGCTTCTTCAAAGAAGCCCCCATGAATGGTTTTGTTTTGAAAGGATGTGCTTGTATCCCTGTGTATGGAGACTAAACGTTACTACTATTCTAGTAATGTGAATAGTATCAAAAGTTTCCAAAAAAGGCAGGTGGTGTACTTGCACCTTAAGTCCTTTCTCTCTGGAATTTTTTTCTCCAGGGCACTCAGTTATACACTCTGCCAGAATTAAAAAGTGTAGTTAAATTCTGGTACTTTGGGCCCTCCTATTGGTCTATTGGGGAAGAGACATGTCTGGGGCTGGTTATATTGTTTAAAGGCATAGAGGTTCATTTGATAAAAATAGTGGATCTAGTGCCTGGACGTGCTTTAATTCTAGATGTTAAAATACAATCTGTGCTTTTTCATCTTAGTAATGCAGGTCAAACAAAGGTGGCAAGAATTGAGTTATTACAGGTCATACCGCCTTATTTATACTCAGCACACAATGTAGTGCTAGGTTGAGATTTCAGTTGTGGGTTAAAACTCAGGGATCGAGGGACAAACACTGTCATCAGGAAAATCTTTTGTGACATGACATTTTTATCTAAAATGATTCAAAATTCAAACCTAAAAGATGCATATTTTGAAAAAACAGGGAAAACAGATCTAACATTTCATAGGGGTAATCTAGCTACAAGAATAGATGATTTTTTTATTTCATCTCACTTGGAAATTTCAAGAGCTACAACCTCGGTGGCAGAATTTTTGGATCATAAGATTCTGCAACTGCAATTAGGTAATGGTAGTGCGCCCCCTAATGGCCCAGGCTATTGGAAATTAAATGTGCTTCTTGTTACCAGGGCAGATACTAGGCAGAACATGTTACACCTGATTCAAGCTAGAAAGTCTGTATGGATCCTGTACGAGGATACCATTAATTGGTGGTTAGACATAATAATAGATTTGACAAATGCTTTATAAGCTCATGGCAAAGTGACCCGGGATATGGTGTATCAGGAATATCTAGGACATTGACAGCAATTACAAAAACTATTAACTTTGTCTGCTACAGTTAAACATGATTTCACTGCACAGATACAAAATCACAAATCACATATGGTAGATTTTCACTCACAACAAGCTAAAAATATCCAGTATCAACAGTTTTTTGGTACACATGGGAAAGAAAGGCCATATCTGTCCCTGTGAAGGAAGTAACTTTAATAATAAAAATAGACACATGGATGGTTTGTTCAATTCAGATAACAACTTTTGCACAGACCCTAAGCATATTCTGAACATGGCTACTCAACATACGAGGGACTGGCTAGATTCATTAGCCATTGAGAAGGATTCATTAGCCACCTATATTAATGTGCTACAATGCCAATTGCTGTCTAGTAAGCAGGCATCAAATTTATTAGAAGATATCTTCCCTCAGGAGATTGATATGGCCATTAGGACCTTGGGGTCAGACAAGGCACCGGGGTTGGGAGGTTAACGGGAGATCTATATAAATTCATAGGGCCACATATTTTAACAGAATTGGCTGTAGTGTTTAACACAATTCTATAGACAGGAACTCCTTCTCTAAGAATGACAGGGGGCATTTTGATTCATATTTTCAAGATAGGGGATAGACGATATATGGATAATTGGAGATCGATTTCATTTTAAACACAGATTTTAAGCTGTTGGCTAATATACTGAATAACAGATTATTATTGGTGGCTAATCATCTCATTTCAAGGTCCCAGACATGTGCCATTCCAGATAGAAGCATTACTTAACACCTTATTCTCCTGAGAGAATTATTCGAAAATGGTCACAGAAATAGAGCAGCTGGGTTTATTCTTTCCCTAGACCAAAACAAGCATTTTACTCAATTAGTCACACCTTTTTATGGCAAGTTCTAGGTAAATATGGCATTCCGATAATGTTTATCAGTTGGCTGCAATGCCTTTATAGAATGGCTGCAGTCACCCCACTTGTAAGGGAATGGAAGCTGCCAATGTTGGCAGTTAGAAGGGGGGGTTCAACAGGATTGCCCTCAAGCCTCTTATTATATGCTTTTTGCATTGACCCCTTATTGAGGTTATTGAATAATGCCACTGTATTAAAACCTATTATTGTGAATTTAGTCCCTTTACAATACAATGTTATAGCGTATGCTAATGACCTTTGTATCTTAGTGGAAGATGAAGCTTCAATTAAAGAGTCACTTCAAATATGTGAAACGTATAGTACACATTCAGGAACAGGGTTAAACTTAAATAAATGTGTGGGTACCCAGATTGGAGTTCCTTCCCAATCCCCGGTAGAGATGGGGGGATAAATCTTTCAGCCAGTTACTTAAAGGTATTAGGGATTATTTTTGGGTCCGATGATATGAGGATGTTGAATTGGGAACCCCGAGTGAATCAAGGGAGGGCTTTAGTAAGGAGTTGGAATAACTGGAAGTTAAGTAAATTAAAAAGGATTCATTTGATAAAACCTTTTTTGTTACCAGTGTTCCTTTACACTAGTTACCTTACCCCCTCCCCCCGACAACTAGAAACAGCTATTTATAGCATTTTTTTCCCCATGCAGTATCGGGTAGTAGACTGAACCCCATAAAAAGGAATGTAGTTTATCTTTCAGTGGAGGAGGGTGGGCTGGGGATGGTGAACCCTATTTTATTCTACTATATTATATTTTTGTATGCAAATTTTAGGCCTCTATTATTTCTTTTGGATCAGAGCTGGGTGCCTTTCCTCCATTCCAATTGTGAAACCTGATACAAACTTTGGAACAGGGGAATCTTGGGTCCTCTAAAAAGATCCCTAAATGTGCCTCCTTATATAAGGGAGACTTTTGTTTATTTAAAAAGGTGGTAAATTATGAGTCAGATGTTATTGACGAAACAAAGGAAAGAGGTTTATAACTGGGTAGTAATGACTCATTTTAGAGAACAAGATACATTCCCAAGGTGCCCACACCAGTAAAAGGAGGCCTTGGTAGCTTTATTACAGACTCCCAGGATACCAGACAAAATTAAGGATTTCCATTGGCTGAGTTGTCATGACAGGATTAATGTTAAGACAAATCATGTGCACAAACAGTTAGACAAGCGCTTCTGTATGAGGCCTAGATGCATACAACAACTAGAAACCACAGAGCACCTTTTTTCACCTGCATATATATTAGTTCCTTCTGGAAAACACTGGCTACGACATGGGAATCCACCTGGTTTCAAACTGTGAATATGGATGCTTTGATGAAGGACACATATAAGACTGTAGGAAACCAATGGCATACTGTTACACTGCATTCTTTCAGTATGTAAATTGTTTATATGGAACAGTAGATGTGTATTTGCATTATAGCAAAAACTGATGTCTCAGGAGGAACTTATTCAGAAAATTAGAGGAGAGCTGAAGTCACAGTATAACTTTGATATAACTAAAATGCATTCTAGATTGCTGCTTCAGGTCCGGAGAAATATGCCTTGGATCACAGATTCAGACGTACCTGTCACATGAATTAATGTGATTGAAAGGGTTATGCCCACTTAGGTTATCTGTTTTAAGGGAGGGGTAGAAAGCTCTTGGTAATGTGTGGTATGGAGCTATTAGCTGTTTTATAACAAAGTTTGTTGTTGTTTGGCTTCTGTTTTCCTTTTGGACATTTGAAGCATCAAGGTGTGTGCTTTATGTCTTTTCTTTATCATGCAAAGGGATGGTCATGATATTAATGTTAATGTTGTATATGGATGCTCTTATGTTGATATTTCTGCTGTTGTTTTTTTTTTCTTTTCCTGTTGTCATTATGTTTTAATGCTTCTGTATGTGTCACTGGTTTTGCAGTTTTTGTTGGTATTATTTGTGATGTGGCTTTTGTATGATTTCTTTCCCTCAATAAATTCCCCTACTCTTTTCAATAAGCGCCATGGAATCTTTAACAGCCACCTGACTACCACCAATCCAGGCAGATGGGACCTCGGTTTAACGTCTCATCCGAAAGACGGCACCTCAGAAGTGCAGCCATCCCCCCTCATACTCATGCTTGTGTAATATTCTTTTGTATCTCAGACATTTATTAATATAAATCAGTCAATCTTATCCTCTGCTGCTTCCTTGGTGCTGTCTCCTACTTTATAGATAGGTTGTTTTTTTGTCCTTTACTGAACACCTTATTGTATTTGCATTGTTACTACTTTTATTGTTTAGATGTCATACCATGTATAGTATTATTTCACTTTATTTTTTCAGGGTCTGGATCTATATAGTGATGATGCTATACTTGAATATGGCTCCTCCTTTAAGTACCTCAGGGTCTGCCTTGACCGGCATCTTGATTTCTCTGTGCACATTGATGCAATTCCGATAAACGTCACCCTAAACTTGGTGCTTTGCACTAAAAATGATCCTCCCAATCTTTGACCATGGTGACTTAATCTACTGTAGTGCCCCTAAAACCTCCCTTGCCATTGACCCAGTTTTTCATGCTTTCTGCCACTTTGCTCTAGATTGCCCTTATTGTACTCGCCACTGCTCTCTTTACTCAGTTCTTTCTTTCCTTTCTCTTGATGCTAGGCACCTTTCTCATTGTGTCTCTTTCTGTTTGTCTAAATTCTGATTTGGCACCTTCCTTCTTATCTTAAAACCTTTCTTTCCCTGTCTCTTTCTTCCTCTTACTCTCTTCGCAACTATACTTTCTATTCTCTTAATATCCCTCCTTGAAAATCTATTGTTGATCATTTTGCTTTTTCTTGCCGCTTTCCTAAACATTGGTCCTCTCTTCCCCTTTCTATTCATTCTACCTCTTCTATGTGCTCCCTTAAGACTCTTCTTTCTGACTTTTGTTGTCCTAGTTGCAACTGCTTTGACCCTTCCTCTTTTTCTCTATTCTCTAGTCTTGTCATCTTCTTGCTATTTCCGTTTTTTTGTTTTCTTTCTGTATATATTTGAGAGTGGTTTTCTTTTTTTTTTTTTTTTTTGCCTTTATGTAATATTTTGCCTTTATATTTTAGTTTCTGTTAATATTAGTTACTTGTATTTACATTGTTATTATACTGTTAGCTGTCTCCCTCTCCCCTCTCCCCCAGGACTTATCTGGAAATGAGCAATATTTGGCTCAGTATGTACTTCCTGGATAAACTTTTAAATAAATAAATAAATAAAATAAATGGCATTTTCTTACTGTTTTGTGGTAACATGAGGTGTTGAAAGTTGAACATTTTTCAGTAAAAAGGTTCATGTTAACATCTTCATTGGTGACATAGTGGACGGGATCAAGGGTAAAATCTGTCTGTTCATGGAAGACACAAAGCTCAGTGGGAGGATGGACATGAAGATGGGGAGGCGGGGACTAAGGGAAGACCTGGTTAGGTTAGAGAAGTGGTCTGGCATTTGGCAACTGGGGCTCATTGCTAAAAAGTGCAAAGTTATGCACTTAGGGCAAGGAACTGAGAAACCAAATACCGATTGGGTGGTGAGTGGGTCATCAAGTCTGATGAAGAAAAGGACCTGGAGGTTATCATGAAGAGTGACATGAAGCACTCAGTACACTTCAGGAGAGCTGCAGCATAAGCAAATCAGATGCTGGGCTGCAAAGCAAGGGGGATTACCAGCAGGAAAGCAGAGGTCATACTTCCACTGTACCAGTCACTGGTAAGACCACAACCAGGGTACAGTGTGCATTATTGGTGAACTTGTCTTAAGAAGGATGTCAGCTTGCTGACGACAGTCCAGAGAAGGGCAACCATGATGACCCAGGGCAAGCAAGGCAACACCTATGAGGAGAGGTTCAAGTGGCTCAACATGTACTCCCTTGGGGACAGATAGGAGGGGGTGATATGATCGAGACCTTCAAATACCTTAAAGGTATTACTAGGGTGTATGGCAGGAATGTGACATGTTAGTGTAATTGCCTTCTGTTACTGTAGTTATTTTCCTCTCTACTTGTTTTCATATAAGTTCTTTCTGTCGTTGGAATGGCAAGGGATGAACAAAATGGAGTTCAGGTCACATGTCCAAGCAGCTGTCTTGGAAAACCTACAAGGGAGACAGCTTGCTAGGTGTAATAGTGTTACTTTTCCCACAGGGGCAACCAAACAGCTAGGGAATAAACAAGATAATAAAAACTATGAGAGAGCTTTTCAAGTACTGGGTTCTTGCACTCTGACAATAGGACCAGAGAATGTTGCTAGGTGAGAAAGAGCAATTTAGTCTGTCAACTGTAATCACAAGCACCACATATTCTCCCAAAGCGCTCTCGTGGGTGGGGAAGAGTGGAGGGGGTTGTCACTCTAAAGAGGTCCCATTCTACTGCCCTGAGTCCGTAAATAGAATAGTTTAACCACATCTCTCACTCTCTGACTTCCTGCAACTTCTGAAGAGGATCTGGGGTTCTGTCTCTTGGTGAGTGTTCCCTGGTTGGAAGGAGAGCCTTGCTTCCATAGCTAGCTTATCTGGGTGAGGAAAGAACTGGCTTAGTAAATGTTTCTTTCAAGTTAGCTGACAGGTAAATTTAGATCCTAGTGTGAGACTCAATTGTAAGTGTATTCTGTAAGTTAGCTATCTGTTCAAACTGTTTTATTTTAATTTCCTGTAAATGTGTATATCTTTTTATTTGCTGTATGTATGTTTGTAATGTCTTGTAACATTATAGTAGTAAATATATATTTTTATAGTACTGTTATGAACATCATTATTGCAAAGATAAATTTAATATTTCTGCTGGGCAAAGTGAAACTTCTCTCTTTAAAAGCCCTTCAACCTAAGTGCACACTACCAAATATTACTGTGTTTGACCTTCCAAGTCCCTGAGCAGGACAGAGATATGTTCCTGGGTAAAAAGGTAATGGCAGCAGGAGAAGTAAAGCAGACAAAACTCTCTAGAAGCTGGTATAGCCCAAATGAGTTTTTGTCACATGGTGAATATGGAGAGCCTCTTCAGTCTTGGTGGGAACAAGTCTAGTAGGTGGCATAGCCTAAAGCAGGTGGGGGAAAGATTTAGAAAGGATATGAAGAGCCACTTTTTCACTGAGAGAGTAGTGGCCAAGTGGAATGAGTTGCCACTGCTGGTGGTCACCCTGAAAATGGTGGCTAGCTTCAAGAGAAGATGAGGCACAATGAAGGGAAAAGTTGCTGGGGGAAGAGGAGGGGAACTGAGGGGGGCAAGGGGGATTTGGGGAGGGGGAAGGTTCCTCTGTAGACACAGGGGAGACCTGTACAATCAAGCAGACAAGATAGACCATAAGACCTTTATCTGCTGGCATCTTTGTATGCTCATATGTTTGTATGTAGCTTAGTACTTTATGAATGCTGACCCAGCTTGTTTTGAGTTTGCCACAGAATGGTTCCCTTCTTGTCCCCACTCATGGTGCTTGCTCACACAGTACAAGATCTCTTGACATATGTACCCTAGTAAACTTCAGGCACTCCAGAACATACTCCTCCAATAGAAGCAGTCTCACTCAAACTTGGTACAGTACATGCTCTTGGAGATGGAACATGAAGTTACCTTTATGATAAATTACCTGTACCTTTTAAAAACACTGCACAGTCACAGATGAATTAAATATGAAATGTAACGCCCCGTTACCCGGGGTTACTAGAATCCCAGTAAGAGCTAGTGGTAGGCAGGAAAGGCAGCTTGTGAAACTCCAGTTAAATGGATTTCACTCGGTCTCACTCTGTTCTCAGTCTCAGCTAAGACTGAGGGATGACATCATCTTAGAACTATCACAGCTGCATAAGCCACACTGGAATGTTGCAGTTGGAGGTTAGTGTAGAACACTGGGGATTTTGAATTCAGTCTGTGTGCAGTCTGAGAGAGAGACAGTAGTACAGCTGAGTGTGTGTGTGCAGGCTCTCAGAGCTTTAAGCTCTGTTTTAGAGCTACTTTTGGAAGGTGTGTATTTCCACCTGAAGAGGAACACAGGAACTGGTAATTGAAGTGGTGGAGACTGCTTTCAATGGTTCAAGAGCCCCATCCCTCAGGGGATGGGGGAAAAGTTTTTGCCTGTTTTCCAGAGGCAACCCTCCTGTGTCCAGCTAAGGAAAGAAGCTGCCTATTCAAGTTGTGCTGAGGCACCAGAAGCTCTGAGAAAGAAATTCCTTGTGGAGGAATCGCCTGTGGGACATCTGCAACCAAAGGGTGAGTTCGCTCTGAAAAAGGGCCAAGTGTTTTTTCACCTGAACAGTTGGAAAGTGGGGATTGGACTGCTTATCTCAGTGGGTGGTCTAGAGAAATGGACATTGCCACTTAAAAGTATGTTCAAGTCCAGCACAAATGGGAAGCAAGACAAGTAGATGGAATGTGATGTACATTTAGCAAGAATCTACATTGCAAAGCTTTACAGGATGAGGTGTTTTCTGTCCAGAGAAATGGCCGGGTATGAATTGTGGGAGAGAGAGGTGGGAGACCCCTCATCAGTAGTAACCAAATTCACCTCTACGGATTTGCTCTGAGACACCTTTTACTTTCTCTCAGGTACTTGGCCAGTGCCTGAGGAAAGTACCCAGATGTGCGATTGAAAGGAAGAATTCCCTGATGGATCCGAGGTGCTCTTAGGTGGTTTAGGGAGCCACCAGAAAATGTTTCCATGAAGTATGGAAGGTGTCCAAGTGGCTGGCAAGGGAGCCGAGTCAGGGAAAACCCAGAACAAGATACAGGTTTGGGCTGTATAACCCAAAGCAGCATGCAAGTCCGGGCTGTGTGCCCGATGGGTTCAGAGCCTGAGGGCTAAAGTGTTGAGGAAGTGTTCTTGTTTCTTTTAATCTGTATTACCAGGAGTGTAGCCCCATGGGGGTCCATCTATGCTTTGTTTATTCTGTTTGGATGTGAATAAAAAGCCACACTTTAGAATCCCACTTCTGGTATTGGACATTACAGTTATTACTTTCTCTGTTTGGAATTACTTGGGTGCCCTTGTGCAGAGTAGCCAAACCTAGCCTTTGTGCCGAGTGACCTATTCCTCCCCGAACCCAGCCCACCTGGTATTGCTGTCAGATACAAACGGCATACCAGCCCTGGGTTACAAAAATGGAGGCACTGCTGAGGATTTGGGTTTGGAACCTAGGGAGGAATGCAAGGAAGGTGCTTGGGCAAAGGGCTAGTGTTTTGGTTATCTGACAGTGGGTAGCCCAAAAAATCTGAAGCAATGTTAACTAAATGTGCCGCTGTGTGCTGTTGTCCATGTGCTGCTGTTAAAATGCCAACTGTTTACCAAGGAGCAGTAAAGCCTGAGAGTGTGTGCCCTTGTCCTGCATCAAAATTACAGTGTTTAGCCAGCTTTTAAAACTGTTGTGACAAAGAAAAGTGTGGAAAAAGAAAAGTGTGGAAAACTAGGGGTACCAAAAGGAAAATTGTGCCCTGGACGTTGGAAATGCTTTCTGAGTGAATTGAGAGACTTGTTGTGTTAATGGCCATGAAAAATGGTTGAAATGGGCTCCCGCCATGGAGTAGTTGAGGAAAAAAAAGTGTGGTTTTGCAGTTTAAATTTGCCTGCTCGACGATTGCCATGAGGAGAAGAGCACTCAGGAGGAAAGATGCTCATCTGCATGGCATCTTGTGATTGGTGAGACTGCAATCAGTCCCGCCCCCAAGCCAGCTCTAGAGCGACTGCCCAGCATGCGAGAGGGAGTGTGAGTGCAGTGTGTGTACTGGCTTACAGGGGGAGCGTCGCAGTGACTGAAAGCGCTGTGAAAGTTCAAAAAACTGCCTGTTCTGTTTAAATTCGGGCTCAACCCGCATCTCGATCGACTGGACTGTGAGTGTGGTGTTCAGAGGGATGATCGGCAGGACTGCCAACCCGCTTCTATTCAGAGGCCTCCAAGACTGGCTGCAGGCCATTTTCCATTGCAGCAAACAGCTACTGGTAACAGTGAGTACCAACAGAAATAATTGCTCAAACAAGTGATTTTTGCCAAAAGCCGACTGAATCTGAGTGTAGCAGTGTAATTGCTTTGAAAACAAGGACTGTGTTAAGTTTATCAGCAAAAGCAAGCCTTTTAAGCCATTGACTGTGAGCATAGTTATGGGTTCAGCGTCAGTGTAAGTTTCAAAGCCATGAGAGAGACTGTGAGTTGTAGCAAGATATGCAGCAAGAGTTACAGGCAATCCTGTGCTTGAAATACTGAGGCTTTAAGGGACTGTGAGCTACAGCAATGTCTTCAGCAAGTGAAAAGTCCGTGGTAAATCATATAAATGTGCTAGGAAAAAGAACAGTGCAAGTTTGTGCAGTTTGTGCAAAGTTATCAGTAGAGTGTATAGATCGGATGTGCAGTGGCTTGACCCAATTTCAGAATGTTGATGCATAGGAGTGCTGCCACCGCCATTACAGACGGGGTAATACTTCAAGCGCCTGACCTGTTGTGCTATTGTCCACAATGCAAAGACCTCCCTGCAATTGTGCCCATGCCTACCAAATAGAAAGCACAGCAGTGGTAGTCAGTGCTGCCACTCCAGCCATTGCAGTGCCTTTGTTGTTGTTCCGCCAGTATGGACGTCCAGGACTCAGGTGCCCCACATTCATCAGTTCTACTGTGTACTGACTTTCCAGAATCCATCGCCTGGCCCACCGGATGACGTCAGAGCAGCTGTTTTCCTTTTTGTTCCTGTTCCAAGGTTCCATCTCCAGAGAAGACATCAACCCAGCAGTTTCCAGAAGTGCCCTCCTGTCATTCCCGGAAGATGTCCGCCCAACTGTATTGGAAGTATGCTGCCAGGGAGAGTCTTCGGCTGAGGACCAGGTCGGTGCTGTTTTCATTCTACAAAGGACTGGTAAGTCCAGACTTTTCTATTCTTATGACATTGCAGTACACATCCTACACTAGCAGACTCCAGATGTGTGAACTGTCCTCAAAGACTCTCCCCTTTGGGACTTTGGCCTGCTAGAACTGTGCTTCATCAGGCTCCGGCCAAGGAGAGACTCTTTAATAGACTAGCCTTTGGGCACTGTGGTCACTAGATGGGGCTTTTAGGGCACTCCATCCCCCAAATGGTGTATTGTAAATAATGTCATTGTTTTCTACTGTTTTCTAAGGATTATACTGTTTTTCTATTTTTCTAAAAAAAAATCTTTTTGGGATTCTCCAGTGTTTTGATGGTAGGGATTTAGATAGACTATGTATGCAGATTAGGAGTGTGTGTTGTCTTTCTTTTTTCTTGCAAGTGTTCCTGAAGAAGATAGAAGAGAAGACAAGAAGAGGAGGAGGGACTTATCAGAGTTCCTCACTAGTACTTTAGTGTGTAGTGTTTAAAGCACTGTTGTTGTTACTGCGAGTAACTTTTCCTTCCACAGGCATGATTGTGGGGGAATGTGGGAGTAATGCATATGGTATGGTATTAGCTACTGGTGTGTGGTTGCATGGTGTCCAGGGTCAGGGAGGTCCCCTGTTTGTTTTGCTTTGGGATTTGAATTAGAGGCAGTCAGGTTTTCCCTAGAGGGCTAGGGGGATAGACAGGCTGTGGTCCTGAATGGCCATAGGGACTGCAGTGCTGATCTATTAGGGCTATGCTCTGGACAGTTCTTCCAGAGCCACTGGGTACCCATAGTCAGCGAGTAGAGTAGAGGCTGATGCATCTGCCAATGCCCTCTGGGCCCTTAGTGTTGCCTGCCTGTGCCTAGCACATGGTAGGAGGGGGCCTGATCACCCCTCTCCGTAGGTAACACATAGGGTAGGATGGTCTAGGTCGGGTAACTAATGACTATGGACAGTCATTTTCCTGGCCCAGGGTGAGTGTAACCCCCCTGTTACCCGGGGTTACTAGAATCCCAGTAAGACCTAGTGGTAGGCAGGGAAGGTAGCTTGTGAAACTCCAGTTAAATGGACTTCACACTGTCTCACTCTGTTCTCAGTCTCAGCTGAGACTGAGGGATGACATCATCTTAGAACGATCGCAGCTGCATAAGCCACACTGGAATGTTGCAGCTGGAGGTTAGCGTAGAATGTTGGGGATTTTGAATTCAGTCTGTGTGCAGTCTGAGAGAGAGACAGTAGTACAGCTGAGTGTGTGCAGGCTCTCAGAGCTTTAAGCTCTGTTTTAGAGCTACTTTTGGAAGGTGTGTGTTTCCACCTGAAGAGGAACACAGGAACTTGTAATTGAAGTGGTGGAGACCACTTTCAATGGTTCAAGAGCCCCATCCCTGAGGGGATGAGGGGAAGGTTTTTGCCTGTTTTCCAGGGGCAACCCTCCTGTGTCCGGCTAAGGGAAAGAAGCTGCCTATTCAACTTGTACTGAGGCACCAGAAGCTCTGATAAAGAAATTCCTTGTGGAGGAATCGCCTGTGGGGCACCTGCAACCAAAGGGTGAGTTCGCTCTGAAAAAGGGCCAAGTGTTTTTTTCACCTGAACAGTTGGAAAGGGGGAATTGGACTGCTTATCTCAGTGGGTGGTCTAGAGAAATGGACATTGCCACTTAAAAGTATGTTCAAGTCCAGCACAAATGGGAAGCAAGACAAGTAGATGGAATGTGATGTACATTTAGCAAGAATCTACATTGCAAAGCTTTACAGGATGATGTGTTTTCTGTCCAGAGAAATGGCCGGGTATGAATTGTGGGAGCAAGAGGTGGGAGACCCCCCTCATCAGTAGTAACCAAATTCACCTCTACGGATTTGCTCTGAGACACTTTTTACTTTCTCTCAGGTACTTGGCCAGTGCCTGAGGAAAGTAACCAGATGTGGGATTGAAAGGAAGAATTCCTTGATGGAGCCAAGGTGCTCTTAGGTGGTCTAGGGAGCCACCAGAAAATGTTTCCATGAAGTATGGAAGGTGTCCAAGTGGCTGGCAAGGGAGCCAAGCCAGGGAAAACCCAGAACAAGGTACAAGATTGGGCTGTGTAACCCAAAGCAGCGTGCAAGTCCAGGCTCTGTGCCTGGTGGGTTCAGAGCCTGAGGGCTAAAGTGTTGAGGAAGTGTTCTTGTTTCTTTTAATCTGCATTACCAGGAGTGTAGCCCCATGGGGGTCCATCTATGCTTTGTTCATTCTGTTTGAATGTGAATAAATAGCCACACTTTAGAATCCCATTTCTGGTATTGGACATTACAGTTATTGCTTCCTGTGTTTGGAATTACTTGGGTGCCCCTGTGCAGAGTAGCCAAACCTAGCCTTTGTGCCGAGTGACCTATTCCTCCCCGAACCCAGCCCACCTGGTATTGCTGCCAGAAACAAATGGCATACCAGTCCTGGGTTACATGAAACATTTAATATATTTACACAGTGCACAACATATATAGACAACAAATAAGGAAACAATTTACACATCAGTGAAATCAAAATATAAACCAGCATTTGTCAATGCTGAATGTTGGCCTGCTGGCATTGGTATTGGTAGTGCAGGAGTTAGAAATACAAAATAGGAATGGCAGTGAAGTATTGAAGTAATGCCAACACCTCCTCCCCCACAAAGACTGAAAGACGGGAGTGTGGCTTTGGGTCGGCCATAATGCTTACGTCATTCCACCTCACCCCACCCTGTAGAGAGCGACAGGTGTCATGGTGTGCATTGGGGTCTTCGGCCCTTATGCTCACCCCATTCATAAGGAAATAAGCTAAGATGGGTGCAATATAGGAGAATGGGGTGAATGTTAGGGTGACAGAACCCAAGGTACACCTCAGTGCCTGTCAGTAGCTGTAGGGTTGGGGGATGGGGGTTGAATTCTTCGAACATTATGGCTGACGAACCCAAGTTACATCCCCGATGCCTTTTAGTCTCTACAGGGTGGGTTTATGGTTGGAAACTGTAATGCCCTGGATGTTTGTTGGTATTGTCACTCCAAATTTTCAACAGTTGCTTTTTGGGATCCCACCTCATGAACAGTGGCTCTATCATTTCGTTACTTAATCCTGAAAGGTGATTTCACACAGCAACTCCACCATTGGGAGCCACAGGTGCAGAAACACATTTCAGGCAGGATGCGAAAAATGACAGCTGTACTGTTCATGAAGAGGTGTAAAAAAATGGCAATGTTGAAAATCTGGAGAGAAAATATGAAAAATTTACAAACTTACGAGAATGCGTAGATGCTGTGCAATGCACGCCCATAATGTCATCATTTTTTGGATTTTTTTTTACCAGATTTTCAACATGGGCATTTTGGGACCTCTCCTCATGAACAGTGGCACCATGATTTTGTTACTGTATCCCAAAAGTTGATTTCACACAGCAACCATGCCCATTTTGTGCCACAGGTGTGAAAACATGTTTCGGGCAGGATATGAAAAATTACAGCTATACTGTTCATAAGGAGGTGTGCAAAAATGGCAATGTTGAAATTCTGTAATGAAAATATAAAAAATTGGTAAAGTTATGAGAGTGTGTAGAAACTGTAGAACGCACACTGGTAATGCAGTCATTTTTTTGAATTCTTTCACCAAATTTGTAACATAGGCTTTTTGGGACCTCTCCTTTTGAACACTGTCACTGTGATTTTCTTAATCTGTCCCAAACATTGATTTCCCACTTTGCACCAGATGTGCAAAAACACATTTTGGGCAGGATGTGAAAAATGACAGCTGTACTGTTCATAAGGAGGTAAGAAAAAATGGCAATGTTGAAAATCTGGAGTGAAAATTTTAAAATTCTTGAACTTATGAGGGTGCATGGAAATTGCGCAACACACGCGCATAACACAGTCATTTGTTGGAATTTTTTCTCTGAATTTGCAACATAGGCTTTTTGGAAGCCCACCCCATGAACAGTGTCACCTTTGTTTTGTTACTCAGTCCCGAAAGGTGATTCCACGCAGTGACTGCGAAATCACCTTTTGGGACCACTCCCCATTGATGCTATTATACAGCTTATTGTGATTTTCTTCAGTTTACGGTTGGCTTTTGAAGAGCTCAGACATCTCCCACTCCGCCGAAGAGCGCTACGTTGGGCCTTTGGAGATAAGTATGGGATGAGGAGGATGCGGGGAGGTGGGGTGTGCAGAGGATGGGTGTGGGTTGGGGGAGGGGGGAGTCATGACCATAAGGGACCGTTTTCTGTTTTACAAGGCAAAAAAACAAAAACAAAACAGAACAGTGGGGGAAGGTTTTTTTTTACAGGTTTGACAAATACATTTTGGCACACTGGGGTGGGCTCCCAGTGTGCCACCTGTTTTGAAGTGGGTGAACTGGAGCCGATGGGGACTGGGCACCCCATCAGCAAAGAGCTGTCTGTGTTGGGGGGCATTATGCCAAGGGGATTGTGCACCCTGTAGCAGACAGATGAAACTAGGGGGACATTATGCCAGTGGGAATTGGGCACCCCCATTGGCAAACAAATTGAACTGGGAAGGGGGCATGCCGACAGAGGGATTGGGCACCCTGAAGTCGGCTTTCTAGGGATTGTAAGAGGCAGACGTCGGGAGCCGCCACCATGTTTATTGAAATGTTTCACCAGGAATGGCATGTAATGGAGGCATGTCAGATCTGCCACTGCAATGACGAGCCTGTCTCTCATTGCAGCGGTGGATTTCTTTCAAGTTGGTGGCGCTGTCTGAAACTGCTGTCATCAGCAGCTTGTTCACTAGTTGACGGCTGAGGGACACACCGGCTAAAGCATCCCCTGAATTCGCCACAATACTGACACACCTTTGAAAGTGCTAGTACAGCGCTACTACCCCAAAATGTTGTTTGTGCAGGAGCGCACGAGCCAACATAAAAAATATTGCATGAAAGAACTACAAACAGTAGAAATGGACTAAACTGAACTAACTCTATATTCTTACCCACAGTATGCAGGTCTTTCCTCTAAACAGACTGTTCCTCACAAAGGTTACACGTCACAAAAGAACACAACTTTCCATACAGGACTTGAGAAAGGACTGCTTGTTACATGATCAAAATATCAGACCTGACTGTACTAAGTTGTTTTGTGCATTCAAGGATACAGAGTTTCTCTTCCCTCAATTCCATAGACCTAGCATACACCATTGCTATCTGGGCCTCCCCAATTCTAAAGGAGACCTGGTATGGCTAAGACCTCTACCGAAAGAACCAAGCTTTTTTCTTGAGAGCCTCCCATCTGCATAAGAGGTCCAGATGTTAACAATATGCATACTGGCCCATATACACAAAGCCTACGTGTTGCATATACACGGCGCATAGGCTTCATTACAAACAGTCACCATGCATTGGGGGTCTTGTGGACCCCTGTGACATTCACTAAAAGGATGCACACCCCATGCATACCTGATCCCCCATCCATCTGTGACTTGGTGAGTGCAGACAGACCATGGGAGTAACTGGAGGTGGCATTACATTCCACGCCATACACTAAGGTGCAGAGTTCTGGAGGAAGGGAGCAGAGGCTAGAGATGCAAAGACATTGCTGTAGATGCTACACTTTCCCTAGGTTTAGCCCCAGCCAGCCACAATGGGGTAAATGTCTCCCCCTGCCAAGCTGCCCCAGCCATCTGGACCTGCAGTGAGCAGCTGGGGTCAACCATTGAGGAACTTGCCTGGAACTGTGTTTCTTTAAGGGACTTAGGGACTCATCACATCTCACAAGTCACTGCTACATGCAGAGTAGGGAATCCACTCTGATGGCAGGGTGGGCATCTGATTGGTTGTCCTCCGGTGTCCACAACCCTGCCCACACCCCACTTCTCTCCCCACTGCACTCCTCTGCACAGGCTAAGTGGGGCCATTGACAGGCAGCTGGCAATTGAGAATGCCAAGAAGAACATGCCTTATCCGGGGGGCGGAGTGCAGGTGGGTATAGGTCATGCATACCAGACGTGCTATAGTGAGTAGGCCCATTATTAGGCCACCAAGATAAGCTGCCCTCTTTCACATTTTAACAAGCCAGGCAAGAGCAATTCAGAGGTATCAGCGTGGCTCAGTTGGTAGAAGATCAGCTTCTGGACTTGGCCTAATACCATAAACGATGGCAGCCAAAGGCAGTACTAGGAGTGTGCTGTACTGTGGGATGTGCCATCCTTTGGATGGCACTTTAAACCAGGGTCCTGTGTACCTCTCTCTAGCACTGTCCTGTTCTGTGTCTAGGTAGAAGTGAAAGAGTTCAAGGCACTTTTCAGAAACGTGGGGGATTTTCCCCAGTGTCTTGGCCAACATTGCCTTCCCCATAATACCAATTCAGGGAATTATGCAAGGTTGTATGTGGGTGTTGCTATGCAAAATGATTGTAGCTACACTTTTACAGTCACTTCACTACCCGTCTCTCATTGCTTGTAAAGGACTTTGGAATACAATGTGTATAAAAAGCGCTACATAAACAAAAATTCTTATTCTTCTGCTTCTTCCTCTTATTCCCTTCTCTTCTTCCTCTTTTTCTTCTTCTCCCTTTATGTTATGCAGACTGTAGTGTCTCACCCCAGGGGTCATTAAGATTTCTCTACAGTCTAGGTCAGGCTACTGCTCTAGAGAGCTCCTTCAATGGCAATCCATTCCATTACATTGTGGACCAATGCATTTGGGGCTGCACCCAACTGCAAGAGATATACAATATGAAATTTGATGGACAGGGATATGCATTTTTAACATACATAACCGAATATTAAGATATAATTACAACAGTAAAATATTTGTATTTACGCCTGTGTAGAGGAATCTGTCGCACCAGTACTAACACCATAGTGCAACACTAGGGGGCGCTGCACTGTGAGGTGGCACCCATTGGCTGAGACTTTAAACTGAGGTCCCTTCTGCCCAACTCTGGTGGCTGTCCAGATGGAAATTAAATATAGAAACATAGACTTTGATGGCAGATAAGGACCACTTGGCCAACCCAGTCTAACCATTTCCCTACCTACTGGATAAGCTGCAGATCCCAGTTAACCAAAACAGCCTACTTCTTCCTAACCACCACCAGAATTGCCTTATGTCTGTGTAACCCCTACACCCCTGCCTTTTTGCAAATGGCAGGTGGTATGCTGTTGAAGCTGACAGCAGTACCAGGTGGGGACTGGGTTCGGGGAGGACTAGGTTACTCGGCACAAGGGCCTAGGTTTGGCTACTCTGCACAGGGGCACCCAAGTAAATCCAAACACAGGAAGCAATAACTGTAATGTCCAATACCAGGAATGGGATTCTAAAGTGTGGCTTTTATTCACATCCAAACTGAACAAACAAAGCATAGACGGACCCCCACGGGACTACATACCTGGTAATGCAGATAAGAGAAACAGAACACTTCCTCAACACTTCAGCCCTCAGGCTCTGGACCCACCAGGCACACAGCCCAGACTTGCACACTGCTTTGGGTACACAGCCCATCTTCTACACTATTTGGGTTTTCCCTGGACCGGCTCCCCTGCCGGCCACTCGAACCCCGTCCATATGACATGGACACATTTTCCTGGTGGCTCCTTAAACCACCTTAGAGCCTTCAACTCCTTAAGGGAAATTTCCTTCTAATCCCACATCTGGGTACTTCCCTCAGCACTGACCAAGTGCCTGAGGCAAAGTAAAAGGGCCACAGAGCAAATCCGTAGAGGTGAACCTGGTTACTAAAGATGGGGTCTCCCACCTCTAGCTTTCACAATCCATACCCGGCCATTTCTCTGGACATTAAACATCTCTTTCTGAAAAGCTTGGCAATGTAGATTAAAGAGTAAATGCATAGCACATTTCCTCTACATGTCTTGACTTTCCTCTTGTACTGGACTCGAACATACTTAAACATCTCTGTCTGAAAAGTTTGGCAGTGTAGATTAAAGGGTAAATGCATAGCACATTTCCTCTACATGTCTTGGCTTTCCCCTTGTGCTGATCTTGAACATACTTCTACTTGGCTCAGCCTATTCCTCTAGGCCTCCCACTGATTAAGCAGTCCAATCCCCACTTTACAACAGTTCAGGTGAAACACAGGCCCCTTGTAAGAGCAGAACTCACCCTTTGGTTGTAGGTGCTCCACAGGCGATTCTTGACAGCTTCTGGTGCCGCAGCACAACTTAGGAAAATAAGGCTGCTTCTTCCCTAGCCAGACCGCAGCACAACTTAGGAAAATAAGGCTGCTTCTTCCCTAGCTGGAACCAGGAGGTTGCCCCTGGAATAACAGGCAAACCTTTTACCCCCATCCCATCAGGGATGGGGCACTGAGACCAGTAACATTGGTCTCCACCACTTCATGAACAGCTTACTGTGTTCCTCTTTTGGCGGAAACACACACCTCTCCCTTAAAGTATCTCTATATCAGAGCTTGAGGCTCCAAGAGCCTGTGCACAGACTGCTGTGCTCCTGTCTTCAAGACTGCTCACACACAACTGCTGCCCACTGTTCAAAAACTCCCAACATTCTAACCTAACTCCCAACTGCAGATTTCAATGTGGCTCATGCAGCTGCGATAGTTTTATGGTGATGTCATCCCTCAGTCTCAGCTGAGACTGAGAGCAGTGTGAGACAGTGTGAAATCCATTTAACTGGAGTTTCACAAGCTGCCTTCCCTGCCTACCACTAGGTCTCACTGGGATTCTAGTAACCCCGGTTAACAGGGGGGTTACACTCGCCCTGGGCCAGGAAAATGACTGTCCACAATCATCATTTACCCGGCTGAGGCCATCTCACCCTATGTGCTACCTGCGGAGGGGGGTGATCAGGCCCCCTCCTACCATGTGCTAGCTCAGGCAGGCAACACTAAGGGCCTAGAGGCCTTTGGCTGACATAATCAGCCTCTACTCTACCCACTAACTATGGGTGCCTAGTGGCTCCAGTAGAACTGTCCAGGGCATAGCCCTAATAGATCAGCACTGCAGTCCCTACGGCCATTCAGGACCACAGCCTGTCTATCCCCCCTAGCCCTCTAGGGACAATCTGTTTGCCTCTAATGCAAATCCCAAACCAAAACAAACCAGGGACCTCCCCGACCTTGGGCACCATGCAACCACACACCAAGAGCTGATACCATACCATTACATTACTCCCTCATACCCCCACAACCACACCTGTGGAAGAAAAGGGTTACTACACAGTAACAACAACAACAGTACTATAAATACTACATACTAAAGTACTAGTGAGGAACTCCGATGAGCCCCTCCTCCTCTTCTTGTCGTCTCTTCTATCTTCTTCGGGAACACCTGCAAGAAAAAAGAAAGATAACACACACTCCTAATCTGCATACACAGTCTATCTAAACCCCTACCATCAAAACACTGGAGAATCCCAAAAGGATTTTTTTTTAGAAAAAAGGTAGAAAAACAGTATATACACTAGAAAACAGTAGAAAAACAATAACATTATTTACAATACACATTTAGGGGATGGAGTGCCCTAAAAGTCCCATCTAGTGACCACAGCGCCCAAAGGCTAGTCCATTAAAGTCTGTCCTGGGCAGGAGCCCAGTGAAGCACAGTTCTAACAGGCCAAAGTCCTGAAGGGGAGAGTCTTTGAGGACAGTTCACACATCTGGAGTCTGCTAGTGTAGGGTGTGTACTGCAATGTCATAAGGATAGAAAAGTTTGGACTTACCAGCCCCTTGTAGAATGAACAAATGGCACCGACCTGGTCCTCGGCCGAAGAATCTCCCTGGCAGCATTCTTCCGATACAGCTGGGAGGACATCTTCTGGGAACTACAGGAGGGTACATCTGGAAACTGCTGGGCTGATGTCATCTCTGGAGATGAAACCTTGGAACAGGAACAAAAAGGAAAACAGCTGGTCTGACGTCATCCGATTACCACGCGATGAATCAGGATACAACTGGGATGGTGTCCTCTCTGGATCTGAAGTCATCTGATGGGCCAGTTGATGGATTCTGGAAAGTCAGTACACTGTAGAGCTGATGAATGGGGGGCAACTGAGTCCTGGATGTCCATACTGGTGGAACAGCAAAGGCACTGCAATGGCTGATGTGGCAGTATTGACTACCACTGCTCTGCTTTCCATCTGGTAGGCACGGGCACATTTGCAGGGAGGTCTTTGCATTGAGGCCAATAGTACAATGGGTCAGGAGCTTGAATTATTACCCTGTCTGGGCACACATAATTCACACTGTGAAAGGTTTCACGTCCCTCTCCATCCAGTATTCGAACAGTGTCCATAAACAGTGTCCTGCCTCTTTTCCACTGGCTGCATTTTTCATGAAACATTCTGTTCCTGACATGCTTGTTTGCACCAGGATGCACACATTTCATTGCTTCAGCCCAAATCCAGGATTTCCTGTTGTTCTCAATCTCCTCCCAGAATCTCCGAGGAAAGGTAGGAAAGGACATCCCATAGATTTAATTTGCCTTCCTACCAACCAGTCTCTCCTCTTTACTAGCTTTGGTCAACCTGAGACCGCTGGCCTAGCCTGGGGGCAGCCAGACCTGGTTCTGCCAGCCACGCATTCTCAATGAGACAAAAAATGGATCCCTGACTTCTTCTTCTTCTTGCACAGCCAGGGCAGTGGCATCACCACTCTTGTCCATGCATTCCTCCGAGGCAAGAGCTTGAGGCTGTGTGCCCGTTCCTTTTTCACAAGGCCACAAAGGTTCCCCCTCTTCTTCTTCCTCACTGAGAATCTGTGCCCAGGAGTGAGCAGTCATCCTTACTCCTGAGATTATCCACTCTTCACTGGGCACGGAGGTCGATACCTCCCATTCAAAGGCCTTTCTCATCTCATCTTCTCCTATGAGACTTGGGCTAGGCCCCCCTCTCCAAGGGTCTACTGATGCTCTGCCTGAATTGTCTTTCTGTGATCCAGCATCTGAAACATCAGCATATGGTTCTGTCTTCAAATCTGCACCCTCTAGCTTTGTGCCACACTCCCCCGAGGAGCCTTCTCCAACAGGCTCCGCCTAGTGCTGTGTGCTGCCAACTGCAAATTCTTGAACTTTTGTCCATATGGGAGCCAAATGAATCTTGGGCGCTTTAAACAAGCCATATTTCTCTAAGCTCCCCGAACAGTGAGGTACCATGAAGACGTCCCTTCCAGCATTTAAGCATATGAAGCACACTTGCACTGGGTATCCAGGAATCGCCACATGAGGAGGCAGTTCTCCTCCGTAGTAACACCTCTCAATGTCCCTTAACTTATTTACTTCTGCTGCAACCGCAGCCCGGGCATGATCTGGGTAGCAGGCTGGTCCTGAGGCCATGACTGCAGAGAAAAACAAACAAATGCTCACTGTTACTGAAAGTCCCACATCACTGAACACTCTCTTTTACTTTTAAAATGGCTCCTCTGGTGCTGTGTTTACATTACTACCCCACCCTGTAATGACGGCGGCAGCACTCCTGTGCATCAACATTCTGAAATTAGGTCAAGCCACTGCACATCCGATTTACACACACTACTGATAACTTTGCTCAAAACTGCACAAACTTGCACTGTTCTTTTTTCTAACACATTTATATTACTTGCCACGGACTTTTCACTTGCTGAAAACATTGCTTTAACTCACAGTCCCTTAAAGTCTCAGGATTTCAAGCACAGGATTGCCTGTAACTAGTGCTGCACATTTTGCTACAACTCACAGTCTCTCTCATGGCTTTGAAACTTTATTCTGACGCTGAACCCATAACTATGCTCACAGTCGATGGCTTAACAGGCTTGCTCTTGCTGGTAAAACTTGACACAGTCTTTATTTGCAAAGCGACTACACTGCTGCACACAGATTCAGCTGGCTTTTGGCAGAAAATCACTGTTTGAGCAATTATTACTGTTGGTACTTACTGTTATCAATAGCTGTTTGCTGTGATGGAAAAATGGCCTACAGCCAGTCTTGGAGGCCTCAGAATGGAATCGGGTGGGCAGTCCTGCCGATCATCTCTCCGATCACCACACTCACAATCCAGTCGATCGAAATGCGGGTTGAGCCCTATTTTAAACAGAAAAGTCTATTTTACAGAGCTTTTTATGGCTTCTGGTGCAGATCCTGTGCCATTTTAGTTGCCCTCCTCTGGACTGCCTCCATCCTGTCTATGTCCTTGTGGAGATGGGGTCTCCAGAACTGCACGCAGTACTGCAGATGGAGTCTCGTCAACTGTCTGTACAGAGGGCCAACAACTTCCTGTTTTCTACTGGTGATGCCTCTCCCTATACATCCCATTATCCTCCCAGCCCTCCTTACTGCCTTCTCACATTCCTTGCCCACCTTTAGGTCATCTGATATGACTATCCCCAGGTCCCTATCCATTTTTGTTGTTGTTAGTACCTCCCCCCCCATGGTATACTCTTCCCCTGGGTTTTTGTTTCCCAGATATATTACTTCATAGTTCTCTCTTAGAGAGGCAGTATAGCGCAGTGGTTTATGGCTCTGAGCTATAAACCTGGAGATATGGGTTTGAATCCCACAGCCCCCAGCTGCATACTGTCTGACCCTGAGTAAGTCACTTAACTTCCTTGATCTCCTAGATCACACCTGGAAACAAGTTTCGGCTTAGTGTGCCTTTCCTGGTTAAACAATTTTCCCCTTCCCTCTTTGCATTGAATTTAAGCTGCTATACTTTTGACCATTCCTCCAACCTTGCCAATTCCCTTCTCATCCTTTCCACACACACCCTTGGCACTTATTGTAAGAGATGGGGCACTTCCCTAGTGTCCTGGCTAACCACATGTTTTCTTTTGTTTGATTTATTTTAGATTTTCTTTTTGTTTTCCTGACTTTTGGCTGGGAAAGACACACTGAGTCAAAGCTCATTTCCAGGTATGTCTTGTGAGCACAGTGAGGTCAACTGACTTGCTTAGGGTCACATAGCATGCAGGTGGAGGCTGTGGGACTCAAACACAGGTCTGCTGGATGTATCATGCTCATTCACAGCTTGTTGCTTTAATCCCACAGCAATATTGCCAGACAAATTTCCCAGGCAAATTTCATTCCCCACGTCAATTGATAAGGTTCATGTAACCTCCCACATGCACCCAGACACATCTTGAAATGAGCAGTCACAGCACAGTGTGGCTTTCTTGGCAATAAAAGTGCAAAAAATAATTAAATTATTTGTCCCTCTGGTGACTTCAGCCCATTTTGCAGTCACTGCTGTGGTGGTTTTGTCTGGTGCATGATCCCTAAACTGTTGGGAGGATGACTGAGGGATAGGAGAGTGTCATCCTGAAACCCATGGGGGTTTACTGGTTCAAGTCCTGAGCTGGGAGCCTAGAGATCACAAGTTTAAAACCCACCCCTGCTACTGAGCAACTCTCCTGACCTCCCTGAACTTAAGCCCTTCGTAGCCATAAAACTGGGAAGTAGTTGAACCCAGTTTCATCCCATAGTGGCTGCCCTGGGTAAAATACTTTATGAAAAGTCCAAGTGATTAAAAAGGTAAAAAAATGGAATTAAATGCAAAAAATACAAAAACACCCCAACTCCAGAATATATTGCAAATCCATCTTAAATATCACTCTTCATGCATCAATATAAATTGCTAAGTTGATAGCACTCGCTAAATAAGCAAAAAGACATTTGTCAGTGCTTCTCTATTTCACAAAGTATTTTTTTATTAAGATTTATTAGCCCATAAGAGAAGATGCTGAGCGAGTACAAAAATAATATAATTTTTTATCGTTTATTTTTTTTTAATGTAATTTGCTTTTCACAGAACTTTGAGCTCTTTACATTCCTCCAGCCGACAGACACTGCAAATTAAAATAGGGTAAAGAAAAGCATTAGGATTCTGCCCACATACACCATTTAATTTATCCCCCATATCCTGATTCTGGTTTCATTTGAATCTCCATGCATAATAGACATGTGCCTGGGGTTTTCATCTGATTATTTATATATTTACTTATTTATTTTGATGCACATGCCTGGTCACTGTCTAATTTTAATGAGTTATCCTTGGGAAAATAGAAATGTTGTGAATTATGTCTTTTACCCTGCTAGAAGATGCAGGTAATGGATTTAAAGATAACTAACTTAAGAAATGGATATTCCACTCTGAGAGATTGCTGGGAGAAAACTGAGAATTAAGAGCCGTGCTTGAAGGACAGTGCCACCTAGTGATAATACAGGGTATCCCTGCTCAGACACTGAGAATGCATGTATAGACGTGCATAGCTATACACACATTATTTCTCACAGCTCTGTAAAATCCAGAGGCTTGATTCAGGCATGAGTAAATCATTTACTTATTGGTTGACATTCTTCTGTGTTTAACCAGCTGCACAATAAAAATGAAACAAAGTCCTTTAATGGTCAACATTCTTCTAGCTCCTGCAGAGCTTGAAACCCTGCTTTTTGCCTCGCTTTCAGCTTTGCCATTTTCAGTAATAGCTCTGGTCATTAGTGGACCAGACCTTTATGGAGGGACTCTTGCCGCCACCAAAATAAAAGCACAGTTCTCTTAACAGAACTTATCTTTTACTTTCCGTTTACATTTTTTTATTGGTTTTATCAGAAAGTGGACTAAATTGGATGACCTATTTTAGTTATGCTTGGACATAAAAGACAGACAAAATGAGAATATTGCACAAGAATATGGTGTATATGCTTCATTGCTGTTGAGCATGCTGTGTATAAAAATCCATACAGTCCCAGATGCTGTTGTATCACAGTAGTGATGTCAGAATGCAGTTATACCACTCTAGCTGGCACTACTGTGGTATGACAGTGCAGAATCTGGCGTCCGTTATGATTTCTCATGCTTACTTATAAGGCAGATACCCCATAACAAAGATATCAGTAAAACTGAAAAAAAAAAAAAACAGGCAAACTGTTTGTTAAATGACTGACTATTAGACATCTGGCAGCTCATGTTGCTAATACTTTAAATCACAATAAATGCTCTTAATCTTCCTACTGTTTGCTCTGCTTTCTGTTTATTTGACCACAGATCAAGACAGAGAAAGAACATAAATGAATTAAAACAAACATATACTCTATTAAAACAGACATATAATATATTAAAACAAATATATACTATATTAAAACAAAGGCATACTATACAAAATAATGTATGAACAACCATACACAACAAGGCTGAGGATACCATCTCAAGATAACGTCATGGAGACCTAACAGCACTCTTGAGGTCAATGATGTCATCTCACCCCTTAATGGAAACAGCCGTGTTATGTATTATTGCCCATACATTATTCCACACATTACAGGAGCTTCAATTTCAGGGTCAGTGATGTCATCTCACTTCTCAATGTAAGCACAGCCTTGTTGTGCATGGTTGCCCATGTATTGTTCTATACAGTACTCAAGCTTCATTCTCAAGGCCCCTACAATATCATCGGAACCCCATGATGGAACCACAGCTTTGTAGTGCACAGTTGGCCATACATTATTCTACACATTACTTGAGCTTTACTGTCAAGGTCTGCGATGCCATGTCACCCTTTGATGGAAACACTGCCATGTTGCGCATGGTTGCCCATGCATGATTCTATAGATCACTTGAGCTTCACTGTCATGGTCTGTGATGTCATCTCACCTCTCAATGAAAAAACAACATTGTTGTGCATGGTTCCCCATACATTATTCCATGCATTATTTATTTGTTTATTTATTAGATATTCAGATAACACCTTTGAGCACAAATGCTCTTTTCAAAGATTCCACATCAATAAAAGATTACTATACATTTTAAAAGACACGAACAGTACTAGCTCAAGTAGAGCCTGGTCAGGTACAGACAATGGAGCAATCAGACAATGGCACTGGAATCAGATAGGCCTGACAATAAGGTTCATAAGAGTATAGAGTCATGTTAAAACAACACTGTAAGATAACTGAACATATAAGATAAAGCCTCAGGCATTATTTAAGCTTCATTCTTGAGGTCCTTATAATATCATCTGAACCCCTTGATGGAAACACAGCCTTGTTGTGCATGGTGGCCCATGCATTATGATTGTTCTATAAATTACTCAAGCTTCGCTCACAAGGTCTATGATGTCATCTCACCTCTCAATGGAAAAAATACATTGTTGTGAATGGTTTTTCATGCATTATTCTGAATATAGTACCACTTTTACATGTCGTATAGTTTGATAACCTTCTTGAAGGGCTTCGATCTCCAGGAAAATCTCCACAGCTGAAACAAGTAAACCCCAATAACACAGTAATCCAAAATCAGATAGAATTTCAAGTTATTGTTTACTTTTTTACAGCAGCCTTTTCAGTTTCCAGCAACATAAACATGGTTGGCTTCAGCAAAGCTCCGTTACACTCAGATTCAGATTCAGATTTCTTTATTTATAGATGCATAAAATTAAAACAATTTGTTACATCAAATATTATTAAAAACAGATGGTACACACATATATAAAAATACAATAATTTGAATACAACAGTAAGATTTCATCTAATCTATCCCATACTAATACAATTATCTTTTATCTTACAATAGTACATCCAGAGCTTTTTATTACTTCAAAGAATTTTGCTAAAGCATACATATTCTTAATTTGATCTAATTTTAATAATTGAACAACTACTTCTGGAAAAGCCTTCCCTCTAAATTCTGGCAGTAATGGACCTAGCCAACAATTTCTTTCTGTAACCCATTTCTGACATTCAACAATAGTATGTATTATATCTATAGTTATATAGGAACAGTTACATTGACCCAGGGCTCCATACCCTAAATATTTTCCAATATCTAAATACAGATTGGCCAGACAAGCCAGTCTCATTGCACTCAATGTATATCTATGCCATACATTCTCACATTTAACCAGGTAAGTTTCAATGCCCAGTCTTGTTTCAGGGTGGAGTACGTTTCCCTAACTTCTAGTTCATTAAGCTTTTCCTTATCCAATTGCCTGGCGTTATCTTGTAATCTAATAATAGTTTCACTAGCATACAAATCAATATTTGATACTGCGAATATATTTTAAGACCTATTTTTTTTGTGAAGCCATATACTCTGGTGAACCAGTTGTCCATCTTTTTTTCCTACTTCTACTAACTTTAAAGTTTCTAACCAACATAACTTTGGTAGGCTCAAATCCCCCATCAAATTTATTCTGTTCCATAGCATAATTGCTTTAATTTGTATTCTTGTATTAATTGGAAGCATTCCAGTCTCTAATCTCATGAAACTCATCGGATAGTCTCTTGGTAGATGTAGATAATTCCATATAAATATACTTTGAATTACTTCAATATTCTGCATTATGTGTTTAGATAGCTCCAACCCCCAAATTTCACTACCATAAAGCATTTGTCCTATTGTTTTTGCCTCAAATGCCTTTTTGATTGCAATAAATGAGTTATTAGCAAATGTATTTGCAAAAGAAAATATAGCATTGTCAACCTTCTGTGCACTAGCTTTTAAATCCAAAAACTGTTGTCTCCAGGATACCCCTGAGTCAAAAAGTATCCCCAAATATTTATATTCCTTTACAATCTGGAATTTCTTATCTAAAACAACCCATTCTTTTTCTACATTACTTCTCCTAGTCTTACTAAATATAATAATTTTAGATTTCTCAATATTTAATGTTAAATTCAAAGATTCCAAAGAACTCATAATATTAGAAAGTGCTCTTCTTAAACCCTGGGGGGTTCTAGAGACAAAAATTGCATCGTCTGCATACGTTAATAACTGGATTTTTTCATTCATTATTACTGGGGGAAAAGTGTCAATTTTTTGAATAGTTTTTATTAATGTATCAATATATAAATTAAATATAAGTGTTGCAAGAATACAACCTTGTTTTACTCCATTTTTTTACACTAAATTCTCTAGTTAATGCTCCATTTGTTGTGTATCTAACTTCTGCTATGGTACCTGTAAGAAGTAATTTCAATATTGCCAATAAATGAGGATCAATATTCATTGGCTCCAACATTTCCCATAATTTTAATCTATTAACTGAATTAAAAGCTGCTCTGATGTCAAGAAATCTAACATATAGTATCCCCGATCTACCACCAGATACTTATCCAGCAAATAAGTCAAAGTAAATGTTAGATCCATTGTGCTATGATTTCTTTTAAAACCACATTGGAATTTAGATATTAATCCATTCTCTTCTATCCATATCTCTAATTTCTCCAGAATTATTCTGGAGAAAATCTTCTGAACCACAGGAAGTAATGTAATCAATCTGTAGCAGCTTGGGTCTTGCTTATTTCCTTTTTTTAAACAAGGGAACAATAATTCCTTTATTCCAATATTTAGGGAGTACTAAATAACTAGCAATAAATGAAAACATAAAGGCCAAGATTTTTGCCCAGAAATCTGGGTTGTGTAAAAAAACTTCTGCCGGAATCCCATCTGCACCAGCTGCCTTTTTCTTTTTCTGTGCCAGTATCGCTTGCTTCACTTTTATTTCAGCAATAGGGACTACTCGATTATTTGTTATTTGCTCAGTCATTATATATCCATAGTCCAGCAAATAATCTCTCCCATCTTAGCTATTATATATCCTCTTAAAATTATCAACCCATCTAGTCTCTGTAATTAGGCCTAGAATATTATAACAACTCATTTCCTTCAAAATCTGATTCTCTGAACATCCTTGTATTTTTTTCCTACGAAAGCAGACCCATTTACTGGAAAAGTGAAAAAAATAATGCATCTATAACAGAGATAACAGAAGGTGATATTACAAATACAATCCTTCATCTAAAAAAAAATATACATTCAGCAGGACCAGATAACATATCCCAAAGTCTGTTAAAAATTTTAGCTCCATACAAATCCATTCCCTTAAAAAAGTTGTTACTTTCATCATCATTAAATAGCTAAGTTCCATCTGATTGATTAGGTGCTATAGTAATACCAGTGCACAAAAAGGGTTGCAAGGCAAACTGTAACAACTACAGGCCTATTAGTCTTACATCCATCCCCAAGAAGATCTTACAATCTATACTAAAAGATATGATCAGTCACCACATAATGAAACAAGGTACACTAGATACAGAACAGCATGGGCTCACTTCAAAAAGATCATGCATAACAGATCTCCTGTACTTTTATGAAAAAAATATCAGCCGTATTAGATCAAGGATTACCAATAGATTGTATATACCTAGACTTCTTAAAAGCATTCAACACTGTCCCTCACAGAGCTTTTATCCAGAAACTATTAAATCTAAATTTGGATTATAGAGTAATAACATGGATCCGAAATTGGTTGAATAACAGATTACAGAAGGTTTCCATTAATGGGTATTACTCAGGCTCAAATGCTGTGACTAGTGGCATGCCTATGGGCTCAGTTTTCAGTCCTGTAGTGTTTCAAATATTTGTAGTGGCTATAGGAAAACATGTAACCAGATGGGTTAGTAAATATGCAGATGACATTAAATTTGCAGGAGTATTCTGCACAGCTGAAGATAAAGCTTCAAAAGTAACCTAGATACTATTATACAATGGCAAGAAAGAATCCTGGTCTCTGATTGGTCAGTTTGGGGCTGGACCTGTGACGTTATCCCAGCATGATGCCACAGGTCTAGTTTCAGCACTGTGAACCAGTATGGATGATGATCTCTTTTTTGCATCTTCTTTGAGAAACAAAAATATTTTTCCACACTAACAAAAACATTCTTTAAAATTATTTTTTTGTTTTATATATAACAACAAGCCATTGTATAATAGGAATAATACACTCCAGGGTGTGTGTCGTTTGGGATAATGCCATGCCTGGGGCATTGGACGCACTCGGCCTGAGGCCTCGTGCCTAGCCCCCCCAGGCATGGCATTATCCCAGCACGACACGCACCCTGTCGTGCATTATTCCTTTATCATGGGCCAATAAATGGAAGATGTGTTTTAAGAAAGACAAATGTGTCATGCACTTAGGTAAACAGACCCAAAAAGCTACATACTTTCTAGATGGATTCCCTTTCAGGGACTCTTTGGAAGAAAAAGATTTGGGAATAATAATCAATCAGAACCTGACTTGTTCACCTTATTGTGGCACTCAGATTACTAAAGCAAAACAATTACTTTGGACAATAACAAAAGAACTTCAGAAGTAGAAGCGAGCAGGTAATAATGCCCTTATATGGGCCATATGCCAGACCAATGCTGGACTATGGGAGCCCAGTATGGGGTCTCATCAACATATGAATCATTAACAAGATTGAGAGCATCCCAAGACAAGCTACAAAATTGATATACGATGTCAAAACATTACCCTATAACGAACGACTACTGAAACTCGATTGAACGTCTCTAAAGACCAGAAACATGAGGTGATCTACCTTTGTGTAATGACTTCATGCAAGATGATTACCTTTTTAGTGAGATGGGATTCAAATTTAAAAATGATCTGAAGGACACTAGAGGTCACCCTCTACATCTAAGACCCAGAAAATTTAACATTAACAAAAGGAAAGCATTTTATACTCAGAGAATAGTTAACCCATGGAATAAACTCCCATTGGAAATCATAACTAGTAAAGATAAGCAACAATTCAAAAACAGACTGGATTCTTATAATTTAATAAAGGAAATATACTCTTTTATTATGGGTAAATGGACAGTAGCTTCAATGGGCCAACCGCCTCCTCAGCTCCTTACACTTTAGTGTGCACCTTGGTAGTAAAGACATTTACATGAAAATCGGTCTTCAGTCCTTTAGGCAGCATCTGTCCCTGCCACATTTCAAGTTCTGAAGTTGTTATCCTCTCCTTGTGATATTAGAATACTTTCTATGGCAAAAGATAATGATGTCATAGCAGAGGATTATTTATTTAGACTTTGGTAAGTGGATGGACCCCACTGGGACAAAGCACACTTACAGAGGCAACCTGGACAGTTCATGGACAATAAAGCAATATGAGATAGCCATAAGTGAGTTAATAATTACATATCAAATCAGATAAAACAATTATTTTCACAAAGATTAAGGAGGTACTGTTTGTACAAATATTTAACCAAAGAGATTTTGCCTCCTTCAGATAGGCCAATAATATATTCCAGAGTTTAGGAGCGATGTAACCAAAAAGGGCTTTTGCACTACTGGTTCTGCACAGGTGTCAGTGGTGCAGAACCATTGCACTGATGCAGACCTGGCAGTGTAAAGAGCTGTCAGAGCATTGTAAGCTACTCCATCATGGCAAAACACATTCCCTGGTTTGTTGGTATTGCAGAACTGAGTGCACCGGTGCGGGCATTTTTTTGCAAGTGTGTAAAAATGCTGCTTTGCCTACACCAGTGCACTTCTACTTATTATCTTGCCACTGAAAATTCCCCCAAAACACCAGAAGGCCATCGGGAACACTGCACAGCTGCAGCATGTAAAAAAAAAAAAGGTGGCGGTGTGAGTGAAGTGGAGTAAGCCAATTCAAGATGGCAATGCTTCAAGTAAAGTATAATGCAAAAATAGCTAAAGAGACAAGCCCTGTTTACACCGACTATTTCTACAGCAATAGATGCCAGGAGTAGATGCTAAGCTAAGGACATGACCTGAAGTAGGCACAATGAGGAGGAATACAATTGAGAAACTAAAAAACAAAGATCCTTGTCATGGAGGTAAAACTTGAAGGAAGGCAGCAACGGTAAGGTGAGTGGCGGATGAGGATGGGTGGTCCGAGGACTGGAAGAGGAGAATGATGATGTGGGAACAGTCAAGGAAAAGAAGCTTAGTTAAAATCACTATTAACTCACAGAGATAGGATTGTGACATCAGCAAAGGAAAAAGCAGACACAAAGCTCCTGTCTTCATGCAGATATCCTCAGTAAAAAATAACTGGGAAGCAGTATAGCCTAGACAGTTAGAGCACCAAGCTTTGAACCTAGAGGCTCAGCAAACACAGAAACATAGAATTTGTTGGCAGAAAAGGACCTCTTGGCCCACCTGGTTTGCCTAGATGCTCCCTGACTAGTCTGCCTCCACAGACCCTAACTGGTCTTCAGTGACCCTCCCTTCTCCTTTCCTATTTACTAACATCCCCCATGTCTGTTCCATGCATGCTTGAAGTGTCCTACTGTTCTTACATCCACCACTTCTACTGGCAGTCTGTTACAGGTGTCCACCACTCTTTCAGAGAAGTAGTACTTCCTCACATCCCTCTAAATCCACCCCTCCAGCTTTTTTGCATGTCCCCTTGATCCTGGTGCTCATTATTATTTAAAAGATTTTTTTTTATTTTTTCATTTTTTAGTTTAAAAAAAAAGAAGATAATGGTTTACAGGCATTTAGATATATCTTCAAACATTTCATACAGTTTCCTCTATACATATTCATATATGCTGTTATCCAGTTTACAGGAACATTCCCAATATGTTATTATATAGTAAGTAAAGGTTCAGTCCGCTTACAATAATCAATGGACAATCTGGCTTTTTACCTTAATCCCTAGCAAGACTATATGCAGCATTAGGTGATCTAATTTTAAGGAACAAAGCCCTCATAGTGTTCCAGCTGATGCAATACCCATTTTCTCCATTTAATTTCAAATGCTTCAGTTCTATCTGGCAGACATTCTCTCCAGTTTGTATATGTCCCTAACTAAGTTATCATTTAAAAGATACTCCTCCATGCACCCTGTTCACTACCATGAGGCACTTGTAGGTCTCTATGATGCCCCCTCTCATTCTCCTCTCTTCCAGGGTATATATATATATATATATATATATATATATATATATATATATATATATATATATATATGTTGAGATCCCTCAGTCTCTATTCATAGAGTTTTGATGCAACCCCTGCACTATTTTAGTTGCCCTTCTCTGGATTGTCTCCACCCTATGTCCTTTCTGAGATGCAGCTTCCAGAACCGGACACCATTCTCCAGGTGGGGTCTCACAAGCAAGCAATACAACATAACCTCACTTCTGCTGGAGATACCTCTCCCTATGCAGTTCAACATCCCACAGGCCCTGTCCATGACTTTGTTGCACTATTCTGCATCACTGAAATCAATAATATAATAACCCTGAGCTCCCTTTCTTGCTTAGTGACGGCGTGCTCCCTCATCCTATTCTGAGCTTCTGTGATCCTATGCCTTAGGGGTTCTACGTGACAATGACGATCACCAATAGCAATCACTGTTACATCGAATGTACATCGTTAAAAACCAAACTGATGCGGTACATTCACAGTGAGAAAAACACACTTCATTGTTTCATGCAGAGGGCTGTCTTCTCACACACCCCAACTAAAATAACTAACTCCGGGGTGCATGTTGGGAGGGAGAACCAGGATACAAGACAAGAAAAACAAGCATTTGTCAATGCCGAATGTTGTCACGCTGGCATTGGCTTTGGTGGTGCAGTGCGGAAACACATTTTTGGCAGGATGTGAAAAATGACAGCTGTACTGTTCATAAAGAGGTGTAAAAAATGGCAGTGGTGAAACTGTGGCATGTAAGTATTGCAAATTTGTGAAGTTACAAGGTTGCATGGAAAATGTGCAAGGCACACTTGTAACACAGTCATTTTATGGAATTCTGGTACCAAATTTTCAACATAGGCATTTTAGCACCTCTGCTCATGTACAGTGTCACTGTCATTTCCTCAAACTGTCTCAAAAAGTGATTTCGCACAGTGACTACGCTATTTTGCATCAGACGTGCGAAAACACATTTTGGGCAGGATATGTAAAATGACAGCTGTACTGTTCATCAAGAAGTGTGGAAAAATGACAATGGTGAAAATTCAGAGTGAAAATATTACAAATGCACAACGTTATGAGCGTCGTGCAAACTGTGCAACACACGCTCGTAACACAGTCATTTTATGGAGTATCATGACCAAGTTTCAACATAGGCATTCTAGGACCTCTGTTCATGAACAGTGTCACTGTCATTTTCGTAATCTGCCCTGAACACTGATTTCCCACAGTGACTGCGGTATTGTGCGCTGGAAGTGCGAAAACACATTTTGGCCAGGATATGGAAAATGACAGCTGTACTGTTCACAAGGAGGTAGAAAATGACAATGTTGAAAATCTGGCATGAAAATATTACGAATTTGCGAAGTTATGAGCATGCGTAGCAACTGCGCAACGCACGCTCTTAAAACAGCCATTTTTTGGATTTTTTCCACCAAATTTGCAATATAGGCTTTTTGAGAGCCCACCTCATGAACACTGTCACTGTCCTTGTGTTAATCAGTCCTGAAAGGTGATTCCATGCAGTGACTGTGAAATCACCTTTCGGGACTGATTAACGTCATAACTGTGACATAATTCAAGAGGAGGGGTCTCAAAAACCCCATGTTGAAAATTTGGTGCAAAAATTCCAAAAAATGCCTGAGATATGCATCAAAGTTGAAAAAACCCAATTTATTCCATTATACAGCTTACCGGCATTTCCTCAGTTCGCGGTCGGCTTTGAAGAGTGAAGACGTGTTCCCGGTCCACTAAAGATCATCACACCAAGCTCCAGAGGTAAGTATGGGGTGAGGGGTGTGGGGAGGCAGGGTGCGCAGGGTGGAGTGCGGGTGGTGGGTAGGGAGACTACGAGGACCGTTTTCTGCTTACAGGTACTAAAAAACACATCACGGGTGGTTTCTTTTACAGGAGGTTTCTTTTTGGGGGTACAGTAGCGATGGGGGATTGGGCACCCCAGTCGGCTAGAAGAGGGGTACATCAAGCCCGATGGGGAGTAGGACTCCCCGTCAACACAATAAACGGAAAGGGGGATGGATGCCTACAGAGATTGGGCACCCTTGTCGACAAACAACAAAAGTGGGGGGACACATTCTTGCCGATGGGGAGTGGGATCCACCGTCGGCACATACTTAGGCAGGGTAAGCCGACTGGGGGATTGGGCACCCCCGAAGTCGGCAGTTTAGCGGCCACTGTGCCGCCTTGTTTCCAGCTGGCGAGCACGTAGGAAGGGTCCTCTGTGCATGACGAACTTTGCTCGCATTGCATCGGACCTTTCCTTAGATGTGCTCGCCCGGGTGGTGTGGCGCCGGCATGCAGGCTAATTGGGGAATGAGGGACGCACCTACTGGTGCGTGCCCTGCATTCACCCAACAGCGACCGCGTTTCCAAATCTGCACTACCCTAAGATATTGACTGCACAAGCACGCCGACATAAAAACAGGCACAGAAAAGCACAAAAACATTGCAGTCCCCCCCAGCCCTGAACCCTGCACCCTCCATGCTCTAGCCAGCCTCCCTAACCACCGCACCACTAGGCCAGCTTGGCAGCTTCCCATCTTGCCACCCACCAAATACCTCACGGTTACTTTCTGGTATCCTGTCACCATTCTCTCGCCCTGCCCTTTCCTGTTGCTACCCTTTCAGGGTAGCCAACAACACAAGCGCTGAGATTGAGTAGCTCATATTTGAGTCGCTCAATCTCAATGGCCCTTTTAATGGTATACCTGCCCTGGGTGCATGATTTTGTACTTTTTGGCATTGAACCCCAACTGCCATGCTCTTGACCACTCCTCGAGTTTCCAAGCATCCCACACATTCCCTCCACCCCCTCCTGAGTGACTACCCTATCACAGATTTTGGTGTCATCTACAAAAAGGCATTCCTTCTCTTCCAGGTTTTCTGCATTGTCACTTATGAAGACATTGATAAGGACCAGTCCCAGTACTGAGTCCTGTGGCACCAGCTAGTCAGTCCCCCCCCCCCCATTAGAGTGAGTGCCATTAACAACCACCTTCTGTTGCCTATCCATTAACCAGTTCCTTAGCCAGTTCACCACTTTGGATCCCAACCCCTAGACTGCTCAATGTATTTCTCAGTCTCTTGTGTGGTACAGTGTCAAAGGCCTTGGCAAAGTCCATAACAACCATGTTCACTGCCCTCTACTGATCTATTTCCCTTGTCATCCAATTGAAGGAATCGATCAGATTTGTCTGCCATGACTTTCCTCCATGAATCTATGCTGCCTTTGGTATTGTAGCCCACTGGATTTAAGATATTCTACCAACCTTTCCTTTAACAGGGTTTCCATTAATTTCCCCACCACTGATGTGAAATTGACTGGCTTATAGTTGATAGCCTCCTCCCTGCAGCAGCTCCTATGGAGGGGAACCACATCTGCTCTCCTCCAGTCCTCTGGAACCATGCCTGTTTCCAATGAGCTGTTGCATAAGGCCATCAGTGGGTCATCTAGCACATTTCTGAGTTCCATTACTAACCTTCAAACATGGGTTTGAATCCCACAACTGCCACTTGCATACTGTGTGACCCTGAGCAAGTCACTGAAACTCCCAGTGCTGCAAGGACACACTTGGAAATTAGCTTCAGCACAGTGTGCCTTTCCCAGACACAAACCTCATAACCACCACTTGTATACTGTGTGACCTTGAGAAAGTCAATTAACCTCCTTGTGCTCCTGAGACACAACTTGAAATGAGCTTCAGCTCAGTGTGTCTTTTCCAGACAAAACTTCTAATATAAAAAAATAATAAAGAAAGAAGATAGATTTAAAAAAAGTAATGAAATATAACCTAAATTGCATCTAAATGTTCTGCTTTAAAACATTTTCCTGGATGTAGAAAAATCACTTTAACCTAGCTATAAAATCTCTGACTATTCACATCTAAGAAAATGAACTTCAAAGTGTTCGCCTGTATGAACTGTAGTTAATATAATTTTCACAGAATGATTAACCTGTGCATTCTCCTGAGGTAGGAGCACTGATGGAGAGGGACTGCACAGGGTTATGGAAGGTCTTTTTGTTAATAGAGAAGAAAATGACCTAGCTTTGTCAAAAAAAAAAAAATTGCTATTTGAGTGGAACTAATCATTCAGAATATTTTCCTTTCTTTTCTTCCTCTGGCTAAATAAGCGAAAAAGAATTACTGACCTTAGCAAATTCTGCCACAGAAAGAATGCAGAGAAATATTGCTGGCATTTGCAACCTGAGCAGGCAGAGCAAGATAAGAACTATGTTCTCTAGGAAACGATGTGGAGCATCATAGGGAGGCAGAGTCTTGGGCCCTCTGGCCAGGGCTGGAGAGGAACTATGAGGGGAACACAGATTAGGCAAAGAAAACCTCGTGCATGGGAAAGACTCCCGAGTTCCACTCTAAGCCCATGCGCCATTAAAATTGGAACCCATTTTTTTTAGGAATTCTGAACAAAAGAACAGGCAGAACTAATTCAACAACAAGCATTTGTCAATGCTGAATGTTTGCTTGCTGGCATTAGCACTGGAAGTGCAGGAGTTAGACAGATGCAGAATAGGAATGGCAGTGAAGTATGGAACTGATGCCAGCCCCACCCCCACCCTGCAGAGAAGGACAGGCATTGGGGTGTGCCTTTGGGTCATCGCCCATAACGCTCACGTCATTTCACCTCACTCTACCCTGCAGACACTGACAATTATCGAGGTGTGCCTTGGGGTGTTCAGGCTTTACACTCACCCCAGTCCATAAGGAAATATGCTGAAATGGGTGCAGTATAGGAGAATGGGATGAACTTTGGGACCGAAGAGTCCAAGACACACCTCGATGCCTGTCACTGGTTGCAGGGTGGGGGTGGGGGTGGAATGGTGTGAGCATTACCGTCAACAATTCGAAGTCACACCCCTGACGCCTGTCAGTCCCTACAGGGTAGGGCATTATGGTGGGAAACCCTAACGCCCTGGGCATTTCTTGCTATTTTCACTCCAAGTTTTCAACATGGGCTTTTTGTGACCCAACTGCATGAACAGTGACACTATCAGTTCGCTAGCCGAAAGTTGATTTTGCACAGTGACTGCACCATTTGGTGCCACAGATGCAAAAACACATTTCAGGCAGGATGTGAAAAATGACAGCTGTACTGTTCATGAGGAGGTGTAAAAAAATGGTAATGTTGAAAATCTGGAGTGAAAATATAAAAAAATTGGTGAAGCCACAGGCATGCGTAGAAACTGAACAAACACCCGTAATGCAATTATTTTGGGAATTTTTTACACCACATTTTCAACATAAGCATTTTGGGACCTCCACTGGTGAACAGTGGCACAGGTGTGAAAACATGTTTTGGGCAGGATGTGAAAAATGACAGCTGTACTGCTCATAAGATGGAGTGCAAAAATGACAATGTTGAAAATCTGGAGTAAAAATATAAAAAATTGATGAAGTTACGAGCGTGCGTAGAAACTGCACAATGCATGCTGGTAATGCAGTAATTTTTTAGAATTTGTTCACCAAATTTGCAACATGGGCTTTTTGGGACCTCTCCTTATGAACACTGTCACTGTGATTTTCTTAATCTGTCCCGAACATTGATTTCGCACAGCGACCTTGCCATTGTGCTCCACATGTGCGAAAACACATTTCGGGCAGGATGTGAAAATGATAGCTGTACTGTTCATATGAAGGTCTGGAAAAAATGGCAATGTTGAAAATCTGGAGTGAAAATATTAAAAATTCTCCAAGTTACGAGTGTGCATGAGAACTGCCCAATACACACTCGTAACACAGTCATGTTTTGGAATTTTTTCACCAAATTTGCAACATACGCTTTCTGGGAGCCCATCTCATGAACAGTGACACTGTCATTTTGTTAATCAGTCCCAGAAGGTGATTCCATGCAGTGACCACAGAATCATCTTTCGGGACCGAATAATGACACGACAGTGACTGAGTTTATAAGGTGGGGTCCCAAGAACCTCATGTTGAAAATTTGGGGCCAAAAGTCACAAAAATGGCTCTGAGATATCCACCTAAGTTGAACCCCCCCCCCCCCCATTTATGCCATTATACAGCTTACTGGCATTTCTTCAGTTCATGGTTGGCTTTGAAGAGTGCAGATGTGCTCCCGCCTCCAACAAAGATCGTTGCACTGGACTCCAGAGGTAAGTATGGGGTGAGGGGTTGTGAGAAAGTGGGGTGCATAGAGGGTGGGTGCGGGTTGGGGAGGGGACCCGATGGCGAGGACCATTTTCTGTGTTTCAGGTTATAAAAAAACCACAGTGGACCGTTTTCTGCTTTTTACAGGTGTAAGAGTTTGGGGGGTCATGTTAGCCACATTGGGGTGGGCTCCCAGTGTGGCACACAATAGGGGTGGGGTGGGGGCAGGAAAATGCCGACACAATGAAAGGGGGTCTAAACATGCTGACTGAAGGATTGGGCACCACAGCCGGCAAGCATGTCTGTGTTTGAGGGATGATGCCATGAGAGTTGGGCACCCCTTGGCAGATTAGGGACAGGGCACTGAAGCTGATGGATTGGGCCCTCTGTCGGCAAGCGTGTCTGTGTTTGGGGGTGGAATGATGCAGAGGGGAATGGGCACCCCTGCAGAAAAAACACAGCAAGCAAGGCTATGTAATGGGGATTGGGCCCCCATTGGCAATAAACTGGGAGGGGCATGCTGACAGGGGGATTGGGCACCTCTGAAGTCGGCTTGCTAGGGACTGTGAGAGGCGGATGGCAACAGCTGCCACCATATTTATTGAAATGTGACACAAGGCAATGCACATCCTGCAATGAGGGGGCGCTCCCTTATTGCAGCAGCTAAATCATTTCAAGTTGGTGGCACGCTTGCACACTACTGTCATAGCCAGCTTGCTCCTTCATTGGTGACACACAGACAAGCCCCAAAAAGCAGTGGCGGCATTACCCACAACACTGCTGCCCTCCACAACCTGCTTCTCCAGCAAGCTGCCACATAGAAACATAGACTTTGATGGCAAATAAGGACAGTTTGGCCCACCTAGTCTGCTCATTTCCCTACCTACAGGATAAGCTGCAGATCCTAGTTAACCAACAGCCTATTTCTTCCTACCCCCACAAGAATTGCCTTACGTCTGTCCCATGCATTCTTGAATTCTCCCACAGTTTTAGACCCCACAACCTCCTCAGGAAGGCTGTTCCATGCATCCACTACCCTCTCTGTGAAAATATACTTCCTCACATTGCCCCTGAACCGCCCCCCCTCTATTTTTAAATTGTGTCCCTTTGTTCTTGCACGTCTCTTTTTCTGAAAGATGCTACCCTCTTGGACTTTGTTGATTCCACTAAGCTACTTAAAAGTTTCTGTCATGTCCCCCCTCTCCCTCCTTTCCTCAAGAGTATACATATTAAGCTCCTTTAGTCTCTCCTTGTATGGCTTCTCTTGCAGACCCTGCACCATTTTAGTTGCCCTCCTCTGGACTGCCTCTATCATGTCTATGTCCTTTCGGAGATGGGGTCTCAAGAACTGGATGCAGTACTCCACATGGGGTCTCACCAACTGTCTGTACAAAGGGATAACAACTTCCTGTTTTCTGCTGGTGATGCCTCTCCCTATGCATCCCAGTATACCCCCCAACCCTCCCTACTGCCTTATCACATTGCTTGTTAACCTTAAGGTCATCTGATATGATTACCCCCAGGTCCCTTTCCTTTTTTGTTGTTGTTACTACCTCCCCCATTGTGTAATCTTCCCCTGGGTTTTTGTTTCCCAGGTGCATTATTTTGCACTTCTTTGCATTGAATCCTAGCTGCCATACTTCCGACCATTCCTCCAACCTTGCCAAGTCCCTTCTCATCCTTTCCACGCCTCCTTGTGTATCAACCCTGTTGCAGATCTTTGTGTCATCTGCAAAGAGGCATACTTTTCCTTCCAGTCCCTCTGCAATGTCACTTATAAAGACATTAAAAAGGACTGCACCCAGTACTGAACCCTGCGGTACTCCACTAGTAACCCCTCTTTCTTCAGAGTGGCCTCCATTTACAATTACCTTCTGTGTCCTGTTGTCCAGCCAATGTTTTACCCAGGCTACCACCCTGGAACCCACTCCCAGGCTGGTTAATTTGACTATTAATCTTTTGTGTGGGACCATGTCAAATGCCTTGCTAAAGTCTAGGTAGGCCATGTCCACAGCCCCTCCCTGGTCTACTACTTTGGTCACCCAGTCAAAGAAATCAATTAGATTCGCCTGACATGACCTCCCCGCTGTGAACCCATGCTGCCTTGGGTCCTGTGCCCCACTGGCCTCTAGGTACTCAACAATTCTTTCCTTCAGAAGTGATTCCAACACTTTCCCTACCACAGAGGTCAAACTGACAGGTCTGTAGTTTCCTGCCTCTGTCTTTCTACCACTTTTGTGAAGGGGAATCACATCCACCTTCCTCCAGTCCTCGGGCACCACACCATCTTCCCATGATTTGTTAAAAAGGGTAGTCAGTGGTTTCATTAGTTTTCCCCTTAATTCTTTTAGAATTCTGGGGTGAATTCCATCAGGCCCCATTGCTTTGTCCACCTTCAGTTTTAGGAGTTCTTTCAGAACCCTTTCTTCTGTGAAAGGACTGGGATCGACCCCCCTATCAAGCGTGCTTCTGTTAATTGGATTTGGCATCTTCCCCTCCTCTTTTGTGAATACTGAGCAGAAATATTCGTTCAGTATCACTGCTTTTTCACTGTCCCCCTCTGCCCACCCACAGTTCATTCTATTCAGCCTCACTATCCCTCCCTTTGTCTTTCTACGCTCCCTGATGTACCTATAAAAGGTTTTATCCCCCTTCTTAACCGAGTTGGCTATCTTTTCCTCAGTTTGGGTCTTTGCTATTCTGACTTCCCTCCCTGCTTCCTTCTGCCTTAACTGGTACAGCTCTCTGTCCTGCTCCTTCTGTGTTTCCTTATACTTCCTGAATGCTATCTTTTTCTCCCTGACTTTCTCAGCCACCTCTTTTGAGAACCACAGTGGCTTTTTCTTTCGTTTTGATTGTTTATTTGCTTCACACAAAGGCTTGTTGCCTCTGTGATGGCAGTTTTAATGATTCCCCATTGTTGCTTCACCCCTCCTTCTGGCTGGTTTGCTAGTGCTTTTCTGAGGCACTCTCCCATCTTACCAAAGTCAGCCCTCCTGAAGTCCATTACCCTCACTTTTGTATGGCTTGACTTCTTGTAGCTGAGTTTAATGTGAACCACACTGTTTGATGGTCACTTGTTCCCAGATGGCAACCGACTTCTAGATCTGAGATCCTCTCACTGCCCCCATTTGAGAGTACAAGGTCAAAGATTGCTCCCTCACGAGTGGGTTCCGAAACTAGCTGTCTGAGGCATGCCACCTGTAGGGCATTGAGAATGGCCCTGCTCTTGGATGTGACTGCAGCAAATGTGCTCCAGTTAACATCTGGCATATTCAGGTCTCCCATCAACAGTATCTCCCCTTTCTCTGCCATCCTAAGAATGCCTTCTATTATATCCTTGTCCATTCCCTCCCCCCTGACATGGGGGTCTGTACACAACCCCTGAGCGGATTGTGGTGCCATTTCCAGTCTCCAAGGTGGCCCACAGTGCCTCCTCTCCTCCCTGTTTACTCTTTTGTTCAGTTGCTTTTATCCCTTCCTTTACATAGAGAGCTACTCCTCCCCCTCTTCTCCCCTCGCTGTCTCTCCTGTAGGTTATGTACCCTGGTATGTTAACATCCCAGTCATGGTTCTCTGTGTACCATGTTTCTGTGACTGCTACAATATCCAGGCATCCCTCTTCCATCAAGGCCACCAGTTCAGGGAGCTTGTTGCCCAGACTATGGGCATTGGTACTCATTACCCTCCATTTCCTGATGGCCTAACCCCTTTTTCCCCATCTCTGTCCTTCCTGCCTCTGTCACTTTCTCCATTTACCCCATCCCTTCTCCCTATCGACATTTCTATGTTGGAGTTTACTGCACTTACTACCGTGACTTTTTTGGGGGGGCTAGGATTTCCCTGCTCCTTTCCAGTGCCTCCCCCCCTTGGCTAGTTTAAATGCTTGCCAATGAAGCATTTAAACCTATCACCTAGGATCCTGGTTCCCCTCCTGGACAGATGCAGTCCATCATGCCAGTATAGGCTTGCATCACTCCAGGTGGACCCCCAGTCTCCAAATCCCTGAGCTCTGCACCAGTTTTTCAACCACTGACTGAATCCCATGGTGTGGAGTACTCTAGCCTCTCCTACGCCACAGACAGGCAGCACCTCTGAGAAGGCTACTGTGCATGGTACTTGTCTAAGGCCCTTCCCCAATTCCACAAACTCTTTCTGCACTGCTCTGATCCCTTTCCTAGACAGATCATTTGTCCCTAGGTGGACAATGACATCCAGCTTCCTCCCCTGTGCAGCTGCTCCAATAATCCCTGAGGATTCGCTCCCTGTCCCTCCAAGCCATGGCTCCAGGCAGGCACCTTACCTACCTCTCCCCTTCCTCCCGCAGTTCTACCTTCCTAACAATGGAGTCCCCCACCAGGAGTTGTTTCCTTCCCCTGTGGGGTCCCATGCCACCCTCCTGTGGGTCTCCTTTGTGGATGTTCCCAGCATCCTCCTTGGTCTCCACTGCGGATGCCTCCATAGAGGAACCACACTTTGCCAGAATGGCATAGGGATTGTGGAGAGGTACAACTGGAGGGATGTGCCTCTGTTCCACCACCTTCACCCTCCCTGAGCCCACTGTGGTCTAACTGCTCCTCTTTCTTGGTAACCTCTGAGGCAGTGACATTGGCCCTGGTGGTCCCTGGATGGAAGAGGAGGTCCAACAAATCCTGGCCAAATCAGTCTGGAGATGAGCAACCTCCTCCCTCAGCCCAGAGAGGTGCCTGCAGATGGGACAACACTGCATCTTCCAGAATGTCTCCTGGAAGACTGCTGCTCCACAGCCACTGCACTCGCGCCACTCCCATCATGTCTTATTTCTGGCCCCTTCACTATTGTTTGGAATTTTACTCTTTCCTCTGTTTTTTTTTGTTTTGTTTTTCCTTCCTCTCTCTACTTACTTACTGTTACTGTGCCTTTCAAGCTCCTGATTGTCCAGTTCTGAGACAAGAAGATCCTATATTCTCAGTAGACCCCTTACTTGCTCAGAGGCAGACCTCCAGCAGCTGGAGGGGGCCGGAGAGCTACTCTTGCCCTTCTAGGATGGTGCGTCTTTGGTGGCTCTGTGATCACTCACTTCCTGCTCCCAAACAGGAAGTTCCTGTTGTCAGTCAAATCCTGTGCCTATAAAAGTGGAACTAGCTTTGGGTGAGGTGGTAGAGCGGAGGGAGGGAGGGCAATATAGTCCCAGTAGAGAAGTTCAGTCACATAGCACTCCTTCCTCCTGGTGTCTTCTGCCAAGCTTCTGGCAGAATCTTTCTAACGCAGCATTTATATCTAGCTTCCTTCTAGCTAAGCCACTCCCCCTACTTACTAGATCTTTCTACAAGTAATTAAATTGCACAGCTATCAAGCCCCTGCAGCCACCTGGGATTTACACCTAGATAACTGTTCAGACAACCATTCACTACAGCTAATTCAGACAAACACCCTATTTTTTTTCTTTGTTTTTTTGTTACCCTAAATTAAAGGTCCCATTAGAAGAGTTCTTCTTCTTTAGTCCCAGTAGAGAAGTCCAGTCACAGAGCACTCCTTCCTCCTGGTGTCTTCTGCCAAACTTCTGGCAGAATCTTTCTAAAGCAATGTTTATATCTAGCTTCCTTCTAGCTAAGCCACTCCCCCTACTTACTAGATCTTTCTACAAGTAATTAAATTGCACAGCTATCAAGCCCCTTCAGCCACCTGAGATTTACATAGAAACATAGACTTTGACGGCAGATAAGGACCGCTAGGCCCATCTAGTCTGCCCATTTCTACCTAGATAACTGTTCAGACAACCATTCACTACAGCTAACTCAGACAAACACACTATTTTTTTCTTTGTTTGTTTGTTTTTTGCTCTAAATTAAAGGTCCCAGTAGAAGAGTTCCACTTCTTTAGTCCCAGTAGAGAAGTCCAGTCACACAGCACTCCTTCCTCCTGGTGTCTTCTACCAAGCTTCAACATGTTTCTTGCGCATGCACGCGAGCAGACTTAAAAAAGAGCCTCCTTCAACCTGTTCATTTATAAAATATTGCATCCAAAATGAACCACTGCTTAAAATAAATAGTTCATGTGGTTGGAAATGCAAAATTGCCACTGGCACAGAATTAATATACCAAAGCATATACCTTGATAGCATTGCACACAGTATTATAAAATGGGTAAGAGAAAGCAAACCCTCTACTTGGTCAGATGCAATCACATGACCATGTGTTATTCCAGCACAACAGTATACTGGTGAAAAATGTTTAACTTTCTGAATCTTACTACTCAATTCTTAAATTAAAAATCAGAGATGACATTTTATAATTGCAATAAAGAACCCCATGGTGTATGCAACCATGGGATAACTTCCCTTTTCAGGTATGTAAGGCACAGTTGTCTTGGGCCTAACTTTCTAAGATGTGCCGTTTCCCCACACATATCCTGTCACGCCTTATTACTTAAACACAGTAACAGAGTATTGTAGTAGGGAAAAGGGACAGCTGTTCACAGATGCTGCAGGCACACCTACCAAAAGCTCGAAACCAAAATCAGACAGATGCTGGTGCACATAGAAATATAGACATAGAGACATAGATTTTGATGGCAGATAAGGACCGCTTGGCCCACCCAGTCTGCCCATTTCCCTACCTATTGGATAACCTGCAGATCCTAGTTAACCAACAGCATACTTCCTCCTACCCCCCCACTAGAATTGCCTTATGTCTGTCCCATGCATTCTTAAATTCCCCCCACTGTTTTTGACTCCAAGACTTCCTCACAAAGGCAGTTCCATGCATCCACCACCCTGTCCATGAAAAAATACTTCCTCACATTGCCCCTGAGCCATCCCCCTCTATCTTCAAATTGTGCCCCCTTGTTCTTGCACATCTCTTTTTCTGAAAGATGCTACCCTCTTGGACTTTGTTGATTCGCTTGAGGTGCTTGAAAGTTTCTATCATGCCCCCCCCTTCCTTTCCTCGAGGGCATACATATTAAGCTTCTTTAATCTCTCTTTGTATAGTTTCTGTTGCAGACCATGCACCATTTTAATTGCCCTCCTCTGGACTGCCACCATCATACCAGAATTGTAACGAAGAAATTAATAGCGTTATTGCAAAATACAAAAACAGACACACTGAGTATTCCCAAGGTGTGGGAGACACCCTGATGTTGCACATTTGCCTGCTGCTTCTTCAAGAGTGCAATATCAGAAAATCGAATTTCCTTTGCTTGGCAGACACTCACTGTTAATGTGTGCTTTTTCTGCATTTTTCAGTTAAGCTGGTTGTTTGTTGTACTACAATTTCTGGATATCAATAAACTTCTCTATGGCTCTAGCATAGTATTGTGATGATGAAAGAGACATAGGATCCCTCTTGCCCACCCCCTGCCACATCGCAGTGACTATACCCAATCTGAGTATGGACACACACCACAGTATATCTGCCAGAATGCTACCTCATGCTGCATTACCTTCAATGCCATTGTAACAGATGTATGTAATGGTTGTTACTGTATACAGACTGCTCAATACCATAGTTTATATGTTATTGTTTCTTCTGTATGCCTCCTAGATATACGTCACTTGAAAGTCACCATGGGCAAGTAAACAGGTGACTTGATGGCATTGGGGGTTCAGCCGTCTTTACCAACTGATCAACTGACTGGCTGATTCCCTACCTCATTACCCTTGAGCAATCTATGATCGATGGCCTAGTGAATAGATTTTGGCGTCTGAGGTAGTACCTGAAAGAAGCTGAGGTTCTTGGCATTTGAGAAAGTATCTGAGGAGTACACTGAACGCTGAAGGCTGTGATCATCTGGAGGCCTGTTCTAGTCTAACTGGACTCTGCCATGTGCTCCTGGCCATGGGATCGGACTGTGGTGGTTGTTCCTCTTGGTCTCGTCCACAACCCAGGTGTGTTTCATGATGTCTCCTCCCATTGGTTGTTGCCTCCAAGGTTGTGACCTGGTGAGTGAGTGGGGCTCTTGGGGGACTGCTCCGCTGTCCCAGTCTTCTCAGTGGATCTTTTATTGTGCTGATTGTTCCTCCGGGTTTCGCTCGTGACCCAGGTGAGTTACCGTGGCATCTCCAGCCTATTGGTGGTTGCAGCCGCAGACTCAGTGGCCTGGTGAGTGAGTGAGTGGGTTCCTGGGAGACCTTCGTCGCTTTGTTTTGCATGGTAGAGCTGGATGACGATTGCCACAGTAAATGCAGTTGTGACCTGTGGCTCCTGGAATAAAAACTTTGATCTGCTGTAAGTGACTGTTGACTGTGGGGTTGGGCCAGGCCGGCTTTTCTTCTAACCGAGTTAAGCTTCAGTAATTTTGGATGACTATTGGTCTGATAAGCTGGTTCACAAATCGCTTGGACTTGGGCAGTAAGAGTGCCAAAAAACAGATCTACATGTTTATAGTTTAAGCTGTTTTCACATTCGGCTCAAAGCAGTGAGCGAGCTTGATGGCTGGGTGTTTTCAGGTCTTAAGCCTAAGGAGGTGAGAACTCGTGGGGCTCTTTTCTTTTATAAAACTTCCTGGATTGTGTGCGAGTCTATGTCTAGATTTTAAAAGGAAAAGACTGTTTATCTCAATGAGTTCTGGACTATACTCTGTGGATACTAGATTGTCCACAACATTTCTTTTCCAAGTGGGCAGACTCTCCTATTGTTATAACTTTGTATAAGAATTGGGTGGGGGGATATTATTTCATGTTTAAAAGTAATTTGTTGTGTTGTATGATTGGTGTGGTGGTTGTATGTGGTGTGTATAGTGTAGTTGTGTGAGTTCCATGCGATAGAGGCGATTCGTAAACTTACGAACACCCTATATGACTTCACATCACTGAAATTCAATTTCGTTGATGTGGAATCCTAGCGCAACCAAAGCAGGCGCCAATGACTTTTTGTCTTCTTTTATGCAGGGGGCTCTGCCCCTGCACCCCCCCATGCCCAGGAGCTTTGCCCCATACACCCCTAAATTAGGATTCTTAACTCCGGGGTGACCAAAGTACCGAAAAACACTGTCTCAGGTCGGGCGCAACAAAATGTACTAGCGCCTGGTCCTGAACTCTGTATCCCTGCCATGACAGGCCAGAACCTAGCCCACCACTCCATGACACCACCTTGCCATCAACCCATGGCACCACCCCTCACATACCCTCCTGCCCCACATTCAGCGGGCTCGCTCCCACCCCCCCACATGCATATATGTGCACAACATCCTGTCGCCTTTTCATGACTCACCCCATCCAGTCACCAACCCCACACCCCTGCCATCATGGCAGTAGCCAAAAGTGGGTCACCGTTTCAGCAGGTGCCCACTTCCTATGCTCCCCATCACAGGATACCATTGTGTGGTGTTCATTTTGATTGTCCTGTGTATATTGGTTGTGTGTCTGGTGTATCCAAATTTTTTCTTACTTTATTGTTATATTGTAGTCAGATATGTGTAGAGGTATGTAGGTAAAAAGGCTTACCTACTTGGTGGACTTCCTGCGGTTGCTCCATCCCTTTTCGTGGCTCCCATTGTCTCTACCGGCAGGGGGTGCTCAGCTGCTGTTGGGAGCTGGGGATACTAAAGGAGTGGAGCATCTAATGCAGTGAGGGTCCCCAGTTTGGTAATGTGGGGGAGCAGGATCAGAGTAGTGTGGACCAGGAGATGCCCAGGGAGGAGAAGATACCAGGACAGAGGACCATCATACCTGGTGCCCCTCCCCTAGGGCTCTTCCAGATGCCACCAGGCAGCAGGTAGTGCATCTAGCCTACTCAGCTTGTCCTCTTTGGTCATTCTTTGTAACACAAGATCAATGAGGAATGAGACAGTGGTGATGGAATCTTTCATTGCTGATTCCTCAGCTGACCTTGTCTGCATCACTGAGACCTGATTGAGTGATGATGCTGGCCCTGTGCTGGCAGCTTCTGTTCCTCCTGGTTATTCAGTCTTGCATTGCCCGAGGAGGGACCATAGAGGGGGCAGAGTGGCCATCTGCTTTAGATCCTCTCTGGGCCTCACCTCATTCCCAGTGTGAACACCGGTGTCTTTTGAGTGTGTGGTCGCTAAATGTGCTTCGGGAGTCGATGGCAGAATAGTTCTCATCTACTGGCCACCGGGTGGTGGGAGTCTAGTTCTGCAGGAGCTGGCAGACTTCATTGCCAAGCAGGTGTTGGAGTCCCCTAGGATTCTTGTCCTGCAGGACTCTAATGCCTGGGTTGATGATGAATCCTGTCTTTTTGAATGAGAGATCTTTCAGCTGATGTCTCAGCTGGGATGGTCTTAGGCTGTTGCCTCTGGGACAAATACATATGACCACACTCTGGAACTGGCCTTCTTACATGGACTTGACATTGTGGCAGTCACGATTGATCCGGTCAGTTGGTCGGACCATCATGTGGTTGAGTTCCAGTGTAGGGGCCCCTGTAAATTAACCCCCCATGGAGTCATTCCGTACCGCCTGGGGTGGAATTGAGCCTCGCCAACCCAGGAGTCACTGGTTGTCTCGAGCTTGATGCTAGCCTGTGCTCAGGGTTCAGAAGCTGGGGTTGAGGCTTATAATACAGCCTTGACCAAGGCACAGGACCTGATTGCAACTTACTGCGTTCACCCCTTGACCTCCCAGCACCACTCACCATGGTATTGTGCTGAGCTGTGCTGGTTGAAAACTAGGGGCATAGGTTAGAGTGTTCCTGGAGGTTGTCATGTTCTGAGAAGGACAGGTTGGCATGAGGCTCCATTATTCAGAGTATTAACAGGCAATTGATCTTAAGAAGACCGATATTTTGTCACAATCGACTACTGTGGCAAGAAATCATCCAGCTGCGCTGTTCCACACTGTTGACAGTTGGTTAAATCCCTCCTGTCTTCAGTCTGGGACAGCATTTTCTGTAGAAATGTGTGAGCAGTTTGGGCAGTTTTTTGCCGACAAGGTGGCTTCTATCAGGACATGTATTACCTCCTCTGGTCCAGTTTTTAATGGGGTGATCAATCTGCTAGTGAAGACCGTCTGCCGAGTTGGACTGAGTGTCGGCTGGTGTTGGTGGATGAGGTTCTTCGGGTGCTCACCAGCATGCATCTCACCACCTGTGCCCTGGACTCAGGTCCAACGTGGCTCATCATCAGCTGCATGGATTTCTTGGGTTCAGCATTTGTGGAGATCGTCTTTCGTCAATGGGTCATTAAGGGTTTTTTTTTATCCTGTGCCTCCGAAAGAGGCTGTAGTGAGGCCCCTCCTTAAAAAAACATCTATTGACCCTGACGTTCTTGCAAACTATAGACCTATCTCTAATCTTCCTTTTTTGGGGAAGTTTATTGAGAAGGTAATGCACTGACCAGCTGGTTGAGCACCTGGAAACTTTATCCATCTATGAACCTCTCCAGTCAGGTTTTCAGCCACAGCACTGCACTGAGACGACTTTGGTCTGGATGGCAGATGACCTCTTCATGGTGAGGGACTGAGGGCACTATACCATCTTGGTGCTCTTGGATCTTCCTTCAGCATTTGACACAGTAGATCATGGGGTGTTGTTGGACCATCTGTGGAACTATGTGGGTGCTACTGCAACAGTTTTGCACTGGTTTCACTCATATTTGACCAGAAGATCACTGCGCATTGTCCTAGGAAATCTTTCCTTGGGTTCTTTTGCGCGGCCATGTGGTGTTCCACAGGGCACCATCTTGGCAACCCTGTTGTTCTATGCGTATACACTGCTGCTAGAAGAGATCATTAGGCAGTACAATCTGGGGTTTCACCGCTATGCACATGATACCCAGTTGCACTTGTCCTGTGCCCCGGTGACCCTTCCACCCCAGATATGCTGAATCAATGTTTATTGAGATAAATGACTGGATATCCACCAACTGGCTATGTCTCAACCCCCGCAAGACAGAAGTTATGGTGATCAAGCCAGGTAGTGGGTGTATTTTTGCTGATGGGAGACTGCCTGCCCTAGTGGTTGATGGTCATCCCTTGTCGGTGATAAATGCGGTTAAGGATCTTGCGTTATTCTTGATGATTGGCTTGACCTTTAAAAACAGGTCTCATAGGTCATTAGGGCCATTTTTTTCCATTTCTGGAATATTGCCAGGATCCTCCCGTTTTTGACTCCTACTGACCTGGCTACGGTTATCCATGCTTTTGTTACTAGCAGGCTTGATTACTATAGTACTCTGTACCTAGGGCTGGTAAGGTAGGGTGTGGAGGTTTGATGCATCGCCTGCAGCTAGTGCAGAATGCTGTGGCCATGATGTTGATGGGTACCTCTGTGAGGGACCATGTCACTCCTGTTCTGCACTCTCTGCACTGGCTGCCTGTGAGTACGCGCATCACCATCAAGATAGGCTTGTTAACATACAAGGCCCTACGCCAGTCTGGGACCTGACTACCTAGAAGAGCTCCAGATTCCATACTCTCCTATTCACCCCCTATGCTCTGCCAAAGCTGGCTCATTAGTTGTACCATCCTTCCACTTAAAAAGATCGGGAGATAGGGCCTTTGGGGTGGCTGCACCGCTCCTGTGGAATTCTCTTCCACCATATATTAAGGCTGCTAGCATGGTGGAGGCCTTTAAAGCCTCTTTAAATACCTTTTCAAATAAATACATTTTAAATATTTTCTGAATAATTTATTCTTGGGAAGTTTTATTGTATTTTTATCTTTATTATTATTTTTGTTAAATGCTCGGAGTCTCTGGGTGGGGGTGCCATATAAATAACATTTGCCTTGCCTTGCCATTGCTCAGTGCTGATTAGTGGCTCCAGGAGTGGGCACTTATAATGTGAATGGAACAGAGTATTGCTGGCTGTGGGAAGTCCAGTCCACAATGGCCCCTCCCCCAACTGTGACTGTGACTGTAGCTGGCCCTGACAATACGTAGTAGTTAAGGTAATGGGTAGTTTGTTAGGAGCAAGGCCCCTAATTAACATGGATAGTTGCAGGGTCAAGCTGGTCTGAACTGGTCAGAATATTATAAATCAAATATGTGCTTCGTTGTAGAACTATATAGATGAAAGTAAGCTGAACCTGTCAAGTGATATGATAAAAAGGATGGGCTAAGGCTCATAATGTGGCTAGATTGGCTTGTCCCGCAGGGAAGATCCACGTGTATCTTAGCTCAAGCAGGCAGATTTGGAGTCAGATATAACACTGGACACCCACCGCACCAAAAGAGGAGTTACTGCTATTTTATATCTCAGGTCTGAGTGACTAAAAGTCTATTGCCTCCTAAGAAGATCCATGGGGCAAGAAAGTCAGACTTAAAGGAATGTTAATAAGTGTAACCCCTAGGCAGCGCTACTCCAAGTGCTACCACCCCTGCTTTGGTGGCCACTAACAAGGTTGAGCGGCCTGGGTTCCCAAGATCTACTTTAAACTGGTTCTTATCCAAGATATTACATTTACACAGTGCCTCCACTCAGAGTTTAGCTTTAAGTGGGCTAGCATGGAACCTGGTACAGCCCACTGGAGATGCTGTACCCACCCACTATTAGCACAAGCCACCCCACACATGACCCTATAACATTTTTCAGTATTTCAATACAATTTATCATTTATTGACTGGAGTCTAATAACATGCTCACAACACAGGTATCTGCAAAACAACAATGAACAATTTATTTACAGGGGAGGGGACTTAGGAATGGGGAAAGATAGGAGCAGAGGTTAGGCATTAACAATATTTACATTTAGATTAATAATTTTGATTGGTGGTGGTGAAACCCTCCAGCTGGGTAGATTAGTTGCATTTTAAATCACATAGTAGTCACATAGTTTATCAACCTTTAAGATGACAAGAGCCCTGGCTATCTAGCTAAGCTGCATAAATCAGATGACGCGGAACACATTGCTTTACCCACACTGGTACCAGTCCTCAGCCTTTGGTATAAGACCCCACAATACCAACCTTAAACCTGGGTACCCAATAACCAAAGTTCAGTTCAAGGTGCAGGTGTGATAATTGGTGCAGCTGTATGTTGGCTGGCTAATTGAAAAGGACTAAGGCTTAGACTTGAAAGTTTAACACTTGAAATTAGGTACAGTCTATCTGAAGGGTGCAGGGGAAGCCCTGCATTTTGACATGGGTGCCCATTTGTCTGGGCTACAAGCACCTGTGGTGTAACCAGGTGCTTACATTTAATTTAACACGTTGCATTCTCTGAACATCCCACACATTTATAATCCTTGCACATTCAGCACATTTACGTGTTCTTTAACATTCAGCACATTTACTATTTTAATTCTTCAACCATGGACCAGCGCGGCCACCACGGTCCTTTTCCAACTTAAATCTTTTGATGGGTGCTTGCTTCCTACAGCTAGGGTGACTCAGTTCTTTACTTCCCATATCCGAACAAAATTACTTTTATCAATACCACTTCTTTCAGTTTAGCAATTTGAGCAATTACTGCAGTTCTTGCAAACACAGACTTGATGTCTCAGTCCCACGTGGCAAATGGCTGGGGTTCACAGCTTCCACAGGACATCTCGACAAGAAACGAACAAATACTGGACCTCCTTGGCAAAGTTAGGATGAGCCCCGGATCTGAGTGCTCCCCTTCTAGTACTGTAGGCACTTTAGCAATTTAAACACATTTCAGCAAATTTATATAATTTGGACCATTCCATGGCTCCTTGACTTATACCGATCTACCCGTGCTGGGCAATGATTAAGCGCAGCAGATGCAGGGTGCAGATCAATGAACAGTTCCAAACAGTTAACAAGTCTCTAGGGCTTAGCAGCCCCTATAAGCTGTCTCTTTACTTGCATCGGGGGGGGGTACAAGATTACTCACTCAGGCATCCTCACGGAATGGATCTCTGTAATCTAAGGTTCCTGAAGACTTCAGTTCTCTCACCACTGAGGCAGGTTCAGATCTCTCACAGCTGGCTTGTCATCAAGTTGCAGGTCCCACATTTTTCCCAAACGTGGAAGGGATTTGGCTAGCTCCTGGAGGACATTTGCTGGCAACCTCCAGGCTAGCAGGTTTTACTTTAGATTAAACTACTTTAACTTTTCTGGCAAAGCAGAACAAATCCCCTCCTTTGTGGAGAGGCTTTCACTGGATTACCAAGCCTATTTGCATTGCTGGGGGCCTGAGTCCCCACCCTGTGGGGGGCTCCCGCTCAAATCTGAAAAATCTGCTGAAACAGTCTTTTATGGAGCTCTCCTGAGGCTCCCTATTGGCTGAAGCTATTGGTTGCTTTGTCTCTGATTGGCTGGAAGTCTTGTCACTCACAGAAATTAATTATTCATTAAGCCTCCTTGATGCACAGTTGGAGCCTCTGCAGTTCCCCATGAGCACTTAGAAGTTTGCCATGAGCTTTTAGCAAAAGTTCCACAAGTCCTGGCTTAATGAGTTGGTCGCTACTCCTGGAGGTGGGAGGAATTGGAGCAAGTGACAGGAGACTGAGGGAGGCATTGCAAATAGTTATGTAGTCACTTGACAGGGATAGATACCCCTACGATACTATGGGGAAATCCTGTTCAAAGTAGTTACACCTGGGCTGCATGAGCAAGTTGAAATAAGGACAGCCATAAGGCTGCTGTGAGCTGAATGGGGGCTGACATTATGTTGATCCTTTGACCCCAGGACAGTAGCCAATCCTCTGCTTAGGTGCCTAAAACTGGACCCGAGGGATTCTGGGAGAGTGAGTTTTCTTATTTCACATACTTAGAGCGTACTCCGATAGATAATCAGGAAATATTGGTCTCTATGGTAATCAATGATTGATGAGCTTGAACAGCCAATCAGAACCCTTGATTCTCAAGTGAACACCCATGGACTTGCTGGGATTTCTTCAGTCTGTTCCCGGGCTCTTCTTGAGCTAGAAGGATCCTGTGTAAGAGGAATGGGATTTTGAGAGGCCTTGCTTAGGTCTCAGCTGTGGATTGTGCTGTGGAAAATGAGTTAAAGAGGAAAGAGAATGAGAGACTGGACCGATTTGGAAACTCTCCAGGTATGAGGAACTGTGCTGCCTTGATTAGGAAAAGTAACTGTTGCAGAGACCCTGCACTAGTAAATTGAACTGTGCTGCTAGAATTGTGCTCATTCTGGACATTAAACAGTTGCTTCAGAAGATCTGATTTGCAGATAGGGACTCTGAAAATCATTTTGAAGAAGCAAAGTGTCTCTGGTCAGGGTGCTAGCCCAATTCTGTGATTTTGCTGTGTAGACCAAATTGAGTGGCTGAGAGTTGTGTCCCAGAAGAAGCTGAAAGGAATTTCTTGGGAACAGTTAAAGCTGACAGCATTGAGGTGAGTAGGGGTTTGCCTAGTTTGGAACTCCCCCTGTGGATTGCTGTAGCCTAAGGGCAAATTGGAGGGCTAGCACCCATTGGTTCAATGTTACTGTTGCTTATTTGGAGGAACTTCCCAGTTACATGAGACTTGTGGATTCAGTGCAGGGACTGTGGAGGGCACCTTCAGCTGTGGAATCCTCACTCAGAGCCAGGGTGGGAACTGGCTAACCCCTTCCAAGTGGGACCCACTGTCTCAGAAAGTCACTGGGGCTTGCTGGGGTGCTAGGGCACCTACAACCCTGGTGGGGAGCTGGGCTGTGAAGCCACTCCCAGGCCTGGACCTTCTGGGGCTGGTGTGGATCTGCCAATGAGCTCTGCAATGGGCCTGAATTTGCTGAAGGTGACAAGCGGCCAGATCTTCAATCAAGGGGACAAGCTGCAAGACCTTCAAGCAAGATTCAACCTGCCAAGGGACAGAGACCATCCTCCCTTCTGCCCATTGCTGTACAAATTGAGCAGAGCTCCACACTCCAGGACATCTGGAAATTACTAGGCCAACCATTGTGAGTCTGCAAACCATGAGTACCCAGGACCTGGTTCCTGGATTCTGAAAGAGGGGAGTGTGATTCTCAATTTAAACATTTTTCCAACCTTTCAGGGCCCCAACAGCTGGCCAACCCATGGCAACGTCCAAGCCTGCAACTGGTGGGTACCCCAGGGACTTCTCAGGGTGTAACACTGGTACCAGTAGGGGTGGGCAGCCAGCGGTGGACTGACCTACGGGCCCATATGATAATGTTTTGCCATTTGCCACTAACTCTTCTTTTTCTTCTATAGCTACTCCTCATCCAGATTCCTCTTTCCTAGCCCTTACTCCCAATAAAGCTATGAGTTTGGTTGTGGAAGTTGCTGTGTCCAGAGAGGTTCATTGCATTTTTGCTTTCTGACAGATTTATGATATTTGGTGGGAGAAAGTTGTTGGGGATCTCATGTGCAGGGTGGTTCATCAGGAAGGTGGGTAGGTGCAGTATCTCAGGGGGCTGTACCAATCAGTCACCTGACCCACTTACAACTTATTCTGGGAGGAGGCACCGCACTATTATTCATAACTTTGGGAAAGAATCCCCAATTTCCACCGTAGCAGGACCTAGGCCCCTTAACCTGCACCAGGATCAACAGGCAGGGGGTAGTAGCCCACTGGTACACAGTGCCTGGGCTACATTCCACAACTTCACCATGTAGATAAATTCACATACTGAATACCCTATCTGTGATTTACTAATGTTTTGTCAACTATGGCTTACTGATTGTTTGTAAAACTGTCAACTATGTTTTTGTACTTAATGATGTGGAACCTTTGTAAAAGAGCCTTGGCTCAAAGGTATTAATTCCTAGAACAATAAACTTCAAACTTCAAACTAATGTTTCCTCTTATCCTGCAACTTTTCCAGTTTGAAAGAAAGGTCAAAAACTAAAATCCTTTTAGAACCTTATTATGTATTAACTAGAATCAATTCAAAATAGAACACAAAGAGTCTGGTTCATCCCCAGTCTACAGAAGGGTGTCAGTGGCTCAGCAGGTAGCATTTTCCCTCCTCTGAGGCTGGGAGATCAGAAGGCTCTAGGTTCTATCGCCACACCAGGCACTTGGGTTAATATGCCAATACTGACACTGCAGTGCAGCATGAGGGGGGTACTGCACTCCTGAGGTGTCGTTTTTCAGATGATACGTTAAACCGAGGTCCCATCTGCCTGTTCAGGTGGATGTTAAAGATCCCATGGCACTTCTCGAAAAGAGTAGGGGAATTTTTGGGGGGAAAAAGGGTTGTAAAACTCATAAACTTTCATATAGTCAATTCAAAGACTGTCTAAATCATTTCCTGTGTTTCTCATCCTCCATTTATTTATCTTACTAGCACCATCCTGTCTGGTACTCCTCTTTTCCATTAACTTGATCCTTAAACTTCTTCCTTTTCTTTTCCCTCTTTTTTTTCTGTTTTTCCATCTTCTTTTCTGCTTCCTTCTCCGGTTTTTCTTCTTTATATTGTGCATATTTGCTAACACCCACTCCCACACCACTCTCTTTTTATTTTTTTCACCTTTTCTCTATTATTTACATTTTTTACTTCATGAAATTACTACAGTTCTTCCATAACTTCTGTACTGTCTCCCTCGACACAGTTTTTTGTGTCTTTCTCATGTATTTGTTGCAGAGAACTCGTCACATTCTTTATCATAACTTCAGGTAGCATCTCTCATTGCTGAATCACCCATTTACACCTTAATTGCCATATATAATACTTGAGTAATACAAATATAATTTGCACTGTCCCTTTATGGTAATCTTCCAATTTGTTTAAATACTCTGCATGTACAATTTCTGTATAAGAAAAGTTCTGAAATAAAGTGGTCTTCCAGGTTCTATTTGCAGTATCCCACAATTGTTTCACAAAGGCACATTCCAAGAATAAATGTTCTTGAGTTTGCAAAATTTACCTACATGTGTTTGTTGAACAATACCGGTCTGTCAATTGGTTATGTTTAAGGTTATCTTCACGTTTAATCTTCCGTGAATGCTCAGCCATAACATATCCCATACAAAGGCTGGAATCCTAGTATTATTTAGTTGTAATAATGTAGTCTGTATTTGTGTTGATGGACAATCCGGTATTACCATTTCTTGTTCTGTTTGGGACATCATTGTATCATATAACTCCTGCCTTGTCTTAGGTCTTTGATTTGGTCTGAAAACCTTTAGTTTTATTAACTCTTGAATCACTGCTTTCACATAGCTTGGGACAACTTCTGTTCTAGATAATAACCTGCTGTTCCCTTGCCCCCATACTGTTTTGACAATTTCCACCCATTCATAGACCACCTCTTCCCATAATTTCTTTTCTCCTCCTATAGTGGGAAACATGTTGTGGTATATAAATGTAACCCCCTTGCAAATGGGGGTTACTAAAAGTCTTCTAGGAACTGATTAAGTGCTCCCAGCCTGAATGGTGTTCGGCATTTAAGCCGCTTAACTGTGAGTGCTTTTAGAGCCTCTGGTACTGTCTCTTTAAGAGCTGCCTGCTTGCAGGCTAATTTAGTTTGAATGGGGGGACTGTGTGTTTAATGCTCAACTCCCACCCGAGCTGTTGTCTAGTTGCTCTGTTTCTGCAGTCACAAAGAGTGCAGAGGCAGCCTAATTGAAAGATGTAACTGTTTGCCAGAAATCAGTTACAGTGTTAATGAAAATGCAGTTTGTCTAATCTGCTTTTCTTGCAGCTGGGACTCTGTGTGTGTTGCCCCTCCATTTTGGACCTGAACTGTTGAGCTGGGCCAATTGGGTTAGGGGAGCCCTAAAATGAAGACTCCTTGGAGCCAACCAGAACTTGGACTCTCACCTGGAGCCTGCTATCCAAGGGGAATATATGGCAGGTGCCTCTGGGAATTGTAGTTTGGACCTTGGCATCTTTTTGCACCAACAGAGGGAGCCCTGCTGTGATTGACAGCCGAATCCACCAACAGAACTGGTATGAAGCCAAAGGAAATGCCCTGAACTATTGCTGGGAGGATCAGATGCGAGTTGACTGTGTAAAGAGAAGGAGCTCTGTTTGCTGTGGCATACAGTTCATGCGGGAAGTGCGTGGGAGGCCCTGTAGTCGGCCTGCAGCTGTTAGAGTGAGTGAGTCGGGCTGAACCCGAATTCGGAAGAGAAAGCAGAAGTGTGCAGAACCAGGCTTGCCCGTAGAAGACAGAAGGTTTGCTGAAGTGCAATCAGCCTGTCGGGGACTGCTGATGCTGTGTGTGCTCCCGGGTAATATGCAGTGTTTGTGATCGGGATCGAGAAGCAGCTACCTTGTATAGTAATTTCCTTTACATATGAATGTGTCCAGTGCTTGTGGGGAATCGCGATTCCATTTCCCCGTTACTGTGAGTTGTGAGCTGAAGCTGGAAGCTGAACTCAATTTAATCGGACTGAATCTGCCTGCTATTCAAAGCAGTTGGCCCTGTCATGAGGGCTTCATCTCCATGCCCTGTTTTCTGGCAATCCAGAACAACCATTTCTTTCAGGTTCTCTGCTTGGGGTATCATGAGTACAAATAAGGGAAACTCCCTGCACCTTTCATTTAATCAAAGTGTGTAAACTGATTTCTGTGTGTTTTCTTTCTGTGGACTGAGCCATCCAGCTCTGGATTACAATTGTGTGTTGTGCGTATATTTTCCTCCCACAGGGCCCCATCCAGCTGCACCAGCCAGTCAACCCCGGGCAATGGACCTGGCTAGCCCCCCCCCCCCATCCTGGGTACGCAGAGTGTGACATTTTGGATCCTATATGCATGCACAGTACTGTGAATCAAATATCTCCAAACCAAATTAGCCTGATTGTCCCCTCCTTGTTACTGCTCCTTTAATAAATCAGATTTGTTGTTATTGAACTATATTCTGTCTTTGTTGTCAGTACATGCGGAATAAGCATTGCATTGTGGCTGTGTGCATTATCTAACCTTGTTTTACAGGAGATCCTCAGAGACGTGTTGCAAGAATCAGTCCTGAGGGTAAGTGGTTACTGTATGTGTAAGAGGTGTGCATATGTGGGGTATTGGGGAGGTAACTCCAACGTATTGCGTGGGTCACTAGAGGGAACAAAGGGGGGTCACAGTGTTCCAGAGGGCTGTACCCGAGCTAGTTTAACCACTACCAACCCTGACCTCTGGGTGGAGGTACCTGCCATTGGACCTAGGCCCCTTAACCTGTCACTAGCCATACAGGCAGGGGTAGTAGCCCTTGGGATAGCGCCACCTAGGGGTTACATCTTGGAGGCACTGCTGGCATTAGCATCCTCTAGTGACCATGTGAGAGAATTACCCCAATATGTTTAATTTAAAGGAAAAAATAGAGGGGAGTACCACGCCCAAGCTAAAAATTGCCCCCCGTGGACACGGAGTTGCGGGTCAAGGACCTCTTTCAGAATAATAGCTTTCTTTCATTTCAGGCTCTGACGGAGAAATTGAGAGATAAATTCCAATCCCACCTAAAACTAAGTCAAATTCTAAGTTGTGTTAAGTCATGTTTTGTTAAAAACCTGGGGCAAGACATTTTGGGACCTATGTTTGGGAATTGAAAGGGTTTCTGCAAGCGGGCAGGGTGATATCTAAAATTTACAAGTATATGATAGTCAAAGGGAGTACGAAAGTGTCACCAGTCCCGGTACATTGGGAACTAAACTTGTCTTTGGGCAAACCAGCAGAAACCTGGGAAAAGGCTTGGGTCGATATCTATAAATTTATTAAACAGGATAGATTAAGAGAAGTTCAATTCAAGTTACTTCACAATCTATATTTTTCACCAGCTAAGCTTTCAAGGATGGGTAGTCGCTTCACTGCGAGTTGTTCAGAGTGCAATGATTCTTTGGCTACCAGCTACCATAAATTTTGGACTTGCCCCAAGGTGGTGGGACTATGGCATTTGGTGAAGCAAAGGATTGGTCAATTTTATGATCTGGACGGTTCTTCACTCCAGAGGCTTGCATATTCAGAGTGTTTGATAAAATACAAAGCAACTTAACAAAATGTCGAGTAGCTATGGTAGCAACGGTAACTAAATTGATAATTTTGTGCCACTGGAGAGGTGACTGGACTCCATCGTGTGCGGAGTGGTGGGAAGAGTTTATGAGTGCATTGAATGCAGAAAGATCGGTTCTTTCCCTTTATAATGCTTCACCACTATTTCTACAGTGTTGGGGGGAAGCTATTTCAATGTTTGAAGGACAGGTATGGGTATTAGAGATGAAGCCCATTATTCTCACTTTTAACTACTGGAAAGATATTGACCCCAGCTTGGCATAATAAGTTGGTATATCCTTTCCTCCTTGGTGCCTCCTTTGAAAGACGTAGCTAAACTATATGTAGTTGGGTCTTACTTTGTTTGTTTTTATGAGATTACATTACGATTGTATTCATTAAATATGGAGTCAGCCACAGGGATAGCTGCTAGTGCGGGGGCTAGGTTTTTTTTTTTTTCTTCTTTCCCTTTCATTTTATCTTGGAAGGGGTTTTAGGGGCTTGTTTTGCTTTGATATTTCTTTTGTATCAGTTGTTTTATGGATTCTCTGTGTTATGTATTTGTGTGGTTTATATGTTATGTTAGATAATCTTCAATAAAGCTTGGTTATTTGCAAAAAAAAATTGCCCCCCATAAGCTGGTGGTGCATAAATTGATGGGGTAGTGAGAAGCTGAGGAGATAGACCCCCAAAATGCTATTTTGTTGCTGGATGTCCCCTTATGGACTAACAATGCTGACATATGTCCACTGCAGAGCATGTTAAGTGCTTGGGCAAGGTAGAGGTAAAGGGACGAGACGCTGACTTATTTGACCAAACTTTGATAGTGCCACTCTCGTGTAGTTCCCCCATAGACCTTGAAAGGGTACCACCTATGATTCTGCCCGAAGGAGCCCAGAAGGGATGGAGGGTTGTTCACTTACATAGTGGTCTGGCCACCCCGGGTGGGTCCCCTAGTACCGATGGGTTTAAAGAGAAGCTGCTCAAGCTGTTAGCCTCAGAAGGGAAAACTGCCCAGGAAGTGGTAAAAGTGTTAGACTTGTCTGGGGACCACACACCTGTGCACTCCCCAATTCCCTCTCCTGTGTCCCCCAAGAGCTCCCCAATAGCTACCTCCCCCATTGTAATTCCCCCGATACAGCTGGATTCCTATAGAAGGCTCAGACTTTTCTCCAGTACTGTCCCAGTGCCTTTGGGGGAAGATGATTTAGAGACCTGGATGGACTATGCTACCCCTTTAGTGCAGGAATGGCAATGTTCAGAGGAGGAAAAGAGGAAGCGCTTTATGGAGAGCTTGAGAGGCCCTGCCCTGGAAGCCATCCGGTTTCTACGTGCCACTAGTCTGGAGGCTACTGCAGCCGAATACCTCTCTGCCTTGGAGGTGGTGTTTGGCAGCACAGAATCAGGAGATGATTTATTGTGGAAATTCAAGTCAACTAAACAGCGGAGGACTGAAAAGTTGTCTGCCTTTGTCACTAGGATAGAGAGGGCTCTGCAGAGGGCCCATAGAAAAGGGGGAGTGCCTGCCCAAGAGTTGAACCGGGTCTGATTAGACCACATCCTGAAGTCAGCTAGATTTTCAAATGTAATGATTCTGAAGCTCAAATTGCAAGACAGGAGGGCAAGCCCTCCCAAATACTGTTATCTAATGAAATAAATTTGTGAGATTGAGACTGATGAAGAGGGCTGGGAGCCCTGTGCTGGGGCTGTGAACACTTGTCCGACCCCTGAAAGGAGTGATTCAGAGGAGGCCCAACAGTTGAGAGAATTGATTAAAGAATTGACTGAGGTAGCCCGAGAACCCGATCTGTATCAGGCTCCCCCTGAGCCCAAAAGTGGAGTGGGAGTGCATGTTGTTTCCCCGGAGACTCGGATCGAGGGTAATTTGCTAGCAGAGATACAGGAATTGAGAGCAATGGTGGGGGAGCTACAACGAACTGCCCTGACCCCCAACCATAGTGGAAGTTTAGCAGTTCAAGGGTGTAGGTCTCCCGTCCAAGAACAGCCTCGGCGAGCCTCAGAAGTGTCCCAACAGAAAAGGGACCCCACAGAGCCTCTAAAGAAACTAAGTTTCATTACCATTGTGGGGAGGATGGGCATTTCCAGTCAACTTGCTGCTTGCCAGAAAACTTGAGAAAAGTTACTCATAGGGGGAGCTGCACGGAAAAGTTATGCCACGAGGGCCAGTGCCTGAGCGACGCCTAGGTCCGCACCGCCAGAATGGTCTGAAGTAGTGGATCCCTCCATGGAGACCACTGTAAAGGTGAATGGAGTGCCTACGAGAGCTGTATTAGACAGTGGCTCCCAAGTGACAATTATGTTCCAGGATTGGAATCAGAAGCATTTGCCAGATGTGCCCCTGCAACCGTTGCAAGGGCTGCATGTCTGGGGTCTAAGTGAGAAGGCCTACCCATACTCCGGCTATATCTGAATTTGGTTGTCTTTCCCCACCTCTGTGGCTGGAGTGGCAAAGCAAATGGAAACCCTGGCCCTAGTGTGTCCCTCTACTGGACTGTATGATGGGGTCCCTCTACTAATAGGAATGAATGCGCGTATGTTTGGATGGTTGGCGCAGTTGTGTTATGAAAAACAGAGGTCAAGGACTGGTAGAGCTTTCAGAATCCCGGCCTTGATTGAGAAGGCCTATGAGGCACAGAGAGATGTTGAAAGAGTGGACCCAGAGGAACCGGTTGGAATTGTCTGGAAAAAGGATCCTGAGTCTCTGATCCTGGCGCCAAATGCCCAGTGTACCCTACAGGGGGAGGTCCGTATCAGAAAGGATGTCAAGAATAAAATACTCATGCTGGATGCACCGGGCGATGGAAAATTGCCAGAAGGACTACTAGTCAAGCCTAGTATTTTGCCTGTCAGAGCCCATGCTTATGCCAGAAGGGTAATGGTTCAAGTTCATAATGTATCTGATAGAGAGATTCGGGTAAATAGAGGTTGCACCCTGGCTAATGTGCATTGTGCAGATACTGCAGTGTTACCCAGTAACAAATGTTCAGGGAAGAGTGATAGAGTGACGCCCGACTTGTTCGATTTTGGTGACTCCCCGCTGCCAGCTGAATGGAAAGTGAAGATCAGTGAGAAGCTTGCCCAGAGAGACCAGGTGTTTTCTTTAAAGGAATGGGACGTAGGATGTGTGCAAGTAGCTGAACACCATATCTGGTTGCATGATGAAAGGCCATTTCATGAGAGGTCTCGACGCCTGGCCCCTGCTGACATAGATGATGTGCGATGGCATCTGCAAGAGATGCTTTCTGCTGGTGTAATACAAGAATCCAGAAGCCCATATGCTGCACCTATCATGGTAGTGAGAAAAAAGAATAGGACAGTAAGAATGTGCGTGGATTATCGCACCTTGAACCGGCGGACTACCCCTGATCAGTATACAATTCCCCGCATTCAGGATGCCTTGGACTGCCTGAACGGTAGCAAGTGGTTCTCAGTGTTGGATCTTCGCAGTGGGTACTACCAGATCCCGATGACCCCAGAAGACTGTGAAAAGACAGCCTTTATCTGTCCGCTTGGTTTCTATGAGTTCATGAGGATGCCTCAAGGGATTTCAGGTGCCCCAGCCACTTTCCAACGACTGGTGGAGCGTGCAGTGGGGGACATGAACTTGTTAGAGTGCTTGGTATACCTAGATGATGTTATTGTGTTTGGCAGCTCACTGGAGGAACACGAGAGCAGACTGTTCAAGGTGTTGGACCGACTGGAAGACTTTGACCTTAAACTATCCATCGATAAATGTCAGTTCTTCTAAACCTCTGTAAAGTATGTGGGACACATAGTGTCCACCGAGGGAATAGAAACAGACCCAAGTAAAGTTGAGGCCTTGACCACCTGGCCACAGCCCCACAATTTAAAAGAATTGACAAGATTCCTGGGATTCTGTGGCTACTATCGCCGGTTCATCAAGGACTATTCGAGAGTGATTCATCCTCTACTCAATCTTACTCAAGGTTACCCTCCTATCAACAAAAAATAATAAGAGGTCGGTTTCTCCTGAGACTGAGAGAGTGTATTTCCGTCCCAATGAGGTTTTTGGGGCAAGATGGACACCTGATTGTGAAGCTGCTTTTCATGAGATTATATATCAGCTTACCCACACTCCTGTCCTTGCTTATGCAGATCCAGCAAAACCCTATGTCCTACACACTGATGCTAGCTTGCAGGGTTTGGGGGCTGTGTTGTACCAGGAGCATGAGAATGGCCTGAGACCAGTGGCCTTTGCCAGAAGTCTGACCCCATCTGAAAAGAACTATCCTGTGCACAAGTTAGAGTTTCTAGCTTTGAAGTGGGCCATTGTTGACCGATTCCATGAATACTTGTATGGGGCTAAGATACTGGAAAAAACTGATAATAATCCTTTGACCTATGTGCCAGCCTCAGCCAAATTGGATGCTGCTGGCCCTAGGTGGCTTTCCGCATTAGCTACATATGTTCACGCTGTTGAATACAGAGCAGGCCTGAACCACATAGATGCTGATACTCTCTCCCGGAGGTCTGTTTCCCAAAATGACTGGGTCAGACTGTCAGAACCTGATATTCAAACACTCTTCCAGAAGTTTGACAGGGAGGAACACATGTCCACTGACGCAATGGACTGTCTGGTGGATTGTTTGGGGCCCTCTGAGAATTGCATACCTGCTGCTTATTGCCACTTTTCTGCATTAGACATCGGTGCACTGCCTCAGCTAGACAATGACAGTATTTGGCAGGCTCAGTCCCGATATCCTATGCTCAAGTCAGCTCTAGAAGCTCTCTACGAAGGGAAAGATGTATCCAAGTTATGCTCCACCGATTTGAGAACTGCATTGTTGTACAAGGAAGGTCCTAAGTTGAAACTGATCAATTGACTGTTATACAGAGAAACAGTAGATAGAGGGGGACAAATGGACAGACAGCAACTAGTTTTGCCCACTGCTTTCAGAGACTTAGTGTTAAGGTCCCTACACAACCACATGGGGCACCTTGGTATAGATAGAACACTTGACTTGGTGAGATCCTGATTCTGTTGGCCTAAAATGGGGGCTGATGTTGAACAACACATTCAAACTTGTAGTCGTTGCTTACAGAGGAAAGCTTTGCCCCAGAAGGCTGCCCCCCTTGTTAACATCACCACCAGTGCCCCCATGGAGCTGGTCTGTATTGTCTTTATAAGTTTGGAGCCAGATCAAAGAAATATTAGTAATGTGCTGGTGGTCACTGACCATTTTACATGATATGCCCAAGCTTTCCCCACATAGGACCAGAAGGCATCCACTGTGGCAAAAGTACTTGTAGAAAACTTTTTTGTTCACTATGGGGCTCCACAAAGAATCCATTCTGATCAAAGGAGAGACTTTGAGAGTCAGTTGATCAAAGAGTTGCTTTCTCTGTGGGGAGTGCGAAAGTCCAGAACCACCCCTTACCACCCCCAGGGGGACCCACAGCCTGAACATTTTAACCGCACTCTGTTGGATATGCTGGGCACCCTCCACCCAAAAGACAAGCCCTGCTGGAGCCATCAAATTAGCAGCTTGGTACATGCCTACAACTGTACCAAAAGCAATGCCACTGGATTCTCCCCCTACCACCTGATGTTTGGAAGAGAAGCCCGACTACCAGTAGATGTTTGCTTCGGAGTTTCTCCTGATGGGGTTCGAGCTGATAATTATTTACAGTATGTGCAAAAATTAAAGGCCCAGCTGAATCATGCGTACCAACTGGCTCAAACCATGGCTGCCAAAAGAAATCTGGCCAACAAAGAAAGCTATGATAAAAAAGTGAAAACACAAGAACTCCAGGAGGGAGATCATGTATTGCTAAGAAATATGGGACTGTATGGCAAACACAAGATTGCTGACAGGTGGCATCTTCTCCCTCACGTTGTAGTAAGCATGCTGGATGACCTGCCTGTGTACAAAGTCAGGCCCAAAAATAATTCAAAAGATGTCAAGATGATGCATCGAAATCATTTGCTGCCCATTGGCCAAATATTGATTGTGTCTGAGCCCCCAGAAGTTGCTCCCCCTGGACCAGTGACTAGAGCTGCTGCTAAGCAAAGGCAGAGAAAGTCTGTACCTACAGATGCTGAGTTAACGTTTTCTCCACAGCAACTTCCAGTCTAAAATGACTGTCAGTCTACTTCAGAGGAAAGTGAGTACAACTTTGGGTACTACCCTTCTTATGAACTGAGTCAATTGTTTCAAGGCAATCCCCTAGTCAATTATGGAGATGAAGCTGGGCCTCCTGGACTGTCTAAGCCCCCAACTTTGCCCTTGGAGCCAATGCTCCTCGAGAGTGAGGTGCAGAGTGTTAAGTCAGATGACATGGAATCACTGTGCATGGTGAAACTGTATGAGCTTTCAGAGGAGGGAGATGATGAACTGGGACAGACTGGTGACATACCAGAACAAGAGGAGTATTTTGAGTGCCCTGGTGGTTCACTGGCAGTTCCGGAGAGCTCTCCCTGTGAAACAAGTGCCGTGACCCCTGAAATTGCAAATACTGGAGCTGACAGCACCCCAAGTTCTAGCCCTGCTACCCTGAGAGGACCCCCCCCGGCAAGTAAAGATCATGCTGAAAGTAAGGATAAAAATGCAGAGACTGTAACAGTTCCCCCTAGAAAGACTGGTCGAGCTGTAAAGCCTGTAGTACGCCTCAGCTATGATTCACCTGGGAGGCCTGTGGATTTGCCTCTCAATGTGGTCCATAAGGGAGTGTATGTGTCCCCGAGCTCATTGCCCAAACTGAGCATAGGTGCTAACTCCAGACTACTTGTCTTGCCTTCTAGGTATGGTGCCCCTGCCCCATCCAGCCCCAAGGTAGCTGACAGGGAAGGGCCCCCTCTCTCTAGGTTTCATGTGCAGGAAATAATGACCTGATTTCAAGGTGTATTGTATGTTACTGTTGGGTAACCAGTAGTAAACTGTGAAATACAGAATAAGTGTATATAACAAGGGTTTAACATGTGGATTGTTGTTTGACAGGATACAGACCTAAACTGTTGGTGATATGAACAAATGTGATGATCTGCTTTAAATGTGTTATAAGGGTACCTACTTGACACGGATGCCAATTTTTTTCAGGCCAGGAAGGGTGTAACCCCTTTGCAAATGGGGGTTCCCAAAAGTCTTCTAGGAGTTGGCTAAGTGCTCCCAGCCTGAATGGTGTTCGGCGTTTAAGCCGCTTAACTGTGAGTGCTTTTAGAGCCTCTGGTACTGTCTCTTTAAGAGCTGCCTGCTTGCAGGCTAATTTAGTTTGAATGGGGGGGACTGTGTGTTTAATGCTCGACTCCCACCCGAGCTGTTGTCTAATCGCTCCGTTTCTGCAGTCACTAAGAGCTCAGAGGGAGCCTAATTGAAAGATGTAACTGTTTGCCAGAAATCAGTTAGAGTGCTAATGAAAATGCAGTTTGTCTAATCTGCTTTTCTTGCAGCTGGGACTCTGTGTGTGTTGCCCCTCCATTTTGGACCTGAACTGTTGAGCTGGGCCAGTTGGATTAGGGGAGCCCTAAAATGGAGACTGCTTGGAGCCAACCAGAACTTGGACTCTCACCTGGAGCCTGCTACCAAATGGGAATATATGGCAGGTGCCTCTGGGAATTGTAGTTTGGACCTTGGCACCTTTTCACACCAGCACAGGGAGCCCTGCTGTGACTGACAGCCGAATCCACCAACAGAACTGGTATGAAGCCAAAGGAAATGCCCTGAACTATTGCTGGAGGATCAGATGCGTTGACTGTGTAAGGAGAAGGAGCTCTGTTTATTGCGGCGATGTTCATTGGAAGCACGTGGAGGTCTTCTGTAGTCGGCCAGCAGCCGTTGAGCAGTGAGTGAGTCAGGCTGAACCCGAATTTGGAAGAGAAAGCAGAAGTGTGCAGAACCAGGCTTGCCTGTAGAAGACCGAAGGTTTGCTGAAGTGTGATTGGCCTGTCAGGGACTGCTGATGCTGTGTGTGCTCCCGGGTAATTTGCAGTGTTTGCGATCGGGATTGAGAAGCAGCTGCCTGGTATAGTCATTTCCTTTACATATGAATGTGTCCAGTGCTTGTGGAGAATCACGATTCCATTTCCCCGTTCCTGTGAGTTGTCTGCTGAAGCTGGAAGCTGAATTCAATTTAATCGGACTGAATCCGTCTGCTATTCAAAGCAGTGGGCCCTGTCATGAGGGCCTCATCTCCATGCCCTGTTTTCTGGGAATCCAGAACAACCATTTCTTTCAGGTTCTCTGCTTGGGGCATCGTGAGTACAAATCAGGGAAACTTCCTGCACCTTTCATTTAATCAAAGTGTGTAAACTGATTTCTGTGTGTTTTCTTTCTGTGGACTGAGCCATCCAGCTCCGGATTACAATTGTGTGTTGTGCATATATTTTCCTCCTACAGGGCCCCATCCAGCTGCACCAGCCAGCCAACCCCGGGCAACAGACCTGGCTAGCCCCCCACCCATCCTGGGTACCCAGAGTGTGACATTTTGGATCCTATATGCATGCACAGTACTGTGAATCAAATATCTCCAAACCAAATCAGCCTGATTATCCCCTCCTTGTTACTGCTCCTTTAATAAATCAGATTTGTTGTTATTGAACTATATTCTGTCTGTGTTGTCAGTACATGCGGAATAAGCATTGCATTGTGGCTGTGTGTATTATCTAACCTTGTTTTACAGGGGGTCCTCAGAGACGTGTTACAAGAATCAGTCCTGAGGGTAAGTGGTTACTGTATGTGTAAGAAGTGTGCATATGTGGGGTATTGGGAAGGTAACGCCAACGCATCATGTGGTCACTAGTGGGAACAAAGGGGGGGTCACAGTGTCCCAGAGGGCTGTACCCGAGCTAGTTTAACCACTACCAACCCTGACATCTGGGTGGAGGCACCCGCCATTGGACCTAGGCCCCTTAACCTGTCACTAGCCATACAGGCAGGGGTTGTAGCCCTTGGGATAGCGCCACCTAGGGGTTACATAAAGATGCTATAGAAAAACATCCCAGGGTCTACCATGTCCAAACCCCCTTCCTTTATTGTTCTATACATTGTCCTTCTCTTTATTGGGTTCAGCCTACTCCCCCATAAGATTTGGAAAAACACACTGTACAACTTAGCTTTATATTGACTTAGTGGGGGGAAAATAAAACTTATATACAGGAATATTGGCACGAATATGTTTTTTATTAGTAATATCCATTTCCGCTTTGAAATCTGTATACCCTTCCAGCTCCGGGAAATCCCTTCCTCTTTCTTTATCTTATTTTTTTTAATTTTATTTATTTCAATCCAGGATTACAATATCTTTGAGCCGAGGCTCTTTTACAAAGGTTCCACATCAGCGTATGCAACTGTCATTATTTTTAGTTACAAACATATAATCATTGACTTACAGACATGTAATAACCAGTACAAAGACTTGAGCTATGAGCAAGACAAGGGAAGGGGAGGGTGGGTGGGGGAGTGAGGGTAGGGAGATTGAGGGGGGAAGGAGGTGCAGGGGTAAGGGAGTATAAGAGGTGGTTGGGGGTGGGGGCAGGAGTGGAGATATGGGGGGGGAGGTGGGTGAGGATGGGAGACAGTGCAGCCAGGGGGCCTTGTTGAGGGAATATGCCAGGTAAGGTGTTAGGGGTGCAAAGACTGATTGTAAGTGCTGGGTGCTGGGGCATGTGCAGCTGAAACGGTGGAAATGTTAAGATGGGCAATCGCAGGGTACAAGCAGTGAGAGGCGCAGCTTGGACTTGAAGAGGCCGAGTGTTGGAGCGGTCGCTATGTTGCTGCCAAGAGAGTTGAGCCAGTTGGATGCCCGATAGGCGAATGATCTTTGTCCTTGGGATGTGCGACATCATGGGATATGTAGTAGATGGGAATTGGATCTGCTTGTAGTGATGTTCCTATGTCTAGGCTTAAGGAGGGCACAGACACCAGGTGGGGCAAGCTCCATTATAATTTCCTTGGCCCTGATGCAGGTTTGGTATTTTATGCGTTTGTCCAGTTGAAGCCATCCAGATTGGGAATAAAGGTCACATGTGTGGGTACAGCGATGTGAGCCAGTGATGAGACGACAGGCCTTATTCAGTGAGGTCACGATACGTTTGAGAGCAGTGGTAGTTGCAGACCCATATATGATAAGACCATAGTCTATGATGGTGACAATGGAGCTTTGGATACTGATAGTGCTTCTGGGCTTAGGTGTTTCCTGTGCCGGAATAATATGCCTAACCTCGCATTGTCAGACTTTGCAACATTGCTGATATGGACAGCGTATGAGAGGTGAGGATCAAGGGTGATGCTGAGGTACTTGAACGATTGAGTTTGCTGTAGGATGGCTCCTTGTTCGGTGCAATGGAGAGGTGGAGTTGTTTGTTTTTGTTGTGGGGGCTGCAGAAGACCATAGACTTGTTTTTTTTCTGATTGAGAAGCAGTTTATGATGTAGGAACCGGGATTCGATGGAGGAGAAGGCCCGCTGAAGTTTATTTTGTAATTGGATTGGATCAGGGTCCGAGGTGAGGATCACATCATCGTCAGCGTAGAGAATTATTTGTTCTGGGCAGCTGTTCAGTAGTGAGTTTAAGAATAGACTGAAGAGGAGGGGCCCCAGGGGACTCCCGAGCGGACCGTTCCTCAAGGTAGCTCTTAAACCAGCCAATGGAGTCAGTTGACAGCCCAGTGTTCTGAAGCTGGACAAGCAGGAGGCGGTGACTGACGGTGTCGAAGGCTTTAGTTAAGTTAATGTAGATTGAGCCTAGTAGTTCGCCGGAGTCAAGTGCGCTGTGGATTGTGCTGGTGAATTCAAGTAGGGCTGTGGAGGTGCTGTGACCTTTTCGGAACCCGTGTTGTTGCTTGCACAGGATGTTGTACGTATCCAGGTATTCTGTGAGCTGGTCCAAGACGATGCGTTCTAGTGCCTTGGAGAGTGGGAGTAGTAGGGAGATAGGTCTGTAGTTATCATGGGCAGTTTTGTCACCACTTTTATGGATTGGGGTGACAATGGCAGATTTCCATCTGTCTGGGAACTGGCTAAGGCTGAGGGAGAGGTTGAAAATTCTGGTCAGAGGACTAAGCACTTCATCAAGTGTGAGTGACAGGATTTTGAGATCGAGGGAGTCATTACTGAATCTTGATTTACCAAGGGCTTTGGTAACATATTTGCGTACTTGGTGAGCCTTGACTGCTTTGAAGTAGAAGCGGGGGGAGCTGGTGGGGGTAGTGTTCATTTTGGACAGATGGGCTTCACCATCTTTGAAGTAGTCCTGGGGTAGGACAGAGCTGAGGTCAGTAAAGGCTTTGTTAAAGGTATCTGCAATGGTTTTTGGGTTGAGGGTTGTGGTTCCGTTGATGTTGAGTATTGATTGGGGGGTTTTGGGTGGTTTCCCAGTGAGTTCCTTTATGTTCTTCCAGAATTCCCGACCACTGCCCCAGGAGTTTGTGAGGGCATGCTTATAGTAGGCTGACTTCGTTTGCAGGATGGTTTTGGTGCAGTCATTAGGCACGTTTGTAGTTTTGGATGTCGTTTTGCCTTCCAGAGTTTCTGGCCAGCTCCCATAGGTAGTCTCTTGTTTTTAACATCCTGAGGAGGTCACCTATGAGCCAAGGGTTACTGAGTGATTTGACTTTGCGTTTCTTAATAGGAGCATACGTGTCACAGGCAATTTAAGTGTGCTAATTCTCCTTTCCCAAATGTAATCCCAAGAATGGTTATTGGGTCTTCTGTCAGATTAATATTTGCATACTTAGGTTGGGTCCTATCCCCACTCTCACCAATCTGCGTCCCTACACTTTTTTCAAAATTAATATTTGAACCTGAATTCTTTGCATATTCCGAAATTACCCTTTTAATCTCCTTCTCATCCTTTCTTTTATCTACCACCAATATGACATCATCTACATATGCTAGACACTTTATAGGAGGCCTCCTTTGTCTCAGGGGTATTCCAATAATGGAGTCTGTTGTCTGAATGGCTCTTAAAAAAGGATCTATACTAAACACATATAATACGGGGCTAAGGGGACACCCCTGTCTAACCCCTCTCTGTAGTTTTACTGTGTTACCAGCCCATCCATTTATTCTTGGGGTGAGAGTGGCCTCTTTATACAGGCAAGAGATCCACCTCACAAACTTGTCTGGTATCCCATACAGTCTCAGAACTGAAAATATGAAGGGGTGTGCCACTGAATCAAAAGCCTTGTACTGGTCTAGGCTCAGAATATACTCTTCCTCTATCCCCATTTTACCTCTTTGAAATATTTCACATAGAATTATTAAATTATCCTGAATCCCCCTCTTCTGGATTGTGCAGGTTTGTGCTTCACAAATAATACTATCTGTAACCTTCACTAGCCTGTTCGCTAATAGCTTTGCCAGTATTTTAAAATCAACATTCAGTAAACTTAAAGGCCTCCAGTTGTTTAGGTCTTCTTTCCTTCCTTTCTTAGGAACAAGCTGAGATGCTAAATGAGTACTTTGCCTTGATATTTACAGAAGCAGGCAGGGGATCCCTCCAGCCCGACGAGGGGGAAGGGGAGCCAGCAGAGTCAAGAGGTCAGATGGAGTCTAGGGGACAGAAAGGGACAAGGGTACAGGCCAGGAAAAGTCTAGAAGGGCATGGGGGTTGAGTGAGTGGATGGGCTGGGAGGCAGAAATCACAGTGGATAGTGTGAGGGAGGCCCTTCGGATGCTAAATCTGATAAGGCACCAGGGCTGGATGGGCTGCATCCGAGGGTTATGAAGGAACTGGCGGATGAGCTAGCAGCTCCTCTGGCCGCACTCTTTAATACCTCTCTGCAGACAGGATGGGTGCCTCAAGATTGAAGGGTGGCTCATCTGATGCCTATCACCAAAGGGGGGTCTAGATAAGAGATGAGGAATTATAGGCCTGTCAGCCTAACATCTGTGGTAGGCAAAGTAATGGAGGGCATTATCAAGGAGAGGCTCAGGAGGCAATTGGAAAGGTTGGGGCACCTGGATGACAAACAGTACAGTTTTGTCCCAGGGAGATTGTGTCAGATCAACCTCATAGATTTTTATGACTGGGTGATGGGGACCCTGGACTGCCATAGGCCGGTGGACGTCCTATATTTGGACTTCAGTAAGGCATTTGATTCGGTACCCCACAATGGGCTGCTAACAAAGCTGGGGGGGATGGGAGTGGGAGGGCTGTTGCTCAGATGGGTAGAAAATTGGCTAACAGGGCAAATACAGAGGGTAGTGGTTGTTGGGATAGTCTCCTCCTCCAGGAAGGTCCTCAGTGGGGTCCCCCAAGGTTCAGTGTTGGGGCCACTCCTGTTCAATGCCTATGTCGCGGATATGGGGAGGGGGTAAGGAGCAGGATGAGTCTCTTTGTGGATGACTCAAAACTGGGAGCACTGGCGAACAGGAATGACATGAGAGAGACAGTCCAGAAGGGCCTGAATACCCTGGAGGGGTGGTCAAGGAGATGGGGTTTGAGGTTTAAATGCAGGGAAGTGTAGGGTGCTGCATCTGGGGGTCAGAAACCCGGGCCATGTATACACCCTGGGGGGGGTCACACTGCAAGCCACCTTGAGCGAGACGGATCTAGGGGTGGTGGTGGACGTCAAAATGAATAACACTGAAAATTGCAGAAGAACTATGGCAAAAGCAAACAGGATACTGGGCTACATAACCAGGGGGATTACATCCAGGAGTTGGGAGGTGATCCTCCCTCTGTATAATGCCTTGGTCAGTCCACATCTTGAGAACTGTGTGCAGTTCTGGAGACCTCACCTCAAGAAGGACATAGCACTACTGGAGAGGGTCCAGAGCAGGGCAACCAGAATGATTCAGGGCATGGGAGGGAGGGAGGCCCTACGAGGAAAGGCTGGAAGAGCTTGGGCTGTACTCGTTGGAGTAGAGGAGAGACGGGGGGGGACATGATATGAGTCTTCAAATATGTAAAAGGAATAAACAAGGGTGGCACCAAAGGGATATTCAGACTAAAGAAGGGGGGAACAACCAAGGGGCATGAGTGGAAGCTGGGTGGGGAACTACAGGGGGGAATGCAGGAGGCATTACTTCACTGAGAGGGTGGTGGAGCCATAGAATGCACTGCCCGGGAGTCTGGTGGAGGAGGAGGACACAGTGGAGGGCTTCAAGAAGGGGTGGGACAGGTACAAGGGAAAACTGAAGCCGAAGATTACCCTCTCTGGGACTGGGGGGTGGAAAAGAGAGCACCCACTAGGAGGCTGACTACCGAGCGGACACGACAGACCATCAGGCCTATTCTGCTGGCTTTTAGTATGTTAGTATGTTATATAAGAGAATTAAGTCTGCTTCTGTCATAGACTTTGCTATTCTTCCTGATTCCAACATCTCATTATATACAACTGTTAGATCCTGAACTACACAATCAGCATATTTTTTATAAAATTCCCCTGTGATCCCATCCGTCCCAGGGAAAGTACCGTTCTTTAAGCCTTTTATTGACCTTCTTACCTCTGCTCCCTCTATCACTTTTATCAGCTCTCTCCCCAGAGGAAACAATAGTGCTGGCACCTCTAACGTCCCTATATAGTATGTGGACACCTGTACAGTTGGGGGTTCTCCAAACCACTTCTTAACCTGTTGTTGTACCACATGCAGTATTTCACCCTTCGTTGAAACATACTGTCCTCTATCATCTATTACTTGTGTTATTATTTTCTCTGTTCTTTTCTGACAGTCTTTAAAAGCATTAAAAGTCAGCTTTGCACATTCTGTCCCAAACCTCATTTCTTGCTGCAATGTCTTTGCTCTATCATATTGTCTCATAAACATTTCTTTTTTTATTGTAGTTATTTGTGCACTATAATCCATTTTTAATGTTTCTGTTTTAGAGATCAGGGCCTAAAGTTGTTTCCTCAGGCCTAAGTAATCCAAGTATGTTTTTACTGACTGTTTCCTTGCCTTATTCTGAAACATTCATTTATCAGTTTTTTTGGTTTCTTCCCACCATTCTATTTGTGAATCACACAAACACTGTACTGACTTCCTTGCTTCCATAATTTATCCCATTCTCTTTGTATCTCCTTTGAATCCAATAGGGAGCCATTTAACCTCCATGGTCCTTTCCCACATTTAGCACTATTTCCCCAATTAAGGTACATCATTATGCCTTTATGGTCTGAGAAATCAAAACACAGTATTTGTATATCTTCTATTATTACACGAGTAGACACAAAGAAATAATCTATGCGTGTTGAGAGGGGGCCCCTAAAATATGTATTGCCTCCTGTCTTGTATTTTACCCTATATGCGTCCTGCAAGTGATTATTCTTAATTACATCATTTAAAGCATTAGAATCACAACATAATTTATTAGTTTTCAGACCTCTATCAGTTGTTTGCATTGCACAATTAAAATCCCCCTCCCCATACCACCACCCGTGATGTGTGCAAATAGGGTTGGATTGTCCTAGACAATGCAATCCGATTCATCTTTATTTGCGGGGCATTAACATTTATTACCCTGAGCCTAGTTCCCCCAAACTGTACGTCTAGAATCAAGGCTCTCCCTGGTTCTATATCAAGTAACCTAGTAACTCTCAAGTGGGGATTATTAAACAGTATGCCCACCCCATCGCAGGTTACTGTCCCTTGGGACCAAAATGTTGCTCCTTTGCCCCAAAGATTTGTGGCCTGCGCAATTTCGTAGAAAGTCTTAATTCTTGTATCTTGTACAAAATTTATGTCTGCTTTGGAGGACTGTAATTCTATAAGTCAGTCATCTTTTCCCTCTCTTGATGCTATTGATGTTAATAGAAAACAGCTTTAAGGATGACATATGTTTTTATGGGATTATGAACCTACACTCATCCTTACTTTGGTCTAGTGTTCCACTTTTTTTTCCTCCTTTGCTTTCATCCCTCCTTCCCGTTTTTCTGAGAAACAATCCATTGTGGAGGATGATATGGAGGAAGAATCTGATTCCTTTTCCTCATCTGTATCTCTCCATTCTTTTACCTTTGCCAAACTTTTGTACGGGTTGGTCGGTGCTGCTTTCTCTTTCCCTTTTATCATCCTTCTTTCCTTCCCTTTGGGTTCTGTTTTGGTACTCAAGTCTAGTTCGGGGTCTTTTTTTCTTGTATTCCACCACTGTAAGGGGTCCCTCCTGTTGCTTTGGGGGGTGGAGGGGGCATTGTGGATATATCTGTGTTTTGTACCACATTTTTTCCCTCCAGTGTTTGAGACTTGACCTCCTCTTGAGATTTGACCTCCTTCTGTTCTGGCTCCCTCTGTTCATTTACTACCTTCTCAGCTGCATTCTGTAATAGCATGTCTGTGGGGGGGGAGAGGGGTTACTGTTGAATGTGAGGTACACGCTTGTGGGATATCTTGTGTAATGCCCCAAAGTTGGCCATTACAGGGAAAATACTGTAATTAATAGAAAAGTGCCCTGTGCACTTGTAGCTTTGTAAAAAGTTAGAATTTACAAGCAATGCATGTCATAATAGACTGGATGGAATGCTGTGTTAGGTGGCTCATGCACAGCATTCCAATCCAGCAGATCTAGAACCCTAGGGAGGTTCAAGTTTAAACAAGTATTCTACAAGTGGACAGTTGGACACAGTTAATTCTGGGCAAAGGTTGAGGAGCCAGGACCCAGAAGTCAGGGGGACAGTTTGGGCATACCTTTTGTTTGAAGCCGTCCCTCTGGACTTGCTGTGGTCCTGTGCTGCCTCCCCTGCCGGAAGACTTCCTCTGCTGTGTTAGTCCATGGTCGGTGGTGCCATCGGGGCACCACGAAGATGAGGGTTGGCAGTTTGTCGCGGGTTTGGGCTTAAAAGCCCTCTGTTTTATTGTTTTGGACCCCGAGTGTTTTAAACAGTTTGGTTTCGGTCCCACGCCAGCGGCAGAGAAGCGCAGTATTGCCGATTCCCTTTCAGCCTTCTCAGGCCCCCTAGTCATCCCCCAGCTGCCTGTTGCATTCCCTCCCACTGCCAGCATCCCTCCCGCCTCCCAACAGCACTTCCACCTCATTCAGGATGGCAGAGCGGTGAGTCGGCGGCAGCACTTGAAGCGTGCTGGCCGCCTGTTTAAAGGAGACTGTTTAATTTGAAGAGCGCAGTAGGTGCTTAGAGGAGTGGCCGAGCACCGCAGGGAGCATCGGGTCACTAGGACCCTTGTATTTTAATATTTAAGAGGGAGGCGGGGTTAGCGACGCCCAAAGGAGGGGCCAGAAAGCAAGTCCTTTATTGCAGCCTATAAATATTCATAAGGGGGCAGAACTCAGGCGGGGTTTCAGTCACCAAATGACAGCAGGCACTGGGAGCCTGGAAATTTAAAAGGGCAACGCCATTTAAAAGGGCAATTCCGGCCCAAATATAAAGTAGGGCATTAGGCCCAGTACAAAGTGGGGCATCAGGCCCAAAGTGTTGAGGGGCATCAGGCCCATTATAAATTGGGGCACCAGGCCCAGTATTTGGTAGGGCACCAGGCCCAAGCTAACATAGCGCTTCAGGCCCGAGGTAAATGTAGGGCATTAGGCCTGAGGTAAAGCCTGGTCTAAAGGGAGGCCCCGGCCTAGCAGAATAGGGCAAGCCAGCCTAGTGGTACTAAAGGGAGGAATAGGACAAGCCAGCCTAGCGGTACTAAAGGACTCCCTAGCCACAACGAACAGTAAGGGATCCTATCCCAGAATACCCTACCTATAGAAACAGGGGTTCATTTGAGAGTGTTCAGTTTGCCTATACTGTGAAATTACTGTGATTACTGTACTGCTTATGCTGAACTATTGCCCTAAGTACCTGAACTATTGCCCTAAGTATCTGAACTATGGTCCTAAGTACCTGAACTATTGTCCGAGGTACCTGAACTATTGCCCAAAGTACCTGAACTATTGTCCTAGGTACCTGAACTATTGCTCTAAGTACCTGAACTATTGCCCGAAGTACCTGAACTATTGTCCCAAGTACCTGAACTATTGTCCGAAGTACCTGAACTATTGCTCTAAGCACCTGGACATTGGCCCTTAACAGTAAAAATTACCCCTGAAGTTATAATTTGCCCTCCCTGGCAATTTATTGTACTATTCCACAGTTCTTTGGGCATTCTTCAGTTATATGTTTACTACTGTATGAAGACAGTCTCAATCTTCTACCACACTGCAGTCTTATAGTGTGGTCTGTAACACCACGTGCTCAGAATCAGTCTCTACTCAAAAGAAGACATCCTTTCAGCATTCTTCACTCCAGGAAGATCATCCATCGACTCATCCTGTCCGTTTGTGTCGTCCGCCAAAGTCGAGTCTGTCGTCAGTCGTACAAGTCGTACCCACCGTTTTCTTGTTTTCACAGCTTGAAAGTACGTCCGCCGAAATGCATCACGACAGCAGTGCCAGTGTCGTTCCGTATGGTTCCTGTTCCAGATGTCCCGAAGTTGGTCGCCTTCTACAGAAGAGAGAGAGAGCTCATCTTGGAGAACCTGTTCTACGCCCCCACCTGGTCGTTCGCCGAAAGTTGAGTCCGTCAAAGCCCAGTCCGGGACGCGTCCGCCGTTTCTTTGTTTTGTGTTAGTTCCTGATTCGAGGATTGCAGAGTCAACCATCATCTCTTCAGATTCTTATGGTTCCTGGTCCTCTCAGAGTTCCTTCCGAGTCCAGCTGGCCCTTGGAGTGCTGCAGCATCAGTCAGATCGTGGTAGTCCTCCATTGGATTCATCACCACGCAGATCTTGGTCTTTCTTCATCCTTGGCAACCCTAGAAGTGGGTTTTGGCAGAGGAACCTCTTGCTTTAGTGTGTTACTTCAGGAACCAGTTGCTTTGGTTCCACATTCCGGCAGCCTCGGAGAGAGTGGGCTTTTGCCGAAGATATATGGTCTGCTTACCAAACCTCTCACCACCCCAGTGGCCTCATCTAGGTCCTTGCTGTGAACTGAGATTAGGGTTCCACAGTTCTGTTTTATTTCCCTTGTAGCTACCAACGAAGAACGACGGTGTACACGAAGACGCCGGATCTCTGGACTTTTGTAAAAATCTGAACTCTTTTGTAGATGTGTGATGCTGATCACCCTAAAGTAGTGCTGAGTAGCCCATGCAACTGGATTCTTATTTGGAGTACAGAAATACAATATAAACTAGTATCAGAATAAGATTGGAATCTTGTTTAGAGTATAGAAATACAGTATAAACTAGTATTAGAATACGAGTGGTAGTAGGCCTAAAGTTTATGCTCGTAGAGGTAATCATAAAAGTGGTAGATAAAAAAAGTATTTCTGTATGTCCTTGTTCCATTGCCCTATTGTTGATCGGGCATCCCCTACTCCTCCTTGTGACTGTGTCTGTCTACCCCTTGGTGCCAAATAAACACCCGCCCAGCGGGCATCAAAATATTAAGTTGACTCCTGCCTCTCCTTGTCCAGATAGCAGTTATCCTATCCGAATTTAATTCGGACCTTCGGGTGCCTCATCATTAACATCATCATCATCATCTTCTCTAGAGCACCACTAGACCATCACAAAAAAAAAATTGGCGTGCGTAGTCGGCAGGATAGAGATAATTTATCCGAGGAGTCCAAAGTTGGAGTGGCTTAGTAAAAATATTTTAGAGATTTTAAGAATGTTTTATTAACATAAGACTTCATAGAGTATTAAGTAAGATTTTAGAAGTTGTTAAGATGATAGATTTTATAGAATGTTAAGGGGATACATGGGGACATGTATTTTTAGGCGGGCCCGAATGTAATGCCCCAAAGTTGGCCATTACAGGGAAAATACTGTAAATAATAGAAAAGTGCCCTGTGCACTTGTAGCTTTGTAAAAAAGTTAGAATTTACAAGCAATGCATGTCATAATAGCCTGGATGGAATGCTGTGCTAGGTGGCTCATGCACAGCATTCCAATCCAGCAGATCTAGAACCCTAGGGAGGTTCATGTTTAAACAAGTATTCTACAAGTGGACAGTTGGACACAGTTAATCCTGGGCAGAGGTTGAGGAGCCAGGACCCAGAAGTCAGGGGCACAGTTTGGGCTTACCTTTTGTTTGGAGCTGTCCCTCTGGACTTGCTGTGGTCCTGTGCTGCCTCCCCTGCCCGAAGACTTCCTCTGCTGCGTTAGTCCATGGTCGGTGGTGCCATCAGGGCACCACGAAGATGAGGGTCGGCAGTTTGTCGTGGGTTTGGCTTAAAAGCCCTCTGTTTTATTGTTTTGGCCCCCGAGTGTTTTAAACAGTTTGGTTTCGGTCCCATGCCAGCAGCAGAGAAGCGCCGCATCGACGATTCCCTTTCGGCATTCTCAGGCCCCCTAGTCATCTCCCAGCTGCCTGTTGCATTCCCTCCCACTGCCAGCATCCCTCCCGCCTCCCAATAGCACTTCCACCTCATTCAGGATGGCAGAGCAGTGAGTCGGTGGCAGCACTTGAAGCGTGCTGTCTGCCTGTTTAAAGGAGACTGTTTAATTTGAAGAGCACAGTAGGTGCTGAGAGGAGCGGCCGAGCGCCCCAGGGAGCATCGGGTCACTAGGACCCTTGTAGTTTAATATTTAAGAGGGAGGCGGGATTAGCGACGCCCAAAGGAGGGGCCAGAAAGCAAGGCCTTTATTGCGGCCTATAAATATTCATAAGGGCCGGGACTCAGGCGGGGTTTCAGTCACTAAATGACAGCAGGCACTGGGAGCCTGGAAATGTAAAAGGGCAACGCCATTTAAAAGGGCACTTCCGGCCCAAATATAAAGTAGGACATTGGGCCCAGTACAAAGTGGGGCATCAGGCCCAAAGTGTTGAGGAACGTCAGGCCAATTATAAATTGGGGCACCAGGCCCAGTATTTGGTGGGGCACCAGGCCCAAGCTAACGTAGGGCTTCAGGCCCGAGGTAAATGTAGGGCATTAGGCCTGAGGTAAAGCCTGGTCTAAAGGGAGGCCCCAGCCTAGCGGAATAGGGCAATCCAGCCTAGTGGTACTAAAGGGAGGCCCCGGCCTAGCGGAATAGGGCAAGCCAGCCTAGTGGTACTAAAGGACTCCCTAGCCACAACGTATAGAAAGGGATCCTATCCCAGAATACCCTACCTATAGAAACAGGGGTTCATTTGAGAGGGTTCAATTTGCCTATACTGTGAAATTACTGTGATTATTGTACTGCTTATGCTGAACTATTGCCCTAAGTACCTGAACTATTGCCCTAAGTACCTGAACTATGGTCCTAAGTACCTGAACTATTGTCTGAGGTACCTGAACTATTGCCCAAAGTACCTGAACTATTGTCCTAAGTACCTGAACTATTGCCCGAAGTACCTGAACTATTGCCCGAACTACCTGAACTATTGCTCTAAGCACCTGGACACTGTCCCTTAACAGTAACAATTACCCCATAAGTTATAATTTGCCCTCCCTGGCAAATTATTGTACTATTCCACAGTTCTTTGGGCATTCTTCAGTTATATGTTTACTACTGTACGAAGACAGTCTCAATCTTCTACCACACTGCAGTCTTATAGTGTGGTCTGTAACACCACGTGCTCAGAATCAGTCTCTACTCAGAAGAAGACATCCTTCCAGCATTCTTCACTCCAGGAAGATCATCCATCGACTCATCCCGTCCGTTTGTGTCGTCCGCCGAAGTCGAGTCCGTCATCAATCGTACAAGTCGTACCCACCGTTGTCTTGTTTTCAGAGCTTGAAAGTAGGTCCGCCGAAATGCATCACGACAGCAGTGTCGCTCCGTATGGTTCCTGTTCCAGATGTCCCGGAGTTGGTCACCCTCTACAGAAGAGAGAGAGAGAGCTCATCTTGAAGAACCTGTTCTGTGCCCTCACCTGGTCGTTCGCCGAAAATCGAGTCCGTTGAAGCCCAGTCCGGGACGCATCCGCCATTTCTTTGTTTTGTGTTAGCTCCTGATTCGAGGATTGCAGAGTCAACCATCATCTCTTCAGATTCTTATGGTTCCTGGTCCTGTCAGAGTTCCTTCCGAGTCCAGCTGGCCCTTGGAGTGCAGCAGCATCAATCGGATCGTGGTAGTCCTCCATTGGATTCATCACCACGCAGATCTTGGTCTTTCTTCATCCTTGGCAACCCTAGAAGTGGGTTTTGGCAGAGGAACCTCTTGCTTTAGTGTGTTACTTCAGGAACCAGTTGCTTTGGTTCCACATTCCGGCAGCCTCGGAGAGAGTGGGCTTTTGCCGAAGATATATGGTCTGTTTACCAAACCTCTCACCACCCCAGTGGCCTCATCTAGGTCCTTGCCGGGAACTGAGATTAGGGTTCCACAGTTCTGTTTTATTTCCCTTGTAGCTACCAATGAAGAATGACGGTGTACACGAAGATGCCGGATCTCTGGACTTTTGTAAAAATCTGGACTCTTTTGTAGATGTGTGATGCTGATCACCCTAAAGTAGTGTTGAGTAGCCTATGCAACTAGATTCTTGTTTAGAGTACAGAAATACAGTATAAACTAGTATCAGAATAAGACTGGAATCTTGTTTAGAGTATAGAAATACAGTATAAACTAGTATTAGAATAAGAGTGGCAGTAGGCCTAAAGTTTATGCTCATAGAGGTAACCATAAAAGTGGTAGATAAAAAAAGTATTTCTGTATGTCCCTGTTCCATTGCCCTATTGTTGATTGGGCATCCCCTACTCCTCCTTGTGACTGTGTCTGTCTACCCCTTGGTGCCAAATAAACGCCCGCCCAGCGGGCATCAAAATACTCAGTCGACTCCTGCCTCTCCTTGTCCGGATAGCAGTTATCCTATCCGAATTTAATTCGGACCTTTGGGTGCCTCATCACTAACATCATCATCATCTTCTCTAGAGCACCACTAGACCATCACACTTGCTTCTCATCCGATGGTCTGGGCTCTTTTATTTTATCTTCCTGTTCTCTCTCTCTCTCTCTCTCTCTCTCTCTCTTCAGTTGCCATCCCCATAGTTGATCCTTCTTTACTCTGGCCTGTTGTCCTCTCTTCTTGTGGCGCAGTACTTTCTTCCTTCTCTTTCTCTTTCCCCTTTTTTTGTTTTGCCAATTCTTCTTCCTGCCATATGGCTTGCATTCTTTTTTCTGAAGTCTGAGCACACCCTTTTTTCTGTGCCTGTGTGATTAAGGCCTCGTGGGACACTCCTTTCTCTGAGTTATGTGAAGCCCAGGGACATTATTTATTTATTTATTTCATAATTGGTATTTACAACCTTTGAGTCAAAGACTCATTTACAAAGGCACCTCATTGCAGGAAGGGTAGACAACAATTGGTGATGGAGTACAACAATGGAGAACATTACAGGTAAGAAACAATAAAAGAACACACAAAGCAATTCCAGTAATAGAAATGTGTACAAAGGCTTCAATTAGTTACAATCAGTCTAGTATATAAATAATAAGGTACCACTAGGGGTTCTAGGGAGTGATACCTGGGGGGGAAGAGGTGGTTGCTGGGGGACAAGGCAGTCCGGAAGGACATTGTCTGTAAATTGGTCCATCTCACATAGGAGTGTCCCTTCTCTTCACACAAGTTACATCTAAACATATTCATGCACTCGGAAGCCATATGCCCAATTTCTAGACAGTGCGTGCATCTTGGTGTATCACATGCATTATTTAGGTGCAACTGTGAACCACACCTACGGTATGGCAAGACTTCAGTTGCCTGGGATAAAATAATGACCCCCTGTCTCTTCCTAAATAAAAACAGCTAGGTAGATATACAGTTCCGTTGTTCCCCAGAAATAATTTGCATTTTATCCTCCATCCTCCTGTCCAGATCTGGTCTGAGTTTATTTTGGGTGTAGGATGTTCCAGTACCTCACATCGCTTCTTCAACCAATATAGTATATCTGAGATATTTACTCCCTCGTTTTTGAATATACAGTAATGGTAACTGCCCTACCTGTTGTTTTTGTAATCAGAATGGCACAACATGGTGACCACAAATGTGTGATTTTTTACTGCTTTATATCTTGTCCAAAAAACTATCCAAACATTCCACAGTTTTGAAGCTGATATCATAATTGTATTCATCTGTATGTATAAGTGCAAATACTTCAGATGCATAAAACTTCATGGAATCCTTCAATAATTTTCTCCCCACGTAGACTCTATCTGGTGGGTCAGTTAGGCCTCCTTTATAGAGTAGTCGAATGGCATTATGTCATGGTGCTGACTCGCTCTTATTTTTAAACAAATCAGCCATTCTTAACATTGGTTTGAAAAAATGTTTTTGTACTGTATCCTGTAATCTATGCACTCCCATTCCTACTGGTAATTTTTCTTCTGCTGTCTGGGTTTTATTGTGGCTCCCTTGGGCCTCATCCCTTTTCAATATTTAATCTCAGATTACTAGGCCCACTGGTTACAGATGTTTTTGGTACACAACTTCCTGAGGACTTAATATGTGCTCCTATCACCACTGATTGCCCTTCATCGCTATTTTCCTCATGCACAATTATCATTGGTTTTGCTGTATTGTCCCCTTTATCAATTTCTTTGTCTGATTCTTAAATAAATAAGTATCCCCTCCTAGTCCTTGAAGAGGTACACAGTACTGTGGCTGAGGAAGGGACTTAGGATCTGTTTTGCCTACCCTTCCTACCACACAGCAGTGACTTTATACTGCACCCCAGTTTGAGTCCTGAAAAACACCCAAGCTTAACTGTTGGGATTGTAACCACTGCTCATACTGTGTGTATAACCTTTAATGCCATTCTTCGTCTGGAATCTGTCCAGTCCTGTTATCCCTGCTTATGTGGAGTAACCCTCAGTTCATCTCTCCCACAGGAATATGTTACTCCTGTGTTACCCCTACCCATGCTGTGTAATCCACAGTGCCATGTTCCCGGAGGAATCTGTCTAGTCATGTGGTCCTCCTACTCATGCTGTGTAACCCTCAACGTCATTCTCCCTCAGGAATCTGCCACTCCTGTGTTACCCCTACTCATGCTGTGTAATCCTCATTGCCATTTTCCTTCAGTAATCTGTGTAGTCATGTGTTTCTGTTACTCATGCGTTGTAACCCTCAATGACATTCTCCCTCAGGAGTCTGTCCAGTTCTGTGTTACACCTACTCATGCTGTGTAACCCTCAGTGCTACTCTCCCCTTGGAATCTGTCCATTCTGGGATGCCCCTATTCATGCTGTGTAACCTTCAGTGCTATTCTCTATCTCTTCCCTTCTGTTCCCCAGCTATTTCACCTGTTGCATTTCTTCTTTACCCACCGTCCTTCTTCTCCCACCCACGAGGGTCGAGCGGGCACTCCCCCAGCCCAGGATGGCCAGAACGACAGCATCTGCCCACAGGAACAGCATCCAGATTGTCGTCCGATGCCATCTTTGCACAGCACACAGCTCCTCTTGAAAAAACATCAAATGTGTGTGCAGCGCTAAAATGAAGCCATGCTTCGCATTGCACTGTATTGTCTCTACCCACCCAACCCTCCCCAACCACTCTCCCACCCAGAGCTAGTGCTATTATTATGGTGCTTATAGAGTATATTCAGCCCACTTTCACCTCTCACATAATTCCCAGCCAGTTTGGACCAGACCACCACCTCCCCGCCAACCAGTACCTCTTGGTCTATTCTATGGTAATCCACCCCCTAGGAGCCTGAAGACGGTACCTCCTCCCAGCCACTGCTTACCTCATTTAATCTAGAGACTTATCCCTCCTCCCACCCCCCTGCATCCTGCTAAAAAAAAAATGCCTTGCATTTCCAGCTTTCTGCTTCTACTCCTCACCCTTCCTCTTCCTTCATTACTGGCCTCATCTCCATCACCTCCCCAAGATTCTCTTCCACTTAACAACCCACCCCTATTACACCACCCCTCCTCCCCCACCTTGTTACTCTGTCTCAATCGTTTCAGCATTAGTTCCACACCCTGGCCTTCTCCCAGCCCCCTTCTGGAAACATATCTCCTTCCTCATCTCTCTTCATCATCCCCCTAGAGCCACTCTTCCTTCCTCTCTCCTCCCGTAAACACCTCCTGCCTTCTTTTCTCCTGCTGCTCCTAGTACTCTCTGGCAACGTGAACTCAACCCAGGCCCTATCACCTCCTCACCAAGTTCCCAGCCCAACAAAGGGCTCTGCATCTATCATGTCAATGTGCATAGTCTCCTCCCAAAAATAGACTCACTAAAAATCTGGCTATCCCAAAACCCCCCTAGATGTTCTCTGTGTCTCAGAACCATGGCTTTTCTCCCACATCACAGACTCTGAACTAGTCCTACCAGGTTTTACTATCTATCATCAGGACCGGGGCAAGAGAGGAGGTGAAGTAGCCATGTATTTCCGTAGTACCATCCCTTGCTGCATCCCTTACCAGAAAACTGTCCCTAATTCCTACGAAAATCTCCTTGAATGCCTCTCTCTCTCTCTCTCTCTCCCATCCACAGCCCCCATCTACGTAAGTGTCCTATATGCCACCCCAAAAATTGTCTCAGACTCCCTCTTTTCATGCATAAACACAATCACCTCCCTCTCTTTGAATGGTGAACTATTCATGTTGGATGATTTAAACATCAACTGGCTCTCCCATTCCTCCACTCACACTAGACTCTCCATGGAAACCCTCAATCTCACCCAACTAATCACTGACCCTACTCATTACAATCTCCACTCTTCCAGCCATACACTACTCAACTGGATCCTCTCCTCTAACCTTCGTCAAGCCACGGCAGCAGGAGTCCTGCCAGAAGCCAGAAGTGACTACTGCTTCACTTACTGTGTCAGGAAGACACACCTCCCCCACTCCCCACCAAAATACTTCACATACCGATCACTCAGGAACCTTTCACCTGACTCCCTTCTCTCAGACCTCCACTCAGCTGATTGGTCTCCTATTCTGTCAGCTACAGATGTAAATACAATCCTCCAACATTTCTACTCCATCCTGACTCGGATCTGGGACTTTCACTCACCTCTACACACCTCCCGGGTAAGATGCCTCCACCTTCTGTGGATTTCACCTGAAATTCTATCCCTCTGCAAAGCTCGTAATCATGCCTGGCCCCTCTATAAATCCTCTAACGCCATCTCTAACCCCCACCATTATCACTCCCTCAGGAACAAGTGCACCAAAGCTATCTGGATAGCTAAGTCAGAGTATTTCAAGTTGCACCCCTCTTCCTGCTCCAACCCGTCATCATTCTGGAGTACAATTAAAACCTTCCTCAACCACACACCCCAGGCTAACATCCTTTCTCTCAAAGTCAATGAGTCACTCGTCTCTGACCCTATCGAGGTTGCTTCCATTTTCAATAAGTTCTTTACATCTTGAGCACTCCCTGACACACCCCTCCCTCCATTTCCCCCCCTTTGATAGGTTTTAGCTTCCCTCCCATCACCCCCTCAGAGCTGCTTCAAGCACTAAATTCTTTAAAAACAAACAAGTCCAGCCCTGACTTGCTCCACCTGAAGCTGTTACACCTGTCTGCCCAGGCAATAACTGGCCCCCTCACCCATATCCTCAACCTTTCCTTTTCCACAAACACTGTTCCCACACAGTGGAAACAGGCCAAAATAATCTCTCTCCCCAAAGGCAGTGATTATTCTTCCCCTAACAACTATCACCCCATTTCCCTTCTCCCCTCACTTGCTAAACTCCAAGAGTCCCTAGTACTGTCTAGACTGTCCAATTTCCTAGTGTCCCCAAATTTCTTCTCTGATTATCGATCTGGATTCCGTAGAAACCTCTCAATGATTACCTCCCTACTCTGTGTCATTAGCTCCATCCCGTCTGCTATGGACAGCAGCCACGTCACTGCAGCGATATTCATTGACCTTGCCAAAGCCTTCAATTTAGTCTCCCACCCACTCCTCCTTCAAAAGCTCTACTTAGCTGGCCTGGCCTCCCCCACGGTTAATTGGTTCAGTTCATACCTCTGTGTTAGACAGCAATCTGTCTCTGTGGGAAACTTGGTGTTGCCTCCACTCCCCATCCTTGCTGGAGTCCCCCAAGGATCTATTCTAGGTCCAGTTCTCTTCTCGGTATTCATTAATGATCTCCCAAAAGCTTATCTGCATACAAACATTCACCTTTAAACAGATGACACCATCGTCTATGCCTCATGTCCCACCCCCAACACTGTCTACTCTACCCTTCAATCTGATTTCAACCAGATCCTTCTATGGTTCCAAGACAACAATCTTAAAGTAAACACCAAGAAGACATGGTTTTTGGGACTCCCCATAAGCTGGTGAAACTCCCACTTAGCCCCCTTTCTCCTCCTTGGATGAGACTATACTAGACTCAATGACTTCCTACAAATATTTTGGTCTGTGGCTTCATCAACACCTTGACTTCTCCAAGCACATTGACACAATGTGCACTAAGCTTCGGCCAAAAACTCAGAGTGATTTGTTGAAACCAACACTCCATCCCTTTGTATCTGTGCCAAGTCCTTGTAGCCAAAACCATACTCCCAATTTTTGATTATGTTGATATAATCTACTCTTCAACCTCCACCGCCTCCCTCTCCCATCTCATTGCCACCCTTAATGCATTCTGCCGCTTCGCCACTAACTCTCCTACTCATACTCCTCACTGCACTCTACTCTCCTCACTCAACCTCCCCTCCTCTCACACAGGAGATGCAGTCACTCCTTAACTTTCACTTCCAAAATATTGGTTCACTTCCTCCCACCTTCTTGCTCTTCCCTCCTTTCACCAGCTTCAGCCCCTCCTTACTCGCTGAGGTCCAGCCACCCCTGCGTTTTCTCAATCCCCCACTGACGATCCCCCTCCGGTGTAGCAGCCTTCTCCTCCTGTCTCCCTCGTCTATGGAACCAGCAACCCACTCTTCTCCGCGACTCCCCCTCATTCCCTGATATAAAGTAGCAAATAAAGATCATCCCATTTCCTCCATGCAGTTGCCTCCCCTTGTACCTCTTCTCCCACTCTTCCCCATCCAGTATATAACTCCTTTACCCAGTTAAGTTTGGCCAATGGCAACTTCTACCCCTCCACTCAAAAAAAAAAAAATTAAATACAACAAAACTAATCTGCATATTTTGTAAATAGACACTATACAGTTAATGCAACTTGTCTTTCGCATGAATTCTCTGTACTTTAATCCATTTCTGTGTCAATGAATGTGTATGCATTGTATGGTATTTATTGTACTGTTTTTGTTTTCCACTTGCCTGTTCTTTTTAAACCTCCATTGACTGTATGTATTGCATATTAAATGATGTAAATCCTCCCATATCCCAATCCCCTAGGACGCACCTGGAAACGAGCCTCTGCTCAGTGTGCTTTCCCTGGTTACCAACTTTAAATAAATAAATGAATAAAATTCTCCCTCTGGAATCTGTCCAGCACTGTTGCCCCTGCTCATGTAGTGAAACTCTTGATGCAATTCTCCCTCAGGGATCTGTCCAGTCCTCTTTTACCTATACCCATGCTGTCTAACACTCACTGCCATTCTCCCTCAGGAATTTGTTCAGTCCCCTGTACCCACCATTGACAATCTGCATCAGGAATCTGTCTAGTCCTGCGTAACCTTTATATGTTGTGTAACCCTCAGTGCTGTTCTCCCTGAAGAATCTGTTGAGTCCTGAGTTACCCCTGCTTATGCTGTACAGTATAATCCTCAATGGACTTTTCCTACAGGAATCTGTCCAGGCCTGTGTTACTTTGCCCATGCTGTGTAACCCTCAATTCCATCCTCCTTCAATAATCTGTCTAGTCCTGTGTTACCTGCAGCAGCCCTTTTTGGACTCACCTTGGCTGTTTCCAGGCCCCTTGTGTCTTCCCTGGCCTAGGTTCTTTGGCAGCCGAGTGGTACGGGAACAACAGGTGCGCATGGTGCCTCCACCTGGGGTAGTGAAAGGATATACCTGTAAATAAATTGCAGCTTAACACCCCCCAGGAAAATATAATAGCTGCCCCCATAGTACCTTCCACACAACAACAATCCCCACTTTTAGCAATAAGTCACTGTACCAAAATGTAACATTAACAATTAATAGTTTTATTTGGGGGAAAGGGGAAAAAGGAGGAAAATAGGACAAGAACTTAACTGCAACAACACTTTAACTCCACATTTAATCCCCACCTCCTACCTACAGGTGCACCTGACTTCTCAAACAGCAGTTGCCTAGAGTGTCCATACAGTCCCTTGGGTGGGTACCACACCGCCGTGATGAAGATATGGGGAATTTGCGTTGGGGCCCAAATAACTTTAAACAGGTACACAACTTTAACCTTTTGCCTGGGTGCAGCTTGGATCTTAACACAATCTTGCCCAGGAATTGACCCTCAAAATTCTTCTCACTAGCTAGCTAGCTGTATAAAGACTTCCCCAAAGCCACAGCCTGGGGTACTTACAGTTCAGCAAATTCACAGGGGGTTTGCAGCAGTTTGGTTTTACGGTACTGTGCTGGTGAAGGAGCTGGTGGCATGCCACGATGATAGGTAACTGAAGAGATGATGAAGATGATAGTCTTCATCTGCCAGGCCTTTCCAGTCTTTGCCTCCAGGGGGCCTTTGCATGCGATGTTTACCTGGCAGGCCTTTTGACTTATTCCTTGCTGGTGGTCTCCTCTTCAGACTGCGTGCAAACAAGCTGAAGCCTCCCCAGATGATTGGCTGGCACACCTTTCCTTCTAGCTGCAGAATTTTGAATTTAGGCTCTGACCTATACAGTCTCTGATTCTCAGCTGACATTCTCCTCAGGCTCTTTTTGCACTACAGGACAGTTCCGCACTTCTTAGCAGCAAATCTCAAGTCTCTATGTCTCGAGCTATAGATTCCGTCTCTCACAGATGAAGGCTCCAAACTGAGCAGAAGCTCCCAAACAATTTGAAGCAATCTATGAAGGCTCAGGCTCAAATCTCACCCTGGAAGATTCTCACACAGTTCAGTTCTTTTTCAGGGGCTATGCATCTTTTTAGGCACTCTGCAGCTTGTCCAAACTGTGGTCAGCCAAGGCCTTTTGGAAAACCACAAGCCTGCAGGGCTAGCAAGCCACAGTAGTCTCTCAACCTCAGGCTGATAACTCAGAAATCCTCTTTTCCAGGCAAAACAATTCCTTTTATCAGCCCTGAAACAGCCCTATCTCACTGGCTGCCACACTTGTCCATCACGACAAATTAATATTCATTTAGCCAGCTTGATGCCCTATTGGTCCTTCAAATGGGCACCAAGTAAAGTCCCTCAATTTAACCCAAAAGTCCTCTGTTCCATCCCACAAGCCCTCTTGCATAATCCTGGCTCCTGATTGGCTGTGAAAAGGTTAAAGGCTGCAAACATGGCTGCTGACCAACAGTATACATGCAGTCCATACACAGTCCCAGACTTTACTGTTCTGGTGCAACCAACAGAAACATTTTTATGTAACAATTTCCCCACGGCTTTAGAGCAGTCCCTGTGCACCATCATACAAGTACACATCATAAAGTTTTTATTTAGCCCCCTGCTTGTCACTGCTTCCAGTTTAAACTGTGCCCAGGCAGCAGACAGGCTCAGCTCATTACTATTCAATAGCTTCATTAATGTTCATGAGGCAGGGGAACAGCGTGATTGGTGCTCCTTAATAAAACAGTTTTTCAGCTCCTCTGTCACCTCCTTCAGGTCTCTGGCCCCTAATGACCTTAATTTCGGGACCAGGACAACTGAAGAGGCATCTGTTCGGCCGTAGGAGTGACCCAAAAACAGAACTGTGCCAGTGCACATGTGTGGGCCACCCCGACCGCACCGAAGTGCAGAAATAGGTTGCTGGCTCTGACGTTTAGCTCCTTTGGTCCCCTTCTGAACTAAATGGTACTGCAGGGGCTGGCTGGATGCTTAAGAGGCAATTGGGGCGCAAACAGGACTCAGGCCAATGGCAGTGAGGACATGGGGATGGGAGCGCCCAGGTAAGCCAAACAGTGGTTGGGGGCTTACATACCCTTACTCATACTGTGTAACCCTCATAGAAATGCTCCTCAGGAATCCGTCTAGTTCTGTGTTACCCTTACTCATGCTGTTTAACACTCAATGCCATTTCTAATCAGTCCTATGTTACCCCTGTTCATGCTGTGTAACCCTCAATGTCATTCTCCCTAGGGAGTCTGTCTAGTCCTGTGTTACCCCAAATCATGCACAGCACGGAAAAGATATTATCAAAATAAAGTTAATTAAAAAAAAATCTAGCCCAATATTGGAATTTAATAAAAGATCTGGAAGGCAGGGAAAGGAAAAACTTAAATGTAAGATGGAAGGATGAGAGGGGAAGGGGAGATGCCAATAAAGTGAGAGTTAACAATTTGAATCAATATTTCTGCTATCTCCCAGACATATAATAATAAAACAGGCAGGTAGTAATCAGAATTGGGGCATTCAGCAAAGTATGCAGTTGGGGAAATATTGCAAAGGGGATATTCCATGTTTTTATTTACAAAAAAACAAAATTAATAAATAAAGTAAAGAAACAAATAGGACAACTAAATCTATGAAAGGCAATTGGCCTGGATAAAGTCTGAACCCATCAAGATTTGGATGCTTTCTTATCTGACCGAGCACACAACAGGTTTGTATAAATCGAACATTGTCAGATTGGGAAGGTACCCTCAGGGGTGTCCCTCAAGGTTCGATCTTAGGCCCCCTGCTGTTTTAAATATATATAAACCCACTTTCATCATACATTAAAAACAATCAGATTTACTTGTACGCAGATGATATGGCCTACATAGGAAAAGGAGTAAACATGGATGATAGTCTACAAAAAACCCTTCAAATGGATTTTGACATTTTACAACATCGCTTACTCCAATCTAAAATGGTTCTTAGTACAAAGAAAACTCAGGTAATGTTGTTCAACCCTAAAGGTAAAACATCTCATAGTCAGACATTAAATATACATACAATAGGTGAACAAGTATTAGAACACGTTTTGGTTTATAAGTACTTAGGGATACATATAGATAGTACTCTTACTTTTTCTGAACATATAAATAGTGTGGTTGGAAAGGTTAATACCAGATTGGGTGTGCTTAGAAGGAAAACCTTGATCCTTCCTACAGAATCCAGAAACAGAATAGCTGTGCAACTACTTCTACCAACATTAGTATATGGCAGTGTACTATATCAATTTGCTTCTAAAACATTATTGAATAGGCTGGACAAAACATATAAAATGGCAAGATATGTGATGAAATGTCATTTCTGTACTCATCATTGTACCTTGCTTCAAAAGTTAGATTGGGACTCCCTTGCAAATCGTAGAAAAAAACAAATGGGGTATAAAGCCTACATGGAGTATGGAGGAAAAAACAGGCATAAAATAAATTCTATTGATACCACTATTATCTGTAAGTATAACTTGAGAGACTTGAAACATAGATGCCTGAAAGTCCCCCGGGAAGTAAATATTTATAGCAGAATGCAGCGTCGTTTCTATTTACCAAAAGTATTGAATGAAATAGAACCAGAAATCAGGAGCATGGAAAATTTAGGACAATTTAAACATTCTTTAGATACTGTCTGGAAAGACAAATGTATTTGTTATGGTGCCCCTCAGTGATACTGCTCTTGTTTTTTTATGTTGGCTGGCGTGCTTGCACGCCAGCCAACATCTTGTGGTAGTAGCAGATTTGGAGGCACGGTCACTGTTGTGCGAATGCAGGACATGCATCAGTAGGTGCGTCCCTCATTCCCCAATCAGGCAGCATGCAGGCGCCACATCAGCAATTTGAAATGTGGCCACCAGAACAAAGAAAAGGTCTGCTGCAATGAGAGTGAAGCTCTCGTGCAGTGTGACCACAATACGCCTCCCCGAAATGCACGCAACACTGCCACCGTCTCCTGTCAGAATGCTGATGGGGGAGCCCACTCCCCATTGGCAAAATGACCCCCCTTCCCATTTATAATGTATGCCAAGGGGTGCCCAACTCCTCGGCATCATGCACTTCAACAGTTTTTCTTGTTGACGGGGCCCAATCCCCATCAGCATAATGTCTCCCCACCCCGCTTTTGTTGTGTACCCGGGGGTGCCCAATTCCCTCGGCTCGTGTCCCCACCCTTCGGAATGTGCCCAATCCTCCATCGGCTACAGCATCTCCCCACCAAAAAAACACACTTAGGTGGCACACTGGGAGCCCATCCCAGCGTGCCAAATACCCAGTAAAAGATATAAAAGTCCCACAATGTTTTTTTTTTAAACCTGTAAGAAAGAAAACAGTCCCTCGTGGTCTCCCTGCCCCCACCTGAAAGCCGCGCCCACTTTCTGCGCACTATGCCTCCCCACACCCCCCACACCCCATACTTACCTCCAGAGTCTGGCGCGACGATCTTCGGTGGACCGGGTACACATCTGCACTCTTCAAAGCCAACCGCAAACTGAAGAAATGCCGGTAAGCTGTATAATGGCATAAATAGGTTTTTTTCAACTTTGGTGCATATCTCAGGCATTTTTGGGTATTTTGACACCAAATTTTCAACATGGGGTTATTGGGACCCCTCCTCGTGAATTTTGTCAGTGTCATGGTGTTATTCGGTCCCAAAAGGTGATATTGCGGTCACTGCACAGAATCAACTTTCGGGACCGATTAATGAAACAAAAGTGCCACTGTTCTTGAGGGGGTCTCTCAAAAAGCCTATGCTGCAAATTTGGTAGGAAAATCCAAAAAGTGGCTGATTTTCGAGTGTGCATTGCACAGTTTCTACGCACATTCGTAACTTTGTGAATTTGTAATATTTTCACTCCAGATTTTCAAGCTTGCCATTTTCCCACACCATCTTATGGACAGTACAGTTGTCATTTTACATATCCTGGCCGAAATATGTTTTCACACGTCCGACGCAGAATAGCGCGGTCGCTGTGCGAAATCAGTTTTCGGGACAGTTTCAGGAAATGATGGTGACACTGTTCGTGAGCAGAAGTCCTAAAATGCCTATGTTGAAAATTTGGTGACAAAATTTCATAAAATGACTGGGTTACAACACCTGTGGTGCACAATGGTGTGGTCACTGTGCAAAATCAACGTTTCGGACACATTAACAGAATCACAGTGCCACTGTTCATGAGGGGAGGTCCCAAAATGCCTGTGTTAAAGATGTGGTTAAAAAAATCTCCAAAATACTTTGGTTACAGACGTGTGTTGCACAGTTTCTATGCATGCTCATGACTTCAGCAATTTTTCATATTTTCACTCCAGATTTTCAACGTTGCCATTTTTTTACATCTCCTCATGAACAATGCAGTTGTCATTTTCCACATACTGCCCAACATGTGTTTTCCTCCCTGTGTTTCCTCCCTGTGTCTCCATATGGCATAGCCGCTGTGCAAAACCACCTTTCAGCTAACAAACTGATAGTGCTGCTTTTCATGAGGTGGGCTCACAAACAGCCCCTGTTGAAAATTTGGAGTGAAAATACCAACACATGCCTACGGTGTTGGGGTTTCCAACTGTAGCACCCCACCCTGTAGAGACTGACAGATGTCAGGGGTGTAACTTGGGGTCATCAGCTGTAATGCTCACGCCATTCCACCCCCACCCCCACCCTGTAGCCAGTGACAGGCATCGTGGTGTGCCTTGCACTGTTCGGCCTCAAAGTTCACCCCATTCTCTTATACTGCACCCATCTCAGTATATTTCATTATGGAATGTGGTAAGTATAATGCCCAAAGACCCCAAAGCACACCACTACACTTGTCAGTGTCTACAGGGTAGGGTGAGGTAAAGTGGCATGAGCATTATAGCTGACGACCCAAAGGCACACCCCAGTGCCTGTCGGTCTCTACAGGGTGGGGGTGGGGTTGGCGTCATTTTAATACTTCACTGCCATTCCTATTATGCGTCTCTAACTCCGGCACTACCAATGCCAATGCCAGCGAGACAACATTCGGCATTGACAAATGCTTGTTTTTCCTTGGGAATGTATGCTTTAATTTTGGATTTTCTTCTGGGCTGGGGTACACTGTTTGAAATGGGTAGATGAATTAATATGGATTTAGACACTGTTGTAATATGTCCCTTTTTTTGATCCCATATTGTATCAAATGCTTTTGGGATTTTCACTGCTTTCTGTTCCATTTCTGAATGCTAATGTATTGTTTATACCATTTGCTTCCATATATTTTCCCTAATACATGGACAATGCCTATGATATATATTGAGGCTTTTATCTTGACTCTTAGGTATATGTGTGTGATTCATTTGTACGAGTTATTTGTATTTAGTTTGTGCTAATTGTGTTAAGAATGTTACTGTAATATTGTATTACATGATGGTACATTTTACTGTGAAAATGTTAACCTAAACAGGACAACTTTGATAAACAGGGCCTATGGTCCTAAAGGTTATACTCCTGTCAAAAAATAAAGCTTTTTATCTATCTATCTATCTATCTATCTATCTATCTATCTATCTATCTATCTATCTATCTATCTATCTATCTATCATGCTGTGTAACTTTCAATGCTATTCTCCCTCAAGAATCTGTTCAGTTTTGTGTTACTGCTACTCATGTTGTGTACCCTCAGTGCCATTCTCCCTCAGGAATCTTTCCATCCAGTCTCGTGTTACTCTTACTCATTCTTTGTAACTGACAATTCCATCCTCTTTCAGGAATCTGTCCAGTCCTGTGTTACTGCTACTCATGCTGTGTAACCCTCAGTGTCATTCTCCCTCAGGAATCTGTCAATCCAGTCTTGTGTTACTCTTACTCATTCTTTGTAACTGACAATTCCATTCTCTTTCAGGAATCTGTCCAGTCCTGTGTTACTGCTACTCATGCTGTGTAACCCTCAGTGCCATTCTCCCTCAGGAATCTGTCTATCCAGGCTTGTGTTACTCTTACTCATTCTTTGTAACTGACAATATCATTCTGTCTCAGAAATCTGTCCAGTCCCATGTCACTTTACCCATGCTGTGTAACTTTCATTGACATTGTCTCTCAGTATCTGCCCAATACTGTATTACTTTTATTCATAATAGGTAACCCTCAATGCCTTCCTGCTCAGGAATCTGTCCAGTCCTGCATTATCTCTACTAATGCTGTGTAACCCTCAATGCCATTCTCCCTCAGGAATCTGTCCATCCAGTCCTGTGTTATCATTATTCATTCTATGTAACCCTTAATGCTATTCTTTCTCAAAAATCTGTCTAATTATATGTTTCCCCCTACTCATGCAGTGTAACCCTCAATGCCAGTCTCCTTCAGAAATCAGTCTAGTCCTGTGTTACCATTATTCATGCTGTGTAACCCACCATGCCATTCTCCCTGAGGCATCTGTCCAGTCCTGCGTTACCCCCTACTCATGCTTTGTAATCTTTAATGCCATTCTTCCTCATAAATCTGTCCACTCCTGTGTTACCCCTTCTCATGCTGTGTAATCCTAGATCTATGACTGCAGCTCAACAAAAATTTTGTCGACTGCCATTACAGCAACACCTTTATGTTGACCGCATTTGCGGTCGGCATAAAGGTGGTCACTGCCTGCCATGTTTTCTTCTTTGCCCCCGAATCCCCTAAGCAGGGGGCTGTGCTTCCCACACCCCCAATTAAAATAATTAACTCTGAGTCAGGGCTGATTAGGGAAGGGTGTGCAAGACCCCCCCGAAAATAGTGTCAGGGTCAATACTACAGCGACCTGTCACTGTTGTCACTGTAGTGTCAGTTGCTGTTGACTTGTCGCTGTGGGTGATGTATACCTGTAATCCTAAATGCTACTATCCCTCAGGATTTTGTCCACTCCTTTATTACCCCTACTCGTGCTGTGTAACCCTCAAAGCCATTGTTCCTCAGTGATATGTCCACTCCTGCATTGCCCCTAATCATGCTGTTTAACGCTCAATGCCATTCTCCCTCAGGAATCTGTCTATCCTGTCCCATGTAACCCTTACTTATTCTGTGTAACCCTCAATGCCATTCTCTCTCAGAAATCTGTCCAGTGCCATGTTACTTTACCCATGCTGTGTAACCCTCATTGACATTGTCTCTCAGCGTCTGTCCAATACCATGTAACCCTTTCTAATTCTTTGTTACTCCCAATGCTGTTCTCCCTCAGGAGTCTGTTCACTCCTGTGTTACCCTTATTCATACTGTGTAACCCTCAGTGCCACCTTCCCTCAGGACTCTGTCCAGTTCTGTATTACCCCTACTCATGCTGTGTAACCCTCACTGCTATTCTCCCTCAGGAATCTGTCCAGTCCTGTACTACCCCTACTCCTGCTGTGTAATCCTCAATACCATTCTTCCTCAGGAATCTGTCCAGTCATGTGTTACCCCTACTCATGCTGTGTAACCCTCAGTGCCATTCTCCCTCAGGAATCTGTCCAGTCCTGTATTACCCCTTCTCATGCTGTGTAACCCTCAGTGCCATTCTTCCTCAGGAATCTATCCAGTCCTGTATTACCCCTACTCATGCTGTGTAACCCTCAATACCATTCTCCCTCAGGAATCTGTCCAGTCCTGTGTTACTACTACTCATGCTGTGTAACCCTCAGTACCATTCTCCCTCAGGAATCTGTCCAGTCCTGTGTTACCCCTACTCATGCTGTGTAACCCTCAGTGCCATTCTCCCTCAGGAATCTATCCAGTCCTATGTTACCCCTACTCACGCTGTGTAACTCTTAATGCCATTCTCCCTCAGGAATCTGTCCAGTCCTGTATTACCCCTACTCATGCTGTGTAACCCTTAGTGCCATTCTCCCTCTGGAATCTATCCTGTCCTGTGTTACCCCTACTCATGCTGTGTAACCCGCAATACCATTCTCCCTCAGGAATCTATCCAGTCCTGTATTACCCCTACTCATGCTGTATAACCCTCAATGCCATTCTCCCTCAGGAATCTGTCCAGTCCTGTGTTACCCCTACTCATGCTGTGTAATCCTCACTGCTATTCTCCCTCAGGAATCTGTCCAGTCTTGTGTTACCCCTACTCATGCTGTGTTACCCTCAGTGCCATTCTCCCTCAGGAATCTGTCCAGTCCTGTGTTACCCCTACTCATGCTGTGTTACCCTCAGTGCCATTCTCCCTCAAGAATCTATCCAGTCCTATGTTACCCCTACTCACGCTGTATAACTCTTAATGCCATTCTCCCTCAGAAATCTGTCCAGTCATGTTTTAAAAGGAAAACACAAATTGTGCATACCCAAATAATGCAAAGTACAATGGGAAGCCTATGCAAATGCCCATGAATTAATTTGGACTGGATCAACTTTAAGCAAAATTGTATGGTGCCGGAAGGCCTCACAATACAATCAGCAAAGGCTGGGAACAGCAGACACAGACATGTGTTTCATCCTCATTTGGACTCATCAGTGTGCCGTATCTGTGTCTCACCCAGGGGGAGGGAGCCAGACTATAGAGGATCTTATTTATTTGGGTCATGGGCAGCCCAAAGTAGAGAGAGAAGAGAACTGTAAAAGAATCCCAGAGCAATGCATCAGCTAGGCCAGCCTAATCATTCTGGGCCTCTGTGCAGTCTTCTCGCCGGGCCCCATCACTCCATTCCCTGTGGCCCCCCACCAATACATCCAACATTTACACCTAACTAACTTTCCTGTCCTGTATTAATAAAGCAGTAGCAGGTCTACTAGTTTAACCAGCATCTTTTAATTAGTGCCATTGACTGCAATGAATTATTTGACTTCACCATTGGAAATGAATCTGACTGAGCCTGGAGCAAGAACCTAAGTAAGTATGGTACTACTACCGTATTCATTTCTGTAAGGACAGGGACATCATCACTGGACACTCACACCTCAGATACTCTGATCTGCAAACAAGTTAAACAACAACTTTTCTGGAGATGTGAGAGAGAATAAAGAGGATTATCATAGGAGGCAGTATAGTGCGTGGTTTAAGGCTCTGAGCTGCAAACCTGGAGACCTGGGCTTGAATCTCACAGCCCCCACTTGCATACTGTGTGACTCTGGGCAAGTCACTTACCTTCCTTGTGCTCCCAGACTTCACCTGTAAACAAGCCTTCAACTTAGTGTGTCTCTCCTTGCAAAAAAATTAATAAATCATGGCAAAACCTGTAAGGTTGCCACCTGTCGGGTTTTTTACCTGGTAATCAGGTTTTCAGGGCCCTGTCAGGAAATCTGACTTTGCTTTGTGCTGGTCAGGTTTTTGAGCCATTGTGAGCAGGGGTCAACCGTAAAAAAATGTTTACACTATCCAGCAGGGCAAGTTGGTTCAAAATTGCACTAACACCTAGATGGTTGCAGTAGCCCTCAATCATAATAGTAAATTTTGATAAAACAATGCAAGCCAAGAAATACTCTGATTGCACATTTATCCTGCTCCCACATTGCTTCCAGCTCCCCAGCAGAAAAAAAAGACTACAATGCCATCATGCACAGTGAGCCCCCCCCCCACCACCATTGTTTTGGACCATGCTCCTCTCTTCCTCTTCTCTTTCTGCATGCACAGACACACACACACAAAATCAGTGGATATCACAACAGCAAATGTTCAGTCAAGCAGTCCTAGTTCTGTGCACACAATAGCTGGCATCATCATGCACCTCACCACACTGTCACCATCACCCACAGGGCAATGAACAGAGTCAGCAGAGAAAGATACTCTCAGCCCCCACCCTATAGTCAACTGGAGACCTGCACTTCTGGATGTTTTTGTACTGTCTCAAGTGAGCCAGGAGCACATCTAAGATTGTTTTCAGGTGGGGGCTACACAAACCTAAGGGGTTTGGGAAATAGAAAACTATGACATTTTTATTTTTAAAAGCATTGATTTTAATATGCTCTGCGCCAACAATAACAGATTTTTCTTTAACATTGTCCTTTCATCAGCCCAAGGGAAACAGTGCACAGTCATAATACTATACTATTTCTATTTCTATATCGGATGAGCTATGTACCCCAGGAATGCCTATTTTAAGCTTTCAAATTAACCATACATGATCCAAAGTTTTGTTTTTAGGATGAAAGGACATGCTGGCTAAGATATGCGTGGGACTGTATGGATAGTAATGGCTGCCACGGTCCATTTAGAGGTGCTGGGGACCCCCTATACTTGCCAGTAATGGCAGCTATGGATCTGTGGATGATCATTTCAGAGTCGGGTCTGCAGTGGTGTCCAGGGAAAGAATAGAGTTTAGAGATTTGGAAGGGAGAGGGAAGTTATGGTGAGGCTGGGATAAAACCCACCACCTGCAGGACCAACTCTGTATACCTCCCTGCATTTTGTCACTGAAATATTGGATACAGACACTCAGGCCCAGATATTCAGATTGCACCTTGCAGGGTTGCAAGCCTGGGCGCAGCACAACTGGGATGCACCAGGGCCAGGACCAGGTGATATTCAGCGGTGATGTGCCAAGGCGCAACACTGTTAAATATGGCACAGACTGTGCACGGCACAGTGGCACTGCACTGGCGCAAACCACACACAGGGAGCATGGGGATGCGCCAGCGCAACTGAAGTTGTGCTAGGTGCATCACCCGCGATATGCAGCAGAGGGCATGCAAATGAGGCCATAATATATGCAAGGCACAAATGGGTACATTTACATGTCATTATGACCCCATTTGCATGCCTTGTGCAGGGCAGCCGCCTGGTGCCATGCACAGTATGAAGTGTTCACAGTGGGAGTCCTGGGGCATCCCCCACCCCATAGCCATGATCACGGTTACATGCAGTAGTTCAATGCCCTGGTAGTCTAGTGGCCCCCATCACTCCCATGTCCCCGATCACCAGAAGATGACCTTTATGTAAATCCCTGGTGGTCTAGTGGTATCCCCCTGCCCATTGCCGTGATCACGGTACAACACCATATCATATTTCCTGGTGATCAAGTGGCACCTCCCACCCCTCCCACCCACAGAACTCCTTGCCCACCTGCCTCCCCATCACTGTGGCAAGTGGCTGCAACTCCGCCCATATCGCCTCTTCTGCCTCTGCCGGCCGAATGACAGGTACAGTATGAGCTTGCAGGACATACTATGCTAGACAGTCCCAAATACAGTATGTGGGATCCCCCTCTTGAACTGCCAGATAATTGCTGCTCTTAATGAGCTGTTGACCACACCAGGCCATCTGGAACATTGAGAAAATTTGCCTTGTTACTAAAGCCTGCTAAAGCAGAGACTTTTTTAACTTCATTAACAGCCATGAAAACCTGCATTAGTCAAGATGGAAAAGTACAGTTAGCTGCATTAGCCATGGAAAATTTGCACTAGTGTTTGGGCTAGTAAAACAATGTTAAGATCGATCCCTGATTTTGAGTGCCCACATACTGTTTGAAACAGATTTTGACATATCATTCATTGCTTCAGCTACATGTCCAGGTTACAAACAAGTTCTCTTGTCGATATAGCCCTTTGCTTGTGAAAGCAGCAACCTGGGAGATATTAAGTATGGCCATTATCACCATTAGCACTTACTTAACCTAATCTTTTCTACTGCAAAAAAGCTGCCCCACCTTTTCAATCAATCAATCAATCAATCAATCAATCACTTTATTTAACCAGGCATAAACACCATTGAGCAAGCTCATTTTCAAGGTGGTCCTGGGCACCTATTGTAACAGTAGCAGAGCCAGTTGTCTTCCACTTTGATTTGCTGGTAAACATTTTCATCTATAACAAAATTTAGACACTTTTAAATGTTTTAAATGATTTTTGCTTCCTCAAGAAAAAAGTATGGGCCCCTAAGGTGCAGGGGCACAGTTTGCATCTAGCTAAGGCTGGCTCTGACTGGGGCATGGGTTATACTGGAGGATGAGATACAGGGGCTGAGATACAGATATGGCATACTGATGAGTCCAAATGAGGAATAAACATGTGTCTGTGTCTGCTGTTCTCAGTCTTTGCTGATTGTATTGTGAAGCCTTCCGGCACCATACAATTTTGCTTGAAGTTGAGCCAGTCCAAATTAATTCATGGGCATTCGCATATGCTTCCCATGATGCTTTGCATTATTGGGGTATGTGCAATTTGTGTTTTCTTTAAAATTTGTCTGTTGGGACAATATCCTCCAGGATAACCCATGTCCCAGTGCATTTGCTCTGAGGTCCTTTTGTAGTTCTCTTCAGTCATGTACTACGCCTTCTCATGCTTTGTAACCCTCAATGCTATTCTCCCTCAGGAATCTGTTCACTCCTGTGTTACCCTTGTTCATATTGTGTAGCCATCAGTGCAATCCTCCCTTAGGAATCTTTCCAGTCTGAATTACCCCTACTCATGCTGTGTAACCCTCAGTGCCATTCTCACTCAGGAATCTGTCCAGTTCTGTGTTACCCCTACTCATGCTGTGTAATCCTCAGTGCCATTCTCCCTCAGGAATCTGTCCAGTCCTGTGTTACCCCTACTCATGCTGTGTAACCCTCAGTGCCATTCTCCCTCAGGAATCTGCCCAGTCTGTATTATCCCTACTCATGCTGTGTAACCCTGTGTTACCCCTACTCATGCTGTGTTACCCTGTGTTACCCCTACTCATGCTGTGTAACCCTGTGTTACCCCTACTCATGCTGTGTAACCTTGGGTTACCCCTACTCATGCTGTGTAACCCTGTTACCCCTACTCATGCTGTGTAACCCTGTGTTACCCCTATCCATGCTGTGTAACCCTGTTACCCCTACTCATGCTGTGTAACCCTGTGTTACCCTATTCATGCTGTGTAACCATGTGTTACCCCTACTCATGCTGTGTTACCCTCAGTGCCATTGCATGCCATCATGACTTTAAATGTTTGTCTCTATTAAACTGGGTTGTAAACTTTATTTCTCTAATATAGTATATGGTCAGGGCTTATTGTGTATGTAAAACAAAGGTTTTCCAAATCTTGTTGTAGGACAGTTCAAAGGTCAAAAAAGTTGTTGTACTATCGTTCTGACCTCACAGCTTTTTAGCCTTGAGCTGCCACTTGATAGGTGGGAACAGGTCAACTAAAAAACGAATGGACCAAAATGGCGGTGCTGGTTAGCGAGCGGACCGCTGAGCAGTAACCTACAACAGTTTCTGCATGGACTGAGTCAGCTCCATATGTCCAAACTGCCACTTCACCTTTTTTTTTTTTAATCACTGGCATCTGTGAATCATAGCGAGAAGGGGTAGAGTGGTACGGCAGCAAGGACCGGATTCGGGAGTATACGAGGAGCAGTAGCGTGAACATAAGGTATGAAGGAGCAGCTGCCATGAAATTCTGTGAAATTGTAATCTTTTTGGAAACCATATACTATATAAAACAGTGTATGGTTGTCCATACACAACAAGGCTGCTGCCATCTCGGGGATATGTTGCCATCATACGGACCTCTCGAGCTTCACTCTCGAGGTCTGTATGAAGTCATCATATCCCCCCGATGGCAACATTGCCTTGTTGTGTATGGACAACCATACACTATTCTATATAAGTATATTGCAACAGTAGTTACTGTTACCCTGACTATTCTTAGTGTTGTATATTTCATTTTATATTGCAGTAGCCGAAAGGCTCTCTGTATATGTACTATGTGTATCTGATGTGCTTTATGTTTGCTGTCCTAACCAGGACCCGCTTGTAAATGAGCAGCGCTCAACAGAGCCTTTTCCTTGTAAAACAAATAAAATAAAATAAAATACAATTCTCCTTCAGGAATCTGTCCAGTCCTATGATGCCACTACTCATGCTATATAATGCTCAGTGCCATCATCACTCTGAAATGTGTCCAGTCCGATGTTACCCCTACTCGTGCTGTGCAACTGTCAGTGCCATTCTACCTGAGGAATCAGTTCAGTCCTGTTACCCCTGTGCATGCTGTGTAACCCTCACTGCTATTCTCCTTCAGGAATCTCTCCAGTTCCATGTCACCCCTACTCATGCTGTGTAACCCGCAGTACCAGTCTACCTCAGGAATCTGTCCAGACCTGTGTTACCCCTATTCATGCTGTGCAACCCTAATGCTCTTCTTCCTTAGAAATCTGTTAAGTTCCATGTCACCCCTACTTGTGTTGTGTAACCCTCAATGTAATTATCCTTCAAGAATCTGTCCAATCTTGTGTTACCCCTATGCATGCTGTGTAACCTTAATGCTGTTCTCCTTCAGGGATCTGTCTAGTCCTGTGTTACCCCTACTCAAGCTACTCATGCTATGTAACCTTCAGTGCCAGCCCACTTCAGGAATCTGTCCAGTCCTGTGTTAACCCTACTCATGCTGTATAACCCTCAATGCCATTCTCCCTCAGGAATCTGTCCAGTTCTGTGTTACCCCTACTGATGCTGTATAGCCCTCAATGCCATTTTCCCTCAGGAATCTGTCCAGTCCTGTGTTACCCCTACTCATGCTGTGTAACCCACAGTGCCATTCTCCCTCAGGAATCTGTCCAGTCCTGTGTTACCCCTGCTCATGATGTATAGCCCTCAATGCCATTCTCCCTCAGGAATCTGTCCAGTCCTGTGTTACCCCTATTCATGCTGTGTAACCCTCAGTGCCATTCTCCCTCAGGAATCTGTCCAGTCCTGTGTTACCCCTGCTCATGATGTATAGCCCTCAATGCCATTCTCCCTCAGGAATCTGTCCAGTCCTGTGTTACCCCTATTCATGCTGTGTAACCCTCAGTACCATTCTCCCTCAGGAATCTGTCCAGTCCTGTGTTACCCCTACTCATGCTGTGTAACCCTCAGTGCCACTCTCCCTTTGGAATCTATCCAGTTCTGCTTTAAAAGTCTAAGTGGGACTAGTTTACACTTTTCACCATGCAGGCTTTTTCACATGCTGATCACTCTGTGTGAAGAAATGTTTTCTGATGTGCCCCAATTACCTTGACCCCCCCTTTCCTTAGTTTGAGGGAATGCCCTCCAGCTGTACTTAGACTCACCAGCTCAAACACCTCTGTATACTTCAGCCTGTCTATCCATTTTAGTATTCAGAAAACAGTGATCAGGTCTCCTCTCAACCTTCTCCTCTCGAGGATTAATAATTCAATTAAATCCTCTCTTTCCTCATGCTGCTGTTCTTGCCCCCTGAGGTACTAGTCAGCTTGCATCAGTTCAATGTCCCTTTTGCACTGGGGTGACCAGAACTTGAGGAAATACCCCAGGTGTGGTTGGTAGGGCACTGAAAAAACAGCAGCGATCACATAAAATACACATTAGTGCCATATAGTGCTGTTAGGACCACATAATGTGCATAACAAGCAAGCCTCCTTTCTGTCCGAGGGGAGCCCCTTATCTCAGCATGTTGCAGGACCTTCTCCTTTAATGACTTCCCATCAAACAGAGGACTTGTGGCTGCTAGTGACTAAGCTATAGAGTTCAGTCAGCTTCTCTCAGGTAATTTAAATAGACTGGCAGTCTCGTGCCTGTCCCAAGGCAATGGCTATCCAGCATGGATAAAGGAACACAAGAACACGGGACCTGTTAGTATGAGATCAGATCAACAGTCTGTTCAGTTCATTCCCTGCCCTCACAGCAGTTGCAGCCATGCTATTTCAGTCTGACTGAGAAATGCTGCTTGTTCAGATCTTGTACTGTAAAACTAGTTATCTTCATGCAAAGTAATTTTAGCGCAAACACAAATGCAACCATAATTGAGTAAATTAAATTTAATGCTAAGTCATTAACACCACAGTCACTATAATGGAAAAAATGCTAATTAGCGCACTTTGTTTTAGCGCAAATTAGTGTGTCAGCAAAAATAGCGAAAATTATTTGACAGTGAAAATTTCCTGTTTTACATCACAGTTTATATCTTGGAGATATTCTGCTGAAAACGTATCAAGCCTAATTTTAAAAGTATCCACTAGTCCTGCTTCTACAGCCTCCCCTGGCAGCTAACTCTGCAGACTTGCTACCATTTTATTAGAAGGATGCTTCTGTCAGTTTCCCCTTATCCTACCCTCTTTTCCATCTTAGTTTGACTCCCTAGTTCTGCTGTCCTGCACTAGTTGAAAAGGTATCTCTAATCTACTCTAGCAATCCTCCTTGAGAATTTTAAATTTCAGTGTCACATCCCCTTGAATAGCCACTCTGCACTTCTGCAATTAATCTCATAAACACAGTGATTCAGCTATAACAATTTACTACAAAATACATTTTTTATTTTTCAATTTCCAGATTTCCTTTCCAGGGTTTGTAACCCATTTTGGTGCAGTACTCAGTCCAAAAAGCATGTATAAAAAGCATCAGTTTATCCCCTCTTGATCTCATAGTTCCTTTGTTTATGACATCATAATGCTCACTATGGCAACAAACTGTGATGTCACAAAGAGCAACTGTGATGTCTGTTGGCAACAGTCTGATGTTTCTTGCAAGATTCAGTGAAATATGCTCAGTATTGGCTGAAAACTAGAAGGCACTGAAATTCAACATAATTGTTGCAATTCTAATAGTTTTAAGTGTATTATTTTAGTAGAGACCTGGGCTTGATTTTCAAATGTGAAACTATGACACAGGGTGCTGCTCCAAACAGGTATGATGCACCTTGCATCATGATTTGCAGTGATTCTGCTGACTCACAACGAATGCTGTTCTGCCACATATCCTAACGGCACATCCTTATGGCAGCATTACGTTATACATATGAACCTGTTATAACATGTAAAATCCTAAATCTGTACATTTATAATACGGCGGCAAATATAGGGAGCAGAAGAGGCACCTGGCAGAAGTGCCTTAGGGTGTATAAGACAGCTGAGGGGATTGGGTAGGCGGGGTTGGCATTGCCTGGGGCCGTGTCATAATAGGATCGCGAGGCCAACCCCCCTACCCAGTCCCTTCAGCTGTCTTATGCACCCTATGTCACCTCTGCCAGGTTCCTCCTCCACTCCCTATACGTGCGGCCATATTATAAATGTACAGAGTCAGGACTTTACATGTTATAAAAGGTTCATATGTATAAAGTGCCACTGGCATAATAGTGTGCCATTAGGGTATGTTGTGAGTCAGTAGAATATTGAAGTACATAAATGTCACTTACCAAGTTACTTACTGATTAGCAAGGCACTCTTCAGGAGGACACTGCTTATATGCCCTATACGCACCTTATATTTTTATTTATTTATATTTTAATTTTTGTCTTTGGTAACAGGGTAAGGCCCACTAGGCACAAGTGCCTGTTTTCAGGGGTGACCTAGCAGCACTGGGGAGGTTAAGTGACTTGCGCAGAGTCACACAATATGCAAGTGTAGGTTGTTGGAATCAAACCCAGGTCTGCTAGATGTGCCAAGCTCTTCACAGCTCATTACTCTAACCTCTAGGCTTATATGCTCTATAGCACCTCTGCCAGGTGCCTCCTCTGCTCCTTATAAATGCCACCATACTCCCTTCATGTCCTATGGCACCTTTAGTGCCCCTGCAGCCCCTGTTCACCACCTTCCATCCAGGGTCCCCCCCCCCATCTCCGTGGGCCATATAGGCTTGCGCAGGGAGGACGGGGTTGATGGAGCCCTCTATCAAACTCCACTGGTACACCCAATCTTTGGTGCAGCCTTACAACTGTGGCAACTTACAGGTCATCGGAGCAGGGACCCCTGATCTTTCATCTTTCGTACAGGGTCCCTGCTGCATCTGGAGTTTGCCACAAATTGCAGTGATCTAAGGGCTCTTTGAAAACCAAGCTCCCACCGTTTAACCTTCTATTCTACAGCACAAGCACATCCATGTTCTCCAGTCTCTACTGATAGCTTAGCTTCTGTGATCCTGAAATCAGTTTTGTAGCCTTATGCAGCAAGTACCCCTTTGACATTAGACTGGGGAAAAGTGGACAAAATTTGTGAAGTTGTGAAGAATTCACGATGTGCTGACTTTGCGGTTTTCACAAGGCGAAGTGGCCCTTTCTCTTCGCAAATTGACCTAAATTCACCAGTGAAGTTGCCACTTCACCTGACTTCACTACAAAATTGATAATTTTAAGGCAAAGTCAGGTCAAGGTACAGACGTTGCGAAGCAGGAACTTCTTGAAGTAATTCATGAAGGTGAATTTGTCAATTTCACTAGAACTTCACCAGCAAAGTAAAACTTCATAGCATTACTAATTGACATGCCCTATATCCTTTTTGACCTGCAGTGACTCCAAAATACATACTGTATTCTAAATGTGACATCACTAGTGCCCTGTAACTTGGCAATACCACTTCCCTATTTGTCTCTGCATGCCACCCAGCAGACAGTAGTAACCATTGCCACGTTGAATCGTGGCATACCACACTGAAACCCAATACCAGAAAAGCCACATTCTGTTGAATGTGCTTTTCCAACCAATATCCTGAGTGGCGTGCAAAAAGCCATGCCATAAGTCAAGGGTTAGGTACACAGAAGAGGGAATTAAGTTCAGGGATGCTAAGTGACTTGCTTCACGCCACAGCGCAGTAAGTAAGTGGTGGTTGTGGGATTCAAACCTGGGCCTCCAGTTTCACTGCTCTGTGCTCTAACTGCTGGATTACATTCTATGTCCACAGATTTAGTTACTATACCTGTGACCCCCTTTTCATGGTCACCTATACAGATTCTGAACAGAATACTGGTTGCCACAGATGAGTGCATTAGGCTCAGGAGGATGAACAAAAGGGCCAAAGTGCCTAGCTGGTTCAGTCCTGAGGTTGCCCAGCCAATAAGGGAAAAGAGGCTGGCCTACAGATAATTCAGGAAGACCAAGAGAGGGGTGGGTAGGGAAACTACCTGAAGTTAGCTAGTGAGGCAAGTAAGATAGTTTGGCTAGCAAAGGCACAGAAGGAGCTGCAGATAGCTGAAGGAATTAAGAAGGGGGAGAAGGTTTTCTTTCACTATGTAAGTGAGAAAGGGGACAAGATGGAAGGGATTGTTAGGCTTAAGAAAGGGGTGAAGTGGGTGGAGAATAATGGGGGAAAAGCAGAGATACTAAATGAATACTTATGTTCTGTCTTCACCAGGGAAAAGGATAAACCAGTGCCTTGAGGAGAGAAAAGATGAGTGGGGGGAAGGGAACTCAGATGTAGCGATAGAGGAGGATAGAGTGAGGGAGGGGTTGCTGGCATTGAAGGCGGACAAATCACCAGGCCTGGACAGAGTACATCCAAGGGTACTAAAGGAACTGGCTGAGGCACTGGCAGGGCCACTGGCTGACCTATTTAATATTTCACTAGAGTCAGGCATGGTACCACAGGACTGGAGATAGTGCCCCTTCACAACAGTGGTCCCAAGGATGACCCAGGAAATTACAGACCAGTCAGTCTGACCTCCATTGTGGGCAAGTTCACGGAGACCATAAAAAAGGAAAGGCTGGTGGAATATCTAGAGGAGCATGGTCTCCAGGGTGTGAGGCAGCATGGGTTCATGGAGGGGTGGAGATCATGTCAAACAAATCTGATTGACTTCTTTGACTGTGTCACTAAGACAGTAGACAGGGGCCAAGTGGTAGACATCCTCTATCTTGAGTTCAGCAAGGCCTTTGACTCTGAGTCCCATAAAATGTTGATCAGGAAGTTGTTGGAGTCCAGGGTTGTTCAGTGTGCCTTTCCCCGTGAAATAAAAAATGAGCCCCATGGGTCTTCATAATTGGCGGTTCCTGCTGCCCACCACATACTTCCCCCAAAGCCGACATCGAGGGGCCCAATCCCCGTGTTGGCATGCTCTCCAAGCTATCTTTTGCTGACAATGGGGTGCCCAATCCCCATGTTGGCATGACTCCCCAGCTATCTTTTGCTGACAAGATGCCCAATCCCTGTGTTGGCATGCCCCCCCACTATTGTGGCCCACTGGGAGCCCACCCAAGTGTGCCAAAGTAAACATTATGTTTTTCTGACACAGGGATGCCCACTCCTGGTTTCAGATGCACCCCCCATGCCCCCTTTATTTCAGCTGACCTCGGGGTGCTCAATCCCTGGGTCTGCATTGATTCCCCCCTCCACTAGTCTGGCACACTGAGAGCCCACCTCAGTGTGCCGAAATGTATGTTCCGTAAAATTACACCTGTAAAAAAAGAAAATCATCCCCCGATGTGTTTTTTTTTTTTTTTACCTGTAAAGAAGAAAATGGTCCCTTGTCGCCCCAGCGGCCCCTCCCCCATCCTGACCCTCCCTCTGCACACCCCACCTCCCCTTACCCCCTTACCCCATATTTACCTCCAGAGGTCTGGCACTGTGATCTTCTGTGGACCAGGAACACATCTGCACTCTTCAAAAGCCGACCTCAAACTGAAGAAAATCACGATATGCCCTATAATGGCAGTCAAGGGGGAATTTCAACTTAGGTTAATATTTCAGCTATGTTTTGGAGTTTTGGCCCCAAATTTTCAACATGGGGTTCTTGGGACCCCACCTCATGACCACTGACACTGTCATCTTGTTTCTCAGTCCCGAAAGGTGATTCTGCGGTCGCTGTGCGGAATCACCTTTCAGAACCGAGTAATGAAATGACAGTGCCACTGTTCATGAGGTGGGGTCCTTAAAGGCCTATGTTGCAGAGGACTGGAAGGAAAAGTATGTCTCTTTGCAGATGACACAAAGCTCTGCAACAGAGTTGATGCACAAGGGAGGGTGGAAAGGATGAGAAGGGGCTTGGCAAGGTTAGAGGAATGGTCAAATGTATGGCAGCTTAGATTCAATGCTAAGAAGTGCAGGTAATGCACCTGGGAAACAAAACCCAGGGAAGAGTACACAATGGGGGGTGAGATACTAACAACAACAAAAATGGAAAGGACCTGGGGGTGGTCATATCAGATGACCTAAAGGTGGGCAAGCAATGTGAGAGGGCAGCAAGGAGGGCTGGGGGGATACTGGGATGCATAGGGAGAGGCATCACCAGTAGAAAACAAGAAGTTATTATCCCTCTGTACAGACAGTTGGTGAGACCCCATCTGGAATACTGCATGCAGTTCTGGAGACCCAATCTCTGCAAGGACATAGACAGGATAGAGGCTGTCCAGAGGAGGGCAACTAAAATGGTGCAGGGTCTGCACCAGAAGATGTATGAAGAGAGACTTAAGGAGCTGAATATGTATAGCCTCGAGGAAAGGAGGGAGAGGGGGGACATGATAGAAACTTTCAAGTATCTCAAGGGAATCAACAAAGTCCAAGAGGGTAGCATCTTTCAAAAAAAGAGGTGTGCAAGAACAAGGGGGCACAATTTGAAGATAGAAGGGGGGCTCAGAGGTAATTTAAGGAAGTATTTTTTCACAGAGAGGGTTGTGGATGCATGGAACGGCCTTCCAGAGGAGGTTGTGGAGTCAAAAACAGTGGTGGAATTCAAGCATGCTTGGGACAGTCATAAGGCAATTCTAGGGGGTGCTGGTAGGAAGAAGTAGGCTGCTGGTTAACTAGGATCTGCAGCTTATCCAATAGGTAGGGAAATGGGCAGACTGGGTGGGCCAAGCGGCCCTTATCTGCCATCAAAATCTATGTTTCTATGTTTCTATGTCTGACGAAAAAACTCCAAAAAATGACTGCGTTACAAGCGTGTGTTGTGCAGTTTATACACCTGAATGCAACTTCACCAGTCTTTAATATTTTTCTCCATATTTCCAACATTGCCATTTTTTCACACCTCCTTATGAATAGCACAGCTGTCATTTTTTGCATCCTGCCTGAAATGTGTTTTCACACCTGTGGTGCAGAATGGCACAGTAGCTGTGAGAAATCAATGTTTTGAGACAGATTAATGAAATCACAGTGCCACTGTTCATGAGGGGAGGTCCCAAAAAGGCCATGTTGAAAATTTGGTGAACAAATTCCCAAAAATGACTGCGTTACAAATGTGCGTTAAGCAATTTCTACACATGCTCGTAACTTTGCCACTTTTTCATATTTTCACTCCAGATTTTCAGCATTGCCATTTTTTCACACCTCTTCATGAACAATACTGATGTCATTTTTCACATCGTGCCCAAAATGTATTTTTGCAGCTGTTGCACCGAATGGTGCATTCATTGTGAGAAATCATCTTTCGGGACTGAGTAACGAAATGATAGAGCAACTGTTCATAAGGTGGAGTCCCAAAAAGTTCATGTTGAAAATATGGATCAAAAATACCAACAAATGCCTGGGGGGGTTAGGGTTTCCAACCATAACACCCCACCTTGTACAGACTTACAGGTGTTGGGGGTGTGGTTTGGGGTCATAGGCCATAATGCTCGGGCCATTTCACCCCCACTCCCACCTTGCAGCCACTGACAGGCATCAAGGTGTGCCTTGGGGTCTTCGGTCCTAACGTTCACCCCATTCTTCTGTACTGCACCCATCTCAGCTTATTTCCTTATGGAATGGAGTGAGCATAAAGGCTGAAGACCCCAAGGCACACCGTGACATCTGTCAGTGTCTGCAGGGTGGGGTGAGGTGGAATGGCGTGAGCGTTATGGCCGATGATCCAAAAGCACACCTCAACGCCTGTCAGTCTCTGCAGGGTAGGGGTGAGGTTGGTGTTAGTTCAATACTTCACTGCCATTCCTGTTATGCATTTCTCTAACTCATGCAGTACCAATGCCAATACCAGCAACCAAACATTCGGCACTGACAAATGCTTATTTTTATCTTGTTCCAGCCACTACCAGCGCATGCTCCAAATATTGGCACTCTCTCAATGTTTCTCTTTTCCTTCCCCCACAGAAGCAACATTTAAAACCAAATGAGTGAGTTCATTTATAATAAAAAAAAAAACTCAAACGTCAGCTCCTGATACCAGCTGTATAACTTTCCTGACAGACTTGCTTTACAGAAGCAGCCACACTCACTAAGCGGGACTGACATTTTCTTTCAACAGTTTTCAAAACCCACTCCCTCCACCAATCAGTGGGGATGCTGTGATGTTAGTGCATCGTTCAGACACTGCATCCTTAATAATGACCATAGCAACCAGACTGGGGAAAAGGCAGAAAATAACTACTTTACAAAAAAAACCCTAAACATTGCAAAAACAAAGAAAAACCACAAACTCTAAAAATAAGAACCATCACTTGTGGCTCTGCAACTTTTGAGGTTACTTGAGGTCAATGGCAACTACACTACATAAATCACACTGTTGCCCCCCCCCCACACACACACACATATCCCTAATATATATAACAGGTGTAGGTCTGGACTGGCCAAGTTAAATAAAATAATAGATAGATAAGTGTGTATTCCAAGGCAGTAAGACCATTGAGAGGTTTTGGGGACTTGGAACCTTGAGAGTGAAGCTTGAGAGGTTCCCAAAGTCCCCAAAACCTTAAGAGGGTCTCAGCTGGAGTTGAAACTCAGCAGAGGGAGGCAGACAGCTACAGCTAGAAGATAAATACTTTCTCTGTGTTGTTTGTTTTCTTTTAGGATTGAGGTAGCATTTAATGAGATATCAATGTGTGCTGTGTGATTTAAACAGTGTAACTGCAAAACAAATGATTTTGTCTTGGCTGGGAGGAGGGGGGCATTTAACTGAGGGAAGGAGAGGTTGGGAAACACACAGGAGGGGGAGGGGTGGTCATGTGACTCAGACCAGCCAATAGCGGGGCTGGGAACAAGTAATTGTTACAGTGCAATTTAACTTGTTTGCTCTCAGTTGGAGTTGAAACTCAGCAGAGGGAGACAGACAGCTGGAGCTAGAAGATAAGTACTTCCTCTGTGCTGTTTGTTTTATTTTAGGATTGAGGTAGCATTTAATGAGATGGTGATATGTGCTGCGTGATTTAAACAGTGTAACTGCAAAACAAATGATTTTGTCTAAGCTGGGAGGAGGGGGGCATTTACGTCAGGGAGGGAGAGGTTGTGAAATACACAGGATGGGAGGGGAAGGGGTGGTCAAGTGACTTGGACCAGCCAATAGCAGGGCTGGGATCCAATTATATTTCAAAGGGGAACAAGCAACCCTGAAGCAGGAGTGTAGCATCTTGAGCAGCATCTGCAGAGCATCAGCAAGCAGGACAGCAGGTAGTGGGCCATGCTGGTAGAAACATAGACATAGAAACATAGAAGTTGATGACAGAAGGAGACCACCAGGTCCATCTAGTCTGCCCATTGTCTTTTAGCCTAACCTTCTAACTGCCCATGGGTTTGAGGGCTCCCTTGCATCTGTCCTAAGCATTCTTGAAACCTACCACTGTGCTTGCCCCCACCACCTCTGCAGGCAGGCTGTTCCAGGCATTCATCAGTCTTTCTGTGAAGAAAAAGGTCCTGGTGTTGGTGGAGAACTGCCCTCCTTGCAGCCTTAGATTATGTCTCTTGGTTCTGCTGCCCTTCTTAAATTGGAAAAGATCTTCTATCTACACCTAGTTTATACCTTTTATGTACTTGAATGTTTTGATCATGTCACTCCTCTCTCTTCTCTGTTCCAGAGAGTACATGTTCAGTTCTTTCAGTCTATCCCCATAGGACATCTTGTGCAGTCCCTGAATCATTTTTGTTGCCCTTCTCTGCACTGTCTGCACTTGGTCAATGTCCTTTTTGAGGTTATGCCTCCAGAACTGGATGTTGTACTCCAGGTGAGACCTAACCAGTGATCTGTACAGTGGCAGAATCATTTCCTTCTTCATGCTTGTGATTCCCTTCCCATTGCATCCCAGCATACCACTGGCCTTTAATGTTGCCTTCTCGCATGTTTACCTACCTTCAAGTCATCTGAGATAATGATTCCAAAATTGCGCTCTTGGATGGAGGCAGCTAGTCTTTCCCCTCCAAGATAATACGCCTTATTTGGATTTCTTTTTCCTATGTGCATGACTTTGCACTTTTTGGCATTGAATCTCCACTGCCATGATCCAGACCATTCTTACAGTTTCTTGAGGTCAGCTTCCATCTTGTCCACTCCCTGCTGGGTGTCAACCCTGTTGCATATTTCGGTGTCATCTGTGAACAGACACACTCTTCCCTGTAGTCCATTAGCTATGTCCGATATGAAAATATTGAAGAGCAGGGGTACCAGTACTGAACCCTGGGGCACACTGCTGGTTACTCTACCTTCTAATGTCAGTGTTCCATTTACCTGCACTTTCTGGGTTCTGCCCTGTATCCAGTTTTAACCCATTTAACTACTTCTGATCCAGCTCCTGTGTGATCTAGCTTCTTTACCAGCCTTCTGTGTGGAACCAAGTCAAAGGTCTTGCTAAAGTCTAAGTAGACCACGTCTACCACCCCACTGTCATCTATAACCTTTGCAGCACAGTCAAAAACCTCAATCAGGTTTGTCTGGCATGACCTACTGCTGTGAAACAGTGCTGCTTGGGGTCCTGATGGCTGCTAGCCTCAAGGAATGCCATGATCCTCTGTTTCAGTAGTGTCTCCATTAACTTCCCCACTATGGATGTGAGGCTTACGGACCTGTCATTTCCAGACTCCTCCCTGCTGCCTGATTTGTGGAGTGGGACCACGATTGCCCTTTTCCAATCTTCAGGTATCTCCCCACTCTTAAGGGATTTGGTGAATAGTTTAGCCATTGGGGCAGCCAACTCTAATTTCAGTTCTTTTAAGATCCTGGGGTGCATTTCATTTGACCCTATGGCCTTGTCAACTTGCAGTTAATTTAGTGCCTCCAGTTATTTGGTCTTTGTGAAGGGGCTAGTATCAACCCCATGTCCAGGGGTGTTGTATTTTACCATTTCTGGGCCATCCCCTGGGTCCTCCTCAGTAAATACTGATCAAAAGTACTTGTTCAGGATTTCTGCTTTTTCTGGGTCATCTTCTGTTGTTTTCTCTTCCTGAGTTGTAATCTTAACTATACCCCCTTTTGCCTTTCTTCTTTCTGGATGTATCTAAAGAAGGATTTGTCTCCTGTCTTTGCCCTGTCTACTATACTTGCTTCTGTCTGCACTTTTGCCTGCCTTATTTTTTTGCTGGCTTCTTTCATTTTCTCATTGTATGACACCCAGTATTCTTCCTTGTTTGTTCCATGGTATAGCTTGAGTGACTTCCATTTTTCTTTCACTATTTTAGTCACTTCCTTTGAAAATCATGAGGGGTTTTATTTTCTTTTTGCTTTGGTAAGCCTTCTGGCACATTGGTCAGCGACTCTCTGGATTGCTTTCTTAAGTTTCCCCAAATGACATTGACCTCATCCACTTGTAGATCAATTAAGTTGTTTCTTATGTTGGTCCTCATTTGGTTGAAGTCCACCTTTTTAAAATCTAGTACTTTTATTTTTGAATGGCACGTATCCTCAGTTATGTTCACCTTGAAGCTAACCATGCGATGGTCACTGTTACCCATATGGCATCACACATCAAGTTGCTTGACCCTCTCAGTGTTTGTGAGGACCAGGTCAAGTGTAGCATCTCCTCTTATTGGTATTTTGATCAGTTGACTTAGTCCTGCTCCCTGTAGTGCCAATAAGAAATCCCTGCTTCTTGTTGCCACTGTTAGTGTACTCAGTTTATATCTGGAAGGTTGAAGTCCCCCACCAGTATCACCTTTCGTCTCTAAGTCATTTTGTGTATTTCTTCTATCAGGTCTTTGTCCCCTTTCTGTCCTTGATTTGGAGGTCTGTATATGACGCTGATCCTGAAAGTTTTTCCGTTTCCTCTATCTATAGAAAGCCACAGTAACTCTGTGTCCCCAGGGTGACTCTGCACCTCTGTTTCTTTTATGTCTTCTTGAATGTAAATAGCTACCCCATCCCTCTTTGTTCATGTCTATCCTTTCTGTACAGATTGCATCCAGGTATAGCCGTGTCCCATCCGTGGTTTTCCATGAACCATATTTCTGTCACAGAGACCAAGTCCAATCTTTCTACTACTATGATGGCTGCGAGCTTGGGTACTGTATATACTCACTTATAAGTCATTTTTTTTAGTAACTGAAACTGAATGCTGAGTTAGGGGAGCTGACTTATAAGCAACTTACTGAGGATGTAGCTCTAATCCACAGTCACAGTATTGAATGAAAATGTGCTATTCAACAGGTAGTTTGATTCACGATGTAGCCCATTAATCAATTCACACATACCCCTTACATAGCTCATATGTATACAGTTTACTCCTTATTTAGCTCACGGTCTGAATGGTTAGGTAGTCAATTAAATAATTATGTTATTAACTGCTTCCTCGTGGTCTGCTGTTAACCAAAACCACTGCAAATTAAGTGATAAATACCTTAAACACTTCTCACTGTCTGCATAGCCTGAAAATGCCTGGAGTGAAACGTAAGCGCTGTTCGTACACCGCGGAATTTAAACTCCAAGTTGTCTAGTTCACTGAATTACATAGTAACGCTGCTGCCTAAAGAGATTTTAATGTCAATGAGAAACTTATTTGCTGATATTCACCAAAAGGGGCGGATGGATGAGTGTTTGGTGAATAAATGGATAAATGAGATATGGGCCAACAGACCTGGGTCCCTGATTCACCAGAAAAGCCTGCTTGTCTGGAACATGTTTAGAGGTCATCTAGTTGATTCTGTTAAACAAAACTTAAGGAAGCGACAGACACACATAGCAGTTATTCCAGGAGGCTGTACCTCTCTATTGCAACCACTCGATGTGAGCTTAATTAAACCATTTAAATCCAAAATGTGTGAATACTGGAGGCTGTGTATGATCACAGGTATTGTATACACAATTTCTTAAATTTCCTATTGCCAGGTTTTAATATGTAATTCGAAGTATATATGCAGTATCTTAGATCAATTTTTTTTTTGGGCCCAGAACAGTTACTAAAAAATTAGCGGTGGGTGGGAACATTAAAAATCAAGTTACAATATGGTGTGCGAGTGGGTAAGAGATGCCTGGGACTCCATAAACACAGAGGCAGTAATCAAGTCTTTCAAGAAGTGTGGAATTTCCAATTGTATGGAAGGGACTGAGGACCACTTACTGTACGAAGATATGATAGGGGAAGAGACTGCACAATTGGATAATGCAGAGAACGATGAAACAGCTGCAGAGCTTGGTGATATTTATGATGATATACCCCTTTCAGAGCTTCAACTTCAATTGCTGTCTATGCCAGATGACAAGGACAATGAAACTGAGTTTTCTGGATTCGAATGAACGCATTTATGCGGACATTTCATGTACTTATCCTGTGCTTCATTCTCTTATTTTAAACATTTCATTACACAAAAAAATAGAGAGTTTACAAAACCAGAAATTTGAGTGTATGGCTTATCTTAATACCCCTGACTTATAAGTCGGTCAAACAAAAAGCTTAATTTTGTGAGTAATCAATCATACCCCTCGACTTATACTCGGAGCGACTTATAAGTGAGTATATACTGTAGTATGGTTGCAAGGCTTCTAGCATTTGCAATCATCACCTTCCAGGAATGTGTACCCCCTTTGGTATGGGGCTGCACCCTCCTCTTGGACAGTGCCAACTTGCTGATTGTGCCCCAGTGATTTTGAGGTTAGCCATCTTGTTGTGGAATGCTAATTGAGACATCTGTGGTTGAGATACCAGGTTCATTTTTCTTTCTGGGTGTGTATGTGCTGTCTTGGATTTATGGGGAGTGGTGACAAGCCCACCAATGGCAGTGATGTGAGCTGTCACCATAGCCTTCCAATCATGGCCTCCCCCCTCTGCTATAACCTCAGTCCCATCCCCCCTTCTCTTTGTCTGTCCCTCATGTACTTTACATGAGGTACCTCCGTTTTTACCTATGGCCACTCATTGCTCATGACCATGCCTGCTTCCTTTAGTCCAATGTTGGGGAGTTCCTTTCTATTTGCCGATCCCCTTACCTTCATATCTTTCTGCTGTGTCCTCATTTAGGTCTTCTTCTCTGTGCTGGAGACTTCCCAGTTTAAACCCTCCATGAAGACCTCCAACTTCTGCCTTAGTGCTCTCGCTCCTTCTCCAGTGAGATGCAAACCATCATGCTTGAAGAGATTCCTGTCCCAGAAGGTCCCCTAGTCTCCAATGTAGTGCATCCCATTTTCTGTGCACCAACCCTGGAGCCACTGGTTGAATTCCCTGATCCCTTCGTTTTTGATCTTGTCCTCACTTCTGCTCTTCCTCCAAACTGGCAACACCTCCAAGAAGGCTAGAAGTGTTGTGTACTCCTTTATGCTCTCCCCAGGGGTCTTCATGTCTGCATTGGCTTCTTCTACAGTCCTATTTGCTATGTCATTTGTCCCAAGGTAGACACTGATCCCCATGAAATCCTGATCTCTTCTTATCAGCCATCCTATCCTGTTCTTAGCTGTCCTTGCAGATACTGCTGGTATGCATTTCACCATGGTTTTAGCTCCCTTTGCACTGATGGAAAAATGCCTCCACTTCTTGCAAAACAGAGTCTCTCACAACCAGAATCCTCCTGTTGCTCTGTGTTCTTCCTCTCCTGTCTTGTACCTTCTTCCAGCTTTCTTGTATCAGGTTTGTCCAACTCGACTCTTCCTTTTTCCTCACTTGGTTTCTGTCACCTGGCTAGAGGGGTGAAATGATACTGTGTGAGGAGAGTGTGTGGCTGGCAGTGCCCCATCTTAGCTCTAGGTGCCCCACTGCCCCCTCTCACCAGCCTCCATCCCCCAAGACCCATGGGCCATTGGGTCAGTGGGTGGGTAGAGGGGTGGTGGGCATCCCCAATCCAGTCTCCTTTTCAGCCTTGTGATCTCTTTTCTTGCCTGCCACAGCTCCCTCTGTAGTTCTGTAACTGTCCTGCCGAAGGGGCACCCTAGTCTGCAGAGTGTCTGCCTTGCTACCAGCCTTCCACAGCTCTGGCATCTCTGGATGTCCATGTCTGTTTTCCTCCTGACCTGTAGGTGTCACTGTTTCTTTCTCTTTTCACTGTGTCTTCTCTATCCTCTCTTCCTGTTCTCACTGGTGTCTTCCTTTGGGAACCCTGCAAGAAGTTTCCTTGGGATTCTATAAATGTAGAAAGAACCTGGGTGGTTGGGAGGAGAGTGGGAGGGTGGGTAGTACTATTACCATCCCTTAGCAGTAGCTGTTAGCAGTTAAGTGATGGAAGGGGGAGATTTAGCTGACTCCCTTCTTCCTCTCCAAAATGAGGTACTCTTAAAAGCAAATGCTAGCTCCCTTTTAGTTGAAAGCTTTCCTCTCCAAAATGAGGTGCTTTTTTTTGTCATATAATATTTTATTATTTTTCCAGTAATTATGTTTACAGAATAATATGCAACCACAAAGTTCTCATAAGAAATAAGACTACATAATTTATGCATACTCTTAACATAAAGATTTACCTAGACCAAGTCAAGCAAAATAGGGAGGAGAGAGCTTTTCATACACAATAATATATATATATATATATATATATATATATATATATATATATATATATATATATATATATATATATATATATATATCGAGGGACAGTTGCAATACATAGTAACATCCTTTAAAAAAAATACCAACATAATATCAGATACCCTCCCAATTAACTCCCCTTATAACTTTTTTTATTAAATTCATTATTAATTCAAGTCAAGCAAATCAAACAAAGAGACTAAATAACTAGTATATAACAGCTAACATTCTAAAGGTCCTTTGTATCCATACTTTCTAAGATATCTTGTTCTGAAGAGGTGGGGATTCCCCCATTTCCTGGGCTGAATAATGTGCACGGAGATAAGAGGTGAGCTGATCTACATCAAAGGAAATATATGTATTACCATCCTTAATAATTTTAATTTTCGCAGGTGGTAACAAAGAAAACTGTGCACCAATTTCAAGAATTTCTTCACGATAAGTCAAGAATTTCCTTTGTCTTTGCTGTGTTGCATAGCAATAATCTGGGTAAATAAAATACTTGTAACCATTATAGTCCAAGGAACCTCTGAGCTTGGCTAATCTAAAGATATAATCTCTGTCAGAATCAAACCCAAAGGTAGCCAAATTTGTTGGTTTATTTTGATCTGAAGAACATCCTCTACGTTTAAGAACCCAAAAAGATTTAGTTATTAATGAAGGGTTTTCCTGCGGTAGATCGAAAGTTTTAATTAATATGTCCATCATCAATTCTCTTGTATTCTCAAACTCAGTATCCAACTGCTTTGGCACTCCTAAAATTTGAATATTCCTATAATGAAGTAAATTCTCTGCACTCTCCAGCTTCCTATTAATATTGTAATTATCTTTCATTAAACTTGCATAATTAGCTTCTAAAGAACTAATCTTTGCATCGTGTTGCTTACAGCTGTTGAATTTTCGGCTGCAGTTTTCTTCGCTTCCTCACACGTAGTCTTTACCGTATTTATTTCAGATTGCCAAAATTCCGTTTTCTTCAATATCGCATAAAATCTATGATCACTCCATTTAGTCCAAGCCAAAATTTTATCCAATGTTGCACCCAGCTTTTCGAGTGTATAACCCCCAACCTCAAGAGGAGAAGACTGTTGCATAAACTCAGAATGTCGCTGCTGGTGGCTTTGTTTATTTGATTCAGCCATTCCTGAGGGTATGATACAAGAGGTATTGTGAGATATCTTGTCAACAGCCTGCAGGGTGATTGGCAAACTGAAAACGGCCCCGCCACCACTCTCTGGGCTAGTTTTACTAGGGAGATGCCGCTGCTCTAGCAAGCCTGACCTCAGGAATACAAATTCGGACAATGTACTCCCCCTGCTCCTTCAAGAATCCATGCTCAAATGGGTAATAACCGAAGCAATAAAGCTGAGGGTAAAAGGTAGGTTGGAAATTAACAGAAATGAATAGAAACTCTATTATGTGTCCCGTAGGTTGCTCAGAGAAGTCAGAACAAGCTGTTACTGTCGTCAGCCATCTTGCACCTCCCCCCCAAAATTAGGTGCTTTTAAAAATAAACGCTAGCTCCTTTTCAGCTGCTAGCTGCTGCTTCTAAAAGCTGAATCCAAATGGAGCTGGGACACAACTGACTCTGCTATTCACAGGCCAAGGGCTCCTCCCACTTAGCAGTAGCTGTTAGCGGTTAACTGATAGGGAATGGGGAGATTTATCTGGCTCCTTCTTCCTCTCCAAAATGCCAACAGGGAAGAGCCCAACTGGGAGGGCTGCATATATCCTGTACAGATATGGAGAGTCCAAGGTGGGGGAAGGGTTCTATGGAGTGGGGTAGGACCAGGTTAAGGAAGGAGAAGATGTGCAGGGATAGTCAAATAGGGCAGGTGATGGGAAGGGTTGTAAGTTGCCAAGGATATGGAGCAGCCATATTCCTGGGAGTGGCTTGGAGGGCAAGGGGTTGTAGGGTGCGTTGACAGGTGGGCCAGCTCAGGCAGGAAATAGGGTGGTTGAGGAGGAACTGGAGGCATGGAGGAGACAGAACGGGGGGGGAACACAGCCATGAGAGGAAACTAATGAGTCATCCAAAAGAGCTCAAAATGGACAAAATAAGGGGGAACTGGGTGGGGCAGCAGGAGGGCCACATTAGCGGGTGCAATCAAGGGAAGAAAGTGATGACTGAAGAAAGGTCAGGCACAGGGGCATGACTAAGACTGGGTCAGAGCAAAGATATCAGCCTGTGGGAAGGGGGACTGGACTCATTCAAGGAATGGAGATTAGCACTGCAAACTGATTCTCAGTGTTGGCTAGTTTGGAAGACCAGGTAGCAGAGAGGAGGGAAGCTAGAGTGAAGAAGCAGGGAGAGGACACTACAGGGGAAAAGGTACACAGTGGGTAGGCAGTAGGCAGTACACCAAGAAGACACAGTGGCGGGGGGCAGCAAGGTGATGGTGATACAGTCTCTCCACAGGGAAGGAAGGAGCAAGGAGGCAGAAGGACAGGGGACACAGCAGGCAGCCTGGGGAAGGCTAAGGATAGGGAGAGGAGGGGAGTCCGAGTGGGGGAGGGCCACATTTCAGGGAAGACACGGGGGAGTAATAGCAGAGGAAGTGGTATCGTAGTGGACAGAGCAACAAGTGAGTGCAAAGGGGAGGTTCCACAGATGGAAAATAGTTTGGAGGTGGAGGTCAATAGCCCGGTCATATCTGCAAGGGAGAAGAGGAGAGGGCAAAGGTTAGGGGAGGCAAAGGGGAGGGGGCAAGACAGGAGGGATGAGAGGACCTCACAAGTTGTGGGGAAGGGGAGTGGAGGGCAACAAGAGGGTGAGCAGGATAAGCTTGAGAGAGTCATAATTCTTGGCGATTCTATACTCAAGGGTATACGATAGGGGGAAGGGGTGCCAGAAAAAGTAACATCTGGGTAGAGTGCATGCCAGGCATGACAACGAGTAGATTGGGGCAGCATATGGGCAGATATGTGGGGAAGGTAGAGGGGAAGCCGCACATTGTGGTGCACCTGGGAACGAATGATCCGGAAGGGAGAAGGATAGAGGAGGTACAAGACAGCTTCAGGGAAGTGGGAAAACTATGCAGCAAAGATGGAACAACAGTAGCCTTCTCAGAAGTACTGCCAGTTCCAAACGCTAGTACAGACAGGAAGAGAAGAATCAGTGGCTTCAATAAGTGGTTGAGGGAATGGTGTGGGACCAAGGAGTGTGGATAGGTGGGGGACTGGGGTAGCAAGTGGGACAACACAGATACTTATGCAGGGGATAGGTTACACCTCAGCAGGGCAGGGTCACAGGTGTTGAAGCAGAAGCTGGGGGATTTCATCAATGAGAGGTATCATTTAAGCAAGGTGGGGGGGAAGCACTGGAGCTGGGAATCACGAGGAGAGGGTGTCCCGTGGACCTCCCCCCACCACATGGATAGATACGACCATAGGTGAAATAGGGGTTGAAGTGAAGGATAAGGAAGGATACGAGCAGCATGGAGAATGGTTTCACTAAGTTCTAGGAGCCTAGGGAACAAGTTGGCAGAGTTGCAGTTATTGATGGCAGAGGGTGAGGTGGACATAGTTGCCATTACTGAGATGTGGGCAACCAGGCTTCATGACTAGGACCTAGCCATCCCAGGGTACAAACTATTCCGGAGAGAGATAAAGGGAAGACTGGGGGGTTGCCATTTACGTAGGGGAAGGAATCAGATGTAATAGGGAGGAAGGGGAGTAGGGCAGGTCAGAAGTAATCTGGCTGCAACTACACAGCCAGAAAGGGACCATGATCTGTCTGGGGGTTATTTATAGACCTCTGGCCCAGAAGGAAGACATTGACAGGGAACTGGGGGAGCAGATAAGGAGGTATAGTGGCAAAGGGAGCACAGTGGTGGTGGTGGGGGGACTTTAATCTACCAGGGGTGGATTGGAGCATCCCAGCAACCACTTGCGCCAGGGAGCAGATCCTCCTGGAAGCATTCCAGGATGGCTTCCTTATCCAGAGGGTAAGGGAGACTATGAGGGAGGGGAATAAACTAGACCTGGTACTGGAAGATGGGGAACAGGTCAGGGATGTAAGGGTAGAGGAACCTCTGGCAAGCAGTGACCACCACACAGTGTGGTTCTCAATCAAACTGGTTAAGGAAGTAACCACCACAAAAACTAGAGCTATGGACTTCAAAAGGGCAGACTTTGGCAGGATGGAACACATACTGGAAAGTCATATGGCAAGCATCTGCCCTGAAATGGACACGGAACAAAAATGGGCAGTCATCAAGGCAGGACTGGCTAAAGCCACTAAAACTTGTGTCAAGAGCCAGAGCAAGAAAGTCAGGACCAAGAAACCAAGTTGAAAGAGTAGAGAGGTAGTAGAGAAGGTGAGGGAAAAGAGGAATGCATTTTGGACCTACAAGAGATCCAATAGGGCAGAAGACAGAGAAGAATATGTGAAGAAATCCAGAGGAGTGAGCAGAGTGGTAAGGGCAGCAAAGGCGGCTAGGGAATGGAGGTTAGTGCAGGGCATCAAATAAAGAGAAAAGGATTTCTTCAGATATATCAGAGAGAAGAGAAGGAAGAGCAAGGAACAAATTGTTAGGATCAGGAGGGGGAAGTGGGTGGGTAGAAAAGGGGGCTGAGCAGGCAGAAGTATTTAATGAATAGAAACATGGAAACATAGACTTTGACAGTAGTTAAGGACCGCTTGGCCCACCTAGTCTGCCATTTCCCTACCTCAGGAAGGTTGTTCTATGCGTCCACCACCCGCTCTGTGAAAAAATACTTCCTCACATTGCTCTGAGCTGTCCCCTCTATCTTCAAATTGTGTCCCTTGTTCTTGCACATCTCTATTTCTGAAAGATGCTACCCTCTTGGACTTCATTGATTCCACTGAGGTACTTAAACGTTTCTATCATGTCCCCCCTCTCCCTCCTTTCCTCAAGGGTATACATATTAAGCTCCTTTAGCCTCTCCTCGTATGGCTTCTCTTGCAGACCCTACACCATTTTAGTTGCCCTCCTCTGAACTGCCTCCATCCTGTCTATGTCCTTGCGGAGATGGGGTCTCCAGAACTGGACGCAGTACTCCAGATGGGGTCATACAAACGTATGAAAATTGCCAGCAGATAAAGGCCTAGAGGTCTATCAAGTCTGCTCGAATGTGCAGCTAGTACCCCTTATTCTGCAGCTGCCCCTCCCTTCCACCCTTCTCCTTCATTAACCCTCACCCTTGTCCTGTCCCATCCCCTTTTGAAGCAGTCCACTGTTCTACTGGATACCACTTTTGCAGGTAACACATTCCACCCAGCCACCACCCCCTCTGTAAAAAAGTGTCTCCTCATCTCCCTCCTGAACCTTCCACCCTCCAGTCTCATATCATGGCCCCTGGTGTCCCTCCCCTCCCTTACTTTGAACAGCCCCTCTGTACCTGTTTTGTTTATTCCTTTCATGTATTTAAAGGTTTCAATCATGTCCCCCCTGTCCCTCCTCTCCTCTAGTGAGTACATGTTCAACTCCCTCAACCTCCTCTCGTATGATAAGTCCCCCAGTCCCTTGATCATCTTTGTCTCCCTGTGCTGCACCCCCTCCAGTAACTTAATGTCCCTCTTCAGATATGGGCGCCAGTACTGCACACAGTACTCCAGGTGCGGTCTAACTAATGACCTATACAATGGCAGAATCACCTCCTCCCTCCTCAAGGATATACCCCTTGCAATACAACCCAGCATTTTGTTGGCCTTTGGAGCTGCCTTCCTACATTGTGCCGAGTTGTTCATTGACCCTGTAATGAGCACCCCAGATCTTTCTCCTCCTCTGTCTGGGCTAGCTGCACTCCCTCCAGCTGGTAACTCCTCCTTGGGTCTTCATCCCAAAATGCAGCACCTTGCACTTTTGGCATTAAAGCCCAGTTGCCAGGTGTCTGACCAGGTTTCAAGCTTTATGAATCATCCTGCAACCTGCCATCCCACTATGTCATCCACCACCGCTCCTACCTTGGTATCATCAGCAAAACAGACTGATCTTGCTCTTGATGTCCCATGATATGTCTGCAATGAATATCCCAAACAACACTGGTTCCAACACCGAGCCCTGTGGAACACCGCTCGTCACTACCCTTGGGTGTGAGAGCTCCCCACCCACCACCACCCTCTGTTGCCTTCCCTGAAGCCAGTTTCCTACCCATCTCACCAGCTTTGCACCCGCCCCGTGCCAACTAACTTACTTCCCAGCCTTCCATGTGGCACCGTGTCGAATGCCTTACTGAAGTCCAGATACAGGACATCCACTGCATGGCCCCTGTCCAGTTGCCTAGTTACCCAGTCATAGAACTCCACCAGGTTGGTTTGGCGGGATGTGCCCCGTATGAAGCCATGTTGTCTGCAGTCCTGTAGTCCTTTGGCCTCTAGGAGGGCCACCAGCCTCTCCTTCAGGATAGTCTTCATTAGCTTACCCACGATGGATGTGAGGCTCACTGGTCTCTAGTTTTCTGGTTCATTCTTGGGGCCACTCTTGTGGAGGGGCACCACATGAGCCATCCTCCAGTCCTGAGGTACACACCCCGAATGTAGTGAGGCATTAAATAGGTCTGCCAAAGGTCCTGCAAGGACCTCTACCAGCTCCTTCAGTACCCTGGGGTGGATGCCATCTGGGCCTGGCACCTTCCGCACCCTCGGTGCCTTCAAACCCTCCCGAACTCTGCCCTCCATGATTTCCCCATCTGTCACCCCTTCCCCCCGTTTCTGCCATTTCTACCCCCTTGGGTGTCACCCCCCTCTTCTCTTTAGTAAATACTGAGCAGGAGTACTCATTTAGTGCTTCTGCCTTATTGCACCCTGCTTCCACCCAACCCCTCCTTCCTAATCCTTACTATGTGGTCCTTATAGCTCCGTTTCTCCCTGATGTACCTAAAGAAGTCCTTCTCCCCCTTCTTAATGCCTTGTGCCAGCCTGAGTTCCGTAGATGCTTTGGCTCCCCCTACTGCCCTTGTCACCTCCTTCGATTCTGTCAAGTACTCCTCACTGTCCACCCCTCCGTTTTCTTGTACTTCCTAAAGGCAGCTCTTTTTCTCTTTACCTTTTCCATGACCGCCTTGCTCAACCAGCTCGGTTTCTTGCCCCTAGCTTTCTTGCTTTGAGCCTTGCAGCAGGTTTTGGTTGCCTCCACTATCCCCAGCTTTATGAGCTCCCACCTCTGGTTAGTGTTCATACTAGATTGAATTCTGGCCAGGTACCCTTTTACCACTTCCCCTATCCTCCCAAAGTCGGCCCTCCTGAAGTCCAGCACTCTTGTGCCTGATTCCACTCCTTCCTTGCCCGTATCTAATGTGAGCCATACTGAGTGGTGGTCACTCCCCGACAGTGGTTCCTCTACTGTAAGTTCTCTCACAAGGTCTCACCAACTGTCTGTACAGGGGGATAACAACTTCCTGTTTTCTGCTGGTGATGCCTCTCCCTATACATCCCAGTATCCCCCCAGCCCTCCCTACTGCCTTCTCACATTGCTTGCCAACCTTAAGGTCATCTGATATGATTGCCCCCAGGTCCCTTTCCATTTTTGTTGTGGTTACTACTTCCCCCCACCCATTGTGTAATCTTCCCTTGGGTTTTTGTTTCCCAGGTGCATTACTTTGCACTTCTTTGCATTGAATCCAAGCTGCCATACTTCTGACCATTCCTCCAACCTTGCCAAGTCCCTTCTCATCCTTTCCACACCTCTTGTGTATCAACCCTGTTGCAGATCTTTGTGTCATCTGCAAAGAGGCATACTTTTCCTTCCAATCTCTCTGCAATGTCACTTATAACGACATTAAAAAGGACTGGACCCAGTACTGAACCCTGCAGTACTCCACTAGTAACCCTTCTTTCTTCAGAGTGGACTCCATTTATAATTACCTTCTGTGTCCTGTTGTTCAGCCAATGTTTTACCCAGGCTACCACCCTGGAGCCCACTCCCAGGCTGGTTAATTTAACTATGAATCTTTTGTGTGGGACTGTGTCAAATGCCTTGCTAAAGTTTAGTTAGGCCGTGTCCACAGGCCCTTCCTGGTCTACTACTTTGGTCACCCAGTCAAAGAAATCAATTAGATTCATCTGACATGACCTTCCTGCTATGAACCCATGCTGCCTTGGGTCCTGTGTCCCACTGGCCTCTAGGTACTCAACAATTCTTTCCTTCAGAAGTGATTCCATCACTTTCCCTACCACAAAGGTCAAACTGACAGGTCTGTAGTTTCCTGCCTCTGTCTTGCTCCCACTTTTGTGAAGGGGAATCACATCAGCCTTCTTCCAGTCCTCAGTTACCACACCATCCTCCCATGATTTGTTAAAAAAGGTAGTCAGTGGTGTCACTAGTTCTCTTTCAGAATTCTGGGGTGAATTCCATCTGGCCCCATTGCTTTGTCCACCTTCAGTTTAGGAGTTCTTTCAGAACCCTTTCTTCTGTGAAAGGACTGGGATCGACCCCTCTCCAGAATGCTTCTGTTAATTGGATTAGGCACCTCCCACCTCCTCTCTTTTGTGAATACTGAACAGAAGTATTCATTCAGTATCCCTGCTTTTTCACTGTCACCTCTGCCCACCCACCATCCATTCTATTCAGCCTCACTATCCCTCCCTTTGTCTTCTAGGCTCCTGATATACCTATGTGCTTTTATCCCCTTCTTAACTGAGTTGGCAATCTTTTCCTCAGTTTGTGCCTTTGCTATTCTGACAACCCTCCCTGATTCCTTCTGCCTTAACTGGTACAGTTCTCTGTCCTGCTCCTTCTGTGTTTCCTTATACTTCCTAAATGCTATCTTTTTCTCCCTAACCTTCACCGCCACTTCTTTTGAGAACCATAATGGCTTTTTCGTTCATTTTGATTTGTTTAATTGCTTCACACAAAGGCTTGTTGCCTCTGTGATGGCAGTTTTGATATTTCTCCATTGTTGTTCCACTCCTCCTTCTAGCCTGTTTGCTAGTGCTTTTCTAAGGCACTCTCCCATCTTGCCAAAGTCAGCCCTTCTGAAGTCCAGAACCCTCACTTTTGTATGGCTTGACTCTGTAGCTGAGTTTGTCATGAGCCACACTGTGTTGTGGTCACTTGTTCCCAAATGGCTACCCACTTCTAGATCTGAGATCCTCTTACTGTCCCCCATTTGAGAGTATGAGGTCTAAAATTGCTCCCTCATGAGTAGGTTCCAAAACTAGCTGTCTGAGGCCTGCCACATGAAGGGCATCAAGAATGGCCCTGCTTTTGGATGTGGCTGCAGCAAAGGTGCTCCAGTTAACATCTGGCATGTTAAGGTCCCCCATCAACAGTATCTCCCCTTTCTCTGCCATCCTAAGTATGTCTTCTATCATATCCTTGTCCATTCCTTCCCCCTGACATGGGGGTCTGTATACAACCCCTATGCGGATTGTGGTGCCATTTCCAGTCTCTAAGGTGACTCACATTGCCTCCCTCCCCTGTTTACTCTTTTATTCAGTTGCTTTTATCCCTTCCTCACATAAGAGCTACTCCCCTTCTGCCCTCCCTGTCTCTCCTGTAGGTTGTGTACCCTGGTATGTTAACATCCCAGTCATGGTTCTCTGTGTACCATGTTTCTGTGACTGCTACAATATCCAGGTATCCCTCTTCCATCAAGTCGACCAGTTCAGGGAGCATGTTGCCCAGACTACAGGTGTTGGTATTCATTACCCTCCATTTCTTGATGGCCTTACCTCTTTTTGCCCCATCTCTGTCCTTATTGCATTTGTCACTTTCTCCATTTACCCTGTACTACTCTCTATTGACATCTCTATGTTGGCGTCTACCTCACTTAGTACCCTGATTTTTTTTTGGGGGGGGCTAGGATTTCCCTGCTCCTTTCCAGTGCCTCCCACCTTGGCTAGTTTAAATGCTTGCCAAAGAAGTATTTAAACTTATCACCTAGGATCCTGGTTCCCATTCTGGACAGATGCAGACCATCATGCCAGTATAGGACTGTATCCCTCCAGGTGGACCCCTAGTCCCCAATGAAGCCAAATCCCTGAGCTCTGTACCAGTTTTTCAACCACTGATTGAATCGCATGTTGTGCAGCACCCTAGCCTCATCCATGACATAGACAGGTAGCACCTCTGAGAAGGTTACTGTGTGTGCTATTTGCCTAAGGCCCCTCCCCATCTCCACAAATGCTTCTTGCACTGCTCTGATCCCTTTCTTAGCCAGGTCATTTGTCCCTAGATGGACAATGACATCCAGCTCCTTCCCCTGTGCAGCTGCTCCTGTGATCCTGAGGATTCGCTCCCTGTCCCTCCAAGCCATGGTGCCAGACAGGCACCTTACCTCCCTCTCCCCTTCCTCCACCAGTTCTACCTTCCTAACAATGGAGTCCCCCACCAGGAGTTGTTTTCTTCCCCTGTGGGGTCCCATGCCACCCTTCTGTGGGTCTCCTTTGTGGAGGTTCCCAGCATCCTCCTTGGTCTCCACTGTGGGTGCCTCAATAGAGGAACCACACTTTTCCAGAATGGCATAGAAATTGTGAAGAGGTACAACTTGAGGGATGCACCTATGTTCCACCACCCTCACCCTCCCTGAGCCCACTGTGGTCCAACCGCTCCTCTTTCTTGGCAACCTCTGAGGCAATGGCAGTGACCCTGGTGGTCCCTGGGTGGGAGAAGAGGTCCCACAAATCCTGGCCAACTCAGCCTGGAGATGAGCAACCTCCTCCCTCAGCCCAGAGAGGTGTCTGCAGATGGGACAACACTGCATCCTCCAGAACATCTCCTGGAAGACTGCTGCTCCACAGCCACTGCACTGCACCACTCCCATCATGTCTTTTTTTCTGGCCCCCTAAATGTTGTTTGGAATACTTACTCTTTCCTCTGTTTGTTTATTTTCTTTTTTTTCTTCCCCTACTTACGTACTGCCTCTGTGCCCTTTTAGCTCCTGATCTTCCTGTTCTGAGACCAGAAGTTCCTATATTTCTCAGTAGTCTCCTTACTTGCTTAGAGTCAGACCTCCAGCAGCTAGGGAGGGTTGGAGAGCTACTCTTGCCCTTCTAGGATGGTGAGTCTTTGGTGGCTCTGTGACCACTCACGTCCTGCTCCCAAACAGGAAGTTCCTGTTGTCAGTTAAATCCTCTGTCTATAAAAGTAGAACTGGTTTAGGGTGGGGGAAGGAGGGTAATATAGTCCCAGTGGAGAAGTTTTAGTTATACCAGTAGCTCCTTCCTCCTGGTGTTCTGTCTGTTCTCTGGCACAAGCTATTTAGGGTAGTGCTTAAATCTGGTTTTAACCTAGCTCCTTCTAGTTAAGCCACTCCCCATACTTTGCAAATCTTTCTACACTTTGTTAATTTCACAGATAACAATTCCCTTCTGACACCTGTGACAAGCACCTAGATAAGTACACAGATAACACAGATGACAGATAACAATTTACTTCAACTACCTCTGACAAACACACTCTTTTTTTTACCCTAAATTGAAGGTCCCAGTACAAGAGTTGTAATTCTTTGTCCCAGTAGAGAAGTTTTAGTTATACCAGTAGCTCCTCCTGTTCAGTCTTCACCAAGGAGAGGGATGGGCCCATATCTGAGAGGAAGGGCAAGGTGGGAGAGGGTGGGGCAGAAGCAACCACAGATGGGGAAATCATGGTGGAAAGGATGAGGGAGGGCCTTAAGTCCCTGAAGGTGGACAAGGCACCTGGCCCAGACAGAGTACATCCCAGGCTGCTGAGAGAGTTGGCATAGGTCCTGGCAGAGACATTGGCAGACCTGTTCAATACCTCTCTGAACTCGGGGTGCATGCCCAGGGACTGGAGGGAAGCACATGTGGTACCTCTCCATAAGAGTGGGCCCAAGGATGAACGGGGGAACTACATGCCAGTGAGCCTTACTGCAATTTTGGGAAAACTGATGGAGACAATTCTGAAGGAAAAAGTGGCGCAATCTCTTGAGGATAACAATCTCCAGGACAGCAGGCAGCACGGGTTTGTCTTTGGCAGATCCTGCCAGACGAATATGGTTGATTTTTATGACTGGACTACGAGGGCACTGGACAGAGGACATGCGGTGGATGTCCTCTACCTGGATTTCAGCAAGATCTTTGACTCGATGCCACACGGTAGGCTGACCTGCAAGTTGAAGAGTTTGGGAGCAGGGAGGAAACTGGTCAGATGGGTCGAGAACTGGCTGCAGGGTAGACAGCAGAAGGTAGTGGGGGAGGGAGGCATCTGAACCCAGGGAAGTAACAAGTGGTGTACCACAGGGCTCAGTGCTGGGACGGTTCTGTTTAACATTTTTATAGCCAATACTGCCATAGGGATTAAGAGCAAGAGCAGTCTCTTTACAGATAACACAAAAATTTGTGCCGAGGTAGATGGGGGGAGGGAGCAAAAGTACTTTAGGAGGATTTGGCAAAACTGGAGGAATGGTCTCACACTTGCTAGCTTGGTTTCAATGCTAAGAAGTGCAAAGTGATACATTTGGGAGGCAAGAACCCAGGACACAATTACTGGCTGGAGGGTGTCCCGTTAACAAAATCCAAGGACGACAAGGATCTGGGAGTGCAGGTAACCAGGAAGATGAACCACTCTACTCAGTACAAGAAGGCAGCAGTGAAGGCAAACAGGATGCTATGGTGCATAGCAAGGGGGATTACTTCTAGGAGTGGGGAGGTCATTTTGCCCCTGTATAGGTCCCTGGTGAAACTTCACCTAGAGTACTGTGTGCAGTTCTGGTGCCTGTACTTGAAAAGGGACATCAAACTACTGGAGGGGGTACAGCACAGGGCAACAAAAATAATCCTTGGGTTGGAGGACAGACCATATGAGGAGAGACTGAGCGAGCTCAATATGTATACTCTGGAGGAAAGAAGGGAGAGAGGGGATATGATTGAGACCTTCAAGTACCTGAAGGGTTTGAACAGAGTAGACACCAAGTGCATGTCCAGTCTGAAGGGTGGAAGGGGAAACCAGGGAACACTCTATGAAGCTGGAAGGGGGCAGGTTCAAGAGGGAACTGAGGAGGCACTATTTCGCAGAAAGGGTGGTGGCAGGGTGGAACGCTGTGCCAGATAAAATCATATCACTGCAGTGTTGGGAGCTTCAAGAGGGGGTGGGACAGATTCAAAGGGAGGGTACAAACTTGGAGGGGGTGGAAGATGGGGGAGGGCATATGGGGGGGCAGCTGCAGTCTATTGGACTGAAGTGCTGTGCACTCGAGTAGACTAGATAGACCAAATGGCCTGTATCTGCAGGTAATTTCCTATGTTCGTATGTAATGCCTTGAAATACGCAGTTATGTATTTGTTACTTTTTGTAATATATGGATACAATTCCGAATTCTGTGGCTGTTTTTCTTGTACTTTCTGTGAGACGGGCCAGCCAGCCAAGTGCCATACTGAAGATGCACTCACTCTCAGCCGACCACCGTACTGAAGAGTCACTTGCTCTTCCCATCTCCTCCTCCCCCCCATGTCTATTAACATTTTCTGGTTTAAATTGGGTAGGCATTCCTACCTTTTACTTTGTTCATCCTTCAGCGAATGCAGGTTCCACCAGGTAATCCGCTGAATGTTTTTTTTTTTAAAGCAAAAGAACTGAAGGGCATGCATTAGTCTCTGTAAGTGAGAGTAATCTACTGCCATGATTTGTAAGTTGATCTGCCCACCCACAGAGAAACGCTGCCAAATGAGAATGCATGCCATCACTTCGGCTGTGCAGGAAGGGACATGGCACCATGGCAACTGGGTTTCTGTGGGAAGCAGACTTTGGCATGTGCTGTGGCATTTCTGTGGCAATACAATCATTCAGAGCTCTGAACAATAGTATTGCAGGCTCTGAATGATAGTATTATCACTTAAAAATGAAAGCATTATATGTTTCAGGCAATTGTATTACAAGGACATTTTTGTGTGGTCTACTGACCTATTAAAATGGCATATCCATATATTACAAGACTATTATCTTATGACCAACTTGCAAGATAGCACTACTGTCTTGCAAAGCTGGGAATGTCACAGTGGAACACTAAATCAATCAGAGAGCAGGGTTAACAATGCTGATGACATCACAATAGCAACGTTCAGCACAAAAGCCAACATATGAGAGATGCTGTGTAGACTAAGTTGCTTTCTATTTCACATTTATTTTGATTGTATTGATTTCTGTGGTATTTATTTTTGATGTATAGATTTCTACAGTATTGATTTTTAATGTATTGCTTTACTTCTCTTGTGCAGAGCCATTGATCAGAAGGGCACAGTTTACATTTTATACTTTTCCTTTTTGCAGCTTTTGATTGTTTCAATCACAAAAACATCTAAACACCTGCTGTACAAATGAAATATGACATGGGCAAGAGTGAAATAGGAGAAAAATCTTTACTCGCCATACTTGATCTCTTTTGACCTCTTTCATGGCTTTGCCACTTGTGAAATTAGGAGGTGAGGTATAGCGCATGAAGACATTTCTACTATCTTACTCTCACCCATGTCATATCCCATATAGATATTGTAGATAGATAAATACTATTGACAGACAGACAGCTAGCTAAGATAGATAGATAACTACTGTAGACAGATAGCTACATAGCTAGTTAGAGAGAGACAGACAGACAAACAGATAGATAGATAGATAGATAGATAGATAGATAGATAGATAGATACTGTAAATAGATAGATAGATAGATAGATAGATAGATAGATAGATAGATAGATAGATAGATAGATAGATAGATAGATAGATAGATAGATAGATAGATAGATAGAGAGATACTGTCGGTAGTAAAAGTCAAAACCAGAGACAGTGGTGGCACTCAGAATCAAACAACACCAACAAGATCAGATCAGGAAAATAACCAAGTCTTTATTCATGGTTATTCCAAAAACAAATAAAACAAATAAATTTCCTGAAACAGGTTCTCAGCAACAAACAGCTGCTTCAGCAAGAGACCCAGCACTTTGACTCTGAAACAAGTCTTCCTCGGGGGTACGGCTGATGAGAAAGCAGATGAGTTAAGTAGCAACAAAACATATGAGATTATAAAATAATTAGGTGCACTTTAAAGCAAAAAGCAAGCCTTTCAATGAAACAAGTAATCAATTAGCTTGCAGTTTAATAAAACAAAGTTTATAATAAAGAATCCAACACTGAAAGTCCATAATGTCTAAAGGCTGAATATTCCAATACCTCAAAATTAGAGGAGCTGCAACCTGCACTCCATTATAAAATTAAAACTATATTAGTTTAAAAACAGGCAAAACAAAAACAGTACTGAAAAAGTATTAAATGAAAAAAACACTGTCAAGATGGCAAACTGTGGGTATTCAGCACAAGTCATGGTAACCAGATGCAAAGGACCCCCTTGTAAATAAGACTGGGTAGGCGGGGGTAAATCATGCAGCTGCTAGTCCTGATGAAGTGTGAAAGACTTCTCTGTAGAAGAGAGAAAGAGAGAGAAATAAGAGAGACATAAAATCAGGTTAATCAAAGCAATCCATCAAAACTACTTGAGTGTTATTACATTTTGACAAATGTTATAATTTCAACAACAATAAACCTCAGAGTAGAAGCATAACATAGACCTCTCCGAAAACATATGATTGCTTATTTGTTCCTTCATTTTTTCAAGACTAGCTTCAGGTCCCTTTCATTATTTAAGTCGATGGGTTTGACAAAGATCAGTTTAAAATTCCACATGCTCTCTTTTTGGAGCAACATATTCAACCTGTCTCCCCCCAACCTGAGGGAAGGGGGCAACCATTCTAGACCCACAAAGAGTAGATCATCTGGTTTGGAATCATGATACGTGTAAAGTGTAAACCCACAGGAGTGCCCTGTCTATTGTTAACAATGGAGCTTGCATGCTCCTGAATACACTGCTTCAGGGCCCGTATCGTTTTCCCAACATATACAAGATGGCAACTGCACCAAAGTGCATACACCACATATGATGTATCACGTGTGATCAGTTCCTTTATGGTAACACAAATGTCATTAAACTTGGGGTGCTGGAACTGGTTTCTATTCAGAGCATACTTGCAAATGTTACATCGTGAACATCTGTGAAATCCTAATGGACGAACTGGTAACTATGACATCCTAGGACTGCTGTGTTTTTTCTCAATCTGCTATGTACAAGTTTGGCCTTCAAATTGCTGGCTCTACTAAAGATAACTCTAGGATAGGATCCAACTGTCATGGCCACTTCAGCATCTCCCTGGAGTATGGCCAGTTTTTGTAGATAATATTGCCTATCTGGTCAAATATATGGTTGTATTCAGTGACAAATGTACACAACTGTGTGTTTGACTTAGACTTGGCAGGTCTGTTATTCTGCAGTAACGATTCTCTTGAAATATTGGTAACTTTTTCTTTTGATTTGTGTAAAAGATCTCTTTCTGTAAATCTAGTAATAAGAGCATCAGCTTGCTTGATAAAGACTGCAATGGTATTACAATTATGGTGACGTCTCAGTAGCTGACTATAAGGAATCAAATTTCTTAAATGGGGTGGGGGAGCACTAGTGGCAAAAAGAACCAAATTGGTCGCTGTGGGTTTTCTGTAACAACTTGACAGTGTTTTTTCATTTAATGCTTTTTCAATGCTGTTTTTTTTGTTTTGCCTGTTATCAAACTAATATAGTTTTAATTTGATATTGGATCGCACATTGCTGCTCCTCTAATTCTGAGGAATTGGAATATTCAGCCTTTAGACATTATGGACTTTCAGTGTTGGGTTCTTTATTATAAACTTTTTTTATTAAACTACAAGCTAATCAGTTTCTTGTTTCATTGAAAGGCTTGCTATTTGCTTTAAGGTGTACTTAATTATTTAATCATCTCATATGTTTTGATGCTACTTAACTCCTCTGCTTTCTCACCAGCCACACCCCTGAAGAAGACTCGTTTCAGAGTCAAAGTGCTGGGTCTGTTGCTGAAGCAGCTGTTTGTTGCTGAGAACCTGTTTCAGAAAATGTATTTGTTTTATTTGTTTTTGGAATAACCATGAATAAAGACTTGGGTTATTTTCCTGATCTGACCTTGTTGATGTTATTTGATTCTGAGTGCCACCACTGTCTCTGGTTTTGACTGTTTGTGCGGTCTGGGGTTAGCCGGCACTTACGTGGTGAGCATCAGCCTGAAGTAGCAGGTCTCAGTATTCCTCCCTTTGGGCTTACTGTAGGTACCAGGTAGATAGATAGATAGACAGACAGACAGACAGACAGATAGATAGATAGATAGATAGATAGATAGATAGATAGATAGATAGATAGATAGACAGACAGACAGAATGATCAATAAATAGATACTGTTGATAGCCAGATGGACTTACTTAGGTACTAGATAGATAAGTTGATAGATAGATAGATAGATAGGCAGGTGGATAGACAGACAGACAGCTAAATAGATACTGTCGATAGATAGATAGACAGACAGACAGATAGATAGATACTGTCTGTAGATAAATAGATAGATTGTCAGACAGACTGTTGATAGATACTGTAGATAGACAGATAGATATATATTGTAGATAGATAGATAGACAGATATATATTGTAGACAGATAGACAGATAGATAGATAGATAGATAGATAGATAGATAGATAGATACTGTAGATAGATAGACATATATATTGTAGACAGATAGACAGATAGATAGATAGATAGACAGATAGACAGATAGATAGCTAGATAGATAGATAGATAGACCGACAGACAGACAGACAGATAGATAGATAGATAGATAGATAGATAGATAGATAGATAGATAGATAGATAGACAGACAGACAGACAGGTAGATAGATAGATAGATAGATAGATAGATAGATAGATAGATAGATAGACAGACCAACAGACAGATACTGTTGCTACTGTAGATAAATACTGTTGATAGACAGATACTGTTGATACTGCTGAGAGATAGATAGACAGACAGATACTGTCAATACTGCCGCTAGATAGATAGATAGATAGCTAAGATACTGTCTGTATATAGATAGATAGATAGATACACACATACATACTGTAGATAGATAGATAGATAGATAGATAGATAGATAGATAGATAGATAGGTAGATAGATATTGTAGATAGACAGATATATATTGTAGACAGATAGATAGATAGATAGATAGATAGATAGATAGATAGATAGATAGACAGATAGATATATAGACAGATAGATAGATAGATAGGTAGATAGATAGATAGATAGATAGATAGATAGATAGATAGATAGATAGATAGATAGATAGATAGATAGATAGATACTGTGGGCTCAATTTTCAAAGCCTGAGGAGTGATGTAAGGTTCCTGCGTCACACATAAATGATAGAAAAGGCACCTTGCATCAAAAGATGTGGCATTCCCAGTTTTTGAATGTGGTCTGCATTGAAAAGGGGAGCCACTGTGCCACCCTTGCAACATACAGCAGGGTGCACCAGGTTGCAAGGGTACCACGGCGAGGCTGCACCATCCCCTGTTTTCGTATTTTGGATATTGCGCCATGGGTACAGCAAGAGTCTCAGTGTAGATGAGCCTTGAGGTGGTCTAATCACCTTGCACCAGTGCCACACACTGTGACAAATTGGGGGAGGGCTCTGAGTGTGAGGTCCGGGGGCAGAATGGGCATGGGAGGTGGCATAGATATATATATATTTCTATATAACAAACCAATCACTCACACAAGCATACACACACACACAAAAATAAAGTACATAGTCATGTGGGGAGTAGTGCAATGTAATGGCTGTGGGGCAGCAGTCTTCCAGGAGTCTTTCTGGAGGCTGAGATGTTGCCCTATTTGCAGACAACTCTCTGCCCTGAGGGAGGAAGTTGCCCGTCTTCAGGCCACACTGGACAGCAGAAAGAAAACCTTCCCCCAGGCCAGACTGGATGGTAGGAAGGGAACCCCCCCATCCAGGGAGCACCAGAGCCACCACCACTACCTCAGAGGTTGCAAAGAAAGCACAGAAGTTGGACCACAGTGGGCTCAGGGAGGGTGAGGAGGGTGGAACAGAGGCACACCCAGTCAGTTATTCCACTCCACAATCCATACACCATTCTGGGGGAGCACAGCTCCCCTATGGATGCACCCACGGAGGAGATTGAGGAGGCTGAGGACACCTGTCACAAGGGAGGCCCACAGGAAGGAGGCAGAGGATGCCACAAGGAAAGGAAGCAGCTCCTGGTGGGGGACTCAATTATTAGGGGGATAGAACTGGGGGGAGCAGGGAAAACTGAAGTAAAGTGCCTGCCTGGTGCCATGGCATGTAGGGACAGGAAGCGCATCCTCAGGATCACGAGAACACCTGCACAGGAGTCTGAGCTGGATGTCATTGTCCACCTAGGGACAAATGACTTGGCTCAACATGAGCTTAGAGCAGTGCAGAAGGACTTTGTAGAACTGGGGAGAGGCCGAAGACAAGTAGCACACACAGTATCCTTCTCAGAGGTGCTGCCTGTAAATGGCATGAGTGAGGCAAGGGTACTTTACACCATGCAGTTTAATGAGTGGTTGAAACAATGGTGTGGAGCACAGGGGTTTGGCTTCATTGAGGACTGGGGTTCCAACTGGAGGGACACCAGCCTATACTGGCAGGATGGTCTGCATCTGTCCAGGAAGGGAACAAGTCTTTTGAGCAATCGGTTTAAATGCTTCATTGGCAAGCTTTTAAACTAGTCAAGGGGGGAGGCACTGATAAGCAGCAGAAAATTCCCAGTCTCTCCCTACAAAACAGGGTACTAAATTGGAAAAGACCGAGGTAGAAAGGTCAGTGGGGGATGCCAACAGAAAGTAAAGCCATCAAAAATGGAGAGCAATGAGTACCAATGCCCGTAGTCTGAGTAACAAGCTTCCTGAATTAGTGGCCTTGATGAAGAGGAACATCTGGATATCATGGCAGTCACAGAAACATGGTACACAAAACCATGACTGGGATGTAAACATACCAGGATACACTATATACAGGAGGGACAGGGAGGGTAAAAGAGGAGGAGTAGCTCTTTACATAAGGGAAGGAATCAAAGCAACAGAACAAAAGGGTAAACAGGGAGGAGAAAGAAGCACTGTGGGTAAATTTGGAGACCGGAAATGGCACCACAATCCACACAGGGGTTGTATACAGACCCCTTCTCAGGGGAGGAAATGGACAAGGAAATGATAGAAAGTATACTTAGTATGGCAGAAAAGGGAGATATTGCTGATGGGTGATCTGAATATGCCAGATGTTAACTGGAGTGCAGTTTCAGCAGCCACTTCTAAGAGTGGGTTATTCTAGATGCCCTACAGGGCATGCCTTAGACAACTAGTATTGGAGCCCACTGAGAGGGAACAATCTTAGACCTGGTTCTCTCAAATGGAGATGAAGAGAGGATCACAGATGTAGAAGTGTAGCCATCTGGGAACTAGCGACCATCGAACAGTATGGTTCACAATAAACACAGCAATAGAGTCAAGCCATACAAAGACAAAGGTACTGGATTTTAGGAGGGCTGACTTTGTCAAAATGGGTGAGTGCCTAAGGAATGCACTAGCAAATGGGCAGGAAGGAGGGGTGGAAGAACAATGGGGAATAATAAAAATTGCCATCACAGAGGTAACAAGCCTTTGTGTAAAGCAAATAAACAAAATGAAACGAGGTAAGAAACCACTATGGTTCTCAAAGGAAGTGGCAGTGAAGGTTCAAGAGAAAAAGAAAGCATTCAGGAAGTACAAGGAATCACAGAAGGAACAGGACAGAGAACTGTATCAGTTAAAGCAAAAGGAAGCTGGGAGGCAGTCAGACCAGCAAAGGCCCAAACCGAGGAAAAGATAGCCAACTCAGTTAAGAAGGGGGATAAAACCTTTTATAGGTACATCAGGGAGCGAAGGAAGACCAAGGGAGGGATAGTGAGGCTTAATAAAGGGGAGGGAGGGGGTGGGCAGAGGGTGACTGTGAAAAGGCAGAGAAACTAAACAAATATTTTTGCTCAGTATTTACAAAGGAAGAGGGAGGTACCTAAAACAAACAGTAGAAACACTATGGATACAGAAGTTGATACCAGCCCATTTACAGAAGAAAGGGTTCTGAAAGAACTCTTAAAACTGAAGGTGGACAAAGCAATGGGGCCTGATGGGATTCATCCCAGAATTCTAAAAGAACTAAGGGTAGAACTAGTGACACCACTGACTACCCTCTTTAACAAATCATGGGAGGATGGGGTGGTACCCGAGGACTGGAGGAGGGCAGATGTGATTCCCTTCACAAAAGTGGGAGCAAGGCAGAAGAGGAAACTACAGACCTGTTAGTTTAACCTCAGTGGTAGGGAAAATGATGGAATCACTTCTGAAGGAAAGAATTGTTGAGTATCTAGAGGCCAGAGGGCACAGGACCCAAGAGCATGGATTCACAGTGGGAGGTCATGCCAGACAAATCTGATAGATTTCTTTGACTGGGTGACCAAAGTAGTTGATCAGGGAGGGGCTGTGGACATGGCCTACCTAGACTTTAGCAAGGCATTTGACACAGTCCCACACAAAGATTAATATACAAGTTAGCCAGCCTGGGAGTGGGTCCCAAGATGACAGCCTAAGTAAAGAATTGGCTGGAGAATAGGTCACAGAGAGTAATAGTAAATGGAGTCCACTCTGAAAAAGGGGTTAGTAGTGGGTACACGAGGTTTCAGTATTAGGACGGTCCTCTTCAATGTCTTTATAAGTGACATTGCAGAGGGACTGGAAGAAAAGTATGTCTCTTTGCAGATGACACAAAGATCTGCAACAGAGTTGATGCACAAGGTGGAGTGGAAAGGATAAGAAGGGACTTGGCAAGGTTAGAGGAATGGTCAAATGTGGCAGCTTAGATTCAATGCTAAGAAGTGCAAGGTAATGCACCTGGGAAACAAAACCCAGGGAAGAGTACACAATGGGGGTGAGCTACTAACAACAACAAAATAGAAAGGGACTTGGGGTAGTCATATCAGATGACCTAAAGGTGGGCAAGCAATGTGAGAGGGCAGCAAGGAGGGCTGGGGGGATACTGGGATGCATAGGAAGAGGCATCACCAGTAGAAAACAGAAAGTTATTTACCCTCTGTACAGACAGCTAGTGAGACCCCATCTGGAGTACTGCATGCAGTTCTGGAGACCCAATCTCCGCAAAGACATAGACAGGATGGAAGCTGTCCAGAGGAGGGCAACTAAAATGGTGCAGGGTCTGCACGGAAGACATATGAAGAGAGACTTAAGGAGCTTAATATGTATAGCCTCAAGGAAAGGAGGGAGAGGGAGACATGCTAGAAACTTTCAAAGTACCTCAAGGGAATCAACAAAGTCCAAGAGGGTAGCATCTTTCAAAAAGAGGTGCAAGAACAAGAGGCACAATTTGAAGATAGAAGGAAGGCTCAGAGGTAATTTAAGGAAGTATTTTTCACAGAGAGGTGTGGATGTATGGAACGGCCTTCCAGAGGAGGTGTGAGTCAAAAACAGTGGTGGAATTCAAGCATGCATGGGACAGTCATAAGGCAATTCTAGGAGGTGGGGGTAGGAAGAAGTAGGCTGCTGGTTAACTAGGACCTGCAGCTTATCCATCAGGTAGGGAAATGGGCAGACTGGGTGGGCCAAGCGGTCCTTATCTGCCATCAAATTCTATGTTTCTATGTTACACAGTATCCTTCTATAGGGGAAGTCAGGGAGACAGCTGGACATGTAAGGTAGTGATGTGGCACCCGGCAGGGTGTGTTTGCTTTCGTATTAATTTGCCAATGTCTGTTAAGATGTAGTAGTGTATAGATACATAGATATATATATATATAGACACTGTCAGTGGATAAGGGCCTATAGCCCACCCAGTCTGCCCATTTGAGCTAGTAAGTTCTCTTTATGTTTTTCTAGAAGTCTGTTGTCCCTTACTCCTGACCTCCAGAATTCCCTTATGTCTATCCCATGTATTCTTAAATCCTGTGATTGTTTCAGCCCCCACCACTTCCTCTGACAGGGTGTTCCAGTTGCCCACCACCCTTTCTGTGAAGAAATTCTTCCTCACATTTCCTCTAAATCACCCTACATCCAACTTCATCCTATGACCTCTAGTCATGGAACATCTTTTTTGCTGGAAAATATTGTATTCCTGCACCCTGTTCCTCCCTGTAAGCTACGTGTATGTCTCTATCATATCTCTTCTCTCCCTCCTCTCCTCCAGGGAGTACATATTCAAGTCCTTCAGCCTATCCTCATAGGACTTGTGATGCAATCCCTGTACCATCTTTGTTGTCCTCCTCTGAACCTTCTCTACCCTGTCTATGTCCTTACATAGGTAAGGTCTCCAGAACTGTACACTGTACTCCTGGTGGGGCCTAACTAGTGTCTTGTATAGTGGAATTATGACCTCCTTTTTTCTGCTGGTGATGCCCCTGCCAATGCATCCCAGCATCCTATTTGCTTTACCTGCTTCTTTGTTGCACTGTTTCTCTAACTTGAGGTCATCAGGTATAATAACCCCAAGGTCCCTTTCCTGCTTGGTGCATGCTATATCCTCTCCACCCAACTGATATGTTGTTCCAGGGATGTTGTGCCCTATATGCACTATCTTGCACTTCTTTGCATTGAATTTCAACTGCCAAACCCTTGACCATTCTTCAAGCTTCTGCAGGTCCCTCCTCATTCTATCTACACCCTCTGGCATGTCCACTCTGTTACAGAGCTTTGTGTCATCAGCGAACAGGAAAATTCTGCCTTCTAGGTCCTGCGCAATGTCACTGTTGAAAACATTGAATAGTATCAGTCCCAGCACTGATCCCTGTGGTACCCCACCAAGGCTTGATAAATCTTAAAATGAGGTGCTTGCCCACGGACAAGTGACTTGTCAAAAAGTAGTTGCCCCTGTGCTTGAGTTGGTAGTCTGGGTATAAAATGGCATATTGTTTTAATGGAAAGTGTAAAAATACAGAAAACCTAAACAGATTTATTGTAGTATTAGTTATTTAGTGTTGTAATTGACAATAAGGAGAATAATATGAATTTTTTTAAAATTTTGTTTTTTGTCAGGATGGAGAGGTATGTGACAAAATTAGCACGCTGCACCAGCAGCAGTGCAGCACAGTCAGTGAGAACATCATGCAGCAGACAGTGCAGCAGTCAGTGAGAACATCATGCAGCAGACAGTGCAGCACAGTCAGTGAGAACATCATGCAGCAGACAGTGCAGCAGTCAGTGAGAACATCATGCAGCAGCAGTGCAGCACAGTCAGTGAGAACATCATGCAGCAGACAGTGCAGCACAGTCAGTGAGAACATCATGCAGCAGACAGTGCAGCACAGTCAGTGAGAACATCATGCAGCAGCAGTGCAGCACAGTCAGTGAGAACATCATGCAGCAGACAGTGCAGCACAGTCAGTGAGAACATCATGCAGCAGCAGTGCAGCACAGTCAGTGAGAACATCATGCAGCAGCAGTGCAGCAGTCAGTGAGAACATCATGCAGCAGCAGTGCAGCAGTCAGTGAGAACATCATGCAGCAGCAGTGCAGCACAGTCAGTGAGAACATCATGCAGCAGACAGTGCAGCACAGTCAGTGAGAACATCATGCAGCAGCAGTGCAGCACAGTCAGTGAGAACATCATGCAGCGGCAGTGCAGCATCAGCATCAAGAAAAGTTATAGTAGTTATAGTAGGACACCTGAGCTGCTTGCTCCAGCCAGAGCATCATATTCAGTGACATTATCATCATCATGATCAACACTAGTGACTGCCTCAGAGACATTTTCATGTGAATCAGCAGAACTAGTGGTTGAACTAGCATGACCGTGACCATGAACGTGGCATGTGCCAGGTCCAGATAGTAGCCAGTGGTTGATAGCTTGATCCAGATCCAAGCTGTCTAATTCAGGACCTTCAACTGCTATATGTAGAAGTGACTGGAGTGTGTCATTAGCCAAATGTGTTCTTATTTTTGTTTTTATAAGATTCTGAATGGAGAACACTGTCTTCAATTTAGCTGTAGGCACACTCATAGCCAGTAACATTTCTATTAGGTCAAGGATGTGAGCAAGCTGGGCTGGTCTCTCTTGCAGTAGTTTTGAATACACTTGCAGACATGGCTTCTCAACTGCAGACTTAAGTATTGCTTTGAATGCAGAATACTCCCTCTTTATACTGGTTATGTGATCTTTGGAAAAAAGTTGTGAAAGCAGTGTAACAAATTACTTAGATCAGTCATGCCAAACTGCGCAAGTTCTTCTCGTGATAGATCAAAATTTTTGAAATCTAAACAACTGAACCATTTTAGAGGTTCCTCCAAGAAATTCTGAAAACGCTGGTCAATGTAAGATACTGCTACATCTATTAAACTGTGCAGCTGAGTATCAGTTGTGAAATTTACCTCTGGACAGTTCCCTCTGAAGGTAAAAGGAGCAATCTTGTCCTCAATGCCACGTTTTGAAATGCAATAGCTCATGCATTTTACATGGGGATTTAATTTCTCATGGGCTCTCATTGACTCAATTCTGAAATTATTTGAACCAGTGATAAACACGTTAGGTCTTTTGGAATAAGCAGGAGTAGCAAGAGTGGGATATTGCTCACAGACAGAGCAGTACATGATGCATTTTTGGTCATCATACCGTAACTAGGTAAAGTGATTTAGCCAGTGATGCTGAAATGTTCGAGCCCTTTTTTCTATGTCATATTTTTTTTCTTTGCTTCTTTTCTCAGGGTTTGTTGTTTCCTCATCACCTAAAATGAAAGGTCGCATTAGCTGTACTGAACCAGAATGTGATGGCACTGAACTGCTGCTGCTGTCATGCTCCATCGGTTCAGAAATTGGTATGGTCAGGTCAGATCGATCACCTGTTATGTCTACAAACACAGACCCAGACTGAGAATGAGAACCATTATTTTTGTTGTTTTTCCTGACTGGGCCGGGGGGTGCTGCCAGTTGGGGATGGCTTTCAGACTGTGAAGAAGGCAGCTCAGGTTCTCTGCTTTTTGTGTCTGATGAAGAAGATAAGGATTTTTCCCAATCCACCAGAAAAATAGAGTAGCTTGCTTTGACTTATTTCTTTGCATTTTTTTTTACTTCCACGGTTATGCAATTGTGAAAATATTGAACATTAGAAATATTGTACTGTACACAATAAAATGCTATTATGTTATCTTTGTGTGTGTTGTGTAGTTTTTACCTTAAGCTGTTGTGCTCATGCTTACAGCACCACAAGAGGACCTACTGGGCAAGGCAGGATGAGGACAGAGTAGGTGGGTGGAAGTTAGTAGTAGGCAGCGGGAAGCCAAGTACTAGTACTCCACAGCTGTTCCCCAAGTTCCTCTACCCTCTCAGGGCAGATTAGGTCACACACACACACACACACACCTCCACCAAAGGGTATATTTTTTTCTGTTGCACAAAAAATATTTTTCTCCTTTGTATAGTTTATTCCAATAAGTCAGCAATTGTTGTTCCCCAAGTTCCTCTACCCCCTGGGCAAGTTAGGTGATCTCTCAGCCACTAATCCACACACACACACCTCTCTTCCAAGTTCCAACAGCCAAAACTTTTTTTTAACTTTCTTTTTTTCTTTCACAAGTCCACCACAGGAATGAGTGGACTCTGGACAGTCACCGAGCAAAAATAAATCACTCCTGGCCTTTCAGGCTTTCACTCCGACTCCTTTCCCTTTCCACACTCTCCTCTAGATTTTTCTTACTTTTTGTTTACTGTAAAGTGAAGTCTTTTCTCTTATTAGCTGATTTTTTTGGGGTGGGGTCTTAACTTTCACACAAGCCAGCCTGCCACAGGACAATGTCACCCAGACCACACCTCACTCCTGTAGTTTCTACACAAATCTGCTCTCTCCTCTCACAACAGGCACAAGCAAGCAGCCCACAATCCATTTAGCTCCCCAATCCCTTTTATTTTCTTTACAATCTTTTTATTTTCACTTTTTTGTGTGTCTTTCAGTTAGCCAGGCAAAGCCAACCAGGCCAGCCACAGGACAATAGGCACTGCAGTACAGGTCACCCCTTTTTCACAGACTCTATTCCCCTCTCCTAACAACAACTACAGCCCTACACAATTATGCCCAGAGTCTAGGATTTTCTTATTTTTTATTTACGTATAAAGTCTTTATCTTTATTAGCTGATTTTGTTGGGGGCTTTCACAAGCCTGAAGCCAGCTGGCTATAGGATAATGGGCAGGAGGTCACCCAGATATCCACACCCCTCACTCCTTTAGATTCCACACAAATCTGCTCTCTCATCAAACAGCAGGCACGGCAGGCAGCCCACAATCAGTAAGGCTTCCCAATTCCTTTTATTTTCTTTACGTATTTTTATTTTCACTTTTTTTGTGTGTCTTGTTTCAGTTAGCTGGGTAAAGCCAGCCAGCTACAGGGCAATGCCACTGCAGGTCAACCCTTTTCCATGGTCTCTCCCCTCTTCTAACAACAGCCCCAGCCCCACTCAATTATGCTCATACAGTCCTTTTGTTTCTTGGCTATCTGTTCTAGTCTACTAGCTTTCTTCCTTCTTTGTTTTAGTTATTTATTATCTCAGTAATCTGGCAGTCCTCCGACTGACCAGGTCTGCACCCTGCAAACCCCTTCCCCAGCTGCATGCAATCCTTTCACTAGGACACAAAAACACAATCTATCAGGTGTCCTTTTACTACTTGCCCCCATTTTTATATATAATAATCACCAACTGCTGTTCTTCAATTACACAGTTTTATATTTCATCAGCAAGCAATAGGGCTAGATGTTGTAGATAAGCAACCCTCCTCCTCGAACTCCTCCAAAACTCTGTGCACACCACTTGCAGTCCTTAGAGAGGGAGACAGAGAATACACATGATCTCCCTATTTGCTCTGTACAGTACTATTGTTTTATATTTAGCACTGCTTGGCACCACTAGTAGTCTTTAAAAAGACTGGGAGCTCATTTCCCATTTAGTTTGAGTGCTGAAGCTGCTTTAATCTGCTGGTGAGATTTTATTTTAAAGATTTTATAGTTAAGACTGATTCACTCAGTCTGCTCTGTCCGTTGGTCTATCCATATAATGGCTGTCTCATCAGTAGTCTCCCACTAATACCACCTTCGCACTCCCGATAGCCACCCGCCCCTAATGCTGATTTCACCAACTGCCAGGACTGACAAGGTACTCTCCCACTTCTTACTCATTCACTCACCTGTCAGGCCTAGTTTCTCTACAGTGCTACTGGTCTGTGAGGTGTTGGGAGAGATTTGGAGGAGGAGGGTTGTGGCAAATAGCTACTGTGCACTTGTGCTCTCCTGTGCTCGCTCCCGGCAGCTCCTGCAGTCAGCTCTGCACCACATGACTGTATTTACAGTCAACATGTGACACAGTCTGGCGCTTAGGCTCAGATCAGAAAATAGCGGCAGCACCTAGTGGCAGAACATAAAAACAGCAGCCAGGTATGAAAAAAAATAAACAGAGATGCTCTGAGCTGGTTGTCCATGGACAACCGAGGGCAGTCAATTTAGCAGTCCAGGTGACAGATCCTGTAGTCCGGGATGTCGGGCTATGGGATTTGTCACGTGCTGCACCCCACTGGTCACTTTTCCCTCTGTGGAGTCACAGCCATTTAACACCATCCTCTGTGTCCTGCCACCCAGCCAGTTACCTACCCACTGCACTACTGTCCTGCCCACTCCCATATTCCCCAGTTTGTTCAATAGCCTTCTATGTGGCACAGTGTCAAAGGCCTTGCTGAAGTCCAGATAGGCCACGTCCACTGCCCTGCCCTGCCCTGATCCACCTCCCTTGTCACCCGGTCAAAAATTCAACGAGGTTGGTCTGGCATGACCTCCTCCTGGTGAAATCATGCTACATTGGATCCTGTAGTCCGTTGACAACCAGATGTTCCACCAATCTCTTCTTCAGTAGTGCTTCCATGATCTTCCCCGCTACCAAGGTCTGGTTGACTGGTCTGTAGTTCCCTACTTCCTCTTTGTGTTCCCACTTTTGTATAAGGGGACTACATCTGCTGTCCTCCAGTCTTTGGGTACTTCCCCTATTTCCAATGATCAGCTAAACAGGATTGCCAGAGGTTCAGCCACCACCTCTCTTAGTCCCTTTAGGACCCTGGGGTGCACACCATCTGGCTCCATTGTTTTATCGACTCGTATTCCTTCCAGTTCCTTTAGGACCCTTTCCCGTGTAAAGGGACTTGTGCCCATTTCTGCACTGTTCCCACCCCTTGTACTCCCTTCAGGTCCATTACCCTCCTCTTCCTCAGTAAAGACTGAGGGGAAATATCTTTTCAATATATCAGCTTTACTGTTGTCATCCTCCACGCAGCCCCTGTCCTCCCCCTTTAATCTCACTATCCATCCCTTTGCCCTTCTTTTTTCACTTATGTACCTGTAAAACGTTTTGTCCCCATTACGCACTGATTTTGTGATGTGCTCTTCTGCCTGAGCTTTGGCTTCCCTTACTGACCTCCTTGCCTCCCCTTGCTACTCCTGGTACTGCTCCCTATCCCCTTCTGCCTATGTCTTTTTGTATTGCCTTAATGCAATATTTTTGTCTTTCACTTTCTCCACTACCTCCTTGGAAAACCATAATGGCTTCTGCTTCCTTTTCCCCTTGTTAACCCACTTAATGCATAACTCTGTTGCTCTTGTAATCCGTGTTTTAAATATTGCCCACTGTTCCTCCACTCCTGATTCCCTCCCCATTACCATTAATGCCTCTTTCAAGCATCTCCCCATTTTCCCAAAGTCTGTCCTCCTAAAATCCAGGATATGTGTTTTTATGTGGCTTGGTTCTGCTCCTTCTGTGATTTCAAACCACAGTGACCAGTGGTCACTGTTCCAACGTACTGTACCGATTACTTGTACAGTGCATACAGAAACAGATCTAATCCAACACATGCTAGGAGGGGCAAGCGATAGTACTGAAAAAACATGGCATCATATTCAACATTAACACAGCAGACCTCACAACTGTTAAGTTTTACTCACCGTAACAATCATATGGCACCTACAATAATAGGGATATAGTGGATTATTGTTACAGTCTGTATAACTGAACAATTGTGAGGTCTGCTGTGTTACTGTTCAATATGATGCCAACACAACTATGATTTTATAGACATAGACAAATTTAATACAAAAATTAATACACTCCTCTGGGTGGCACACCACTGCCTTACATGCCGAACTGTCTCCCTGACTCTACCCCTACTCCTCTCCCAGCAAGCAGTTTCACCACCCCAACCATCCCAGCCCCTCTTGTGTTGTACCACATGAGGTGGGGGAGTTCTGGATCTAGTATGGCAATTCCATGGGTGTGCCAATTGTTTGGCACAGCTGTTGACTTGCAGCAAACCCGGAGAGTTTGGCACTAGGACCCAGTTTTTTCCAAAATTAAGTGCAGGGTCCCTGGTGCATTCAGAGCTTGTTGTCGCCCTGGCATGACACAACTTGTGTCATTCTAAGGGCTCTTTGACAATAGAGCCCTGTATGTAGATAATATAGATAGATAGATAGACAGATAGATAGATAGATAGATAGATAGATAGATAGATAGATACTGTCCGTAGAGATGGATACTGTCAATAGATAACAAGATATATACAGTAGATAGATAGATAGACAGACAGACAGACAGACAGACGGGTGGGCAGGCAGGCAGACAGGCAGACAGACAGACACTGTTTGTAGATAGATAGAGAGATAGATGGCTAGATGTCTAGATGGATAGATGGATGGATAGATGGATAGATGGGTAAATGGATAGATGGATGGATGGATGGATGGATGGATGGATGGATGGATGGATAGATTGATGGATAGCTGGATAGACAGACAGACAGGCAGATAGATAGATAGATAGATAGATAGATAGATATATAGATAGATAGATAGATAGATAGATAGATAGATAGACCGACCGACAGACAGACAGACAGCCAGACAGATAGATAGATAGATAGGTAGATAGATAGATAGATAGATAGATAGATAGATACTGTTGATAGATGGATGGATGGATGGATGGATGGACAGATAGATACTGTCAATAGATAGATAGATAGATAGATAGATAGATAGATAGATAGATAGATAGATAGATAGATAGATAGATAGATGGACACTGTCAATAGATAGATAGATAGATAGATAGATAGATAGATAGATAGATAGATAGATAGATAGATGATACTGTAGATAGATAGACAGATAGATGGATACTGTAGGTAGATAGATAGATAGATAGATAGATAGATAGATAGATAGATAGATAGATAGATAGACAGACAGACAGACAGACAGGCAGACAGACTTGTTTATTTAAGATTCAGATTAACTTCTTTGAGCCGGGGAGCTTTTATCCAAAGGTTCCAAGCCAGCTTTGATGCAGGACAATACATAGTGTACAGGCAAGTTCATGTGGATAAGACAGTAGCATACATAGTTCCAGAAACAGCTGTCAGTTACAATAAGTGCAATTGGCATTTAAAGGCACAACAATAGTTGTGGTACAAATCTAGTTAGTAAAGAACAGTCACGGCACTCACCAAGACAGAAAAAAGTCCGGAGCCAGATATCTTCTTGGTAAAAAACATTACCTCCATTTATTAAGCCACATGCATCACAGCAGACCACCGGTCCAAGGAGAGCCATATGAAAAAAGATCTGACGTATCAACTCAATGAGTCTTTATCAAAGATGCTGCCTCTTATATTCCCAATACTTAAATAGCACCCATATCATCACATGACATACATTTAAAAAATCCACATTTAAAGGTGCAAAGTCATACAAAAGTGCTTCCAATTAAATATAGTGAAAAATCCTATACTATTATGCAATTTCATTTTCTCTAAACATAGAACACATAGAAAAGTTATATTTACCACTATATACCATTAACATCATTCAAAGCACATTAACGTAAAAATGAAAATGAAAATATATGTGTAAGACATAATAAAAAACTCTCTCCTTTAAATCCAAACCCTAGAGCATAGGGTCAAAATGCAAAAAAAAAAAATTATATAGAAAATTATCTTTAATTCAATATTTGCATACAGCCCCTTGGTTTGAACAAAAAAGGAGAGAAATGAAGAGAGTTATACATATTAGTGCATACAAATGCATTTACATATTCATAAATCCTAAGCTAACATATAGAACTGAGGAGTCCAAGGAGGAGGAAGAAACAGGAAGGAAAAGGGAAAGGAGAGGAGGAAAGAAAAAGGGGGGAGGGAAAAGAGGGGAAGGGGGAATAGGTATTGGGGAGGGATTTTTGGGGGGAAGGGAAAGGAAAATTGCAGTACATCAATCATCTTGCTGAACTGTTATAGCCATTCAAAAAGGGAGGAAAGGAGACAAATAAAATGCAGACTATTTATAGTTGTTTTTAGATCAATAAAAGGATACAAAACCTGTAAGGGGAAAGGGAAAAAACATATAAATATTCATCTAACAGCATTAACACCTATCTTTCAAGAACATTTTAAGTTCAATCTGCTCATTTAGACCCTTCCCCTTATATGATTCCAAGGAGAAAATCCAGTACATCTCTCATTTACCAAGTAGTGTATCTCTATCTCCACCTCTAGGTCCCAGCTGAACTTGTTCTATACCGATAAAGTTTAGTCCATGTTCTGCTGGACTCTGTGCATCCTGCATGTGTTGAGCCCACACATAATCCAAATTCTTACTGATGATTGCCCTCATGTGTTCCCCTACTGTCTCTTTCATTTTTCTTTTCGTTTTTCCAACATAGTATGTACCACAATCAAACATAGATAAATAAACAACATAGGTAGCATCATAATTAATAAACTGGTGGATGTTGTGCATACAGCTGTCCACAGGATTCCTAAACATTGTACACTCTCTTATTACACTGCAATACTTACAATGGTCACATTTTTTGCACCCTTTTGGTAGAGGAGGCAACTAAGTCCTACTACTTCCAGATTTGTCCTGATATGCTGAATGCACCAAAATATCCCTTACATTTTTTGATCTCCTAAAAGTCATCCTAGGAGGATAGTTAACAATGTCCCTTAATCTATAGTCTGCTCCTAGAACATGCCAGTTCCTATAAAAAAGATCTCTAATTCTCCATGAGCTGATATTATAGGTACTGACAAAGTTCAGTTGTTTCTGTTGTATTGTCTTATCCATCTGTTTCACTTGCCTCCTTTCCAAGAATGTATCTCTCCCTATTTCTTCTGTAACCTCTTTAACCTTTTGAATAGTAGCTACAGCATAGCCTCTTTCCCTAAATCTGTCTAACAACACTTACATTTCCTCTCTCAAATTATTTTGTTCACTACAGTTTCTTTTGACATGAAGAAACTGACTATGTGGAATGTTCTCAATGGTGTAGCAAGGGTGACAACTACTAGCAAGCAAAATTGGATTGCAATCAGTTTGCTTGCGAAACAAGGTTGTTGCCAAACTGTCATTTTCCTTCACGAACATCTTTAGATCCAAAAAAGAAATAGTTTCCTTATCGAAATTACAAGTGAACCTAAGATTTGGGTTACTTCCCTCAAGGAATGACACAAAGTCCTTCAAACTTTTATCGTCCCCTTGTCACACCGTGAGAACATCATCAATAAAGCACTTCCAAAGCTGAATTTTATCAAAAAAGGGATTTTTATGTTTATTCCACACAACTTTTTCTTCCCAGTGGTAATGTTTTTTACTAAGAAGGTATCTGACTCTGGACTTTTTTCTGTGTCTTGGTGAGTGCCATGACTGTTCTTTTCTTATAGTACTTTGGTGTCACAGAGCACCCCATTTCACCCTGGTGTGGCTCTTTTCTGTCTAATACAAATCTAGTTGCCTGTAGTTGCTATACAGAGCTTATTAAGAACATTTGTGTTACTTAAGTGCAATACAGTGCTGTGTAGGCAGCCAAAGAGGGCCTTGTCAGAAATAAAGGGGCAGGAAGAAAAAGTAGTTAACATGACCCAAGCGTAAGATTCATACCTGGGTGGTACGCAGGAAAGATGGGGATATGGTGCAAGCTAGGGAGTGGGACAGCTTTCAGGTTGAGCAGGAGCCATCCTTGTTTAGATGGCCTAGGTGGGGCATTCACGGATATTTCTTTGGCATAGGAGCAGGCGGAGCTCTCTTTTAAAGGGCCGAGGTTACCACTTTCGATGAGGGATGCAAGGAGGTCATTCAGCCACTGTGGTCCTCAGTAGGATAGGGATCTCTGGGCAAATGTGGTGAACTTAAACGGGACCTGAAGTGCACCCTTGGCTATGTTTCTCATGGTTTTTGAGGTTCGGGCATGTTGGAAGATGCTAGACATGGATTCAGGGGTGAGTCCCAGGAAGGCCTTTTTTCCTAACAGGCAGGCCTGTTATCTTGCCCTAAAATAATGCAGTGGGAAACACAACAGTCTCTGTGTAGAGATTACAAGTGTGTGTGTGTCAGGTAGTCTGCCGTGAGGACCAGCCTGCAGGCCTTGTTTAAAAGAACTTTTATCCTCTTCATGGCAGTGTCAGTACCAGTGCTGTAGACTATCAATCCGTAATCTATAGTGGACAGTACGAAGCTGCTAGTTACTAAACACAGAGCCTCAAGGGGCATTGCATGCCTGTGCCGAGAGAGGACTCTGAGCTTTATACAGTATTTGCAGTTTTGATGACATGGTCTATGTGGAGGAGAAAAACAAGGTGTAATCTAGGTGTATTACTAAGTATTTAAATGAGTTGACTTGTTCCAACATTTCCCCTTTTTGGCAAAGAATGATCAGATGGCCATTTTTTTATTCTGAGGCATAGTAAACAGCATATCATTAGTCTCTTTGTAGTAAAGTAGGAGTCTGTTCTGTAGGAACCATATTTCAAGATTTTGAAAACTATCCTATAGTGCCGTGGTTATTTGGGTCAGTTGCTTGCCTGGGACAGAGATTACGGTGTCATCTGCATACAGCAGCATACTTGCTGGGTATGCAGAGGGTAGGGAGTTTATGAACCAGCTGAAAAGCAGGGTGCCAAGTATAGACCCTTTGTGGACTCAGGGGGTCACCTCCCTTGGATCAGAGAGTGTTCCACTTATGTTCACACACTGTGATATGCTAGAGAGTTACTGCAGCTATCAAACCAGGTTACAGTATCTGGGGACAGGCCTAGGGTCAGTATGTTAGCTAGGAGGAGCTGGTGGCTCACAGTATCAAATGCTTTAGTGAGATCTATGAAGATGGACTCCACTGCCATGCAATTATCCAGTGCATCATGCAGATGGGTTGTGAACTCTATCAGCACTGTCATGGTGCTGTGTTTTTTAAACCCATGCTGTTGTGCACATAGGAGGTTGTACTTATCTAGATAGTCAGCTAATTGGTCAGATACAATCTGCTCAAGGGCTTTTGAGAGAGGGGGTAATATGGATATGGGCCTGTAGTTAGCTAGGCTGGACCTGTCCCAACTTTTGAAAACAGACAGTGGCAAGTGCTGACTTCCACTTTTCTGAGAATACTCCTGTTCTTAAGGATAGGTTGAAGATTTTTGAAAGGGGTGTAGCTAGCTCATTAAGTGTGAATGCTAAAAGCTTCATGTTGATCATGTCGACTCCCATCCTGGTTTTACCTAAGACCCGCTTAGTGTATTTTATAGTGTCAGCTCTAGAGATTTCCTTGAAATAAAATGGGGTATGCTATAGTTAATGGGGGGGGGTCCGCATTTGGGAGCTTTGTAAGAGGCTGAGCGGATAGGTAGTCAGGGGGAAGTACATTGTTTAGGTCAGTGAAGGTGACATTGAGGGCATTTGCAAGTTCTTTGGGTCCTTGTAGTGTGCCAGACTCAGTGATGATCAGGTCTGGAGGTGCTTTGGAGTCCCTGCCAGTAAGCATTTTTATAGAGTTCCAGAAATCTCTCCCACTACCTCAGCTCCTGTCCAGTAGTTCTTTATAGTACATGACATTATCGTTCCTTATCAGCTTAGTGCACTTATTTCTGGCCACCTTCTATGAAGTATAGTCAGTATGTTTACCAGTCACCCCTGCTTTGTGCCAGAGGTTGTGCCAGTAGTGCATTAGCTCAATGAGGGGGGCCTCAGAGCCAGGGGGGGTTGGTATTTCCTTTAATTTTCTTGGATTTAATTGGGGCACAGATGTTGCAGGCATTGAAACATAGCAATGAAGTAGTCTAGGGCCAGGTTTGTATCATTAGCACTGTCAAGTGGGGGGGGCCAGTCAACCCTCTGTAGATATTGTTGAAAAGGCTCTAGCTGTCCTTTCCTTATGAATTGTTTTTATGTGAGCTGAGGGGTGCACTTCATTGACTTATTTGTCCACAAGCACATCACTAGGGAGTGGTTGCTGAGTGAGTCCGGCAGTACAGATGCACTTGTTATGTGCTCCGGGCAGGTGTAGAGTATCCAGTTCATAAGGGCGTTTGTCCCAGTGTGGAGTCTGGCCTAGCGGCATGGATTACCATTTGTGCGAGGTATATGCACAAGATTTGGTCTCTTTGGGTGGAAATATCTTGAGCAAGCCAGTTTATGTTGAAGTCTCCAACAACAACCAGTTCCCAGGTCCACCTAACCGGTTTTATGTGGCCTATGAACTGCTCTATGCCTGTTGCTTACTTCCCTGAAGGTATGTAGACTGTGGAGAGCACCAAAGTCTTGTTTCAGTGGCCTGTTGATAGCTTAATGGATAATATCTGTGCCTCTTTTGTTATTAGACTGTTTTGCATAATTTTGCCCTTTTATTTCATTGCTCAGGTAAACCAGGCATCCACCCCATGTTTGGACAGTCTGTCATGTTGGAATGTGTTGCAGCCATTAAGGAACACTGTGACATCTGGGATCTAATGGGAGAGACAGGTTTCTGTGAGTGAAAGTAGGTCAGATTTTAGCTGCTCAATGCAGGCCTGGAGTTGAGGAGATTTGGGTAGATGGATAGAGTCTGTAGACAGATAGATAGACAGATAGAGTAGATACTGTCTGCAGATAGATAGATAGATAGATTGATAGCTAGATAGAAAGATAGATAGATAGATAGATAGATAGATAGATAGATAGACAGACAGAGAGATAGATAGATTTATTTTATTTTATTTCGTTTTTGATAACCAGGCAAGTGCACTAGCCAAAATTGACTATTTTCAGGCATGACCCGGGAGAGTACAACAGGTAAATACAAGCAGATAGCAATTCTAGAGTGCAATTACAATACATACAGATGTTGGGTTACATTCCATGTCATCAGAAAATACAGAGAAAAAAATAATGCCTTTTACATAAGTGCTGTACACATCAACGGTAGTATACGAGGTGAAAGGAGCAAAACATGTAGGAGCTAGAGGTAGAAGGAATGGGGTAGGTAAAAGGAAGACAGCAGGTCAGGGGTAAGCTCTGGCTTAGTGTGCCTTTCCTGGTTAAACAATTTCCCCCCTTCCCCCCATACTGTCTGCAGATAGATAGATAGACAGAGAGGCATACAGACAGATAGATAGATAGATAGATAGATAGATAGATAGATAGATAGATAGATATAGATGGATAGATAGATAGATAGATAGATAGATAGATAGATAGATAGATAGATATGGATAGACACTGTAGCTAGAGAGATAGATAGATAGATAGATAGATAGATAGATAGATAGATAGATAGAGAAAGAAAGATGGATATAAGTGGATAGACAAACAGATAGATAGATAGACAGACCGATAGATACTGTTGATGGATGGATGGATGGCTGGATGGATGGATACTGTCGATAGATAGATAGATAGCTAGATAGATAGACAGACAGACAGACAGACAGATAGGTGGATGGACACCTTCAACAGATAGATAGATAGATAGATAGATAGATAGATAGATAGATAGATAGATAGATAAGATAGATAGATGGATATATGATACTGTAGGTAGATAGATAGATAGATAGATAGATAGATAGATAGATAGATAGACAGATAGATAGATAGATAGATAATGTTAATAGATGGATAGATAGATGAATACTGTAGGTAGATAGACAGATAGATAGATAGATAGATAGATAGATAGATAGATAATAGATAGATAGATAGATACTGTGGTTAGATAGATAATGTGCATAGATAGATAGATAGATAGATAGATAGATAGATAGATAGATAGATAGATAGATAGATAGACAGACAGACAGACAGGCAGACAGACTTGTTTATTCAAGATTCAGATTAACACCTTTGAGCCAGGGAGCTTTTTTCCAAAGGTTCCAAGTCAGTTTTGATGCAGGACAATACACAGTGTACAGGCAAGTTCATGTGGATAAGACAGTAGCATACATAGTCCCAGAAACAGCTGTCAGTTACAATAAGTGCAATTGGCATTCAAAGGAACAACAATAGTTGTGGTACAAATCTACTTAGTAAAGAACAGTCACGGCACTCACCAAGACACAGAAAAAAGTCCGAGGCCAGATATCTTCTTGGTAAAAAACATTACCTCCATTTATTAAGCCACATGCATCACAACAGACCACCGGTCCAAGGAGATCCATATGAAAAAAGATCTGACATTTCAACTCAATGAGTCTTTATCAAAGATGTTGCCTCCTATATTCCCAATACTTAAATAGCACCTATATCGTCACATGACATACATTTAAAAAATCCACATTTAAAGGTGCAAAATCATACAAAAGTGCTTCCAATTAAATATAGTGAAAAATGCTATACTATTATGTAATTTCATTTTCTCTAAACATAGAACACATAGAAAAGTTATATTTACCACTGTATACCATTAACATCATTCAAAGCACATTAACGTAAAAATGAAAATGAAAATATATATGTAAGACATAATTAAAAACTCTCTCCTTTAAATCCAAACCCTAGAGCATAGGGTCAAAATGCAAAAAAAAAATTTATATAGAAAATTCTCTTTAATTCAATATTTGCATACAGCCCCTTGGTTTGAACAAAAAAAAGAGAGAAATGCAGAGAGTTATAAACATTAGTGCATACAAATGCATTTACATATTCATAAATCCTAAGCTAACATAGAGGACTGAGGAGTCCAAGGAGGAGGAAGAAACAGGAAGGAAAGGGTAAAGGAGAGGAGGAAAGAAAGGGGGAGGGAAAGGAGGGGAAGGGGAATAGGTATTGGGGAGGGATCTTTTGGGGGAAGGAAGAGGAAAATTGCAGTACATCAATCATCTTGCTGAACTGTTATAGCCATTCAAAAAGGGAGGAAAGGAGACAAATAAAATGCAGACTATTTATAGTTGTTTTTAGATCAATAAAAGGATACAAAACCTGTTAGGGGAAAGGGAAAAATATAAATATTCATCTAACAGCATTAACACCTATATTTCAAGAACATTTTAAGTTCAATCTGCTCATTTAGACCCTTCCCCTTATATGATTCTAACAAGAAAATCCAGTACATCTCTCATTTACCAAGGAGTGTATCTCTATCTCCACCTCTAGGTCCCAGCTGAATCTGTTCTATACCGATAAAGTTTAGTCCATGTTCTGCTGGACTCTGTACATCCTGCATATGTTGAGCCCACACATAATCCAAAATCTTATTGATGATTGCCCTCATATGTTCCCCTACTCTCTCTTTCATTTTCCTTTTCGTTTTTCCAACATAGTATGTACCACAATCAAACATAGATTAATAAACAACATAGGTAGTATCACAATTAATAAACTGGTGGATGTTGTGCATACAGCTGTCCACAGGATTCCTAAACATTGTACACTCTCTTATTACACTGCAATATTTACAATGGTCACATTTTTTGCACCCTTTTGGTAGAGGAGGCAACCAAGTCCTACTACTTCCAGATTTGTCCTGATATGCTGAATGCACCAAAATATCCCTTAAATGTTTTGATCTCCTAAAAGTCATCCTAGGTGGATAGTTAACAATGTCCCTTAATCTATAGTCTGCTCCTAGAACATGCCAGTTCCTAAAAATAAGATCTCTAATTCTCCATGAGCTGATATTATAGGTACTGACAAAGTTCAGTTGTTTCTGTTGTATTGTCTTATCCATCTGTTTCACTTGCCTCCTTTCCAAGAGAGTATCTCTCCCTATTTCTTCTGTAACCTCTTTAGCCTTTTGAATAGTAGCTACAGCATAGCCCCTCTCTCTAAATCTATCTGACAACACTTCCATTTCCTGTCTCAGATCACTTTGTTCACTACAGTTTCTTTTGACACGAAGAAACTGACTATGTGGAATGTTCTCAATGGTGTAGCGAGGGTGACAATGACTAGCAAGCAAAACTGAATTGCAATCAGTTTGCTTACGAAACAAGGTTGTTGCCAAAGTGTCATTTTCCTTCACGAAAATCTTTAGATCCAAAAAAGAAATAGTTTCCTTATCGAAATTACAAGTGAACCTAAGATTTGGGTTACTTCCCTCAAGGAATGACACAAAGTCGTTCAAACTTTTTTCATCCCCTCGCCGCACCATGACAACATCATCAATAAAGCGCTTCCAAAGCTGAATTTTATCAAAGAAAGGATTTTTATGTTTATTCCACAAAACTTTTTCTTCCCAGTGGTAATGTTTTTTACTAAGAATATATCTGACTCTGGACTTTTTTCTGTGTCTTGGTGAGTGCCATGACTGTTCTTTTCTTATAGTACTTTGGTGTCACAGAGCACCCCATTTCACCCTGGTGTGGCTCTTTTCTGTCTAATACAAATCTAGTTAGTTGCTATACAGAGCTTATTAAGAACATTTGTGTTACTTAAGTGCAATACAGTGCTGTGTAGGCAGCCAAAGAGGGCCTTGTCAGAAATAAAGGGGCAGGAAGAAAAGGTAGTTAACATGACCCAAGCATAAGATTCATACCTGGGAGGTACGCAGGAAAGATGGGGATATGGTGCAAGCTAGGGAGTGGGACAGCTTTGAGGTTGAGCAAGTGCCATCCTTGTTTAGATGGCCTAGGTGGGGCATTCACTTATATTTCCTTGGCATAGGAGCAGGCGGAGCTCTCTTTTAAAGGGGCCGAGGTTACCACTTTTGATGAGGGAGGCAGTGAAGTCATTCAGCCACTGTGGTCCTCGGTAGGATAGGGATCTCTGGGCAAATGCGGTGAACTTAAACAGGACCTGGAGTGCACCCTTGGCTGTGTTTCTCATGTTTTTTGAGGTTCGAGCATGTTGGAAGATGCTAGCCATGGATTCAGGGGTGAGTCCTAGAAGGGCTTTTTTTCCTAACAGGCAGGCTTGTTATCTTGCCCTAAAATAATGCAGTGGTAATCACCCAGTCTCTGCGTAGAGACTACAAGTGTGTGTGTGTGTGTGTGTGTGTGTGTGTGTGTCAGGTGGTCTGCCTTGAGGACCAGCCTGCAGGCCTTGTTTAAAAGAACTTTTATCCTCTTCATGGCAGTGTCAGTACCAGTGCTGTAGACTACCAATCCATAATCTAAAGTGGACTGTACTGAGCTGCTAGTTCCTAAACACAGAGCCTCAAGGGGCATTGCATGTCTGTGCTGAGAGAGGGCTCTGAGCTTTATACAGTATTGCAGTTTTGATGACATGGTCTATGTGGAGGAGAAAGACAAGGTGTAATCTAGGTGTATTACTAAGTATTTAAATGAGCTGACTTGTTCCAACATTTCCCCTTTTTGGCAAAGAATGATCAGAGGGTCATTTTTTTATTCTGAGGCATAATACACAGCATTTCATTAGTCTCTTTGTAGTTAAGTAGGAGTCTGTTCTGTAGGAACCACATTTCAAGTTTTTGAAAGCTATCCTATAATGCCGTGGTTATTTGGGTCAGTTGCTTGCCTGGGACAGATATTATGGTGTCATCGGCATACAGCAGCATGCTTGCTGGATATGCAGAGGGTAGGGAGTTTATGAACCAGCTGAAAAGTAGGGTGCCAAGTACAGACCCTTTGTGGACTCAGGGGGTCACCTCCATTGGGTCAGAGAGTGTTCCACTTATGTTCACACACTGTGGTATGCTAGAGAGGTACTGTAGCTACCAAACCAGGTTACAATATCAGGGGAAAGGCCTAGGGTCAGTATGTTAGCTAGGAGGAGCTGGTGGCTCACAGTATCAAATGCTTTAGTGAGGTCTATGAAGATGGATCCCACTGCCATACAATTATCCAGTGCATCATGCAGATGGGTTGTGAAATCTATCAGCACTGTCATGCGGCTGTGTTTTTTAAACCCATGCTGTTGTGCACATAGGAGGTTGTACTTATCTAGACAGTCAGTTAATTGGTCACATACAATCTGCTCAAGGGCTTTTGAGACAGGGGGTAATATGGATATGGGCCTGTAGTTAGCTAGGCTGGACCTGTCCCAACTTTTAAAAACAGAGTGGCAAGTGCTGACTTTCACTTTTCTGAGAATACTCCTGTTCTTAAGGATAGGTTGAAGATTTTTGTAAGGGGTGTAGCTAGCTCATCAAGTGTGAATGCTACAAACTTCATGTTGATCATGTTGACTCCTATCCTAGTTTTACCTAAGACCCGCTTAGTGTTTTTTATAGTGTCAGCCCTAGAGATTTTCTTGAAATGAAGTGGGGGTATGCTATAGTTAATGGGGAGAGTCTGCATTTGGGAGCTTTGTAAGAGGCAGAGTGGATAGGTAGTCAGGGGGAAGTACATTGTTTAGGTCTGTGAAGGTGACATTGAGGGCATTTGCAAGTTCTTTGGGTTCTTGTAGTGTGCCAGACTCAGTGATGATCAGGTCTGGAGGTGCTTTGGAGTCCCTGCCAGTAAGCATTTTTATGGAGTTCCAGAAATCTCTCCCACTACCCCAGCTCCTGTCCAGTAGCTCTTTATAGTACGTGGCATTGGCTTTCCTTATTAGCTTAGTGCACTTATTTCTGGCCACCTTATATGCAGTATAGTCAGTTTGTTTACCAGTCACCCCAGCTTTGTGCCAAAAGTTGTACCAGTAGTGCATTAGCTCAATGAGGGGGGTCTCAGAGACAGGGGGTTGGTATTTCCTTTAATTTTCTTGGATTTAATTGGGGTACAGATGTTGCAGGCTTTGAAACATAGTAAAGAAGTAGTCTAGGGCCAGGTTTGTATCATTAGCACTGTCAAGTGGGGGGCCCAGTCAACCCTCTGTAAATATTGTTTAAAAGGCTCTAGCTGTCCTTTCCTTATCAATTTTTTTTTGTGAGCTGAGGGGTGCGCTTCATTGACTTTTTTTGTCCATGAGCACATCACTGGGGAGTGGTTGCTGAGTGAGTTCAGCAGTACAGATGCATTTGTTATGTGCTACGGGCAGGTGGAGAGTATCCAGTTAATAAGGGTGTTTGTCCCAGTGTGGAGTTTGGCCTAGTGGCATGGTGTACCATTTGTGTGAGGTATATGCAAGAGATTTGGTCTCTTTGGGTGGAGATATCTTGAGCAAGCCAGTATATGTTGAAGTCTCCAACAACAACCAGTTCCCAGGTCCACCTGACTGGTTTTATGTGGTCTATGAACTGCTCAATGCCTGTTGCTTACTTTCCTGAAGGTATGTAGACTGTGGAGAGTACCAATGTCTTGTTCCAGTGGCCTGTTGATAGCTTAATGAATAATATCTGTGCCCCTTCTGTTATTAGACTGTTTTGCATAATTTGCCCTTTTATTTCATTGCTCAGGTAAACCAGGCATCCACCCCACGTTTGGACAGTCTGTCATGTTGGAATGTTTTGCAGCCATTAAGGAACACTGTGACATCTGGGATCTTATGGGAGAGACATGTTTCTGTGAGTGAGAGTATGTCAGATTTTTGCTGCGCAACCCAAGCCTGGAGTTGAGGAGATTTGGGTAGATGGATAGAATCTGTTGATAGATAGACAGATAGAGTAGATACTGTCTGTAGATAGATGGATAGATATATAGATAAATAAATAGATAGACAGATAGATAGATAGATAGATAGATAGATAGATAGATAGATAGATACTGTTGATAGATGGATACTGTCGATAGATGGATAGATGTTACTGTAGATAGATAGACAGACAGACAGACAGACATACTTATTTATTTAAGATTCAGATTAACACCTTTGAGCTGGGGAGCTTTTTTCCAAAGGTTCCAAGTCAGTTTTGATGCAGGACAATACATAGTGTACAGGCAAGTTCACGTGGATAAGTCAGTAGCATACATAGTTCCAGAAACAGCTGTCAGTTACAATAAGTGCAACTGGCATTCAAAGGCACAACAATAGTTGTGGTACAAATATAGTTAGTTGCAATACAGAGCTTATTAAGTACATTTGCGTTACTTAAGTGCAATACAGTGATGTGTAGGCAGCCAAAGAGGGCCTTGTCAGAATTAAAGGGGCAGGGAGGAAAGGTAGGTAACATAACCCAAGGGTAAGATTCATACCTGGGTGGTATGCAGGAAAGGTGGGGATATGGTGCAAGCTAGGGTGTGGGACAGCTGTGAGGTTGAGCAGGAGCCATCCTTGTTTAGGTGGCCTAGGTGGGGCATTCACAGACATTTCTTTGGGATAGGAGCAAGCAGAGCTTTCTTTTAAAGGGGCTGAGGTTACCACTTTTGATGAGGGAGGCAGGGAGGTCATTCAGCCACTGTGGTCCTTGGTAGGATCAGGATCTCTGGGCAAATGTGGTGCACTTAAATGGGACCTAGAGTGCACCCTTGACTGTGTTTCTCATGTTTGTTTGAGGTTCAGATATGTTGTAAAATGCTAGCCGTGGATTCAAGGGTGAGTCCTAGGAGGGTCTTTTTTCCTAACGGGCAGGCCTGTTATCTTGATCTAAAATGCAGTGTGGGAATCATTCAGTATCAGTGTAGAGACTACAAGTGTGTGTGTGTGTGTGTGTCAGGTAGTCTGCCATGAGGACCAGCCTGCAGACCTTGTTTAAGAGAACTTTTATCCTCTTCAGGGCAGTGTCAGTACCAGTGCTGTAGACTACCAATCCATAATCTATAGTGGACAGTACTGAGCTGCTCATTACTAAACACAGAGCCTCAAGGGGCATTGCATGCCTGTGCCGAGAGAGGACTCTGAGCTTTATACAGTATTTGCAGTTTTGATGACATGGTCTATGTGGAGGAGAAAGGCAAGATGTAATTTAGGTGTATTACTAAGTATTTAAATGAGCTGACTTGTTCCACAGGGCCTCAGGGGTATTGCATGCCTGTGCCGAGAGAGGACTCTGAGCTTTATATTTGCAGTTTTGATGATGTGGTCTATGTGGAGGAGAAAGACAAGGTATCATCTAGGTGTATTACTAAGTATTTAAATGAGTTGACTTGTTCCAACATTTCCCCTTTTTGGCAAAGAATGATCAGAGGGCCATTTTTTTTTATTGTGAGGCATAGTAAACAGCATATCATTAGTCTCTTTGTAGTTAAGTAGGAGTCTGTGCTGTAGGAACCACATTTCAAGTTTTTGAAAGCTATCCTATAGTGCCGTCGTTATTTAGGTCAGTTGCTTGCCTGGAACAGAGATTATGGTGTCATTGGCATACAGCAGCATGCTTGCTTGGCATGCAGAGGGTAGGGAGTTTATGAACCATCTGAAAAGCAGGGTGCCAAGTACAGACCCTTTGTGGACTCAGGGGGTCACCTCCCTTGGGTCAGAGAGTGTTCCACTTATGTTCACACACTGTGGTATGCTAGAGAGGTACTGTAGCTACCAAACCAGATTGCAGTATCAGGGGACAAGCCTAGGGTCAGTTTGTTAGTGAGGAGGAGCTGGTGGCTCACAGTATCAAATGCTTTAGTGAGG